>CM040422.1:90548018-91261164 GCA_022702705.1 Papilionanthe hookeriana x Papilionanthe teres
TTCGAGCATGTGCTGTGGGCAGCATGGCTATCTTCAACAACAAAACTCCGTAGAAATAAACAACAAGCCATTAGATGTTGAGGTAGCTTTCCTGGTGCAGCATAAACCCTCACTTATCGCTTTAGACCTTTTCATGACCATGTTATGCAATATAAGCCCTAACTCGCCTTAGGTTCTGAGGTTGTCATCTGATATGACATAAATCCTCCTATCTTCCAGGCTATTCACATGATCGGTATCAAGTGAATGTAAGCCCTAAATAATAAAATTTACAGGATGAAACATTAAATAAATATCTCAAATTGAAGCCAAACTATAGGATAGTTGGGAAATCACCAAGATTCTTCTTAGATCTACGTTCTTCCATTAGTTTGCGTTTCCTTTCAATTCCTACAATAACTGTTCCGAGATTTGAGCCACTCACTTATTGAATTTCCTATTATCACATTTTCTTGAAGAACCCTATCTTTTGGAATATAAATATTTCCTCGTCTTTATTAAGAGTTTTCTTAGGTGATTTCAGTTATCTAAGATGTAATTAACTGTAAAGGCTTGCCCTTATAGGAAACTTAAAGACCCAAGATTAATATAAACCCAATCTAATAGTTTCATATTAGATAGGGGAAATTGTCAGTCAATACAAATGGTTCGCAGACCAAACGATGTCATTAGTTTTGAAGTTTATTTGATTGAGCCTTACCATTAAGTAGTGTGTCTGTTCCTAGGGATATGTGCGTTACTTGCAATATTGTGCTCATTTATTTAAACTACAAGATGAATGAAATTCGTTCATCACATTTCTCAAATTTAAAATATTATTTTCAAAAATAATACATATATGCATATATTAAATTAAACCAAAACCATATGTTATATATCCAATATTTTCTCCAAAATAAAGATCGATAGGAACTTAACGACAAACAATTTTCTGGCGACTCCACTAAGGAATGGTTTCTTTTTTCATTAAGATCAGGAAATACTATATTCATATATCGATAATGTGTTCATGTCCTTCATGAACCAGATTACCATTCTTCCGTTGACATGTGTCGGTCGTTAAATTTGAAAAGGTGATTTTATTTTAAATATAGTTTAGTTTAAAATAGTTTAATTTAGAAAATTAGAGTATGTCTTTTTTGAAAATAATGGTATTTTATTTTTTAAAAATAAGACAAGATATCATACATTCACTAGTTTAAATTAAACGAGCACAGTACTGCAAGTAATATATCTATCTCGAGGAGTAGACATTACTTGAATGGTGGAGCTTGATTAACTAACTACAGAGTCTATGATATTTGGTCAATCTGTGAAACTATTTAGGGCCAAAAAGTTCCTTTATTTAACTTAAAAAGATTTAATAGAGTTTATATTATCTGGGTTCTATAGTTCCCTATAGTGGCAAGCCCCTATAGTTAATTACATCATAAATGACTGAAGTCACTTAAGAAAACTTTCGATAAAGATCGATAGTTTTGCTCTTAAGAATTTCAACATTTAAGATTTTCAAGGATGGACCTGAAAATATCACATGGATTATGATCAAATTGGAACAATTATTTTGGAATCCAAAGTAGTGAGAAGTAGGGGATGACACTGACCCGAGGGAGAACATCTGGTGACTTCCCAAACTATCCTATTGTTTGGATTTGATTTTAGAAATTATTTAGTGTTTTAATCCTGTCAATTTTATTTGTTTAGGACTTATGTTTGTATGATATAATCATTTAAATAGCCTAGAATATAGGAGGGTTTATGTCGTGACAGACGACAACCTTGAGATCTTAAAAAGAGTTAGGGCTTAAATTACACAACATGATTGTGCAAAGGCCTAAAGATATGGTGAGGACTTATGTTGCACTATGCAAACAACCTTGAAGTCCTATGACTTTGCAGATGTAGATTCGTTTTGCTGCTGATGATCAATTTTCTCTCTCGAAGGTGTTCTTGTTGAGCATGATGCTTGCTCCGACCTCATTGTTGAAGTTTGTTTAGTTTTAAAAGTGCCAGGTTGAAGAGGTTGAGAGAAGTGTCAAATTTTGGATTTCAAATTTTCTAGTGTGAAAAAATTAATGTCTTAGGTTTTATTAGGGAGAATTTTAAGTTGATTAAAGCGACACCAGTTAGGATACCATAGTTCCCTCATTCCGAAGCCACTATTTTCTTCGGATTCACTTAATCTAGATGAATTTTCCAAATTCAAGTAAATGAATTCAATACTTTCATTTAGATAATGGGAAATCTTGTTAGAAATCATAGGTTGCATCATCTAAGGGATTCCCGATCATCAAATAGAGGGTGCATTAATTAGTTGCGATTATAGTTTTGGTTGTTTGGTTTGTGATTAAATTTTGAGTTGTCTTATATTTTGATTATTGTGAATTGATTCTTGGTTTTGTTTTTGTTGTTATAGCTATCCTAAAATTTTTAGTTTTGACATACAAGTAGGAGTAAAGCATTAAATGAAGCAGTGTAAATTACAATAAATGAAGGCATACCTGGAAGTCTTCAAGTACACATGTTGAAGCATTTTAGAGCAAGTATAAGAGTAACAATTGAAATTCAGTGATTTAAATTTAGCGAGGGAACCTGTTTCATAACTTGGTGGATCTTAAGGTGTGTTAAGGATGATTTTCTTGATCAAAGGATAATGAAATCCAGTTGTCCTTCTAAAAAATCTCATTAGATTGATGAAGTGCTCGGGGCATAACCCCGAACATCTTTTCAAAACTTTTGGGATCATTTAGAGTTCACTTGATTTCATCATAATGTTCAATCAAATCACCCCTACATAATTAGGGTTTGTTAAAAAAAATTTAATTCTTGCTCAATGAACTTTGATACTTTGATTATCTCCTAAGTGGGGTAACGTTCGTTTGATATTTCATTTATGAGTTATGTGGGTAAAAGCCTTTTGGGGCAAATTACATTATTAAGGAACTTAGCCATTTAGATTAAGGTTGGGCTAGTAGTGTTTTCAAAATATTGCAAATGATTGTGTTCTCTTGTCTAAACCTCATTAATCATAGTTATGTTTAAACCTGATTCACTACCTAGACCTTAAGCTTTCATGAGAAGATTTATAATTTAAAGGAATATTGAATTAAGTAGCATTTGATCTTTATTAAAGATTGTATTATTATTCAACCATTGATTAGGGGCTTTAGATTGGTGAGTTACAATTTTCCTTGATCAAACCCCCTTTACTTTAGGATCGTCAAATTTGATTAACCTCCAAGTTTCAATTAATTTAAGAAATTACAACTTTGCCCTTAATATGGAAATGTGTTGAGTTGGTTTCTACCTCTTAGTCCCTTATGTTTCAATCATCTAAGAAGGTTAATTAAGATTGTCCATTACCCATTTACCTTTATGTTAAGCCTAAATATTAATTAAGGTTTAAGTTCCATAATTATCATTTTGTCCTTTTAGGATTATTTACTTCATAATTATTTAAATATAAATTAAATAACTTTGAAATTTTTCTGGTAACCCACTCATGGTTCAATTAAAATATCAAAGGAGAAAATGTGATTTTCTGATTTTTGTTTTATTTTTAGAATTATTTTTAAAGCAAAATAGGGATTTTCAAATTAAATTAAATAACTTAATCAATATTAACTATCTATCCTTAGGAAAATTATGGGAGGTTGACCTAGGTCAATGGATCACTCGGACTAAATTTCATGATTTTTTGAGTTGTAACTTAATTATTACAATTATTTTAATTTTTGGAGTATTAATTAAATATAAAATATTTTTTAAGTTGAAAATTAAGTTTTATATTTTTCATAAATCTCTCTAAGTCTAATGAATTCAAAGAAATAAATTTCATATTTTTATGATTTATATTTTAATTATTAGATTTTAGTGAGAAATTAATGAAAATTCATTTTTAGCCTTTAAAGATTATTTTTAAGATTTGAAAATTAATATATTTACTTATAAAATTAGGAAAATTATTCTAATTGCTCCCAAGTGATTAGGATACAATTTAAAATATTTTGGTGAATTTTAATATTTTTATGATTTTTAATTATTTAAATATTTAAATATTTAAAATATGTTTAAAAATGCAAATTTTATGAAAATTCCAATTTCATTTTTCTTAGGTTTTTCCGATCACGTAGAACTCCCAAATTCAATTTGTTGATTTTTTTACTTGTATTTTAATTATTAAAATTATTTTAATCCTAAAAATACTATTTAAATTGGAAAATTAAATTAGGTGATCAAATCAACCCAAATAATTTGAAATTTTTTTGGGGAGTTCCTCTAGTACTATATTAAAGAGTGGAATCAATTTTGTAATTTTTCTGATTTTTGTTTAGTTATTTAATTTTCCTTAAATTTTAATGAGTTAATTCCATTTAGGGGGATCCTTATTTACTCAAATCCATTTTATATTTTTCTTTGGTCCGTGTGACCTCAGTGAACCTACAAACTTGATTATATTATTTTTTTTATTTATATTATAATTATTAAAAATTTTTAATCAAAACAAGGATCATTCACTTGAAAATTAGAGATCTCCACTTAGGGATGCTCTCTGACTTTGGAAAAATTAAGGAAAACTCTTAAGTGCAGAGGGAACAAAAGCCCTATGGTCTCATGCCATGGTGAAATATCTATGTTAGTGGAGAATTGAAATACTAAATACTATATCTAACTAATTAAAAATAGAACATGCATCAAATAAGCTTCAAAAAATTTCTATATTTTTGTCCTCTGTTCACTGAGCAAGAGCGAATTTTTATTTTATTTTTATTAATTTTTTATACAAAGTTATGCATTTTAAAAGTTTACTGTATTAAGAAAATCTAGAAAATAAAAAATTTTCCACTTAAACACGTCGACACCGTGCAATCCTATGACGGATTGAAGCCTTTAAGTTGTGATCCCCGATAAATATAAATGCAATGGTTGCCAAAAACTTGACTCCGCTGGATATAAGTGTGTTGATGATTTAAGATATGAAAATTATGATTTTATAATATGGTATACTACGCAAGTATACGTATCGTTTATCAAGTAATATAGGACTTTTTGATTAAGCTCCGAGATATCGAACCCACAGGGAAAAGCTGAAAATCTCTAAAGGAATTTAGAAAATTATATTTTTTACTTTCTTTAATTGTTTTTGAAATACTATGTCTTGATTTTGAAAAGTTTTAGAAAGTTGATTTGTCTTTTGAAATTTTCTTAATAAAATGCTAAGCAATGAAAGTAAAGGTTTCAACAACTAATAACACTGGAAGTAAAAATACTTTTAACTAAAATATCTTTTTCTTTCCTTTCATGAAGTAGTAATAATTCTTAAAGTGTTGTTGTGGAAGTATTTAAATTTTTTTATGATAGATTAAAGCAAAAGTATTCTTTACCCTTACTTGGTTCTGTAAAGAACATAGGTTAGTTTGAAATTTATATTATTTTGAACATGGTTAGGCAGGGAAGATACCAGTCTCTCACTCCAGAGTTCCCTCGATTCCAACCACCTGGGGGCTAACTTCTCATAACTAAACTTAAAAATTCAAACCAAATTAGGGGGTTTTAGCTTGTCACTCTAAAATCCTCTAATTTTACTCCCTTCTATAAAAATATCTTCTAATATTACATTCACTTATATGGACTACAATTCTCACCCATATAATTGCATGTGATTTCTACTAACTTTAATGAGCTAATGCAGCATTGGATCATACATAATCTCAAGAAATTTTACAACTTAACAGGCTAAATTAAGAAGTAAACAAAGTTCTCAGAATCAATCTTTACAACTTCTTTCAACTTTTAAACACTGATACTTTCCACAACAATTCTCTTTAAATTAGTTACTTCTCCATTTTAAGATAGAAAAAGATAAAGTAAACTACTCAGAATGCATTGAGAAAATATAAAAACACATTGATTTGAAATTAAAAATGATAAGAAAAATAATAAACGAAAGCAAGTATTGATAAACAAAATAAAAGTAAAGACTTATCTGAAAATCCTTTCCACAAGACTAAGGAAGTTCCTCTGATACTTTGACTCTTCGCTAAACTAGTCCTCAGAGCAAGTCTCCAAACTCCAATGACTCAGTTTACAGACTTCAGACTTCAATAAAAACTAAACTAAAAGAAGGAAAAGAAGTGGGAGAAGAACTCTTAACTCCGACCTTTTTCTCCTTTCTACTCTCTACTCCTACTCTAAATAAAAACTTAAAATGCAGTGGAAGAATCTCCTAAATTCCTCTCTTCGAAATACAGTGAAGAGCCTCTTCAATTCTTCACTTCTTCACTTCTAAGACTCTCTTTAAAAAGTGAACCAAAAGGTGCCTTGGTGTCTCCTCAAAATGTGTCCAGATTCGATGAATCTACCAAGGAACGCACCCCTTCATTCAAATTTGCCGCCCAAAGGAAGTTATGGACATTACCACCAAGAGTTGCATCCATTACCATTTGAATTTGGTGCCAAATCTAATTAAAGTTCGATTTATAGCTATGGTGGCTAAGCGCCGGCCCAGCGGCGCTTAGCCGACATTGCCAAATATTTTATTTTTCATTTTTTGCTCCAAATTTGATACAATTTTGCTCCTTTCATCATGACCATCTATTTTCATCATACTTGCAAGAAAAACACAAAATACCTTCCATTAAAGTTCAATATCATTAAAAATAGGTATAAAAATGTGCATAAAAATACTATATATTTTAGGTGTATCAAGAGGCTGTCTCCCATTCGGCACCGAAATCCACCTCAGCACCTTACTGCTCTGCGGACTCTTCTCTTCCCTTCATTCTATGCAATCGGAGCCATCCAAGAGTTACATGCGCGATCCAACGGCTGAGAGCCTTCATCCCCAACTGTAGCGAACCCGCAACCACACATTTTTTAACCCTAATTTCTCCCTTGATTCTTAACCAAATTACGTGGGGTTTGTTCCTACACCTTCATCTACTCAAGGCAAACCTATCTATATGGTTAATCAAACATCATATGTAAGTTTTCTTCACAATGTCTCAAACCGAGCCTAAATTAGGGATTTTTGAAAATTACCTTTGTTCAAGAGGTGTGGCCTCAATTGGTTGCATGAAGAAGCTTCAGTGAAGTATGGAGAACCTCCTGGATGTGTTGAATAGCTTTGGTGAATTTTCTGAGTAAGACTTTCTCCTACAGGTGAGAAGCTTGAGGTGGAAGTCCTATAGAAAGGCTCCAATTGATGGTGATTTTGCTGGGGAACTTCTTCTTTCTCTCTGGTGAAGGTGTGGGCAAGGCTAATTTGAATTTGGTGGAGCCTTAGTAAGTGTCCTGTATTTGGCCTAAAATTGAACTCAGAAATTGAGCTTAATTAATGGGGATCAGGGCAGGAATGCAGTGGGGATTCACTTCTCTATGCTGGGGGGGTTTATGATAGATGGAATGAGATTTCTTAGAGTTTTGTTTTAGCAACCTCTTTGGCCATGGAGGAGAGTTGTTTAAATAACATGGATAAGAAGAGCTGCAGTGACCAATTGGGTTTAGTAAACCCATCTGGGTGGCATTTTGGGTTTAAGCCATATTTAATCTTCTCAGCCTGGTGTTTTTCGGCGGCTGGGGTGACCAGCGGGCTAGGGTCAAGTTAGGTCAAGGTTAAGTGATGCAAGGGGGTTGAGTGGTGGCATCAATTTGGGTTAAGCATGGCTTCAAGGTGAAAATACAATGTGGAATGGAGGTTTGGGTTAAAGGGGCTAGCTTGGTTTCAATCCCTCAGTCCTTTGCCTAAACCTTTTCCCAAAGTGTTTAAGGCTGGTTTTAAGGCCCATGAGCAAGTTTAAGAGAGGTCCATTGGCTACCATGGGAGTTTGGGGCAATAGTTTAAATGTTTGAAGTGGGGGAAAGTCCAAATGCATGAGGAAGGGAGAGTGGTCTGTCGGCATATTTTTAGGTTGTGTGTTTTATTTTGAAAAGGGGGTCGCCGAACAGAAGTTGTCGGCAAATTTTTAATTTAGTTTAAATAAATAATTTTGACAAGTAGTATTTGATTTTGAAAATAATTTTAAATTTGAAGGTTTTAAGATATGAGATTAAACCGATCTCACATCCCAAATAGTTTATATAAACGAGCACCGCACCACAAACCGTGTATCTATCCCTAAGGATAGACACACTCGCTTGATGGTGGGGCTCGATTAAATAAACTAGAAGATTTGTGACATCCGTTTGGTCCGCGAACCAATTTTATAAGCCGACAAATTCCCCGCTTAATATGAAAGCATTAAACGAGGTTTATATTACTCAGGTTCTTTAAAATTCCCTATAAGGGCAAGCCCCTATAGTTAATTACATCTTAAGTGACGGGAATCACCTAAGAAAACTCTCGATAATATTCAATAATTCTGCTCTCAAGAATTTCAAAGTTTAAATTTTCAAAGGATTGGATTTTGGAATTTCAATAGGGAATGGATCAAGTTTGGAACATTTTGTTTTGAGAATTCAAAGGAAGAAAGGTAGGAGAAATTACGGATCCGAAGTGAACTTCGGTAATTTCCCGACTATCCTATTGTTTGGCTTGGATTTAGGAAAGTCCTAATGTTTATTTAGTATTTCAATCTTACCAATTTTAATTAATTAGGGCTTATATTTATATGACAGAATGATACAAATAGCCTCGAAGATGTGAGGGTTTATGTCGTATCAGACGACTACCTCGGAATCCTAAGACCGGTTAGGGCTTAATTTGCAATGCAAATGCCTAACGAAGAGTTGAGGATTTATGCTGCACTAGGCAAACTACCTCGAAGTCCTATGGCTTGGTTATTTAATTCTAAGACAGTTTTGTTGATGACGATGGTCGATGCGTCTTGCCCACCATGCTCCGAGCTCCTTGTTGTTGCGAGAGGTTTAGTTTTAGAAGTCATAAATCAAGAGATGAGAAAAGTGTTTTGGTTTAGAGAAATCTTAATTTCCAAGTGTTTTTTATGTTTTAATTAAAACAAATCTTAAAGTTGATTATAACGACACCGGTTAAGATCCCACGGTTCCATCCTTCCGGCATCATTATCTTTATCGGATTCACTTAGTCCAGATGAATTTGCTAAACTCAACTGAATGAGTTCCACACATTCATTTAGACCGTGGGAAATCCCGTTAGCAACACGTAGGTTACATCATCCGAGGTATTCACGCTCATCCGACAGGACGTTTTAATTTAATTGTAATTGTAGTTTTGTGTTCTGTTTGTGATTAAATTTTGAGTTGTTTTATATTTTGAAATGTTGTGGCGGCGAATTTTATCTTGCAATGACTTTTAATTTAGTTTTGGTTTTAGTTTTAGGGACTATCCTAAATGTGTGGGTTTTCATGCAACAGTTGTTTATCATGCAAGAAAAGTAAGTGCGATGCGATTAAATACATTGCAATAAGGTAAATTGCAACAAAATAAAAGCGTACCTGGTGGGTCTTCCCGTCATCCCAAGCTGCACTTAAACACAATTAGAATATTTAAGCAACTTCCTAGGTAAAACTAAGGTAAGGGTTATGGTTTTCTACCAAATTCCTAATCCTATAGCTAGTCATTTCTTATGACGTCTAGGTTCCTTGTGTTTTTGTTTGAAGACGATTTTCTTCATCAAAGAATAATTAAGTTCAATTGTTCTTATAAACATCCTATCATATTGAGAAAGTGTTTAAGAAGAATCTTAAACATCTTTTCAACATTACTAGAGTTGTTTTAAGTCCAAATGAATTTAATTATACAAATGAATTAATCGTCCGAGAATTTCAAGTTTTGTTGTTATCTTGCTCGGTGAACTAGGATGTTTGAATGTCCTATAAGTGAAGTAACATTTCATTTAATATTACTGTTTAGGAGTTATGATAACTAAAGCTTTCGAGGGTAAATTGGTGTTCGAATGGTTTGTGATTTAGTTTAATTTCAATTAATGGGTTTAAATTTGGAATAATGTTCAAGTTATTTTAGATTTATTTTGAATTCTTTATGTCTTTGGTAATGTTATATTTAATTCAACTTAATTTAATTTAATTTAATTTAATTTAATTTAATTCTATTCAATTTAGTTTTTTTGATGTTAACTTAATTTAGTTTGATTTGATTTAATTTTAATTTAATTTGATTTAATTTAATTTAATTTAATTTAATTTAATTTAATTTAATTTAATTTAATCTAATTTATTTAATTTAATTTAATCTTTAATTTGATTTAACTTAATTTAATTTGATTTTATTTATTTAATTTAATTTAATTTAACTTAATTAATTTAATTTAATTTAATTTGTTTATTTAATTTAATTTAATTTAATCTTTAATTTAATTCATCTTTTAATTTTAATTTAATTTAATTTAATTTAATTTAATTTACTTAATTTAATTTAATTTTTAATTTAATTTTATTTTTAATTTTAATTGAAATTTTAAAAGAGTTTAATAATTTAACTTTAGTTTAATGATTAAGTCTTTTAATATTTTAAATTTGAGTTATCATTTTAATTAATAATTGAATATTAATGAGATGATTAATTTAGGGATTTTTAAATTAAAGAATAAATCTCTTCCTAATAATATCCCTATTTTAATAATTCCAATTTTGTTATTCTTCCAAATTTAATCAATTATTTAATTAAGGTTTAATTATTTTAAATTGCTTAATGGGTTTCTACCCTTTAATTATTTAAATTTCAATCATCCAAATCAGATTAGGATCAAATATTTTACTTGTTAATTTTTTTATTAAACCTAAAGTTTTAATTAAGGATTAAAATTTTAATTACCACTTTACCCTTTAAGCTTAATAATTTCATAACTCACTAAATTGAGCTTAAATGAACTTGAAATTTTTATGTGACTTCACTCATATGTCAATAAAGATATGAGAGGAGAAAATGTGATTTTTCTGTATTTAATTTATTTATATAATTATTTTTGGTAGAAAATAGAGATTACCAAGGAAAATTTAATAACATGACCAAGGGAAATTTACTGTCCTTAAGAAAATTTAGGGACATTCCAAATGACCAGAGGACCACTTGGACCAATTTTGGTGATTTTTTTGAATTATATTATTTTTATTATAATTATTTTAAGTTTTGGAGTGTTAATTAATTTAAAAATAAAATAAATGTTGAAAAATGAATTTTATATTTTTCAAAAATCTCTCTGATATCAAGGAAATCAGAGAACTAATTTTTACAATTTTCTGATTTTTCTATGATTTATTATAATTATTTTGGTAAAAATGCTAGAAAATACATTTTTTTAATTTTAAAATTGCCCTAGAGCTTTAAAATTTAATATCTCATTAAATAGACCTAAGAAAAATATGGGGTTTGTTCCTAAGTGATTAAAATTCAAAATGTGACATATTGGTGAATTTTATTATTTTTGTGATTTTTATTATTTTTTAATTATTAAAAATATTAAAATAATATTAAAAATCAACTTTTTTAGAAAATTGAAATTTTAATTTTCTTAAATTCCCTAATATCAGAGAGGCTCCAAAACCAATTTGGTGAATTTTTGAAAGATATTTTGAAAGTTATGAATTTTTAAAGTTCAAAATGGCTAAATGGATCAATCAACCCATTTGGTAGGGCTAACCAAGTCCAATTGACCTCAAATTTTATGGTGGGTTCCTCTGATCCTAAAGGTCAGTGGAGAATTGATTTCAAGTCAATTTGATGTATGGTTAGCTCTAATTAATTAGGGATCCATTTTGGGTGTTTAAGCCGATTAGGGTTGTTTTAAATGAACTAACTCAAAACCTATTTTTCCTAGGGTCCTCTCGGTCATAAGGAACATCACCAAATTTTCCTAGAATTTATTTCACCACATGCTATTTATTGGAATTAAAATACTCAAAACAGTAACATGAATTTGAAAAATCAATAGCTTTTCATAGGGATGGCCAATGACTTTGGAAAATTCAGGGAATGTTCCCAAATTCGGAGAGCTTCAAAAGCCCTATGGTCTCATGCCATGGTGAATTGTATACATGCATGGAGAATTAAAAATATGCAGAGAGTAAATAAATTATTAAAAATAAAATACTTGATGAAATTAAATAATTTCTTTTCCACATTATTCTCCTCTGTTCATTGAGCAAGAGGGTATTTTTATTTTATTTTTATGATTTTCCTACACAAAGTTATGAATTTTTGAAGTTTAAGGAATTAAATAAATAGAAAATACCCCTAATTTTCTATTTATTCGAGTCGGCGCCGCGTCATCCTCGGCATCTCCGAACGCACACGCGTCGCGCTCCCATTCGACGCCGCCGCTTGAGTCAGCAGCCCGGGCCCCGCGGTTCACGTACCATCTTCTGGTCCGACGCCATCTGAGCCGTCCGTCCGCGCGTGTATTGAATGGACGGCATCCGTTCATCGTCCCGGAGCGTCCTCGCCCGAGAGCCGTCCACACTAAATCCCTAAGATCTCACTCGATACTCGATGGATTTTCGTGTTCTTATGCTCTATGGATTCGTCTTGAGAAGACGAACACATCCATACGGTTTATGTGGGATGAAATTTACGCAATAAAAATGGAGAATGTTCAGAAGCTCGGGAAGAAGAGTGAGGCCATACCTTTGCTCGGAGAAGTGTGGCTTCGATGCGAGGGTTGTTGCACCTTCGATTGGATCCCGGCGAAGCTCCGGATGAAGTCTCCTGGTGCAGTGAATTGCACTGAGTGGGATTTCGACCACGGCCGATCACAAAGCTTGGAGGCTGGAGCAAGCTGGGTGGCCTGGAGATGGGGCTTTTGCTTTGGTGGACACCTTCCCTTGGTGCGAGTGAAGGTGTAGAACCAATCAATTTGGGGATTGGTTCACTGTGGAGAAGTGTCCTGGTTTTGGGCTTGGATTTCGACTGCGAAATTTAGCTCGCGGAGAAGAAATGGCGAGGGGATTTCGGTGGGGATCAAGTGCTCTGTGTATGGGGAGTAGTACGGAACAATTTTGGCGAGTTTCCTTAAGGTTTGTTTCGGCACCTCTCATGGCCGAGAGGGGTGGTGTTTAAATAGGAGAGGGTGGAGGGCCTCCCAGGGAGAGTTAGGGCTTGAGATCGAGCTGCTCTTGGCAAGAGAAGAACAGCTACAATGGCCACGCGAGGATGGGGCGGCTCGGCGAGGGAGAATTCCAAAGTTGGCTCACATGTGAGCTCTCGGCCATGGTGTTTTCCGGCGGCCTGGTGGCCGGCCGGCCGGGCATGGGTCACCCTCGAGGTCGGGTGGGTCGGGGTCGGGACTTGGTGCAAGCAATTGGCAATTGCCATGTGTAAAGAGCTTGGATTGAAATGGAATGGCGGGAAGACCATTTTGGGTTCAAATGAGTCAACCCATGATTTTGGGCTAGGTTCACCACCCAAGGCCTGGTCTTGGGGCTGAAAAGGATCACTTGGGTCGGCCGAGAGAGAATGGTGTGGTCTCCATCCATGATGAGGTGGCTAAGCATGGTTTAGTGTGTGACATGCTTAAGGTAAAAAAGGGTTTAAGAAGGATTAGGAAAGGGGGCCCTCCTTTTGCCATTAATGGCTTGATCACATGTCAAGCCTTCCATGGCTTCATGTGGCTTGTCCATGGCTTGCATGGCTCACCTTTGGCTTGGGAAAAGTGGAGTCAATTTCATGGAAATAGATTTAAGAAAAATTTTAGTATTTAGGGGTGATTTGGCATGAGGCTTGATTTGGAATTATTTGATGATGGGATTAGAATTTAGGGAATGGCTTTTATTAAGTGGATGGCAAGTGGAGATGTCATGTGGGCTTTAGGGTAGATTTTGGGCTTTTTGAAATGGTTTTAGATGGGCTTTTAAGATGGTTTAGGAAAGTTGGCTTTTGAATTTTAAAATGGATTTTGGGATGAAATTTTGGTAAAGGCTTGGGCCAAATAATTGTTGGGTTTAGCTCATGGATGTGTCATGAGTGAGTTGAAGCAAATTGGGGGTGATTTGGGTTTGAATTGGGTTGAAGTTGGGTTCTTTTGGTGAATGGGCCAATATAGGTCCAAGTGGGCCAAGTTGGGCCAATGTTGGGCTAGGATTGAAATTGATGTAAAATTAATGTTGAGAAATATTTATGGGAGTGTTTCAAAGAGGTTTTGACTTTGATTGGGCTTTGATTTTGGGGTTTGGGCTCATTTGGGTTAGGTTTGGGTTTAGGTCAAAATTAGGCCTTTTAGCTTTGGGTTGAATTTGAGTGGGGTTTGGGTCCAAATTTTGGGCAAATCATGTTAGTGTTTTGCTTGTGGGGATGCTAAGGAAGATTTAGAAAAGATTTGGGGTTAATTGGAGTTGAATTGGGTGAGTTTGGGTTAGGTTTGGGTCATCGGTCCAAATTGGGCTTTAAGGCCAAAAGTGAAATTGGATCCAAATGTCAATAAAATTGGACTTGGATTTGGTCTAGATTGGTGTTGGGAATGTTGAATTGAAGTTTAGAATTGAATTGGACCAGAATTTGGGTCAATTGGGTAGGTTTGGTTTGACATTGGGTTCACTTAGGGTTAAAATGAGTCAAATTGGGGTTTTTGACAAACGTAGGGTAAATTGACAAAATTGGCCCATGGTGTATTTGAACAAAATGAAATTGGTAATATTTGAGATTTTCTGGAATTTTCTGGGAATTTTCTGAATTTCTGGGATTTTGGGTTAAGAGGGGTATTTTGGGTATTTGGAGGGTATTGGTAGGTATTTTTTGAATTTTTGGTATTTTTGGGTATGGAT
This sequence comes from Papilionanthe hookeriana x Papilionanthe teres, assembly GCA_022702705.1. Classification (NCBI taxonomy): domain Eukaryota; kingdom Viridiplantae; phylum Streptophyta; class Magnoliopsida; order Asparagales; family Orchidaceae; genus Papilionanthe; species Papilionanthe hookeriana x Papilionanthe teres. Next base: position 90,562,713 of record CM040422.1, read on the forward strand.
GATCAAATTGAGTGATGTGGAAATGTTTGGGATTGATTTTGGGGAATTTTGGGTGATTTGGAAATTTTGAAAAATTTGGGTAATTTCAAGGGCTTTGGGTAAGTTAGGCGGGTGTAGGGTCCCGGGGGTCAAAAATTGAAAATTTGGAAAATTGAAGATTGGGTAAATTTGAGTGGAATGAAATCATTTTGGTTGAGCCGTGAAGCCACATCAAGCCCATATGAGCCATGAAGGGACTCATTTGAGGCATTCACTATGTTGTTCCTAACCCTCTTAACCGAGGGCTTGGGGTTAAGGACCATCCATGTGAATCACCTACATGAGTCAGGAGGTCAAGTTAGGTATGGGTGTGGTTTTTGGAGGTGTGTGAAAGTGTAGTGTATGAGTGTAGTGTGTGTGTAAGTCAGCCCCCTCACCAGACCAGGCCACCCAGGGCAGTCCTAAGGCCAAAGAGTCCTATAGGAACTCATCCTTTAAACTTTCACATTTGATTTCAACCCTCTAGGTGATTAGGGGTCTATAGTCAAGTTTGTGGAGTTTGCAGGGAGTTAAGAAGTGGTTTGGAATTCTAGATGGTGGATCCCAATTCTAGTCCTCTAAGATAGTCGAAAGGAAAAGCCTAAGGCTAGATCCTAAAGTACTAAAAGAAGAAGAGAAGACCTCATCGAAAATGAGGTCAACAAAGTCACTTCCCCTTTGTCATTTTTGGGAAAATTGACTTTGGGATGGCCATGGGATGGTTCATGAGTCATGTCATGATGTGTTTGAGACCATGAGAAGGTTTCATGCAAATGAAATTTTGATTGTATTGAATTGAATGAAATAGATTCAATAGGCCTAATTTTGGTATGGTGCCATGTATATGCATGGAATGATCCCTACGATGGCATGATGTTGTGATTTAAATGTCATGAAATGATAAAAGAATAATTTCATGTCATGTGGGCTCAATTTTGGGCTTTTAAAATTTGATTTTATGGGCTTTTAAAAATGCACAAGCGGATGGGCCTTTTAACATGCATGTGATGATTTTGATTTTTGAATTTGATTATGGGGCAATCAAATAGGATTGAAATTGGTTGAAATTGGATCTAGACATGTTGAAATTTGATTTGGGATTAAAATTTGGGGAAATTGTTTGGTCATGAGATTCAATTTGGGAAATTTAGGATTTTAGGTCAAAATTGGGGGTTTGGTTTATATTGGGTTTGAGTTTGGTTCTAGCCCAATTAATGGTCCAAATTTTCAGAGAGGAATGTTATCAAGAGTTTAGAATCTAAAATTGAGGAAATGGGGTTGGCTATGGGGTCCAATTGGATGAGTTTTGGGGATTTAGTCAAATTGGGGATTTTTGGTTAAAATTGAAATTAGGGTTTTGGGTTGGTCCAATTGGACTTCAAATTGGAATAGAATGGAATTGAACATGTTTGATTTGACTTTAGAATTAAAATTGGGGAATTTTAGGATCAATTTGGTGGAAATTGGACTTGATTCGGGAATTTGGCAATTTAGGGGCGAAATTGGGATTTTGGTTAAAATTTGTCAATTTGGTCAAATTTGGAAAATTTGGGCCAATTGGATGATGTGGGGAAGTTTCAAATGATTTTAGGATTTAATTTGATGGAATTTGAATTATGGAATTTTGGGTATTTTGGGGGTATTTTGGTAATTTTGGCTAATTTTGGTATATTTGGGTGTTCTTGGGGCTATTGTTGGCTCAAATTGATTTGGATGAGTTTTTTTTTTGGAATGAAGTTGGAGTTATTTTGGTAAATTTTGGAAATTTTGAAAATGAGGAGAGATCTCAGAGTAATGCGGTATCAGATGTAAAATCCTTAACCTCAAGAGTTTGATTTTGGTGTATTTCATTGCTGTAGGGAAAGAATCCTAAAGCAATGCAGTCTCGGATGTAAAATCCTCAACCCCAAGAATTTGATTTTGATGTATTTCATTGCGATAGGGAAAGAACCTAAAGCAATGCAGTCTCGGATGTAAAATCCTCGACCCCAAGAATTTGATTTTGATGTATTTCATTGCGATAGGAAAGAACCTAAAGCAATGCGGTCTCGGATGTAAAATCCTCAACCCCAAGAATTTGATTTTTGATGTATTTCATTGCGATAGGGAAAGAATCCTAAAGCGATGCGGTCTCGGATGTAAAATCCTCAACCCCAAGAATTTGATTTTGATGTATTTCATTGCGATAGGGAAAGAACCTAAAGCAATGCGGTCTCGGATGTAAAATCCTCGACCCCAAAAATTTGATTTTGATGTATTTCATTGCGATAGGGAATGAACCTAAAGCAATGCGGTCTCGAATATAAAATCCTCGACCCCAAGAATTTGATTTTGATGTATTTCATTGTGATAGGGAAAGAACCTAAAGCAATGCGATCTCGGATGTAAAATCCTCAACCCCAAGAATTTGATTTTGATGTATTTCATTGCGATAGGGAAAGAATCCTAAAGCAATGCAGTCTCAGATGTAAAATCCTCAACCCCAAGAATTTGATTTTGATGTATTTGATTTTGCAAAGATTTGTAGTGTTGATTTGAGAAGTGTGAAATTTTGGAGTTTCGAGAATTTCATGAATGTTGTAAGAAACTTTCATGGAAGGAAATAGATTAGGAGGGAATATGTAGATGCTACATATCCCATCCAAAAGAGTTGATCGAAAGTTGCTGGTTTGGATTAGATACAATTCCTCGCCATCAGATTCGATCCGTGTCAATGGAATCAACCGCTTCCATCCCAGACAAGGGAGAGAGTAGAACGGATTGAATTTCAGATTTGGAAGATTGAATTTGAAATCGATTGAAATTTGATTTGAAATTTTATTTGAAATTTGATTTGAAATTTGGAAAGCTTGAATTCGAAATTTTATTTAGATTTGATTTGAAATTTGGAAGATCAAATTTGAAATTTGATCGAGATTGGATTTGAAATTTGATTGAGAATTTGATTTGAGATTTGAGTTGATTGAATTTGAAATTTGGAAGGATGAGTTTGAATTCGATTGAAATTTGATTTAAGATTTGATTTGAAATTTATGTTCATTTTGTTTGTCTTTTAATGATTTAAATTTTATTTTGTCGTTTATTTAATGTTCATGTGAATTTGGTGTTCGTCATTTTTAGATTTTTAAGGGAAGTTTTTTTTATTCTTTTTTTTATTTCTTTTCTGTTCTTTGTTCGAAGTTCATTTAACTTTAATGGCGTTTCCCAGTCAATTTGCACAAAAGAGGTGAAGGCCAAAAATGTGACATGGTCACTTTCATTCCAATCATGTCGAAGATACATCATACAACTTGATGCGGCATATATTTCATACAATCCATGTAGACTCAAAACGAACTATGTATGATCTTCGTCGATCCATCAAAAGAAGCATCTGTCAAAAATCCATGTCTGAATAGTGGGGTACATGGTTAATAACATCACCTTCCAAGCCATCCTTGGCAAGGATGCCGGCTGGATGTACGTTGGAGGTGTGATATCTCCCATGTAACTCACGAGCTCGTAAGGCGGAGGCTCTCTAGCTCCGGGTCCAGTTGGAAATGGTAAGGTGTCTTCCTGTCGTCCATCCTTCGAAAGTAACTAAGATCCGCTTCACTGGTACTCTGGTATGCAATGCTTTGCGATATCTGCTCCGTTGCCCTTCGGTATCATGACGGAACCTACCGGTAAAGGTATCTTCACCGGCCCTCGGAACTCACCTGGGCACTGCTATCCGGAGGTCAGATCCGAACATGATGTTACACTCGTTCGGGAAAGAGAGCGTGCGAAAGGTCGACAAAGTCGTGGTGATCTATGTGTGGGGGTATGCGGTCACCACGCTTGTAGATGTTGATAATGCGGCTATTGGGTATGCAATCTGCGGCGGTACCCTCCATGTTATCAATCTCTTTACGATTCTCTTGATGACTAATGGCATCGGATCCACTTGCCCATGACGGAGTATTCCCGGTGGGTTTCCCTTCCTGTCCTCCGCAAAGTTGTAACGACATCCACATTGTATTGTGATTCTTCCCTTCCACGGCATCCATCTCCGGGGTTACGAGTATGTGTTTTCCCTTAGGCGGCCCGCTCGGCCCATTCTTTTCAAATCCCGGATGCAATCCACGTTTTGTTGTTGTTCATACTGCGAGAATACGTACGTATGTAGCTCGAGGCCCTCTAGTATATTGATCCTTACGCCTCCGATTCTCTCGAAGTATTCAAAGGTTTTCTTTTCAACATTACGCATTCTTTCCAGCTCGTACTCTGGAATAATCTGCAAATGGCGAGGCCTGGTGACATATTGTGGGATATACGATTCAATTCATTCACGTTCTCCTGCATACCTCGGCTCCTCGGGGATGATGTCTGTCGGGACATCCCCCGGGGTTGCTTCCGCAATAAGGTCATGCATTGCGGTGGTTCTATCCGGTGGCGTGGTAGCCTTCTTTCTTCGATCTTTGTGAGATTTCCACGGTCCTTTACGGTTATCCTAGGAGCTGGCCTCCTTTCTTCGGGTTCACGGTGAATCGGAATCCTTGAAGTGTATGTGCTTGGCTGTAGCAAGCTGTCTCGTCGCGGTCCGCGGCTAGTTTGGTTAACATCTTACGGATACGGCGATTCTTATTTCTTCGTTGCGTTGCTTGTGAGAGTAGCTCTTCGAACTTCTTGAATCTCTGTGGGCGCGGCTGACAAACCTGCCCTCTGCGTCAGCGGCTACGGACTTCATTCTCTTATCTTCTTCGGTGTTTGTCTTTCTTTTCTTACTGCTTGGATTGGTGGCTTCGGCCACCCACTTTCATCCTTGTACGCCGGGCGATTCTTCTCGGTCAGCTGGGACCCGGTCACTTTCCTCGTCTTGTAGGCCTGCTGGTGCGAAATCCGAGTCGATCTCGATTATCGCTCCATCTTTCACCCTCTTTTCATCGAGTGCAAGGCTTACGCCATTTCTAAAGTTCAGGACCAACCGCCCGCTCGACATTTCCCTGCGAAAAGACAAGGAAAAGGATCAGGGGCTGTACTAAGAACAAGAACATTAAGAAAATGTTTATTAAAGACAGTTTTTTTTTATTACTCTTATATTTTAAAACTTAACAGGAATGAAGTGGGATAAGATCAGGAAAGAGATTTTGATTTGGAAAAGAAAACAAGGAAAACTTTATTATCATGATTTTATTCATTTTAGCACATTTTATTATTTTTGGGTTCGGACCCAATCATAAGTAATTACTTCACCCGTGATTCTAAGGATGAAGAATTCATTCTTTCGAAACATCAGGTAGCGTAATACTTTTTCAAGTATCGTCCGTTGATCGGAAGAATATGTCGTTCTCCCTGGCAATTCACTAGCTGGTAGGAACCTCCACGAGTATCTTGCTTCAACCACGAACGGCCCTTCCCGAGTGGGTTCAAATTTTCCTCCTATCTTGCGGTGTGCGAGAATAGGTCTCTTGAGAACGAGAACCTAAATCACCAACTTTGAAGGTTCTCGGGCGGACCCGGTTTGTCATGGGCTTGAACCATCTTAGCTTGGTATAGTTCTAAATTCTAGTTGCTACTGCAAGTCTTTTCCCTTCCGGGCTTTCTAATTCTTCTAGTCGTAATTTGGCGTTCTCTTCGTCGTGATCTTATTTGCAAGCTGCGATTCGAGTGAAGGAAGGCTCGAACCTCTAAAAGGTAACACTTGCCTCGGAGCCGTACACCAGAGCGTAAGGTGTAGCTTGAGTAGGAGTTCTGAAGGTTGTCCGGTTGGCCCATAAGGCTTCTAATAACTTCTCGTGCCAATTTCTCTTATTATCGTCCAAAGTTTTCTTTAAGATTTGAACGAGAGTTTTATTAAAAGCCTCAGCGAGGCCGTTTGCTCTTGGGTAGTAAATTGTTGAGTATCGCCAGTCGATTCCGTGTCTCCCGACAAAATTGTTGATTTGCGTGCTTCGAATGCGACCCATTATCCGAGATGATCTGCGCGGCACTCGAAACGGTAGACAACTTGGTTCTTGAAAAGCGTAGCACGTGGTGTGCTTTCACCTCTTTAAGTGGAGCTCGCCTCTGCCCACTTGGAAAAGTAATGTCGTAGCCGCAAGAATGAAGCGATGTCCTTTTGAAGATGGTGGTTCTATCGGACCCACTATATCCGTGCCCCGACTTTCGAATAGCCACGACGCAATTGTCGGATGTAGCACATTTGGAGGTTGGTATAGAACCACTCCGTGCACTTGGCATTGGTGACGGCACTTGGCGATTTTCATGCGGTCGATCATCATCGAGGGCCGATAATACCCTAGTCTTTTAATTTTCATTTTCATCTTCGGACCCGGTCGGTGAGCGCCACAGAGTCCTGAATGCACCTCTTTAACAATTTCACGGTCCTCGGACCCGCTTAGGCATCTTAGCCACATTTGATCGAAAGACCTTCTGTATAACGTGTTGTTTATTAATGCGTAGGACAGAGTTCTTTTCTTGATGTGATGGGCTAGCGACCTGTCGTCTGGTAGTTTTCTGTTTGCGGGTAGTCTACTAATGGTTGTCGCCCGATCTTACGTGTTTTACATCCTGCATTGCTGTTGATTCTTCTTCTTTTCCGATTTATGTATTGCGTCTATGTCGAGGTGTGATAGGACCTGATGTCCGTGAACTGACACTTCCACTGACTTATCTTGCGAACAGGCAAATTCTTTTCCGAGGAGAGCTAACGCATCTGCTAAGGCATTTTCTTTTCTGGGAATTTTGTAGATTGTTACATTCGGAATTTGTTCTAACAGTTGTATGGCATCTTGGAAGTATTGCTCGAGTCTTGGCTTTAAAATTACGTATTGTCCGGCGATACGTTGAATGATTAACTGTGAATCCCCGTAGATGTTGATGTACTGTATCCCCATTTTAATAGTTAATTCCGGTCCCGTTATGAGGGCTTCGTATTCTTCTTCGTTGTTTATACATGGTTCTGTTAAGTGGTAGGAGTATCTTAACATCCCCCGCTCCGGTGTTATAAAGATTAGCCCGATTCCTGCCTTACCGGGCACTATCACCTGCGATTCTTCGTCTTTGTGTCTTTGAAGTTGCTCCATCGAAATATAATTCCCAACGTCGATCATCGGGGTCTTCTAGGCTCATTATTTGTTCATTTGGCAAATCGTCATTGAGAGGAGATTCGCCGGCAAAGGGTGTCTTTGCGAGGAAGTCTGCTAAGACTTGTCCCTTTACGGCACGAAGAGGCACGAAAGTTATATCGAATTGCAATAATATCATTGACTATCCGGCAAGTCTGCTAGGAAAGTGTTGGACGAGTCATCGAAGTATTGCAATGGATTAAATTTCGAGATCGAGTTGACCTTATGAGAAAGCATGTAGTGCACGAGCTTTTGAGCGGCGAAGATCGGGGCCAAACAATGCTTTTCAATTACGGGATACCTTACTTCCGTCGGAAGTAAACGACGGCTTAAGTAGTAAAGAGCATTTTCTTTACCCTCATCATTGACACAGGCTAACGGGGCTCAGAGAGAGTCGTCTAAAGCCGCGGTGTAAAGTATCGGCGGTCTACTTGAGGCTAGGGGCTGCTAAGACGGGAGGTGTCATTAAATATTGTTTAATGTCCTCGAAGGCCTTACGGCATTTCTCTTCCCAAATAAATTTGGCGTCCTTTTTAAGCTAATGCGAGAAAGGTGACACCTACCTGATAAGTTTGAGATAAAGCGTCGAAGATATGCCAGGTTCCCTTGAAAAGATCATAGTTGTTTTAAGGTTTTGGGAGGTGACATTTCTAAGATAGCTTTAATCTTTTCCGGGTCGATTTCAATCCCACGATGTCGGACAACGAATCCTAAGAATTTCCCGGAGGTGACGCCGAAGGCGCATTTTAAGGGATTCATCTAAAGGTTAAATTGTCTTAATCGTTCGAAAATAATTCTCAAATCATATAGGTGGTTTTCCTTTACTTTGCTTTTGATGACCACATCGTCCACGTAGCATTCGACTTGATTATGGATGAGATCATCAAAAATTCTTGTCATTGCTTTCTGGTAGGTTGCTCCTGCGTTCTTCAGTCCGAATGACATCACTGTGTAGCAAAATACTCCGATCGGCGCTCTGAATGCTGTAAGCTTTTCATCTTCTAGAACCATTTTTATCTGGTTGTATCCTGAAGATCCATCCATGAATGAAAATATCTCATGTGTTGAAGCAATGTCGATCATTAGTTCTGGGATCGGTAGAGGGAATTTATCCTTTGGACATGCCTTGTTTAAATCTGCGAAATCCACACAAATTCGATCGACCATTCTTCTTTTGGTGGCACCACATTGGCTAACCAAGTCGGGTATTGTTCTTCACGGACAAATTTGGCGTCTATTAGCTTTTTAACTTAGGCTATGACTTGTTGTTCGATTTCTAGACGCATTCTTCGAGACCTTGTCGGCTGGGACGAAGTAGGATCCACTCCTAGCTTATGGATTGCGACCTCTGGAGCTAATCCTGGCATTTCATGGTAGTTCCAAGCAAAACAGTCTTTAAATTCCATTAATAACTTGATTATTTCTACAGAGTCTTCTTTATTGAGTAAGGAGCTAACAAAGGTAGGTCTAGGCTCTTCGCTAGTACCTAAGTTAACTTTTGTTAGTTCATCTATTGTAGATTTAATTTCTTCTTCGAATTCTGGTGGAGCGTCTCCAATTTGTAAATCTTCGAGTTCATCTATAGTTTCCATGCAGTTTTCATTAGATTCGCAAGTGACAACTAAGCAAAATTCAGTATCGTCAACTGATCGTACTGTGCCGAATCCGAGACCATGCTTTGAATTGGGTGGACGACCGGTGTTATTCCATAATTTTTCAAAACGTTGTGATTGACCTTTTGTCCATTGTCGAGGTAAGAAACCACGTTGAATTAAATTTTGAACACAGGGAGAGTACCACTCGAAAGGTAATTCCATTAATTCGATGAAGTGACATCTTCAGATTGTACATTATTTTCGGTTTTGGAGGAAGAAGCACCACGGTAGAATTTAATTGGCCTTGCACGCGTCGCTACGTATCTCTTTGACCACCATACCCTCGATTTTGTTAGAATGGATCGGGGTTAGGGTCATAGTATGTACGTAGTGGTTAATCTTCTCGTACATTGATTTGTATTCTTCATTCTTTTCATCTTCGAGGGAGATCTTGAATTGCGGCTTCTTCTGACTTATCGTTGCTGTTTCTTGCTTGATTTATTTTTCTTCTTCAGAACTATCTTCCCAATCAACATTGATGGCTGGTTTCCTCTGTCCAACTGTCCTAGCATCTCTACCACGGCCTCGTCCCCGGCCTCGACCTCGGATGCGAGTTGTGGAGAAACCTTCACCATCTCGCCGGAAGGGAGTGGTGAGTGACTGTTGGACTAGAACTTCAGGTTCTTCGTTGTCCCGAACTTTCTTTGCTTCATTTGTTATGGTATCTCTGGAGAAGATTGTTTTCTTCGGTGGTGCATAATAAGTTGCGTCTTCATGGATTCCAATCTCATGTACGGAGAATGGTTGTAAGTCACCTTTGATGCACTGTTCCCCTCCATCGTAGTATTTGATGCAGCGATGTAGAGATGATGGTGCCATCCTGTTTTCATGTATCCATGGTCGGCCCGGTAGAGCGTTGAACGACATTTACGAATCGATTATGTGAAATTTTGCGGTTGTCTTTGCTAAGTCACCGGTCTTCATTAGTAGCGTTATTGATCCAGGGGCTCTTTCTCCTTTACTGGTTGAATCCTCTTAATAACATTTTGTCGGCCTCGAGCTCGCGAGCATCAATTTCCAAGTATGCTTAGTGTTCGAAGACTCATTATATTGATTGATGCTCCTGGATCCACCAATACTCCGGAGAGTGTAAACTTCCCGATTGTAGTCGAAATGTACAACGGTCGGTTGTGATCTGCTGTCCCAAGTAGTAGGTCACTGTCCGTGAAGGTAACGCCTCGTTGTTCCTTTAACGAGCAAACCTCATCTAAGGAATCTCCGGCCATTTGAGCTAAGCAAATATATGGATCAAGTAAGGCCTTGATCAGAGCTTCTCTCATCTCCTTTGATAAGATGAGAGCATCGTAGATGCTCAGTTTGGCCAGTAGTTTCCTAAGATGAGCTAGCACGTTGTAGTCCACTTTATTTCCATGTGTCTCGGCTTCTTCTCGAATGGGTATTTCTTCTGCTTGGGGTTGGTTCTTCTTGAACAACCACACCTTTCCTTTGTCTTTTGGACCCATTCTCGGAGGTAGAACTCTTCCACTTCTTAAGTTGACTTCGTAATTTCTTCGAATCTAGTGTTGAGCTTGCTTGGTGTTTCTTCTTGAATTGGAATGACGGGTTCTTCGGATTAGCTTCGAGTACGAAGGCTCTAACTCTATTGTATGTGGAGCTCCTCGAAACTCGCGAGATAGATTCGTTGCTTGTTGAACTCTCGTAGCCTCCTTGATGGATGTCTTCTTCGTCATTTTGATCGTCGAGATTGTGTATGATTTGAGAATTGTCGTTGGTATCGAAATCGATGTCCGGATTGTCGCTAGTTACGTAATCATTAGAAACGGTCAAACGTAGCCAACGCCATCACCCTTATCATTATATGATCCCACCGAAGTGAGCATATAATCATACGGAGTCGAGAGGTTCGAGGGATTTCTCCCCGAATCGAAACAACTATCCTAGGATAAGCGGCCCCTAGTCTAGCCTTAGGAGTCTCGGTCCTCTCTTCTTCGTCGATTTTCTTCTTCTCTTCGATCGTCTCTGTTGAGGTGGTTCTTCTATCGCAAGTGATAGTGCCGACTTAACGGGTTTCGAACTACGAATTGAAGCTCGCACGAAGCGGTTTGGATGCTTGTCTAAAATCTTTTCGAAGACCTTGTCCAAGCGGTAGTCCATCCATCATCGGTCGTATAGTGATCTATCGGAATGATGGGATCGGTTGAGATAACATTGACGGAACCTCCTTTACGGGGTTCCTTCATGTACTCCTTCGGGATCGTTATATTCCCTTTCCGAAGGTTGTCGTTGAGCCAACTTTTGAAGGTAATACAATCTTCTATCTTGTGTCCAAGCATCCGGTGGTAATGGCAAAAGTTGGGATCACCTTTCTTGTCGATTTCCTCACGGTCTCTTAGGCTGCGGCGGTTGGAAATGCGGAGTCTTCATCGGACTACGGAACATTTTCGGCACTACTTCATTCTTGAATGGATATTCCACCGCTCAGAAGCTCCCTTAATGTACGTTGCGGACGAGGCGGTTGTTCATACTTGCGGAGATGATCGATAGCTGGGTCGGGGTTCTTGGTAATTCTGTTGAGGTTCTTTGCGGCCTTTCGGACGATATTTGCATCGGTTGCTTGCCTTTGTCGACTGCTGCAACGATCCCGGATTTCTTTTCGAAAGTCTTCACAGGCTTTTGCTTGTCCGTCTTGTCGGCGAAACTTAATTGCTTCGCCTCCTCTTGCAAGCTCCCGGCCTTGCTTAACAACTTCTCGAAAGTCTTAATAGTGAATCCTTTGAGGAGAAGTTTTATTGGGCCGCGAATGCTTTTAAGTAAAATGCCGACTGCATGTTGTTCTTGTAGTTGTGGTTCACACTTCATGCTTAAGTTCCTCCATCGAAGTATGTAATCCACCAAAGTTTCGTTCGGCTTTTGTTTCTCTACCACTAAATCACCTATAGTGATGTGGTGCTGAGCTCCGGCGAATCGCTTGATGAAGAGGTTCTCTAGTTCTGAGAACGTCTTCACCGAACCATTTGGTAATTCTGCATACCAGTCGAAGGCGATCCCCGACGAGCTGACGACGAGCTGTCGGAAGAGTAATGCATCGCTCCCGCCGGCATTGCAACAAGCGGCATGAAAGTGTGCAACATGTCGTCGGGGTTCCGGTTCCATCGAAGGTTTTGAACGGAGGTGGTACGAAGCCTTTCGGAGTACTGGACGAGTGTCGAATACTTCCGGGTAAGGTCTACCCGTCCGAATGGATGTCCCGCTCTTTGATTGTGCTAAGGCTTCTCGCACTCGCTGTTCCACCGAGCTCTTGATATCCTTTTCGGGGATCATACTTTGTGTTGTATCCTTTTTTAGCTGATCATCCCTGTTGAAGGTTGTAATCTCCTTTCCTCCGTCTACAATGTGAATGACCTCTGCGGGTGTCTCTCTTTGGAGTTGCACTTGACTCTGGAGAGTGGCTAGAGCTACAGTCATCTCTTCCATCCTTTTCGCCATTTGGGCGATCGTGTCGTCTTTCTCTTGAAGCTGCCTTCTCATCACTTCTGGCTCCTCTCTTTCTGCTAGCTGCAGGGAGCACCTTGTGAAGGCGATGAAGCTCGTGTTTCGACCATGTTGATTTCTGCATATTCGTCGTCCATGAATTCCGATGAATCAATCTCATCTCCGAATTTCTCTTCTCTTTCTTTTGCTAATCGTCGGATATCAGTTCTCGACTTTTCCATGGCATCTTCTAGCGGGCCTTTACGTGCGTCCTCGCGGTTGTCGTGCGATAGGCGTCGGGTCCCCTTCTCACGAGTCCCCTTTACCGCGGTGGCGCTTTCTTCGGATTCGAGTCTCCGACGAGACTTTCCTTCTCGAGCTGTTGTTTCAATCTTAGCTGCCCGGTAGTGGGACGCCATACCATCTTTCTAGCGGCGAAGGTCTAGGACCGGATGATCCGTCGGCCAAATGCTTTGGAAGGTGGTATCCTCCCTGATCTGTAATCACGAGACGACGACGGGCGGACTAGCCTTCAATCTTTTACTTGGCTTTTCGTCACGATGGCGGGTTCTACTCGGGGCCCAAGACGGGATTTGAGCGGCACCCGCCCTATCCTTCGTAGAATCTCCGATACGGGGCACTTTTCCTTCTTTGCTAACTTCTCTATCAAGGTTTGCAGTCGAGAAAACAGCGTAGTTCTAATCCTTTTCTTACGGCTATCGTTGTAATATGCGAGCTGAGGCAATGCGGCAGCAATCTTGTGAACATTTTCTTCATCCTCTGCGGGCGGAGAGGGGATGGAACCTGCTTCCTCCAAAAGTGGTATGTATTCAGACAGCGGTGTATATTCAGGTAGTTTTGGGATTTCCTCCAGGAAAGCAATTTCAGCAGCTCTGGCTTCTCTAGCGATCCTTCTACTTCTGTTTCTTCTTTGGGTCCTTGTCAGTGATGGAATTCTTGAGCTGGACCCGATTTCGAAAACGAAGGTCTCACGAGAAGATCTGTACCCTCCACGGTAACGGGTTTACCATAATTCTGGATTTCTTTCCCCTTTAATTTGGCGGAAGTCGGGGTAGGTGCAGAAACAACTAGACCAGTGGGGGTAGTAAGAACAGTCCTCCTGCGGACAGCAGTACTCCTCTCAGTCGGGATTTTTTGCGGGGAGGAAACTCTTGGGTTGACCTAAGGTTGAACTCAATCAGCGGCTTCTTAGCTTCGGATACTTTGTTTGTCAGTGGAAAAGGGAAACGTCGGTGATCTTGACATTCGTGTTTTCAAATCCTTGTCCAAACCGGATGATCCCATTGTCGGGCAGCTCATCCTTATAGACAGCGAAGTCCAGTCCATTGGTGAAGGAGAAAATCAGCTTTGGGGCTTCCATTTCTGCAGGGTAGATTCTGGTTTGTCAGTCCCAAGTTATGCTTCTTTTCTTTAGGACGAAAAGAAAGGAATTGAAAAGAGTCCGAACTCATTCTTGTTCATGTATTTATAAGAAGGAATAATTTATTAAAAGAATCATTTATAAAAAGGTTTGTTTATTTAGAACAGAATGTCCAAAGGTGTAGAGAAGGTAAGGAATCCTATTCAGAGTTGGAAAGGAAAAGAAGGTCTTATGCAAGACTTCTCGACTCGAAGGATCACTCCTAAACTAACACCTATTGGGGGTCCACCCCACCTCAGAAATGAGGTAAAAGGTTCTCGGAACCTCTCTGTTTAGGGGTGTCTAAACAGTGGCTCCTAAATCCGAGAGAATGTTAGCTATACTTGTTCAAGGTAGAAATGAACATAGTATTCCAACGGAAAGAAGGGTAGTTTGATCCATTAAGGACATGGATGCACTACCGATTTTTGAAAGCAGAATTTTTTGATTAAAATGGAGAGAGGAATTGTCCCCAGCGGAGTCGCCAGAAGTTGTCGGCATATTTTTAGGTTGTGTGTTTTATTTTGAAAAGGGGTCGCCTAACGAAGTTGTCGGCGAATTTTTAATTTAGTTTAAATAAATAATTTTGAAAAGTAGTATTTGATTTTGAAAATAATTTTAAATTTGAAGGTTTTAAGATATGAGATTAAACCGATCTCACATCCCAAATAGTTTATATAAACGAGCACCACACCACAAACCGTGTATCTATCCCTAAGGATAGACACATCGCTTGATGGTGGGGCTCGATTAAATAAACTAGAAGATTTGTGACATCCGTTTGGTCCGCAAACCAATTTTATAAGCCGACAAATTCCCTGCTTAATTTGAAAGCATTAAACGGGGTTTATATTATCCGGGTTCTTTAAAATTCCCTATAAGGGCAAGCCCCTATAGTTAATTACATCTTAAGTGACGAGAATCACCTAAGAAAACTCTCGATAATAATCGATAATTCGCTCTCAAGAATTTCAAAGTTTAAATTTTCGAAAGGATTGGATTTTGGAATTTCGATAGGGAATGGATCAAGTTTGGAACATTTTGTTTTGAGAATTCAAAGGAAGAAAGGTAGGAGAAATTACCGATCCGAAGCGAACTTCGGTAATTTCCCGACTATCCTATTGTTTGGCTTGGATTTAGGAAAGTCCTAATGTTTATTTAGTATTTCAATCTTGCCAATTTTAATTAATTAGGGCTTATATTTATATGATAGAATCATACAAATAGCCTCGAAGATGTGAGGGTTTATGTCGTATCAGACGACTACCTCGGAATCTTAAGACCAGTTAGGGCTTAATTTGCAATGCAAATGCCTAACGAAGAGTTGAGGATTTATGCTGCACTAGGAAAACTACCTCGAAGTCCTATGGCTTGGTTATTTAATTCTAAGAAAGTTTTGCTGATGACGATGGCCGTGCTGCCCACCATGCTCCGAGCTCCTTGTTGTTGCAGATGTTTAGTTTTAGAAGTCATAAATCAAGAGATGAGAAAAGTGTTTTGGTTTAAAGAAATCTTAATTTCCAAGTGTTTTTTTATGTTTTAATTAAAACAAATCTTAAAGTTGATTATAACGACACCGGTTAAGATCCCACGGTTCCATCCTTCCGGCATCATTATTTTTATCGGATTCACTTAGTCCAGATGAATTTGCTAAACTCAACTGAATGAGTTCCACACTTTCATTTAGACCGTGGGAAATCCCGTTAGCAACATGTAGGTTACATCATCTGAGGTATTCCCGCTCATCCAACAGGACGTTTTAATTTAATTGTAATTGTAGTTTTGTGTTCTGTTTATGATTAAATTTTGAGTTGTTTTATATTTTGAAATGTTGTGGCGGTGAATTTTAACTTGCAATGACTTTTAATTTAGTTTTGGTTTCAGTTTTAGGGACTATCCTAAAGGTGTGGGTTTTCATGCAACAGTTGTTTATCATGCAAGAAAAGTAAGTGCGATGCGATTAAATAAATTGCAATAAGGTAAATTGCAACAAAATAAAAGCATACCTGGAGGGTCTTCCCGTCATCCCAAGCTGCACTTAAACACAATTAGAATATTTAAGCAACTTCCTAGGTAAAGCTAAGGTAAGGGTTATGGTTTTCTACCAAATTCCTAATCCTATAGCTAGTCATTTCCTATGACGTCTAGGTTCCTTGTGTTTTTGTTTGAAGACGATTTTCTTCATCAAAAAATAATTAAGTTCAATTGTTCTTATAAACATCCTATCATATTGAGAAAGTGTTTAAGAAGAATCTTAAACATCTTTTCAATATTACTAGAGTTGTTTTAAGTTCAAATGAATTTAATTATACAAATGAATTAATCGTCCGAGAATTTCAATTTTTGTTGTTATCTTGCTCAGTGAACTAGGATGTTTGAATGTCCTATAAGTGAAGTAACATTTCATTTAATATTCTGTTTAGGAGTTATGATAACTAAACCTTTCGAGGGTAAATTGGTGTTCAAATGGTTTGTGATTTAGTTTAATTTCAATTAATGGGTTTAAATTTGAAATAGTGTTCAAGTTATTTTAGATTTATTTTGAATTCTTTATGTCTTTGGTAATGTTATATTTAATTCAACCTAATTTAATTTAATTTAATTTAATTTAATTTAATTTAATTCTATTCAATTTAGTTTGGTTTGATGTTAACTTAATTTAGTTTGATTTGATTTAATTTTAATTTAATTTGATTTAATTTAATTTAATTTAATTTAATTTAATTTAATTTAATTTAATTTAATTTAATTTAATTTAATTTAATTTAATTTATTCATTTAATTTAATCTTTAATTTGATTTAACTTAATTTAATTTGATTTTATTTATTTAATTTAATTTAATTTAATATAATTCATTTAATTTAATTTTATTTGTTTATTTAATTTAATTTAATTCAACTTTTAATTTTAATTTAATTTAATTTAATTTAATTTAATTTACTTAATTTAATTTAATTTTCAATTTAATTTTATTTTTAATTTTAATTGAAATTTTAAAAGAGTTTAATAATTTAACTTTAGTTTAATGATTAAGTCTTTTAATATTTTAAATTTGAGTTATCATTTTAATTAAGAATTGAATATTAATGAGATGATTAATTTAGGAATTTTTAAATTAAAGAATAAATCTCTTCCTAATAATATCCCTATTTTAATAATTCCAATTTTATTATTCTTCCAAATTTAATCAATTATTTAATTAAGGTTTATTTATTTTAAATTGCTTAATGGGTTTCTACCCTTTAATTATTTAAATTTCAATCATCCAAATCAGATTAGGATCAAATATTTTACTTGTTAATTTTTTTATTAAACCTGAAGTTTTAATTAAGGATTAAAATTTTAATTACCACTTTACCCTTTAAGCTTAATAATTTCATAACTCACTAAATTGAGCTTAAATGAACTTAAAATTTTTATGTGACTTCACTCATATGTCAATAAAGACATGAGAGGAGAAAATGTGATTTTTCTGTATTTAATTTATTTATATAATTATTTTTGGTAGAAAATAGAGATTTCCAAGGAAAATTTAATAACATGACCAAGGGAAAGTTTCTGTCCTTAAGAAAATTAGGGGACATTCCTAATGATTAGAGGACCACTTGGACCAATTTTGGTGATTTTTTTGAATTATATTATTTTTATTATAATTATTTTAAGTTTTGGAGTGTTAATTAATTTAAAAATAAAATAAATGTTGAAAAATGAATTTTATATTTTTCAAAAATCTCTCTGATATCAAGGAAATCAGAGAACCAATTTTTACAATTTTCGGATTTTTCTATGATTTATTATAATTATTTTGGTAAAAATGCTAGAAAATA
Organism: Papilionanthe hookeriana x Papilionanthe teres; assembly: GCA_022702705.1. NCBI lineage: Eukaryota > Viridiplantae > Streptophyta > Magnoliopsida > Asparagales > Orchidaceae > Papilionanthe > Papilionanthe hookeriana x Papilionanthe teres. The sequence continues at coordinate 90,580,155 of CM040422.1, forward strand.
CATTTTTTTAATTTTAATATTGCCCTAGAGCTTTAAAATTTAATATCTCATTAAATAGACCTAAGAAAAATATGGGGTTTGTTCCTAAGTGATTAAAATTCAAAATGTGACATTTTGGTGAATTTTATTATTTTTGTGATTTTTATTATTTTTTAATTATTAAAAATATTAAAATAATATTAAAAATCAACTTTTTTAGAAAATTGAAATTTTAATTTTCTTAAATTCCCCTAATATCAGAGAGGCTCCAAAACCAATTTGGTGAATTTTTGAAAGATATTTTGAAAGTTATGAATTTTTAAAGTTCAAAATGGCTAAATGGCTCAATCAACCCATTTGGTAGGGCTAACCAAGTCCAATTGACCTCAAATTTTTATGGTGGGTTCCTCTGATCCTAAAGGTCAGTGGAGAATTGATTTCAAGTCAATTTGATGTATGGTTAGCTCTAATTAATTAGGGATCCATTTTGGGTTTTTAAGCCAAATAGGGTTGTTTTAAATGAACTAACTCAAAACCTATTTTTCCTAGGGTCCTCTGGTCATAAGGAACATCACCAAATTTTCCTAGAATTTATTTCACAACATGCTATTTATTGGAATTAAAATACTCAAAACAGTAACATGAATTTGAAAAATCAATAACTTTTCATAGGGATATCCTCTGACTATGGAAAATTCAGGGAATGTTCCCAAATTCAGAGGCTTCAAAAGCCCTATGGTCTCATGCCATGGTGAATTGTATACATGCATGGAGAATTAAAAATATGTAGAGAGTAAAAAAATTATTAAAAATAAAATACTTGATGAAATTAAATAATTTCTTTTCCACATTATTCTCCTCTGTTCACTGAGCAAGAGGGTATTTTTATTTTATTTTTATGATTTTCCAACACAAAGTTATGAATTTTTGAAGTTTAGGGAATTAAATAAATAGAAAATACCCCTAATTTTCTATTTATTCGAGTCGGCGCCGTGTCATCCTCGGCATCTCCGAACGCACATGCGTCGCGCTCCCATTCGACGCCGCCGCTTGAGTCAGCAGCCCGAGCCCCGCGGTTCACGTACCATCTTTTGGTCCGATGCCATCTGAGCCGTCCGTCCGCGCGTGTATTGAATGGACGGCATCTGTTCATCGTCCCAGAGCCTCCTCACCCGAGAGCCGTCCACACTAAATCCCTAAGATCTCACTCGATACTCGATGGATTTTCGTGTTCTTATGCTCTATGGATTCGTCTTGAGAAGACGAACACATCCATACTGGTTATGCGGGATGAAATTTACGCAATAAAAATGGAGAATGTTCAGAAGCTCGGGAAGAAGAGTGAGGCCATACCTTTGCTCAGAGAAGTGTGGCTTCGATCTGAGGGTTGTTGCACCTTCGATTGGATCCCAACAAGCTCCGGATGAAGTCTCCCGGTCGCAGTGAATTGCCTAGGTAGGAATTCGACCACAGTCCGATCACAAAGCTTGGAGGTCGGAGTAAGCTCGGGTGGCCTCGGAGATGGGGCTTTTGCTGGTGGACACCTTCCCTTGGTCCGGTGAAGGTGTAGAACCAATCAATTTGGGGATTGGCTCACTGTGGAGAAGTGTCCTGGTTTTGGGCTTGGATTTTAACTCTGAAATTGAGGTCACAGAGGAGAAATGGCAGGGGATTTCAGTGGGGATCAAGTGCTCTGTGTATGGGGAGTAGTCTGGAACAATTTTGGTAGAGTTTCATTAAGGTTTGTTTCAGCACCTCTCATGGCCGAGAGGGGTGGTGTTTAAATAGGAGAGGGTGGAGGGCCTCCCAGGGAGAGTTAGGGCTTGAGATCAGCTGCTCTTGGCAAGAGAAGAACAACTACAATGGCCACTCGGGGATGGGGCGGCTCAGCAAGGGAGAATTCCAAAGTTGGCTCACATGTGAGCTCTCGGCCATGGTGTTTTCCGGCGGCCCGGTGGCCGGCCGGCCGTGCATGGGTCACCCTCAAGGTCGGGTGGGTCGGGGTCGGGACTTGGTGCAAGCAATTGGCAATTGCCATGTGTAAAGAGCTTAGATTGAAATCGAATGGGGGGAAGACCATTTTGGGTTCAAATGAGTCAACCCATGATTTTGGGCTAGGTTCACCACCCAAGGCCTGGTCTTGGGCTGAAAAGGATCACTTGGGTCAGCCAAGAGAGAATGGTGTGGTCTCCATCCATGATAAGGTGGCTAAGCATGGTTTAGTGTGTGACATGCTTAAGGTAAAAAAGGGTTTAAGAAGGATTAGGAAAGGGGGCCCTCCTTTTGCCATTAATGGCTTGATCACATGTCAAGCCTTCCATGGCTTCATCTGGCTTGTCCATGGCTTGCATAGCTCACCTTTGGCTTGGGAAAAGTGGAGTCAATTTCATGGAAATAGATTTAAGAAAAATTTTGGTATTTAGGGGTGATTTGGCATGAGGCTTGATTTGGAATTATTTGATGATGGGATTAGAACTTAGGGAATGGCTTTTATTAAGTGGATGGCAAGTGGAGATGTCATGTGGGCTTTAGGGTAGATTTTGGGCTTTTTGAAATGGTTTTAGATGGGCTTTTAAGATGGTTTAGGAAAGTGGGCTTTTGAATTTTAAAATGGATTTTGGGATGAAATTTTGGTAAAAGCTTGGGCCAAATAATTGTTGGGTTTAGCTCATGGATGTGTCATGAGTGACTTGAAGCAAATTGGGGGTGATTTGGGTTTGAATTGGGTTGAATTTGGGTTCTTTTGGTGAATGGGCTAATATTGGTCCAAGTGGGCCAAGTTGGGCCAATGTTGGGCTAGGGTTGAAATTGATGTAAAATTAATGTTGAGAAATGTTTATGGGAGTGTTTCAAAGAGGTTTTGACTTTGATTGGGCTTTGATTTTGGGGTTTGGGCTCATTTGGGTTAGGTTTGGGTTTAGGTCAAAATTGGGCCTTTTAGCTTTGGGTTGAATTTGAGTGGGGTTTGGGTCTAAATTTTGGGCAAATCATGTTTGTTTTTTGCTTGTGGGGATGCTAAGGAAGATTTAGAAAAGATTTGGGGTTAATTGGAGTTGAATTGGGTGAGTTTGGGTTAGGTTTGTGTCATGGGTCCAAATTGGGCTTTAAGGCCAAAAGTGAAATTGGATCCAAATTTCAATAAAATTAGACTTGGATTTGGTCTAAATTGGTGTTGGGAATGTTGAATTGAAGTTTAGAATTGAATTGGACTAGAATTTGGGTCAATTGGGTAGGTTTGGTTTGACATTGGGTTCACTTAGGGTTAAAATGGGTCAAAATGGGGATTTTGACAAAAGTAGGGTAAATTGACAAAATTTGCCCATGGTGTAGTTGCACAAAATGAAAGTGGGAATATTTGTGATTTTCTGGAATTTTCTGGGAATTTTCTGAATTTCTGGGATTTTGGGTTAAGAGGGGTATTTTGGGTATTTGGAGGGTATTGGGAGGTATTTTTGGAATTTTTGGTATTTTTGGGTATGGATGATCAAATTGAGTGATGTGGAAATGTTTGGGATTGATTTTTGGGAATTTTGGGTGATTTGAAAATTTTGAAAAATTTGGCTAATTTCAAGGGCTTTGGGTAAGTTAGTCGGGTGTAGGGTCCCGGGGGTCAAAAATTGAAAATTTGGAAAATTGAAGATTGGGTAAATTTGAGTGGAATGAAATCATTTTGGTTGAGACGTGAAGCCACATCAAGCCCATATGAGCCATGAAGGGACTCATTTGAGGCATTCACTATGTTGTTCCTAACCCTCTTAACCAAGGGCTTAGGGGTTAAGGACCATCCATGTGAATCACCTACATGAGTCAGGAGGTCAAGTTAGGTATGGGTGTGGTTTTAGGAGGTGTGTGAAAGTGTAGTGTATGAGTGTAGTGTGTGTGTAAGTCAGCCCCCTCACCAGACTAGGCCACCTGGGCGAGTCCTAAGGCCAAAGAGTCCCATAGGAACTCATCCTTTAAACTTTCACATTTGATTTCAACCCTCTAGGTGATTAGGGGTCTATAGTCAAGTTTGTGGAGTTTGCAGGGAGTTAAGAAGTGGTTTGAAATTCTAGATGGTGGATCCCAATTCTAGTCCTCTAAGATAGTCAAAGGAAAAGCCTAAGGCTAGATCCTAAGTACTAAAAAGAAGAAGAGAAGACCTCATCAAAAATGAGGTCAACATGGTCACTTCCCCTTTGTCATTTTTGGGAAAATTGACTTTGGGATGGCCATGGGATGGTTCATGAGTCATGTCATGATGTGTTTGAGGCCATGAGAAGGTTTCATGCAAATGAAATTTTGATTGTATTGATTTGAATGAAATAGATTCAATAGACCTAATTTTGGTATGGTGCCATGTATATGCATGGAATGATCCCTATGATGGCATGATGTGGTGATTTAAATGTCATGAAATGATAAAAGAATAATTTCATGTCATGTGGGCTCAATTTTGGGCTTTTAAAATTTGATTTTATGGGCTTTTAAAAATGCACAAGCGGATGGGCCTTTTAACATGCATGTGATGATTTTGATTTTTGAATTTGATTATGGGGCAATAAAATAGGATTGAAATTGGTTGAAATTGGATCTAGACAAGTTGAAATTTGATTTGGGATTAAAATTTGGGGAAATTGTTTGGTCATGAGATTCAATTTGGGGAATTTAGGATTTTAGGTCAAAATTGGGGGATTGGTTTATATTGGGTTTGAGTTTGGTTCTAGCCCAATTAATGGTCCAAATTTTTGGAGAGGAATGTTATCAAGAGTTTAGAATCTAAAATTGAGGAAATGGGGTTGGCTATGGGGTCCAATTGGATGAGTTTTGGGGATTTGGTCAAATTGGGGATTTTTGGTTAAAATTGAAATTAGGGTTTTGGGTTGGTCCAATTGGACTTCAAATTGGAATAGAATGGAATTGAACATGTTTGATTTGACTTTAGAATTAAAATTGGGGAATTTTAGGATCAATTTGGTGGAAATTGGACTTGATTTGGGAATTTGGCAATTTAGGGGCGAAATTGGGATTTTGGTTAAAATTTGTCAATTTGGTCAAATTTGGAAAATTTGGGCCAATTGGATGATGTGGGGAAGTTTCAAATGATTTTTAGGATTTAATTTGGTGGAATTTGGAATTATGAAATTTTGGGTATTTTGGGGGTATTTTGGTAATTTTGGCTAATTTTGGTATATTTGGGTGTTCTTGGGGCTATTGTTGGCTCAAATTGATTTGGATGAGTTTTGTTTTTGGAATGAAGTTGGAGTTCTTTTGGTAAATTTTGGAAATTTTGAATTGAAAATTGGAATTCATAATGAAATAAGGGTTTAGGGGCATGTGCTTATGGGTTTATCCATGTCTAACCACTTTGGGAACAAGTCTTGCCAAATGGTCATCACTTTATGAACCTTCACATATTAATCCTAGCCAGCTTAATCAATGATTAGAGGCTTGGGACTATCCATGTGAGTTTCATAAAGGGTAGAGGGGAATTGGTTTAAGGTTTTGGAACAAATGGAGAATTCAAGGGGTTAGGGGTGTGTGTGCAATGACCAAGCGCTGGTCACCCAAGGTTACCATAAGTCCAAATCAATCTTATAGGAACACACCTTTGGTTCTCCACATGTTGGTTTTAACCTTCCAAGTGATTTGGAGGTTTATAACCATCTATGTTGGATTCCAAAAGGAGCTAAGAAGTGGTGCATATTCCTAAGCGGTGGGTTCCATCTCTAGTCTTTTAGGATAGTCAAAGATGAAGTCTTATGGCCAGATTCTAAGCACTAAGAGTAAGATTAGACCTCACCAAAAATGTGGTCAGCAACATGCTTTACCCATTTCTTTCTTGGGAAAGTATGATCAACTCTCCTTGATTTCAAGACCATCTGTTTAACCATCCTCAAATAGGGAGGTTCAGGAGTCCTTAGGTTTCCTCTTGATTTTTATGGGGTCGGACCCCCAACAGGTGTGCTGGCGAACAAGTTTCACCAAGTTAATGTGCGTTGTGAAGGGGATCTCGGGCGGGTCCCACACTTCACTTTGCCTTTGTGCCTCCCGGATTCAAGCTTGCTATCGGCAAATTGAACCAGTCCCTCTTAAATCTTAAACTCCAAAGAAAAAAGAAGATAATAATACTAAAATTAAAAATGAGGTGAAATTATGCCCAGTTCACAGAGAGACCTTATTCGTAGTGTTTGCACTATGATTACAAGTTTTTGGACTTCGCTAACTTTTGGAATGTTTCTTTTGATAGCCATGATGTCAACTTCTACACTTTCTTTCTCCTACAACTCGCCCACCTTCTGTGAGGCCCGTTTTGCAGCTCCAATGATCCAATTCAGGTCAAGCTTCAGTGAGTTCAAAGTCGTACTTGGATAAGCCCCGTTCGTTGTCGCGAAAGTTGCTACCCCCGAAGTTCAAGAGCTGTCTACCGAGTTCAACGTGAATTCCCATCAGAAATTCCCTTCTGACAAGAAGGTAAAGGTTTATATTGCCCCCGTCAAGTCAGTAGTCTCCGTGCCTAAGTGAGTTGTCACCCCTAACACTACTAGTTTTGCCGTCACCTCACATACTTTCCCATCTGCAAAAGGGAAATAAATTATGTATGAAGAAGATTATGACAATGCCTTTCTTGCTTCGCTGTCAATATTTGAGATTGGTTCTAGCTCTAGAATTCCCCTGCCAACTAGATCTAAAAGGAGGAACCGTAATCATAAGATTCTCAAAGCCGCCATGGCACAAGCTGCAGGTCTTTAAGTGATTCATGTGATTCCTCAACAGGAGGAACTCAGTTTACTAGATACCACTCCTCTCCTTCGAGGGAGTAGGTTCCACCTGTTGGTTGATACTACTGGAGATGAAAGCCTCCATAAGATTGCTGCTATGCTTCCATCACCACATGGTCATATGAGGGAGAGGCGCACACCCATCACCCGATTTCATACTCTTCTGCTAAGATTAGCTAAAACGGAAGGGTGTTCCATTACCAAACCCCTCAAGAATATGGGATGTGCAATAACCCCCGAAATATATAGTGAAATTCTGAGATTGGAGAGACCCATCTGAGTTTCTATTATACACCGTTTGGGAAGAAGAGTTGAGGTAGCCACCACTACTACAGAGGATACTACCACCATTCCAACACCTACAGTACACAGATCAATCAAGTCTCGGCTATGTCCGAGAGTACCGTCTACCGACGATTATAAGGAATCCTAGAAAAGGAGGAATAAAAGAGGATTGTTTCCTTCTGTACATGGTCTACACCCTAGGGACCACACTTCCCCTCACCACTTCGTTGTCCCACCGATACACCCCGGCTCGAGGCATTAACTTTCAGAAGGAAAGTGTGGTTACTGAACGTCATTGCACCATTATGTTCCGAGAAGTCTGTGGATCATAAAATAGATCATGAGTCTGATGTTCCTATTATCATTATTGCCATTTCTTCTGAGTCAGTTACAGAAAAGAGTGACGGTCGAGCGAAAATTATGGATCTGAAGGTGATTAGATAAAAGGCAGTCGATGATAAAGTCAGCATGCTCCAAGCAGAAATTTCAGAATTAGCAAGAGAACGGAGACTAGATGTTGAAAATGAAGATTATAACCTGCCATATAACATGGAAGAAGAGTTCATGGAGATTAATTTGGTCGAGACCAGGTCCACGTCATCTGCGCACGATGCTCCTTGTGAGAACGCTGTGGATGAGCTTCAAAGGGCTATATTGACAAGAGATGAACAAATTAGTCATCTGGATAAGAAGATGGAAGAGTTGACCGCCGCCATGGCCGCCATGGCTACACTACACGGATAGTCGTAGTCATGACCAGTGGCATCTCTAGAAGTTAACCAACCATAAATTATACACATAAAGGATAAGAGAAGAAAAGTTGCTTCTGTTAACAAGGATGAACCTCCAAAGAAGGATTCAGATCCGAGTCTACCTGAAAAGGATATCAAGCAAATGATCGAACAACAAGTTTGGGAGTGCTTGGCCCAATCTAAAAGCGGAGCATCAATTTCAAGGGGTAGACCCTACCCGGAGGAGTTTGATAACGTGCCTTTCCCCAAAAGCTTTGTGCCCCCGACTTTCAAGATCTTTAATGGGACGGGAAATTCTTGTCAGCACATAGCATTCTTCAGAGCCAGTTGTTGCAACACAGTAGGGAATGAGGCTCTTTTGTTCCAACAGTTTGTCAGCAACCTATCAAGGATAGCTATTGATTGGTATGCCAAGCTCCTTAACAGATCAGTAAGGACATTTGCAAACATGGAGAATGTGTTTGTGAAGAGATTCACCGGTGCGATGCTACAGCAAAGATTTAAAAAATTTGATGAAGAAGCCTGAGTTCAGGTAGCCCGAGCCGAAGAAGTCAGAAGAGATGAATAAGAAGGATCAACCCAACTTTTGTCCCTACCACAGGTTACTCGGACACACGATAAAAGGATGTATCAGTTTCAAGGATTGGCTCAAGAGGAAATACAAGGAAGGAAATATAACGATTCCGAATGAATATTTGAAAGAACCTGAAAGAGGTTTTATAAATATGATTTTGACCGAGCCAATCACTCTAATTGACTCGTATGCCTGCAAGGGTGGATGTAGTACAATTTGGAATGAGCTCAAGAGAGTCATGGATCAAATCCAGTCCACTTCAAGGAGAAGCGCTGTCCGGAAGCTACCACCAGCCCAGCCTAAGAAAAAAATTTCACCAAGCAAACCGTCACAGCAAAAAAGAAAGGAGTTGAAAATTAAATTAAGGACGATAACGTGAAAGGTAGGATAGCGGCTGCCACTATTAGATTGGTTGTGTAAGATTCAGTGGTGAAATCTCTCGAACCCCTGACTTTGTATGATTATCTTTATGCTCCTCCAGGGTCTCATAATAATAATAGAAATGATTTTGGTGATGTTCTTACTGTCTCTAGTGATGACACGTAACTAATAACAACCTATCTAACCCCGATTTCGATACCCAAGATAATCCTCAAATCATATTACTTCCCTGATGAGAATGTTAATGAAAAGGAACGAGACGTCGACATCACCAGTTAGGATAGTACGAGAAGTGAGGAGCCAGTCCTCCAGCGAAAAGGAACTCCACTTGCCATCAACTAAGATTTCTCAGATACAGAAGTAGTACGAGAAGAATTAGCTACAACATTAGGAGAACCTTCAGGTCCAGAGGAGGAGGAAATAAAATAAGTACATTTAAAGAGTGGCAAGGTACAGCTGCTCAGGACAGCTCCAGTGGAGAAAGGAAGAAGATAATTACTTAAGAAGAAGTGCCTCTAGCAAAGGAAGAAGTACATATTTGAAATGAGATTGAAAGTTCAAATAAAGTGGATTATAATGTACTAGCACATCTTAGGAAGTTCCCAGCCAAACTAAGCATTTATGATGCTCTATCCTGTCAAAAAAGAAGAGTGAAAATCTGATTAAGTCTCTACTTGATACAGACATTTGCTTAGCGCAGTTGGCTAGCACATCCTCAGATGGATTTTGTACTTTAAAGGAACAATCTGGCATAACCTTCACTGATGAAGATTTACTACTCAGTACGTACCGATCACAACCATCCACTATACATTTCCTTCATCATCGGTAGGTTTGTGCTCTCCAGAGTTTTAGTAGATTCTTGAGCGTCGCTCAACATAATGAGTCTATGGATGTTGGCCTACTTGGATATCAACGCACGAGAGCTCTCCACAAATAAAATGATGTTAGGAGAATTCAACCAGAAAGGAGAGAGAGCCCACAGATCTACAACAATTCAAATGAAAGTTGGAAACCTAGTAACAACCATAAAATTCCATGTCATCGATGTAGATACTTTGTTTAACACCCTGCTTGGTCGACCATGGCTTCACAAGTACAATATGGTCCCATCGTCACTTCACCAATGTATCAAGTACTACAAAGATAGACAAGAACATTGTATTAAGAGAGACTTACAACCATTCTTAATACATGAAGTGGGTATTCATGAAGACACTGGCTACAAAAGGAAGGTTCAGACACAGAATATTTGCAAAAAGAAGGTTGCCAGGAGACAAATCAGCAGCGCGTCAGATTCAGAAGAGGACTCTTTCATATGCCTTAATCGATAATGTTTTGTACAGAAGATCTTTTCACCAGATTTGGCTCAAATGTCTCCGCAAAGCAGAAGTGCATAAAATTGTTAAAGAGGTATATGCCGGATTGTGTTGAGCTCACCAGTCAGGCCCGAAGATGAAAATGAAAATCAATTGACTTGGATACTAATGGCCGACAATGATGACTGACTACATGGACATAGAAAAGAAATGTCATCAACTCCAAAAGCATGGAGTGGTCTTGCACCAACCTCCTAATGTTCTACACCCTACGATTGCCTCGTGGCCTGGATATTGTGGGTCTGGTAGACCCTTTCTCTTAAAAAGGACATAGGTTTATACTCACAACTACGGATTACTTCTCCAACTAGGCAGAGACAGTTCTGTTATGAGAAGTCGCAACACGACAAGTGCTGCAGTTCTTTAAGAATCAGATCATCTACCACTTCGATGTACTACACAGAATTATTTTAGATAATGGGTCTGCTTTCAGGAGCATGAAAATTAACAACTTCGTCAAACATCACAGGATAGACTGGTGATACTCTAGAATATACTACCCCAAAGCGAATGGCTTGGCAGAAGCCTTCGATAAGACGCTTGTACAGATCATAAAGAAATACTCCATGATAACAAAAGAGGATAGCAAGACAAGTTACTGGAAGCTTTGTGGGCCTACAGAACGACAGTTAGAACACCGACGCAGTCTACACCTTACAAACTTGTGTACGGGTCCAAGGCAGTTCTTCCACTAGAGGTTCAACTACCATCGCTCCAGATTGCCATCGTCAACCATATTATGACAAAGGAAAATACCAAGTTGCGACTAGGAGAATTAGAAAGCCATGAAGTGAAGAGATTGCACGTGCGACAAAATTTGGAACTCTATCAGGCGAAGATGATTCAAGCCCAAAATAAATTGGTCCTCCAGAGGTCATTCGAAATCGTTGACCTCATGCTTGTTCTTAGAAGGCCTATTCTTGAACACTGCAAGATAGGTGAGAAATTTGAACCGACCTGGGAAGGGCCATTCGTGGTGGAACAAGTTTACTCAGAATGGTCGTAGCAGCTGGTGGATTCTCAAGGGCATAGACCCATGTTACCGATAAATGAACGATATCTAAAGAAATACTATGGATCATGATAAACCTAAAGAAGGATGTTCATTCCATAACCATATGGCCAGTGTCCTTGATTGGGTCTAAATTTGTAATAAAATAAAATAAAATTAATTTTTCTCACAAAATAAAATACGCTTGTCAAATTTCTAATTTCAAATTTTGTAAAATCTTATTAAATAAGATAATGGCATCAAAATAATTATAAAAATTGTTAAATAAATAATAATAAGTTTGTTATTGTTCTTGTTCTTTCCAAAAACCAACCACTGACATTTTCCTTTGTTTGCTTGTGTAGGAAGTGTCAGGTTGCAAGTTGTTGTTTGCTTTCAAAAATGACTGGACCTTGCACTCCAAAAAAAAAGAACAAATACAAGAAGGCCGTAAAATATGAAATTGATAAAGAAGATTGGTCGTAGAGAGACCAGACAGACATCAGGACATGGAGGCAGTGGAGGTTTTGTTGACTCACACCGTCGGCAGACATAGTCAGATTTCATCCAGGATCACTACTCCAGAGGGTGGTTTTGTCGCCGCTACAATTGAGAAAGTTCCAGACACACTATTGGTGCCTACAAAAAGAAAAAATGCAAATCGCCGCAAGCATCTCCTCCTGAATAGGATGGAGAGGAGACATGCTCGGGAGTTAGCCACTGAGTTAAAACTCATTCCAAAAGAATTTTATGAGCCGAAGATGAATGAAATGATAACAGGTCGCCACGTACAGATACTAAGCTGGAGACTGATGAGGACCTCACATCGACATGGGATCCAATGAAAGAAATTTTTATCGGGTGTTCGACTTGCAACTCGAGCCTACCTCGATAGCATTCAGTGATAGGGGCATTTTTAAAATGCCCACAGTGTCATGTTCTACAGTTAGAGGAGTATGGAACTTTCAAGGCATATGTAGCTGCCTGGATGCTACTCAGTAGCAGGGAGCATCCTGATGTAAAGCCATATGTACCACTGTTTATTCTGCCGCTGCTGCAGCGAGAAGTTCCAGACTACGTGATGACAAAGATCAGAAGGGTTAGAAAGAAGGAATTCCAACACTATGAAGAAGTTCAAGAAGGTTTGTTAATATTTTAGAATGCCTCGAGCTATATACAGACATGTTTTCATGGAATGATCAAGAGAATATTCTAGATTGCATTTTTTCCATCCAAGACTTGGGCAGAGAGGCCGTTTGAGGGAGAGGACATACACAGAGCCTCCAAAATGGAAGAGAGGAAAGGACAGGGTCACCATTCTGTGTGGGTGCTGCTACAACTTCACCAAGGATCAATAGGGTAATCCTTCAGGGATTCTTAAGCACGATGAGGTGGATCTGATGCTATCGCAGATTAAGAAAATGATAAGGAGGATGGTTAAGTAGCATGTTTTGCCTGCATACTGTATTCCTAACAGTATCGCATTATAAATATCTATGAGGATGAGAATTGTATCACGCCTCATATCGATCACCATGATTTTGTGAGGCATTTCTATACGATTTCATTTATAAGTTAAAATAATTATTTGTTCGGATGAGAAATACATATTGTTGGGCCAGGAGAGTTCTGAGGTTCCGTCGAGATCCCTCTCCCAGTCGGGTCAGTGCTAGTGCTAAAAGGAAATGGGGCAGATCTTGTGAAGCACTGCATCCCAAGAGTTACAAGATAAAGGGTGTCAGTTACCTTCAGAAGAATGGATGAGGACAAGATACTGTTTCACTACGAGTCAGATCCAGAATTGGAAAAACTTTATCACTTGCCATTGTGAAGCAGTACCTCCGAGTGTTTGTGAGGGGACTTTTTTTCTGGAGTGTAGCCTTGGTAGGTTGGCTTCTCCATTGAGCAGCCTCAGAAAACATAAATCTACTACCTCCTGCACCGGGTCACATCAGTTATCACCGCTTTTGTACCAGCAGAATATGATATGATTTTTTTTGTTCAGCTATGTATGCTCGATCAACTTTTGGATGCTTGTCGACATGTAATCAGTTTTAATACTGCTTTCAGCAAAATTAATGGAGATTTATGTTTCACCTGACCGAGTTTTTTGGAAATGTTTCTTTTAGCGCGATGGTCGAAAGCCACAGAACCATACGTTGGCTCTAAATTAAAATGAACAAAAAAAATTAAAATGAAACAAAATAAAAATAAAATTGAATTTGAAGTCAAATACTCCCCAAGTTAAATGAAATCAAATGAAATAAAATAAATTGAAAGATAAAGATAAACTGAAAACAAATGGTAATTTAATTCTCTCTCTTGAGACTCCGAGTCCATGCACTCTCCTCACATTCTTCATTTCCAAAAAACACTTCGTGAATTTGGCACTTTACACAACGTCACTTCCCACAAATTCGAAACGTCGCGAAATTCTGCAAGTCTTACAATTGCTTCTAGTCTTAGTCGAATTGCACCAATTCTACTATCTTAGAAAGTCATTATCAAATTCTGTCTAAATCTGTTCACATGAAATTCTGGGATCAGTACCTAAATTTTGTTTCCCTTCCGTCGCCTCTTGAGTTGGATGTGAGTCCTTGAGCTTTCTTTCCTAATGTGATACGCTGCAAACCCTTGGGCCAGATGTAAGTCCTTAAGCTTTCATTCCAAAGATTTTCATGATATTTTTGGATTGGATCCTTGTCATCCTATTCCTTAATTTCCTAATATTTTTGTGTCCTTTTTTGAGATATTTTCCGCCTTCCATGACATTTTTGAATCAGAGCCTTGTCTCCCGATTCCTTAATTTCCCTATATTTCTGCATCATTTCCAAGATATTTTCCTCCTTCCATGATTTTTTCGAATGAGAGCCTGGTCGTCTGATTCTTCAATTTCCCTATATTTCCATTTTCCTTTCGAGATATTTTTCCGCCTTCCATGATATTATTAGGTCAGAGCTTTATCATCCAATTTTGTTAATATCCCTATATTTTCACTTCCCTTTCGAGATATTTTCTGCATTCAAGTTATTTTGAGGTCGGTACCCAAATTACGATGCTCATTCCATACCTAAATTCTAGTTTTGATATTTTGAGATCGGTACCCAAATTCCGATTCTCATTTCCGAGACTGGTACTTAAATTTCAGTTCTTACCCTCTAGGATCAGTACCTAAATTTTGATTCCCTTTTTTCCAGGGTCGGACCTCAATTTCGACTCTACTCTCCACACCCACTGAAACTCGAAGACTCTACAAAACTAAAATTTTTAAAGCTCTCAAAGTCAAATAAAAATAATGTGAAAAAATTCTACAAATCTTAAATTCCATAAATTTCCATAAATTTCCATGAATTCATAAACCCCAAATTCCCATAAATTCAAAAATCAAAACCAATTCAAATCTGAAATCAAACTCCAAATCCATATTCCATTTTTAAATCAAATTGGATCGGACTCCTTCAAAGTTTGGAGGCTTGAAATTCAAAATTACCTAATAAAGGTAGTCCATTTTCCTTCTCCAACAAGAGTTCTCAGACTTGAAGGTTCTCTAGCTAGATAATTGATGCCCAAATGTTTATGCTTACGATTTAGATAAGAAATTTATGATTTATAATATGGAATTCTACGCAACTATACATATTGTTTATCAAGTAATATAGGACTTTTTGATTAAACCCTGAGATATCGAACCCACAGGAAAATGTGTAAAAATTTAAAGAAATAATAAAAATAAGTTTTTACTTTTTTAATAGATTTTTGTAAGTATGATTTAAGGTTTTAATTTTGAAAAGTTATTTTTGATATTTTTAATAACAAGTTAAGCAGGAAATAAAATTATCAATACTTTGAACACGATATAAAAGGTATAAGAATCAAATATTTTTTTCCTTATTTAAAGAATCAGTAATAATTATGGATATTTATGTTGTGGAAGTATTTTAATGTATTGTGCCAAATGGGAGCAATTATATTCTTTACCTATACTTGGTTCTATAAAGAATATTGGTTAACTTGAAATTTTGAAATTTTGTAGATAGGTTGGGCAGGGAAGATACCAGCTCTCACTCTAAAGTTCCCTCTATTCCCTCCACCTGGAGGTTAATATCTCATAAAAAAATTTAAAATAACAAACCAAATTAAGATGCTTTAGCCTGTCACTCTAAAGTCCTCTAATTTTACTCCCCAATAAAGGATATCTCCATATATATTTGCATTCAATCATATGGACTACAATTCTCACCCATATAATTGCAAGTGATTCTTTCTAATTGTTGTTTGAGAAAATACCGCATTGGATCTTACATAATCTCACAACAAATTTTAAAATCTTAATTGGCTAAATCAAGAAGTAAATTAAGTTCAAGGAATTAAATCATTACAATGTATTCCAGCATTAAACACTTATACTTTCCACAATGTACTTCCATAATTTAATTACTTCATCATCTTAGAAAGAAAAAGATTAACTAAACTACTCAGATTTCATGAAGAAAACACAAACAAAACTTGATATGAAAGCATAAACCATAATAAAAACAGAAAAATCTTACTTAAAAAGAAAGTGTAAAAACAAAGATAAATACTTATATGAAAATCCTCTCCACCAGACTCTGAAAGTTCCTTTAAAATTTTGCTTTCCACAATACAGCTCTACAGAGGTTGATGCCCAACTCTGTTAACTCTAATAAAGACTTTAACCTTCAATGAAAACTAGATAAGGATAAAAGAAAATTGGTGAGAAGAAGGCTTTACACCAACCCTTTTTCCTTTTTTACTCTCTACTATCTAATATAGAAAAGAAGAACTCTGAATTACTAACTACTACTCTCTTCTACTCACACTAATAACCAATATCTAATAATACACTAATCACAACACACACATGCAAATTATGAGGCTTCATTTTTATATTTTTCAAAAAGGTGCCTTGGTGTCTCTTCAAATCATGTTCAGATTCAATGTGTCCACCAAAAGATGCATCCCTTCAATCATATTTGTAGCCCAAATGAAGTTAAGGAAGTTACCAATAAAATTTGCTTCAAACACCCCTTGAAAATGGTGCCAAAATTCATTTAAATTTGATTTTTAGCTGTGGTGCTTAAGCGCCAGCATTGTGGCGCTTAGGTGCCAGAGGCCAAATTTCTCAAACTTCATAATTTTGCTCCAACTTTGGTTTTTTTTACTCCTTTCATTATAATTAATCATTTTCATCACAACCACAAGAAAAACACAGAACACCTTTCATTAAAGTGCAATATCATCAAAAATAGGTATAAAATGTGATTAAAAATACTATATATTTTAGGTGCATTAAAATCCCCCAAACTTAAAATGTTACTTGTCTTCAAGTGACTCTTAACTATAAAAAATTTTAACATGCAAATTATGTAAATGAGTTTCTTTAGGAAGGTTTCAAAATTTTGTTCTACAAATGAAACAATCCAATATAGAAAAAATTTTAGTAAATAAGACCAATTTAAAGTTTAGAAAGTTCTTATTTATAGGATAATGAAAATATAAGTTTCTATCTAATTTATAAATACTTGTAGATTTTTAAAAATATAGGGTTCAAACTTTTTATTTTTTCACTTAAAAATTTTAATTGAAAATAATTTTACTTACTATATTATAACCTTAAGCTTTAGATTTTCTCAAAACTTATATTTTAAACATTAGGTATGGAACCAATTTTTGATTAGGCCCTTAAATCCTCAAGCTTCTCCTTCCTTTTCACATACTATTTTTTAACGTTTTTTTCTTTTTCTTTTTCTTTTCTTTTGCTTTTCTTTTGTTTTTTTTTTATCAGGAAAGGATTACTATATCTGGATAAGCCTTTAATGATTTTGAATTCCACCCTTCCATTTAAAATAAAAGGTCTGATAAGTATCTTTCACTTAAATTTCATAATAATAGTGTTGAAAATTATTTCTCAATAAAAGAAATTTAAGCTTTGAAAAATAAAAGTCAAATCTTCTATTCATCCAAAAATACAACATTTCTTACTAAAGATAGTTTAACTACATTTCACATTTCTTTATTAAGAACATTTTAACTTTAAATTTTTCATTATTACTATAAATTTTAATTAAATTTTTTTTATTCATTTCTATATTAAAAATTTTATTTCCCTAATATAACTTCATAAACATAATTATTTTCAATCAAAAATCAAATTTATTTTAAGTATTCTTAAGAACAAATAAATTTTTAGGTTTTTGAAAAATTTAGTTTTAAAATTCCCCCCCCCAAACTTTAATTTTTAGTCTGGATAAAAACATTTAAGCATAAAAAATGATACATGCGTGAGAATTAAAAACTAAAATAACATGATTACAGTAAGTTCTATATTCAAAATATGCAAGTATAACAATTTTAAGGAAAAACAGGAGTAAAATGAAACTAAATTCAATTTGTCATAAAATAAAAATTTCAAAAGACTTCTATAGTAGTGGAGGTTTTCAAAGCAAATACACACCAACTTAGCATAACTTAAATCATAACAATACTAGATAATAATTGGTAGTAGATTTTGAAAAGTTTTAAACATGCAATTTTCAAATAGTGGTTTTTAATAGTGTTCTAAATTTCCTAACAAATTTGGAATTAATTTATACTCTATTAAAAATTCAAACACTAAATAACACTAAATACACATTTAAAACATTTACTACTACACACATATCACAAATTACAGCATAAAACTTTACTTTATTACATAAACAATTGAATGTGCATAAGAAGAAATAGTCCAACTACGCTCTATACAAAATTAGAGTTCATATCAAAAATACATATCACAACAATCAAACATCACTTCAAATATAACAACATCAAAATAAAAACATAACTACACATATGAAATCACAAAACTAAACAATGTAAACACAACTCTACTCATCATCCTCATCATCATCTTTTTCTGCCCAGTCTCTAGATGGCACATAAGATATATAAAACGGATGAGGGGACATCTCAGCACTTTGATCACCTCTAATCACTCTATCCATGTACTACTGATAATTCTTCTCATATTCATCATGCTTAACAATGTACCTTTCAATATTTTCAATCTTACCATCCATATGTCTAACATGCTCTCTGGTAAGAGTCACTTTCTTCAAAATCTTCTTGAATTGTCCAGTTTGTGAATCGCTAGATGATGATGGTCTAGAAGTAGTAGCACGTGAAGTAGAAGTAGCAAAAGCGGAAGCATTGGAAGTTCCAAATCCTCCTCTCCAACCAAACTCTAAATATACAGTGTAAGTATCAACGTTTACACTGGTAATAGGTCTCAATGGATGAAGAACTTCCTCCCATGTTTCAAAACTTAACACCAGATTACTCACCAATCCAATGAGTTAAGGATGGAAATCCCATACCTGAAGTAGTAGTAGATCTAACACAGTTCATCACATAGTAAAAAATAATAGCCCCTACATCAATAGGCTTTCCTAACTGAATACAATGGTTCAGAACTGCTCTCTCCCTTGTAACTTCACTAGTATGACTTGAAGGCAACAGCATAAACGAGATAAAATAATGCCATGCCTTTGAAATGGCATTCAACTTTGAGGCTTGAAAATTTACTCTTCTTTAATTTATTATCTTCAATAAAATTTTTCCATCGGTTAAAAATGATATGATCTCATGTAATTCTCCTTCAGTAATACGATAATTTGCATAAAAACAAAACAATAAAGGAGGAAAGTGGTAAAAGACATTGATTACTGCAGGTGAATAATGCACTTGTTCACCTCTAACCATCACTAAATTCTTTTCTATGACAGGCAAGTTTGTATAAAACTCTCTGACCACAAAAACAACAGCAACATCGGAGAAGTAACAGTAATTCTCCCAATTCCTTCTAGTAATAATCTCTTCAATAACTTCTCCTGGCTTATTAAACACACGTTCCAGAATCAATTTACGTGACGACAGTGCGTCGACGTATCGATCCTCTGCTTTTGCACTAAAAAATTTGTTGGAATCAAATTTTTCTTTATTTTTTGAGCTCTTTGACTTTGGAGCCATCTCTAAAAAAAATTTGCAAAAATTCACCATAAAATCTAAAATTAAACTATACTTACTAATTTAACTTCTAAAGGTAATTTCCACAAAATCCGAGCAATTTTTCATGCTTTTCCTCAAATTTCACCATAAATAATGATCTTAAAACTTCTCAATAATCTACTCAAAATATATGGTGAAAATAAAAAATTTTTACTTAGGAGTAGTGCTCATACCTCAAGGAATTCAAGTCTGACAAATCTTGTTGAAATTTGCTCTTAATTGATCCAACTTAAGGATGTCCTAAATCTTATTTCGTCACTTCGAGAGGTTGACGGTGACGGGAGGTGTTAAAAATGTCAATTTTTGGGTTTTAAAATGCAGAAAATCATTCACGAACAGGCGCTTAAGCGTGAGGCTTCGGTGCTTAGCCGCGAAATCTGGCGCTTAGACGCCAATATTCTTATTTTCTCAATTAATTTAAAAATTTACTAAGCCACTTGGTTAATCACCCTAAATCAATTTAAATAATAATTTCTACCTTATAAACTTTTCTAATTCTCCAAAGAATGTTAAATTTCCATCAATTCCAAAAACATTTTCACGCAAACTCAAACTTATAACACTAGACACAAAACATTTAACACATAAAACCACAACACTAGACTATACTCAAACTAATTCCAATCTCCATTAGGTTGAATGTATCCAGAACCACCATTAGTTCCATTTGAACCATCTAGATTATAGATCTAATAAAATGGGCGATGGTTGAAAACTCTTACATCTTCTTCTTCTAACCATTTGTTTTTAAGAAACATTGCCTTATATGCTTCTTCCACATGACTCGTATGACCGAATTGCATTTTAAGTTCCCATCCCATATGCACTAAATGAGCGTTAGATTCATTTACCTTTGCTTCAATTAACTCCACGTTGGCTTCAATCTTCGCAATCCTCTCTACAATACCTTGAATACTAACTGCTAGGAATCCATTGTATAAATCTTGCGCATTTTCAGTAATAAATTTCTTCTTATTATCTTCCTCCTTTTTCTTAATTTCACTCTCTCAAGAAGACATTTTTGCACTTAAAACACTCTTCTTAAGACTCAGGAATGAAAATAGGGACTGGGGCAATTCTTTCTTTTAATCCTGGGCCTTTTTATAGACATGATAAGTGCTAAAACCGACCCTAGACGTTTTAAAACTCCAAAATAACTTCTAAAACCATTTCCCCATGATTTTGGCTTCTAGAAATTCATTTATCACGTTTTTCTTAACTGCAGCGCTTAGTCGCAAGTGCACATTTTTGCACAGGTCTACCAAATGTCCAAAATTTTCATTCTGACTCTTTTAAGTCATCATTAAATATCACCACTATAATTAATCTCTTCAAAATACTACCACATAATCATGAAAACAAACCAAACAAAGACACAAAACAAACATAAAGCAAAGGACACTGATAAATATAGGTTGCCTCCCATAAAGCGCTTGGTTTAATGTCTTTAGCCTCACATACCCAGAACTTATCCTGAGTGACCCAACATCAGATTCTCATTAGGTTTAAGTTGATCGACTGAAAAATAAGGTTTAAGTCTATGACCATTAACTCTGAATATTTCTCCAGTCTTAGGATCTTGAATATCCACAGCTCCATAAGAATAAACTTTTATCACAATAAATAGACCCATCCATTTGGACTAAAGTTTTCGAGCAAAAATTTTCAAGTTGGCATTATACAACAAAATGTTTTCTCCTAACGCAAGATTTTTAGTAAGAATCTTTCGATCATGCCATAACTTCATCTTCTCTTTATAAATCACTTTTATAAGATTCATTTCTTATTTCCTCAAGCTCATTTAATTGCAATAATCTTTTCTTGGCAACATCCTTTAAATTATAATTGAACTCTTTAATAGCCCAATATACTTAATTCTCAAGTTTAACAGGTCAATGACAAGCTTTTCTAAAAATTAGCCTATATGGAGACATTCCTATAGGAGTTCTGTAAGTAGTCATATAAGCTCACAAAGCATAATCCAGTTTGATTGACCAATCCTTTCTGTTTGGATTAATAGTCTTTTCCATTATTCTTTAAATTTCACGATTGGATAATTCAACCGAACCACTTGTCTGCGGATGATAAGCAGTAGCTATGCGATGGTTGATATGATATTTCTTTACTAACTTTTCCATAATCGCATTTCTATAATGACTTCACCCATCTATTATGATAACTCTTGGTATTCCAAATCTGCAAAATATATTCTTTCTTAAAAACTTTACAGCACTTTGAGCATCACATTGAGGTAAAGCAACAACTTAAATCCATTTGGATACATAGTCTACTACTATTAAAATATAATCTTTCTGAAAGATGGTGTAAATGGTCCCACGAAATCTAATCCCTAAACATCAAATATTTAAACTTCCAACATATAATTGAGGGGCATCTCATTTTTTATAGAAATATTACCTACACGCTGACATCGATCACAATTTCTAATATATGCATTAACATCTTTAAAAATTGTAGGCCAATAAAATCCAGATTGTAAAGTTCTATAAGCAGTTCTATCAACTCCAAAATGTCCCTTATAATCAGAATTATGACATTTTTGAATAATTTCATAAGTTTCTTTTAAAGGAACACATCTTTGTATGATCAGATTCTTTTCTTATTTATACAAAAATGGGTCATCCCAAAAATAAGTTTTAGCATCAGATAAAAACTTCTTCTTCTCCTGGTATTTCAAACCATAAGGTATAATATCACTTACAAAGTTTACAATGGTGGCATACCACGGAATACGTCATTCACTAATAGTGAACAATTTTTCATGAAGAAAATGTTCATTAATTTCTTTAGTATCACTAAAAGATTTTTCAGTTTCAAGCATGGATAGATGATCGGTAATTTGATTATCAGCACCCTTCCTATCTACTAATTCAAAATCAAATTCTTGCAAAAGAAGAATCCATATAATCAATCTCAGTTTAGCAGGAGGAATTGTATTAGGGAATTGTCGTCCAATCCATGCTGAAAAGTCGTCCATAAAAACTTCAATCCATTTTTAAATTAAATCACATAAAATAGCCATCATACATCTCTGAAATATAGCAGGGGCATTACATAAACCAAAAGTCATTCTTATAAAAGCAAATGTTCCATAAGGACTGATAAACATTGTTTTCACTTGATCCTCAGGAGCAATTTGAATTTGGTGTGCCCAGTATATCCATCCAGAAAATAAAAGTATTTATGCCCAGCTAGTCTATCCAACATCTGATCTTGAAATGGGAGTGAAAATGATCTTTCCTTGTAACGAGATTTAATTTTCTATAATCAATGCATATTCACTAACCTGTAACTTATCTTGTTAGTATAATCTCATTTTTCTCATTAACTGTCACAGTTACTCCTCCTTTCTTAGGAACATAGTGAATAGGACTAATCCATGCACTATTTGAAATAGGGTAAATAATCCCATCATCTAAACATTTTAAAATTTCTTTCTTAACAACATCTCTCATAATATGATTTAATCTCCTTTGAGTTTCAGCCATAGGTTTACAATTATCTTTTATAAGGATTCTATGCATACAAATTGAAGGACTGATTCCTTGAATATCAGCTATCGTCCATCTGAAGGCTTTCTTGTACTTCTTTAAAACTTTAGACAAACTCTCTTCTTCTTTTTTTGTTAATTGAGAGAAAATTATCATTGGCAAAGTTGAGGACTCACCTAAAAAAATATACTTCAAATGATTAGGAAGCATCTTTAACTCAAGTTCAGGAGGTTTCAATTGATGGATCAAAAGATTCATCTTTTTTAATCATGTCCAACAGTTCAAAATTTTCATGAACATAATTTAGATCTTCATCATGAAAATCTTCAGAATGATGTAACTCCCCTTCTTACTCATGTTCTACTTCTTCTTTTTAGATTTCTTTTCATAAGCTGATTTTAAATGACATCACTCAAATACTTGATAACATCCATCCTATAACTTTCTGTCGGCATATATTTAGGTTTGTGTTGTATTTTGAAAAGGGGGTCGCCTACAGAAATTGTAGGTGAATTTTAGATTTTAAATTTAATTTAAATATATATATATATATATATATATATAATTTAAAAAGTAGCATTTGATTTTGAAAATAATTTTAAGTTTGAAAATTTTAAGATAGAAATCAAACCGATCTCACATCCCAAATAGTTTATATAAACGAGTGACCCGACCGCCGTGCTTAACGCAGTGATGTGTCGGCATTATTTTTAGGTTTGTGTGTTGTATTTTTGAAAAGGAGGTCGCCTACAGAAATTGTCGGCGAAATTTAAATTTTAAATTTAATTTAAATATATATATATATAATTTAGAAAGTAGTACTTGATTTTGAAAATAATTTTAAATTTGAAAATTTTAAGATATGAAATCAAACCAATCTCACATCCCAAATAGTTTATATAAACGAGCACCACAACACAAACCGTGTATCTACCCCGAAGAATAGACACGCTTGCTTGATGATAGGGCTCGATTAAATAAACTAAAAGATTTGTGACATCCGTTTGGTCTGCGAACCAATTTTATAAGCCGACAAGTTCCCTCGCTTAATATGAAAGCATTAAACGGGGTTTATATTACTCGGGTTCTTTAAAATTCCCTATGAAGGGCAAGCCCCTATAGTTAATTACATCTTAAGGGACGAGAATCACCTAAGAAAACTCTCGATAATAATCAGTAATTCTCCTCTCAAGAAATTCAAAGTTTAAGTTTCCAAAGGATTGAATTTTGGAATATCAATAGGGAATGGATCAAGTTTGGAACATTTTATTTTGGGAATTCAAAGGAAGAAAGGGAGGAGAAATCACAGATTCGAAGCGAACTTCGGTAACTTCCCGACTATCCTGTTGTTTGGCTTGAATTTAGGAAAGTCCTAATGTTTATTTAATGTTTTGATTTTGCCAATTTTAATTAATTTGGACATATATTTGTATGATAAAATCATACAAATAGCTCTGAAGATGTGAGGGTTTATGTCGTATCGGACGACTACCTCGGAATCCTAAAACCGGTTAGGGCTTAATTTGCAATGCAAATGCCTAACAAAAGGTTGAGGATTTATGTTGCACTAGAGCGAACTACCTCGAAATCCTATGGCTTAGTTATTTAATTCTAAGAAAGTTTTGCTTGAAGTAGACTCGGGTTTTGCTTGATGACGATGGCCGTCTTGCCCACCATGCTCCGAGCTCCTTGTTGTCGCAGAGGTTCAGTTTTAGAAGTCATAAATCAGGAGATGAGAAAAGTGTTTTGGTTTAGAGAAAATCTTAATTTCTAAATATTTTTCATATTTTAATTAAAACAAATCTTAAAGTTGATTATAACAACACCGGTTAAGATCCCACGGTTCCATCCTTCCGGCATCGTTATTTTTATCGGATTCACTTAGTCCAGATGATTCTGCTAAACTCAACTGAATGAGTTCCACACTTTCATTTAGGCCAGGGAAATCCCGTTAGCAACACGTAGGTTACATCATCAGAGGTATTCACGATCATCCAACGAGACGTTTTAATTTAGTTATAATTGTAGTTTTGTGTTATGTTTGTGATTAAATTTTGAGTTGTTTTATATTTTGAAATGTTGTGGCGGTGAATTTTATCTTGTAATGACTTTTAATTTAGTTTTGGTTTCAGTTTTAGGGACTATCCTAAAGGTGTTGGTTTTCATGCAACAGTTGTTTATCATGCAAGAAAAGTAAGTGCGATGTGATTAAATAAATTGCAATAAAATAAAAGCGTACCTGGAGGGTCTTCCCGTCATCCCAAGCTGCACTTAAAACACAATTAGAATATTTAAGTAAGTTCCTAGGTAAAGCTAAGGGAAGGGTTATGGTTTTCTACCAAATTCCTAATCCTATAGCTAGTCATTTCCTATGACGTCTAGGTTCTTGTGTTTTGGTTTGAGGATGATTTTCTTCATCGAAGAACAATTAAGTTTAGTTGTTCTTATAAACATCCCATCATATTGAGGAAGTGCTTAAGAAGAATGTTAAACATCTTTTCAATATTGCTTAGAATTGTTTTAAGTCCAAATGAATTTAATCATACAAATGAATTAATCGTCAGGAATTCGAGTTACGTTATCTTGCTCAGTGAACTAGGACATTTGAATATCCTATAAGTGAAGTAACACTTCATTTATCATTCCGTTTAGGAGTTATGACAAATAAAAGTTTTCGAGGGCAAATTGGTGTTCAATTGGTTTGTGATTTAGTTTAATTTCAGTTATCGGATTTAAATTTGGAATAATGTTCAAGTTGTTTTATATTTATTTTGAATTTATTTATGTCTTAGGTGATGTTATTATTATTTTTTTTAATTCGAGCTTTAATTTAACTTTAATTTAATTTGATTTAGTTTAGTTTTAATTTTAATTTAATTTGTTTAATTTAAATTAATTTTAATCTTAACTTGATTTTATTTTTTTTATTTTAATTTAATTTAATTTAATTTAATTTAGTATTATTTAATTTAATTTAATTTAATTTAATTTAATTTAATTTAATTTAATTATTTTATTATTTTTTTAATTTAATTTTATTTAATTAATTTAATTTAATTTTAATTAAATTTAATTCAATTTAATTTAATTTGTTCAATTTAATTAATTTAATTTATTTGATTTAATTTAATTTAAATTAAATTAATTTGTTTGATTTAATTCAATTTAATCTTTAATTTAATTTTATTTTTAATTTTTAATTTAATCGAGAATTTAAAAAGAGTTTAATAATTTAACTTTAATTTAATGATTAAGTCTTTTAACATTTTAAAACTTAAATTTGAATTATCATTTTAATTGGGGATTAAATATTATTGAGATGATTAATTTAGGGATTTTTAAATTAAAGAATAAATTTCTTCCTAATAATATCCCTATTTAATAATCCCAACTTTATTATTCTTCCAAATTTAATCAATTATTTAATTAAGGTTTATTTTAATTATTTTCAAATTGTTTAGTAGGTTTCTACCCTTTAATTATTTAAATTTCAATCATCCAAATCAGATTAAGATCAAATATTTTACTTTTTAATTTTATTAAGCCTAAAGTTTTAATTAAGGGTTAAAATTTTAATTACCATTTTGCCCTTTCAAGCTTAATAATTTCATAACTCACTAAATTGAGCTTAAATGAACTTAAAATTTTTATGTGACTTCATTCATATGCCAATAAAGACATGAGAGGAGAAAATGTGATTTTTTTGTTTTTAATTTATTTATGTAATTATTTTTGGTGGAAAATAGAGATTTCCAAGGAAAATTTAATAATATGACCAAGAGAAAGTTTCTGTCCTTAAAAAAATTATGGAACATTTCTAATGACTAGAGGACCACTTGGACCAATTTTCGTGATTTTTTGAATTATATTTTTTTATTATGATTATTTTAAGTTTTGGAGTATTAATTAATTTAAAAAATAAAATAAAGGTTGAAAAATGAATTTTATATTTTTCAAAAATCTCTCTAATATCAAGAAAATCAGAGAATCATTTTTACAGTTTTCTGATTTTTCTATGATTTATTAGAATTATTTTAGTGGAAATACTAGAAAATACATTTTTTTAATTTTAAAATTACCTTAGGGCTTTAAAATTTAATATCTCATTAAATAGACATAAGAAAAATATGGGGTTTGTTCCTAAGTGATTAAAATTCAAAATGTGACATTTTGGTGAATTTTATTATTTTTGTGATTTTTATTATTTTTTAATTATTAAAATATTAAAATAATACAAAAAATCAACTTTTTTAGAAAATTGAAATTTTAATTTTCTTAAATTCCCTAATATCGGAGAGGCTCCAAAACTAATTTGGTAAATTTTTGAAAAGTACTTTGAAAGTTATGAATTTTTAAAGATTAAATTGACTAAATGGCTTAACCAACCCATTTAGTAGGGCTAACCAAGTCCAATTGACTTCAAATTTTTATGGTGGGTTCCTCTGATCCTAAAGGTCAGTGGAGAATTGATTTCAAGTCAATTTGATGTATGATTAGCTCTAATTAATTAAGGACCTATTTTAGGTGTTTAAGCCAATTAGGGTTATTTTAAATGAATTAATTTAAAACCTATTTTTCCTAGGGTCCTCTGGTCATAAGAGACATTACTAAATTTTCCTAGAATTTATTTTACAACATGCTAATTATTGGATTTAAAATACTCAAAACAGTAACATGAATTTGAAAAATCAATAACTTCTCATAGGGATGGCCTCGACTTTGAAAAATTCGGGGAATGTTCCCAAATTCGGAGGCTTCAAAGCCCTATGGTCTCATGCCATGGTGAATTTCCTATATGCATGGAGAATTAAAACAATGTAGAGGGTAAATAAATCATTAAAAATAAAATACTTGATGAAATTAAATGATTTCTTTTCCACATTATTCTCCTCCGTTCACTCGAGCGAGAGGGTATTTTTATTTTATTTTTCTGATTTTTCTACACAAAGTTATGGATTTTTGAAATTTAGGGAATTAAATAAATCACAAAATACCCTAATTTTCTATTTATCCACGCGGCGCCGCGTCAACCTCGGCAGCTCCGAAACGCCGCGTGGCGCTCTCTGATTCGACGCCGCCATCCGACTCAGCACTTCGGGGGCCCGCTGTATCGTTTCGTCTCCTCATCCGGCATGATCCTGGCCGTCCGTCCGCGCGTGTATTAAATGAACGACATCCGTTCATTGTCCCCAAGCGTCCTCACCCGAGAGCCGTCCACACTAAATCCCTAATATCTCGCTCGATACTTAACGATTTTGGTGTTCTTGTGCTCTATGGATTCATCTTGAAGAGACGAACACATCTATACGGTGATCATGCATTGAAATTAAAGCATTTGAAATGAAGAATCTCCAGAAGCTCGGGATGAAGAATTAGCTCATACCTTTGCTCAGAGAAGTGTGGCTTCAATCTGAGGGTTGTGTCACCTTCGATTGGATCCCGCGAAGCTCCGAGATGAAGTCTCTCGGTGCGGTGAATTGCCTAGCTATGAAAGTGACCACGGTCGATCACAAAGCTTGGAGGCCTGGAACAAGCTGGGTGGCTCCGGAGATGGGGCTTTCGGTGGGAAACTTCTCCTCTTGGTCCGGTGAAGGTGTAGGACCGAGTCGATTTGAGGATTGGCTCACTGTGGCAAAGTGTCCTGGTTTTGGGTGAAATTTCGGTTGAGAAATTGGATTCGTTGTTGGGGATTAGGGCAAATTGACACCGGGGATCAACTCGCTCTAAGTATGGAGTAGGGTTTGGAACAATTTTGGCGCAGTTTCGGCAAGGTTTGTGCAACTCTCCTCCATGGCCGTGAGGGGGTCGGGTTTAAATAGAGGTGGGTGGAGAGCCTCGCGGGGATGGCCGAGGGTTGGGATCGACCGCTTCCGGGCATTGGAAGAACGACCATGGTGGCCATTGGGCATGGGGCGGCTCGACGAGGTGGAATTCCAAAGTTTGGCTCCTCCCGCGGTCTCGGCCATGGTGTTTTCCGGCTACACGGTGGCTGGCCGGCCGTG
The DNA here is from genome assembly GCA_022702705.1 of Papilionanthe hookeriana x Papilionanthe teres. Taxonomy (NCBI): domain Eukaryota; kingdom Viridiplantae; phylum Streptophyta; class Magnoliopsida; order Asparagales; family Orchidaceae; genus Papilionanthe; species Papilionanthe hookeriana x Papilionanthe teres. The sequence goes on from CM040422.1 coordinate 90,608,841, forward strand.
CACCGGTCACCATCGAGTCCGAGTGGGTCGTGGCTGGAGGTTTGTGCGATCAATTGGCCATGGACATGTGTAAAGGGTTTGAATCGAAATGGAATGGGAAAGGGCTAGTTTTGGGTCTAAATGGGACAACCCTTGGTTTTGGGTTAGGTCCACCCTCCGAGGCCGATTTGGGCTGAAGGGAAAGTCACTTGGATCGGCTTGATTAGTGGGGTCAAGTCACAATCCAAGTACGATTAAGTTTAAGCATGGTTTAGTGGAGTCATGGAAGTGGTTAATCACTCTTAAGAGAATATGGAAAGGGCCTCCTCCTCTTGCCATCTTGGGTATGGTGAGGTGGAAAGTAGATTCCATGGCTCTCATCGCTCCCATGTGGCTCATGCATGGCTTCATGGCTCATCTTTGGCTTGGGAAAAGTTAAGTCAATTTCATGGAAATGGGTTTAAGAAAATTTTGGTATTTTGATGGGAATTTGTATAGGGCTTAACTTGGAATGGCTTCATGATGAGTTTTGAAACTTAGGGATTGACTTTAATTAAGGGTATGATGAGAAGAATTTGTCATATGGGCTTTAGCATGAAATTTGGGCTTTAAGGAAGGTTTAAGAAAGTGGGCTTTTTGTTTAAAAAATAAATTTATGGATGGGAATTTTGTGAAGGATTGGGCCAAACAAATGTTGGGTTTGGTTTAGGGATATTTCATGAGTGGTTTGAAGAAAGTTGGGAGTGATTTGGGTTTGAATTGGGTTGAATTTGGGCTTCTTTGGTGAATGGGCCAATATAGGACAAATTGGGCTAACTTGGGCCAATGTTGGGCTAGGGTTAAAATTGATGTAAAATAAATGTTTGTAAATGTTTATGGGAGTGTTTCAAAGAGGTTTTGGCTTTGGTTGGGTTTTGATTTTGGGGTTTGGGCTTATTTGGGTTAGATTTGGGTTTAGGTCAAAATTGGGCTTTTTGGCTTTGGGTTGAATTTGAGTGGGGTTTGGGTCTACGTTTTGGGCAAATTATGTTAATGTTTTGTTTTTGGGAATGTTAAGGAAGGTTTATAAAAGATTTGGGGTTAATTGGAGTTGAATTGGGTGAGTTTGGGTTAGGTTTGGGTCATGGGTCCAAATTGGGCTTTAAGGCCAAAAGTGAAATTGGATTCAAATGTCAATCAAATTGGACTTGGATTTGGTCTAGATTGGTGTTGGGAATGTTGAATTGAAGTTTAGAATTGAATTGGACCAAAATTTGGGTCAATTGGGTAGGTTTGGTTTGACATTGGGTTCACTTAGAGTTAAAATGGGTCAAATTGGGGGTTTTGACAAAAGTAGAGTAAATTGACAAACTTGGCCCATGGTATAGTTGAACAAAATGAAATTGGGAATATTTGGGATTTTTTGGAATTTTCTGGGAATTTTTTGAATTTTTGGATTTTTGGGTCAAGAGGGGTATTTTGGGTATTTGGAGGGTATTGGGAGATATTTTTGGAATTTTTGGTATTTTTGGCTATGAATGATCAATTTGAGTAATGTGGAAATTTTTGGGATTGGTTTTGAGGAATTTTGGGTGATTTCGAAATTTTGGAGGATTTCAAGGGTTTCGGGTAGGCTAGGCGGGTGTAGGGTCCCGGGGGTCAAAAATTGAAAATTTGGAAAATTGAAGATTGGGTGAATGTAAGTGGAATGAGATCATTTTGGTTGAGCCATGAAGCCATATCAAGCCCACATGAGCCATGAAGGGACTCATTTGAGGCATCCACTATGTTGTTCGTAACCCTCTTGCTCGAGGGCTTAGGGGTTAAGGATCATCCATGTGAATCACCTTGCCGAGTCAGGAGGTCAAGTTGGGTATAGGTGTGTGAAAGTGTAGTGTATAAATGTAGTGTATGTGTAATTCAGCCCTTCACCAAACCAGGCCACCCAGGGTACTCCTAAGGCCAAAGTGCCCTATAGGAACTCATCCTTTAAACTTCCACATTTTATTTCAACCCTCTAGGTGATTAGGGGTCTATAGTCAAGTTTGTGGAGTTTGCAGGGAGTTAAGAAGTGGTTTGAATTTCTAAGTGGTGGGTCCCAATTCTAATCCTCTAAGATAGTCGAAAGGAAAAGCCAAAGGCTAGATCCTAAGTACTAAAAGAAGAAGAGAAGACCTCGTAAAAAATGAGGTCGATAAATGGACCTCGATAGGTGTGGTGAGTGACGGAGCACACCGCGCCTATTGGTGTTGACTGAAGCGATCAATAAAACTAACACAAGCGTCCAAGTGACAAACTTAGGACAAAGTAGAAGAGTTTTCGCTGGGGAGTGTCAAGTATATCTCTGAGATTGGAGATCCCTGAACTCTCGCTTGGGAAAGGAAAAGGAGGTGAATCCCAAATCACATGATCTGGGGGGAATTTCAATTTAGATTTTATTTTGTTTCAATTTAAGTTTTGATGTGTGAGCTTAGATTTTAGTTTGAGTTTTAATTTAGATTGAAGTTTTGTCAAGATTAATTTGAAGGGATTTGATTTGAAATGAAAATTGGAATTTTGTGGCTTTAGATGTAACATCTTCAATCTCAAAAGAAAATTGAATTGATTATATTGGACCATTACAATGAGGAGAGATCTCAGAGCAATGCGGTATTGGATGTAAAATCCTTAACCTCAAGAGTTTGATTTTGATGTATTTCATCGCAATAGGGAAAGAATCCTAAAGCAATGCAGTCTCGGATGTAAAATCCTCGACCCCAAAAGTTTGATTTTGATGTATTTCATTGCGATAGGGAAAGAATCCTAAAGCAATGCGGTCTCGGATGTAAAATCCTCAAACCCAAGAGTTTGAATTTTGATGTATTTCATTGCAATAGGGAAAGAATCCTAAAGCAATGCAGTCTTGGATGTAAAATCCTCAACCCCAAAAATTTGATTTTGATGTATTTCAATGCGAAAGGGAAGGAATCCTAAAGCAATGCAGTCTCGGATGTAAAATCCTCAACTCCAAAAATTTGATTTTGATGTATTTCTTTGCGATAGGGAAAGAATCCTAAAGCAATGCAGTCTCGGATGTAAAATCCTCAACCCCAAGAGTTTGAATTTTGATGTATTTTATTGCGATAGGGAAAGAATCCTAAAGCGATGCGGTCTCGGATGTAAAATCCTCAACCCCAAAAATTTGATTTTGATGTATTTCATTGCGATAGGGAAAGAATCCTAAAGCAATGCAGTCTCGGATGTAAAATCCTCGACCCCCAAGAATTTGATTTTGATGTATTTCATTGCGATAGGGAAAGAATCCTAAAGCAATGCAGTCTCGGATGTAAAATCCTCAACCCCAAGAATTTGATTTTGATGTATTTCATTGCGATAGGGAAGGAATCCTAAAGCAATGCAGTCTCGGATGTAAAATCCTCAACCCCAAAAATTTGATTTTGATGTATTTAGTTGCGATAGGGAAGGAATCCTAAAGCAATGCAGTCTCGGATGTAAAATCCTCGGCCTCGAAAATTTGATTTTGATGTATTTCATTGCGATAGGGAAAGAATCCTAAAGCAATGCAGTCTCGGATGTAAAATCCTCAACCCCCAAGAATTTGATTTTGATGTATTTCATTGCGATAGGGAAGGAATCCTAAAGCAATGCAGTCTCGGATGTAAAATCCTCAACCCCAAAAATTTGATTTTGATGTATTTCATTGCGATAGGGAAATGATCCTAAAGCAATGCAGTCTCGGATGTAAAATCCTCAACCCCAAAAATTCGGTTTTGATGTATTTCATTGCGATAGGGAAAGAATCCTAAAGCAATGCAGTCTCGGATGTAAAATCCTCAACTCCAAAAATTTGATTTTGATGTATTTCATTGCGATAGGGAAAGAATCCTAAAGCAATGCAGTCTCGGATGTAAAATCCTCAACCCCAAGAATTTGATTTTGAATAGTCATTGATTTTGCAAAGATTTGTAGTGTTGATTTGAAAAGTGTGGAATTTTGGTGTTTCGAGAATTTCATGAAAGTTGTAAAAGACTTTCATGGAAGGAAATAGATTAGGAGGGAATATGTAGATGCTACATATCCCATTCAAAAGAGTTGATCGGAAGTTACTGGTTTGGATTGGATACAATTCCTCGCCATCAGATTCGATCCGTGTCAATTGAATCTACCGCTTCCATCCCAGACAAGGGAGAGAGAGAACGGATTGGATTTCAGATTTGGAAGATTGAGTTTGAACTCGATTGAGATTTGATTTGAAATTTGGAAGGTTGAATTTGAAATTTGATTTAAAATTTGATTTGAGATTTGGAAAGATTGAATTTGAAATTTGATTTAAAATTTGATTTGAGATTTGGAAAGATTGAATTTGAAATTTGATTGAGATTTTGTGTTCCTTTTGTTTATCCTTTAACGATTCAAATTTATTTTATCGTTTATTTAATGTTCATGTGAATTTGGTGTTCAACATTTTTAGATTTTTAAGGAAAGTTTTCTTTTATTCTCTTTTTTTTTATTTCTTTTCTGTTCTTTGTTCAGAGTTCATTTAACTTTAATAGCGTTTCTCAGTCAACTTGCACAAAAGAGGTGAAGGCCAAAAATGTGACATGGTCACTTTCATTCCAATCATGTTGAAGATACATCATACAACTCGATCTAGAATACATCTCATACATTCCATGTGGACTCAAAACGGACTATGTATGATCTTTGCCGATCCATCCAAAAAAGGTATCTGTCAGAAATCCATGTCTGAATAGTGAGGTACATGGTTAATAACATCTCCTTCCAAGCCATCCTTGGAAAGGGTGCCGTATGGATGTACGTTGGAGGTATGATATTTTCCATGTAACTCACAGCTCGTAAGGCCGGAGGCTCTCTAGCTTCGGGTCTGGCTGGAAGTGGTAAGGTGTCTTCCTGTCGTCCATCCTTTTGAAAGTAACCGAGTTCGCTTCATCGGTACTCCGGTATGCAATGTTTAGCGACATACGCTCCGTTGCCCTTCGAGTATCATGACGGAACCTACCGGTAATGGTATCTTCACCGGCCCTCGGAACTCACCCGGGCTCTACTATCCGGAGGTCGGATCCGAACATGATATTACACTCGTTCGGAAAAGAACCGTGCAAAAAGGTCCGACAAAGTCGTGGTGATGCTATGTGCGGGGGTATGCGATCACCCTTCTTGTAGATGTTAATGATGCAAGTTGTTGGGTATGCAATCCGCCAGCAGTACCCTCCATGTTATCATTCTTTTTACCATCCTTTTAATGACTAATGGCATTGGATCCACCCGGCCATGACGGAGTATTCCGGTGGGTTTCCTTCCTGTCTTCTGTGAAGTTGTAGCAGCATCCGCATTGTATTGTAATTCTACCTTTCCCTGGCATCCATCTCCGGGGTTCCGAGTAAGTGTTTTCTCTTAGGCGGCCCGCTCGGCCCATTCATTTCAAATCCCGGATGCAGTCCACGATTTGTTGTTGTTCGTATTCTGAGAACACGTATGTATGTAGCTCGAGGCCTTCTAGTATATTGATACTTCTGCCTCTGATTCTCTCGAAGTATTCAAAAGTTTTCTTTTCGACATTCTACATTCTTTCCAGCTCGTATTCTGGAATAATCTGCAAATGGTGGGGCCTGGTGACGTATTGTGGGATATACGGCTCAATCCCTTCACGTTCTCCTGCATACCTCGGCTCCTTGGTGATGGTGTCCGTCGGGACATCCTCCGGGGTTGCTTCTGCAACAAGATTATGCATTACTGGTGGTTCTATCTGGTGGTGTGGTAGCCTTCTTTCTTCTGATCTTCTTAAGATTTCCCTGGTCTCTTCTGTCATCCTAGGAGCTGGCCTCCTTTCTTCAGGTTCCTGGTGAACCGGTGTCCTTGAAGTGTATGTACTGGCAGTAGCAACAGCCTCATCGCGCTGGTCTGCGGCTAATTTAGTTAACATCTTGCGGATACGGCGATTTGTATTTCTTCGTTGAGTTGCCGTGAGAGTAGCTCTTCGTACTTCCTGAATCTCTGTGGGCGCGGCGCTGAAAAGCCTGCCTTCTGCTGTAGCGACTATAGACTTGATTTTCTTGCCTTCTTCAGTGCTTGTTTTCCTTTTCTTGCTGCTGGAATGGTGGTTTGGGCCACCCACTTTCATTACTTGTCCGATCGGGCGTTCCTCTCGATCAGCGGGACCCAGTCACTTTCCTCGTATTGTAGGCCTGTCGGTGCGAAGTCCGAGTCAATCTCAATTATCGCTCCATCTTTCACCCTCTTTTCGTCGAGTGCAAGGCTTACACCATTTCTAAAGTTCAGGACCAACCGCCCGTTCGACATTTTCCTGCGAAAAGACAAGGAAAAGGATAATGGGCTGTACTAAGAACAAGAACATTAAGAAAAAGTTTATTAAAGACAGTTTTTTTATTACTTCTTGTATTTTTAAAATTTAACAGGAATGAAGTGGGATAAGATCAGGAAAGAGATTTTGATTTGGATGAGAAAATAAGGAAAACTTTATTATCAAGATTTTAGTATTATTTTAGCACATTTTATATTTTTTTTGGGTTCGGACCCAGTCATAAGTAATTACTTCGCCCGTGCTTTTAGGGATGAAGAATTCATTCCTTCGAAACATCAGGTAGCGTAATACTTTTTCAAGTATCGCCCGTTGATCGGAAGCATATGTCGTTCCCCTTGGCAATTCACTAGCTGGTAGGAGCCTCCCAGGTATACTGCTTCGACCACGAACGGCCCTTCCCGAGTGGGTTCAAATTTTCCTCCTATCTTGCGGTGTGCAAGGATGGGTCTCTTGAGAACGAGAACTAAGTCACCAACTTTGAAGGTTCTTGGGCGGACCAGTTTGTCATGGGCTTGAACCATCTTAGCTTGGTATAGTTCTAAATTCTGTTGCGCTGCAAGTCTTTTCCCTTCCAGGCTTTCCAATTCTTCTAGTCGTAATTTGACATTCTCTTATGTCGTGATTTTGTTTGCAACTGCAATTCTGAGTGAAGGAAGCCGAACCTCTAAGGGTAACACTTGCCTCGGACCCATACACCGGAGCGTAAGGTGTAGCTTGAGTAGGAGTTCTGAAGGTTGTCCAGTAGGCCCATAAGGCTTCTAAAAACTTCTCGTGCCTATTTCTCTTATTATCGTCCAAGGTTTTCTTTCAGATTTGAACGAGAGTTTTATTAAAAGCCTCAGCAAGGACGTTTTCTCTTGGGTAGTAAATTGTTGAATATCGCCAGTCGATTCCGTGTCTTCTGACAAAATTATTGATTTGCGTGCTTCTGGATGCTGACCCATTATCTGAGATGATCTCGCGCGGCACTCCGAAACGGTAGACAACTTGGTTTTTAAAAAACTGTAGCACGTGGTGTGCTTTCACTTCTCTGAGTGGAACTACCTCTGCCCACTTGGAAAAGTAATTTGTAGCCGCAAGAATGAAGCGATGTCCTTTTAAAGATGGTGGTTCTATTGGACCCACTATATCTGTGCCCCAACATTCAAATGGCCATGACGCAATTGTCGGATGTAGCACATTTGGAGGTTGGTGTAGAACCACTCCGTGCACTTGGCATTGGTGACAGCTCTTGGCGATTTTCATGCGGTCGGCCATCATCGAGGGCCGGTAGTACCCTAGTCTTTTAATTTTCATTTTCATCTTCGGACCCGATCGGTGAGTGCCACGAGTCCTGAATGCACCTCTTTAACAATTTCATTGGCCTCGGACCCGCTAAGGCACCTTAGCCACATTTGATCAAAAGACCTTCTGTATAACGTGTTGTTTATTAATGCGTAGGACAGAGTTCTTTTCTTGATCTGATGGGCTAGCGACCTATCGTCTGGTAGTTTTCCTGTTTGCGAGTAGTCTATTAATGGTTGTCGCCAATCTTCAGTGTTTTCTGTCACTTTTGCAATCGATTCTTCTCCTTTTTCGATTTGTGTATTGTGTCTATGTCGAGCTGTGATAGGACCTGACGTCCGTGAACTGAAACTTCCACTGATTCATCTTGCAAGTAGGCAAATTCTTTTCCGCCGCGGGCTAACGCATCTGCTAAAGCATTTTCTTTTCTGGAAATTTTGTAGATCGTCACATTCGAAATTTGTTCCAACAACTGTATGGCATACTGGAAGTATTGCTCGAGTCTTGGTTCTAAAATTCTGTACTGTCCAGCGATCTGTTGAATGATTAACTGTGAATCCCCGTAGATGTTGATGTTCATTATCCCCATTTGAATAGTTAATTCCAGTCCTGTTATGAGGGCTTCGTATTCTGCTTCGTTGTTTGTACACGGTTCTGTCAAGTAGTAGAAGTATCTTAACATCCCCCGCTCCGGTGTTATAAAGATTAGTCTGATTCCTGCCTTACCGGGTACTATCACTTGCGATTCTTCGTCTTTGTGTGCTGAAGATGCTCCGTCGAAATATAATTCCCAACGTCGATCATCAGGGTCTTCGAGGCTCATTATTTCTTCATCTGGCAAGTCGTCATTGAGAGGAGATTCTGCCAGCAAAGGGTGAGCTACGAGGAAGTCTGCTAAGACTTGTCCCTTTACGTCACGAAGAGGCACGAAGGTTATATCGAATTGCAATAATATCATTGACCATCTAGCAAGTCTGTCGGAAAGCGTTGGACGAGTCATCAAGTATTGTAATGGATTAAATTTCAAGATTAGGTTGACCTTATGAGAAAGCATGTAGTGCCTGAGCTTTTGAGCGGCGAAGATTAGGGCCAAACAGTGCTTTTCAATTGCGGGATACCTTATTTCCGTCGGAAGTAAACGACGGCTTAAGTAGTAAAGAGCATTTTCTTTACCCTCATCATTAACCCAGGCTAACGAGCTCGAGAGAGTCGTCTAAAGCCGCGGTATAAAGTATCGGCGGTCTACACGAGGCCAGGGACTGCTAAGACAGGAGGTGTCATTAAATATTACTTAATGTCCTTGAAGGCCCTCTGGCATTTCTCTTCCCAAATAAATTTGGCGTCCTTTTTTAACTAGTGCCGAGAAAGGCTGACACCTACCTGACAAGTTTTAGATAAAACGTCGAAGATATGTCAACTTCCCTTGAAAAGATCGTAGTTGTTTTAAGGTTTTGGGAGGCGGCATTTCTAAGATAGCTTTAATTTTTTCCGGATTGATTTCAATTCCACGATGTCGGACAACGAATCCTAAGAATTTCCCGGAGGTGACGCCGAAGGCGCATTTTAAGGGATTTATCTTAAGGTTAAATTGTCTTAATCGTTCGAAAACAATTCTCAAATCATACAGGTGGTTGTCCTTTACTTTGCTTTTGATGACCACATCGTCCACGTAGCATTCGACTTGATTGTGGATGAGATCATAAAAAATTCTTGTCATCGCTCTCTGGTATGTTGCTCCTGCATTCTTTAGTCCGAATGGCATCATCGTATAGCAATATACTCCGATCGGCGTTCGAATGTTGTAAGCTTTTCATCTTCCGGAGCCATTTTTATCCGGTTGTATCCCGAAGATCCATCCATGAATGAAAATATCTCATGTGTCGAAGCAATGTCGATCATTAGTTCGCAGGATCGGTAGAGGGAATTCATCCTTTGGACATGCCTTGTTTAAATCTGCGAAGTCCACACAAATCCCGATCCGACCATTCTTCTTTCCGATCGGCACCACATTGGCTAACCAAGTCGGGTATTGTTCTTCGCGGACAAATTTGGCGTCTATTAGCTTTTTAACTTCAGCTATGACTTGTTGTTCAATTTCTAGACGCATTCTTCGGGACCTTGTCCGACTGGGACGAAGTAGGATCCACTCCTAGCTTATGGATCGCGACCTCCGGAGCTAATCCCGGCATCTCATCGTAGTTCCAAGCAAAACAGTCTTTAAATTCTATTAATAACTTGATTATTTCTTCGGAGTCTTCTTTATTGAGTAAGGATCTAACAAAGGTAGGTCTAGGCTCTTCGCTAGTACCTAAGTTAACTTCCGTTAACTCATCTATTGTAGATTTAATCTCTTCTTCGAATTTCGGTGGAGCGTCTCCAATTTGTAAATCTTCAAATTCTTCTGTAGTTTCCATGCGGTTTTCATTAGACTCGCAAGTGACAACCAAGCAAAATTCGGTATCGTCAGCCGATCCTACCGTGCCGAATCCGAGACCATGCTTTGAATTGGGTGGACGACCGGAGTTATTCCATAATTTTTAAAATGTTGTGATTGACCTTTTGTCCATTGTCGAGGTAAGAAACCATGCTTGAATTAAATTTTGAACACGAGGAGAGTACCACTCAAAAGGTAATTCCATTAATTCGATTAAGTGACATCTTCAAATTGTACATTATTTTCAGTTTTTGAGGAAGGAGCACCACGGTAGAATTTGATTGGCTTTGCACCGCCGCTATGTACCTCTTTGACCACCATACCCTCGACCTTATTAGAATGGATCGGGGTTAGGGTCATAGTATGTACATAGTGGTTAATCTTCTCATACATCGATTTATATTCTTCATTATTTTCATCTTCGAGCGGGATCCTGAATTGCGGCTTCTTCCGACTTATTGTCGCTGCTTCTTGCTTGATTTCTTTTTCTTCTTCAGAACTATCTTCCCAATCAACATTGATGGTCGGTTTCCTCTGTCCAGCTGTCCTAACGTCTCTCGCCACGACCTCGTCCCCGGCCTCGACCTCGGATGCGAGTTGTGGAGAAACCTTCACCATCTCGCCGTAAGGGAGTGGTGAGTGAGCTGTTGGACTAGAACTTCGGGTTCTTCGTTGTCCCGAACTTTTTTGCTTCATTCGTTATGGTATCTCCGGAGAAGATTGTTTTCTTCGTAGGTGCATAATAAGTCTGCATCTTCATGGATTCCAATTTCATGTGCGGAGAATGGTTGTAAGTCACCTTTGATGCACTCTGTTCCCTCCATCGCAGTATTTGATGCATCGATGTAGAGATGATGGTACCATCCTCGTTTTCATGTATCCATGGTCGACCCGGTAGAGCGTTGAACGACGTTTCGAATCAATTATGTGAAATTTTGCGGTTGTCTTTGCTAAGTCACCGGTCTTCATTAGTAGTGTTATTGATCCGAGGGCTCTTTCTCCTTTCCGGTTGAATCCTCTTAATAACATTTTGTCGGCTTCGAGCTCGCGAGCATCAATTTCCAAATATGCTTAGTGTTCGAAGACTCATTATATTGATTGATGCTCCTGGATCCACCAATACTCTGGAGAGTGTAAAATTTCCGATTGTAACTGAAATGTACAACGGTCGGTTGTGGTCTGCTGTCCCAAGTAATAGGTCATTGTCCGTGAAGGTGACACCTCGTTGTTTCTTTAACGAGCAAACCTCATCTAAGGAATCTCCGGCGATTTGAGCCAAGCAAATTTATGGATCAAGTAAGGCCTTGATCAGAGCTTCTCTCATCTCCTTTGATAAGATGAGAGCGTCGTAGATGCTCAGTTTAGCCGGTAGTTTCCTAAGATGGGCTAGCATGTTGTAGTCCACTTTATTTCCATGTGTCTCGATTTCTTCTCGAATTGGTATTTCTTCTGCCGGGGTTGGTTCTTCTTGAACAACCACCTGCTTTCCTTTGTCCTTTGGACCCATTCTCGGAGGTAGAACTCTTCCACTTCTTAAGTTAACCTCCATAATTTCTTCTGAATCTAGTATTGAGTTTGCTGGTGTTTCCTCCTGAATCGGAATGACAGGTTCTTCTTGATTAGCCTCGGAGTCTGAAGGCTCTAACTCTATTGTGAATGGAGCTCCTCGAAACTCGCAAATAGATCCATTGCTCGTTGAACTCTCGTGGCCTTCTTGATGGATGTCTTCTTCGTCATTGTGATCGTCGAGATTGTGTATGATTTGAGAATTGTCATTTGTATCGTAATCGACGTCCGGATTGTCTCTAGTTACGTAATCGTTAGAAACGGTCAAAACGTAGCCAACATCATAACCCTTATCATTATAAGATCCCACCAGAGTGAGCAGATAATCATACAGAGTCAGAGGTTCGAGGGATTTCTCCCCGAATCTGAAACAACTATCCTAGGATAAGCAGCCCCTAGCCTAGCCTTAGGAGCCTCGGTCTTCTCTTCTTCATCAATTTTCTTCTTTTCTTCAATCGTCTCCTGTTGAGGTGGTTCTTCTATCGCAAGTGACAGTGCCAACTTGACAGGTTTCAAACTCTGAATTGAGGCTCGCACCGAAGCGGTTTGGATGTGATCCAAAATCTTTTTCGAAGACCTTGTCCAAGCGGTAGTCCTTCCATCATCAGTCGCATAGGGATCTATCGGAACAATGAGATCAGTCGAGACAACATTGATGGAACCTCCTTTCTGTGGTTCCTTCATGTACTCCTTCAGGATTGTTATATTCCCTTTCCGAAGATTGTCGTTGAGCCAACTTTTGAAGGTAATACAATCTTCTATCTTGTGTCCAAGCATCCGGTGGTAAGGGAAAAAGTTAGGATCACCTTTCTTGTTGACTTCTTCCGGTCTCTTAGGCTCAGCGGTTGGAAATCCGGAGTCTTCATCGATCTGCGGAACATTTTCGGCACTTCGCCTCATTCTTGAACGGATACCCCCTGCTCAGAAGCTCCCTTAACGTACGTTGCGGACGAGGCGGTTGTTCATACTGTTGAGATGACTGATAGCTGGGTCGGGGTTGTTGGTAATTCTGTTGAGGCTGCTGCGGCCGTTCGGACGATATTTGTATCGGTTGCTTTCCTTTGTCGACTGCTGCAACGATCCCGGACTTCTTTTCAAAAGTTTTCACGGGCTTTTGTTTGTCTGCTTTGTCGGTGAAACTTAATTGCTTCGCCTCCTCTTGCAAGCTCCCGACCTTGCTTAACAACTTCTCAAAAGTCTTAATAGTAAATCCCTTGAGGAGAAGTGCTATCGGGCCGTGAATGCTCTTAAGTAAAATGCCGACCTCATGCTGTTGTTGTAGTTGTGGCTCACACTTCATACTTAGGTTCCTCCATCGAAGTATGTAATCCACCAAAGTTTCGTTCTGCTTCTGCTTCTCTACCACTAAATCACCTATAGTGATGTGGTGCTGAGCTCCGACAAATCGCTTGATGAAGAGGTTCTCTAGTTCCGAGAATGTCTTCACCGAACCATTCGGTAATTCGCATACCCAATCAAAGGCGATCTCGACGAGTCGGCGACAAATTGTCGGAAGAGTAATGCATCACTTCCGCCGGCATTGCAACAACTGGCACGAAAGTGTGCAACATGCTGTCGGGGGTTCCCGGTTCCATCGAAGGTCTTGAACAGAGGTGGTACGAAGCCTTTCGGGTTTTGGACAGTGTCGAATTCTTCAGGGTAAGGTCTACCCATCCGAATGGATGTCCCGCTTTTCGATTGTGCTAAGGCTTCTCGCACCTGCTGTTCCACCAAGCTCTTGATATCCTTTTCTAGAATCATGCTTTGTGTTGTATCTTTCTTTAATTGATCATCCCCGTTGACGGACGTAATCTCCTTTCCTCCGTCTACAATGTGAATGACCTCTGGGGGTGTCTCTCTTTGGGGTTGCACTTGACTCTGGAGAGTGGCTAGGACTACAACCATCTCTTCCATCCTCGTTGCCATTTGGGCGATTGTATCATCTTTCTCTTGAAGCTGCCTCCTCATTACTTCCGGCTCCTCTCTTTCTGCGGCTGCAGGAGCACCTTGTGAAGTTGACGAAGCCCGTGTTTCGACCATGTTAATTTCTGCATACTCGTCATCCATGAATTCCGACGAATCAATCTCATCTCCGAATTTCTCTTCCCTTTCCTTTGCTAATCGTCGAATATCAGTCCTCAACTTTTCCATAGCATCCTCTAGCGGTCCTTTCTGCGCATCCTTGCAGTTTTTGTGTGATAGCTGTCGGGTTCCCTTCTCATGAGCCCCCTTTACAGCAGTAGCGCTTTCTTCAGATTCAAGTCTCCGACTTTCCTTCTCAGGCTGTTGTTTCAATCTTAATTTTCCAGTAGTGGGACGCCACACCATCCTTCTAGCAGCAGAAGGTCTAGAACCGGATGGTCTGTCGGCCCAAATGCTTGGAAGGTGGTATCCTCCCTAATCCGTAACCTCGAAACAATGACGAGCGGACTAGCCTTCATCCTTTTATTTGGCTTTTCTGTAACGATGGCAGGTTTTACTCACGGCCCAAGACGGGATTTGACTGGCACCCGCCCTATCCTTCTTAAAATTTCTGATACAGGGTACTTTTCCTTCTTTGCTAACTTCTCTATCAAAGTTTGCAATCGAGCAAATGGCGTAGTTCTAGTCCTTTTCTTGCGGCTATCGTTGTAATATACGGGCTAAGGCAATGCGGCAGCAATCTTGCAAACATTTTCCTCATCCTCTGCGGTGGAGAGGGGATGGAATCTACTTCCTCCCAAAAGTGGTATGTATTCAGGCAGTGGTGTATACTCGGGCAGTTCTGGGATTTCTTCTAGGAAAGCAACTTCAGCAGCTCTGGCTTCTCTAGCGATCCTTCTACTTATGTTCCTTCTTTGGGTCCATGTTAGTGATGGAATTCTCGAGCTGGACCTGATTTCAAAAACAGAAGGTCTCACAGGAAGGTCTGTACCCTCCATGGTAACAGGTTCACCATAGTTCTGGATTTCCTTCCCCTTTAATTTGGCAGAAGCCGGGGTAGGTGCGGAGACAACTAGACCGGTGGGGCGAGCAACAACAGTCCTTCTATGGACGGCGATGACTCCTCTCAGTTGAAATCTTTTGCAGGGGAGGAAACTCTTGAGTTGACCTAAGGTTGAACTCGATCAAAGGTCTCTCAGTTTCAGATACTTTGTCTGTAAGTGTGAAAAGGGTAACGTCGGTGATCTTGACATTTGTGTTCTCGAATCCTTGTCCAAACCGGATGATCCCATTGTCGGGCAGCTCATCCTTGTAAATAGCGAAGTCCGATCCATTGGTGAAGGAGAAAATCAGCTTTGGGGCTTCCATTTCGCGAGGTAGATTCGATTGTCGGTCCTAAGTTATGCTTCTTCTCATCGGGACGAAAAGAAAGGAATCAAAAGAGTCGGAACACATTCTTGTTCATGTATTTATAAGAAGGAGTTATTTGTTAAAAGAGTCATTCATTAGAAGGTTTGTTTATTTAGAACGTAATGTTCGAAAGGTGTAGAGAAGGTAATGAACCCGATTCGAGTTGGAAAGGAAAAGAAAGTCTTATGCAAGACCTCTCGACTCGAAGGATCACTCCTAAACTAACACCTATCGGGGTCCACCCCACCTCGAAATGAGGTAAAAGGATCTCGGAACCTCTCTGTTTAGGGGTGTTTAAACATTGGCTCCTAAATCCGAGAGAATGTTGGCTATACTTGTTCAAGGTAGAAATGAACATAGTATTCCAACGGAATGAAGGGTAGTTTGATCCACTAGGAACATGGATACACTACCGATTTTTGAGAGCGAAATTGTACGATTAAAATGGAGAGAGGAATCTTCCCAGATGGAGTCGCCGTAAGTTGTCGGCATTATTTTTAGGTTTGTGTGTTGTATTTTTGAAAAGGAGGTTGCCTACAGAAATTGTCGGCGAAATTTAAATTTTAAATTTAATTTAAATTTTAAATTTCATTTAAATTTTAAATTTAATTTAAATATATATATAATTTAGAAAGTAGTATTTGATTTTGAAAATAATTTTAAATTTGAAAATTTTAAGATATGAAATCAAACCGATCTCACATCCCAAATAGTTTAAATAAACGAGCACCACATCACAAACCGTGTATCTACCCCGAAGAATAGACACACTGCTTGATGATAGGGCTCGATTAAATAAACTAAAAGATTTGTGACATCCGTTTGGTCTGCGAACCAATTTTATAAGCCGACAAGTTCCCCTACTTAATATGAAAGCATTAAACAGGGTTTATATTACCTGGGTTCTTTAAAATTCCTTATAAGGGCAAGCCCCTATAGTTAATTACATCTTAAGTGACGGGAATCACCTAAGAAAACTCTCAATAATAATCGATAATGTCGCTCTCAAGAATTTCAAAGTTTAAGTTTCCAAAGGATTGAATTTTGGAATATCAATAGGGAATGGATCAAGTTTGGAAAATTTTATTTTGGGAATTCAAAGGAAGAAAGGCAGGAGAAATCACAGATTCGAAGCGAACTTTGGTAACTTCCGGACTATCCTATTGTTTGGCTTGAATTTAGGAAAGTCCTAATATTTATTTAATGTTTTGATTTTGCCAATTTTAATTAATTTGGACTTATATTTGTATGATAAAATCATACAAATAGCCTTGAAGATATGAGGGTTTATGTCGTATCAGACGACTACCTCGGAATCCTAAAACCGGTCAGGGCTTAATTTGCAATGCAAATGCCTAACAAAAGGTTGAGGATTTATGTTGCACTAGGCAAACTACCTCAAAATCCTATGGCTTAGTAATTTAATTCTAAGAATGTTTTGCTGAAGTAGACTCAGGTTTTGCTGATGACGATGGCCGTGCTGCCCACCATGCTCCGAGCTCCTTGTTGTCGCAGAGGTTTAGTTTTAGAAGTCATAAATCAGGAGATGAGAAAAGTATTTTGGTTTATAGAAAATCTTAATTTCCAAATATTTTTTATATTTTAATTAAAACAAATCTTAAAGTTGATTATACTAACACCGGTTAAGATCCCAGGGTTCCATCCTTCCGGCATCGTTATTTTTATCGGATTCACTTAGTCCAGATGAATTTGCTAAACTCAACTGAATGAGTTCCACACTTTCATTTAGACCGTGGGAAATCCTGTTAGCAACACGTAGGTTACATCATCCGAGGTATTCCCGATCATCCAACAGGACGTTTTAATTTAGTTATAATTGTAGTTTTGTGTTCTGTTTGTGATTAAATTTTGAGTTGTTTTATATTTTGAAATGTTGTGGCGGTGAATTTTATCTTGTAATGACTTTTAATTTAGTTTTGGTTTCAGTTTTAGGGACTATCCTAAAGGTGTGGGTTTTCATGCAACAGTTGTTTATCATGCAAGAAAAGTAAGTGCGATGCGATTAAATAAATTGCAATAACGTAAATTGCAATAAAATAAAAGTGTACCTGGAGGGTCCTCCCGTCATCCTAAGCTGCACTTAAAACACAATTAGAATATTTAAGCAAGTTCCTAGGTAAAGCTAAGGGAAGGGTTATGGTTTTCTACCAAATTCCTAATCCTATAGCTAGTCATTTCCTATGACGTCTAGGTTCTTGTGTTTTGGTTTGAGGACGATTTTCTTCATCAAAGAACAATTAAGTTTAGTTGTTCTTATAAACATCCCATCATATTGAGGAAGTGCTTAAGAAGAATCTTAAACATCTTGTCAATATTGCTAGAATTGTTTTAAGTCCAAATGAATTTAATCATACAAATGAATTAATCGTCCGGGAATTCAAGTTTTGTTATCTTGCTCAGTGAACTAGGACATTTGAATATCCTATAAGTGAAGTAACACTTCATTTAACATTCCATTTAGGAGTTATGACAAATAAAAGTTTTCAAGGGCAAATTGGTGTTCAATTGGTTTGTGATTTAGTTTAATTTCAGTTATAGGATTTAAATTTGGAATAATGTTCAAGTTGTTTTATATTTATTTTGAATTTCTTTATGTCTTAGGTGATGTTATTATTATTATTTTTTTAATTCAGTTTAATTTAACTTTAATTTAATTTGATTTAGTTTAGTTTTAATTTTAATTTAATTTGTTTAATTTCAATTAATTTTAATCTGAACTTGATTTTATTTTTTTTTATTTTAATTTAATTTAATTTAATTTAATTTAGTATGATTTAATTTAATTTAATTTAATTTAATTTAATTTAATTTTATTATTTTATTTATTTTTTTAATTTAATTTAATTTAATTAATTTAATTTAATTTTAATTAAATTTAATTCAATTTAATTAATTTAATTTATTTGATTTAATTTAATTTAAATTAATTTAATTTGTTTGATTTAATTTAATTTAATCTTTAATTTAATTTTATTTTTAATTTTTAATTTAATCGAGAATTTAAAAAAGAGTTTAATAATTTAACTTTAATTTAATGATTAAGTCTTTTAACATTTTAAAACTTAAATTTGAATTATCATTTTAATTGGGGATTAAATATTATTGAGATGATTAGTTTAGGGATTTTTAAATTAAAGAATAAATCTCTTCCTAATAATATCCCTATTTAATAATCCCAACTTTATTATTCTTCCAAATTTAATCAATTATTTAATTAAGGTTTATTTTAATTATTTTCAAATTGTTTAGTAGGTTTCTACCCTTTAATTATTTAAATTTCAATCATCCAAATCAGATTAAGATCAAATATTTTACTTTTTAATTTTATTAAGCCTAAAGTTTTAATTAAGGGTTAAAATTTTAATTACCATTTTGCCCTTTCAAGCTTAATAATTTCATAACTCACTAAATTGAGCTTAAATGAACTTGAAATTTTTATGTGACTTCACTCATATGCCAATAAAGACATGAGAGGAGAAAATGTGATTTTTCTATATTAAATTTATTTATGTAATTATTTTTGGTGGAAAATAGAGATTTCCAAGGAAAATTTAATAATATGACCAAGAGAAAGTTTCTGTCGTTAAGAAAATTATGGGATATTCCTAATGACCAGAGGACCACTTGGCCCAATTTTGGTGATTTTTTGAATTATATTATTTTTATTATGATTATTTTTATTTTTGGAGTATTAATTAATTTAAAAAATAAAATAAAGGTTGAAAAATGAATTTTATATTTTTCAAAAATCTCTCTGATATCAAGAAAATCAGAGAATCAATTTTTACAATTTTCTGATTTTTCTATGATTTATTAGAATTATTTTAGTGGAAATACTAGAAAATACATTTTTTTAATTTTAAAATTACCTTAGGCTTTAAAATTTAATATCTCATTAAATAGACCTAAGAAAAATATGGGGTTTGTTCCTAAGTGATTAAAATTCAAAATGTGACATTTTGGTGAATTTTATTATTTTTGTGATTTTTATTATTTTTTAATTATTAAAATATTAAAATAATACAAAAAATCAACTTTTTTGGAAAATTGAAATTTTAATTTTCTTAAATTCCCCTGATATCAGAGAGGCTCCAAAACAAATTTAGTAAATTTTTGAAAAGTACTTTGAAAGTTATGAATTTTTAAAATTCAAATTGACTAAATGGCTTAACCAACCCATTTAGTAGGGCTAACCAAGTCCAATTGACTTCAAATTTTTATGGTGGGTTCCTCTGATCCTAAAGGTCAGTGGATAATTGATTTCAAGTCAATTTGATGTATGATTAGCTCTAATTAATTAAGGACCTATTTTGGGTGTTTAAGCCAATTAGGGTTATTTTAAATGAATTAATTCAAAACCTATTTTTCCTAGGGTCCTCTGGTCATAAGAGACATCACCAAATTTTCCTAGAATTTATTTTACAACATGCTAATTATTGGATTTAAAATACTCAAAACGAGTAACATGAATTTGAAAAATCAATAACTTCTCATAGGGATGGCCTCTGACTTTGGAAAATTCAGGGAATGTTCCCAAATTCAGAGGCTTCAAAAGCCCTATGTTCTCATGCCATGGTGAATTTCCTATATTCATGGAGAATTAAAACAATGCAGAGGGTAAATAAATCATTAAAAATAAAATACTTGATGTAATTAAATGATTTCTTTTCCACATTATTCTCCTCTGTTCACTGAGCAAGAGGGTATTTTTATTTTATTTTTCTGATTTTTCTACACAAAGTTATGGATTTTTTAAGTTTAGGGAATTAAATAAATCAGAAAATACCCTAATTTTCTATTTATCCACGCGGCCCCGCGTCAACCTCGGCAGCTCCGAAACGCCGCGTGGCGCTCTCTGATTCGACCCCGCCATCCAACTCAGCACTCCGGGGGCCCGCTGTATCGTTCCGTCTCCTCATCCAGCACGATCCTGGCTGTCCGTCCGCGCGTGTATTAAATGAACGGCATCCGTTCATCGTCCCCAAGCGTCCTCACCCGAGAGCCGTCCACACTAAATCCCTAATATCTCACTCAATACTTAACAGATTTTCGTGTTCTTGTGCTCTATGGATTCGTCTTAAAGAGACGAACACATCTATACGGTGATCATGCATTGAAATTAAAGCATTTGAAATGGAGAATCTCCGAAGCTCGGGATGAAGAATTAGCTCATACCTTTGCTCGGAGAAGTGTGGCTTCAATCCGAGGGTTGTGTCACCTTCGATTGGATCCCGACAAGCTCCGGATGAAGTCTCCCGGTCCGGTGAATTGCCTAGCTATGAAAGTGACAACGGTCGATCACAAAGCTTGGAGGCTGGAACAAGCTCAGGTGGCTCGGAGATGGGGCTTTCGGTGGGAAACTTCTCCTCTTGGTCCGGTGAAGGTGTAGGACCGGTCAATTTGAGGATTGGCTCACCGTGGCAAAGTGTCCTGGTTTTAGGTGAAATTTCGGTTGAGAAATTGGATTACGTTGGTGGGGATTAGGGCAAATTGACACCGGGGATCAACTCGCTCTAAGTATGGTGTAGGGTTTGGAACAATTTTGGCGAGTTTCGTCGAGGTTTGTGCAACTCTCCTCCATGGCCGTGAGGGGGTCGGGTTTAAATAGAGGTGGGCTGGAGAGCCTCGCAAGGATGGCGAAAGGTTGGGATCGGTCGATCCGGGCATGGGAAGAACGACCATGGTGGCCATTGGGCATGGGGCGGCTCGGCAAGGTGGAATTCCAAAGTTTGGCTCCTCCCGAGGTCTCGGCCATGGTGTTTTCCGGCGACTGGTGGGCTGGCCGGCCGGCACCGGTCACCATCGGATCCAGGTGGGTCGGGGCTGGAGGTTTGTGCGATCGATTGGCCATGGACATGTGTAAAGGGTTTGAATCAAAATGGAATGGGAAAGGGCTAGTTTTGGGTCTAAATGGGTCAACCCTTGGTTTTGGGTTAGGTCCACCCTCCAAGGCCAATTTGGGCTGAAGGGAAAGTCACTTGGATCGGCTTGATTAGTGGGGTCGAGTCACAATACAAGTACAACTAAGTTTAAGCATGGTTTAGTGGAGTCATGGAAGTGGTTAATCACTCTTAAGAGAATATGGAAAGGGCCTCCTCCTCTTGCCATCTTGGGTATGGTGAGGTGGAAAGTAGATTCCATGGCTCTCATGGCTCCCATGTGGCTCATGCATGGCTTCTTGGCTCATCTTTGGCTTGGGAAAAGTTAAGTCAATTTCATGGAAATGGGTTTAAGAAAATTTTGGTATTTTGATGGGAATTTGTATGGGGCTTAACTTGGAATGGCTTTATGATGAGTTTTGAAACTTAGGGATTGATTTTAATTAAGGGTATGATGAGAAGAATTTGTCATATGGGCTTTAGCATGAAATTTGGGCTTTTAGGAAGGTTTAAGAAAGTGGGCTTTTTGTTTAAAAAATAAGTTTATGGATGGGAATTTTGTGAAGGATTGGGACAAACAAATGTTGGGTTTGGTTTAGGGATATTTCAGGAGTGATTTGAAGCAAGTTGGGAGTGATTTGGGTTTGAATTGGATTGAATTTGGGCTTCTTTGGTGAATGGGCCAATATAGGTCAAATTGGGCTAACTTGGGCCAATGTTGGGCTAGGGTTGAAATTGATGTAAAATAAATGTTGGGAAATGTTTATGGGAGTGTTTCAAAGAGGTTTTGGCATTGGTTGGGTTTTGATTTTGGGGTTTGGGCTTATTTGAGTTAGATTTGGGTTTAGGTCAAAATTGGGCTTTTTGGCTTTGGGTTGAATTTGAGTGGGGTTTGGGTCTAAGTTTTGGGTAAATTATGTTAAGGTTTTGTTTTTGGGAATGTTAAGGAAGGTTTAGAAAAGATTTGGGGTTAATTGGAGTTGAATTGGGTGAGTTTGGGTTAGGTTTGGGTCATGGGTCCAAATTGGGCTTTAAGGTCAAAAGTGAAATTGGATTCAAATGTCAATCAAATTGGACTTGGATTTGGTCTAGATTGGTGTTGGGAATATTGAATTGAAGTTTAGAATTGAATTGGACCAAAATTTGGGTCAATTGGGTAGGTTTGGTTTGACATTGGGTTCACTTAGAGTTAAAATGGGTCAAATTGGGGGTTTTGACAAAAGTAGGGTAAATTGAAAAAATTGGCCCATGGTGTAGTTGAAAAAAATGAAATTGGGAATATTTGGGATTTTCTGCAATTTTCTGGGAATTTTCTGAATTTTTGGATTTTTGGGTCAAGAGGGGTATTTTGGGTATTTGGAGGGTATTGGGAGGTATTTTTGGTATTTTTGGCTATGAATGATCAATTTGAGTAATGTGGAAATGTTTGGGATAGGTTTTGTCGAATTTTGGGTGATTTGGAAATTTTGGAGGATTTCAAGGGTTTCGGGTAGGCTAGGAGGGTGTAGGGTCCCGGGGGTCAAAAATTGAAAATTTAGAAAATTGAAGATTGGGTGAATGTAAGTGGAATGAGATCATTTTGGTTGAGCCATGAAGCCATATCAAGCCCACATGAGCCATGAAGGGACTCATTTGAGGCATCCACTATGTTGTTCCTAACCCTCTTAGCCAAGGGCTTAGGGGTTAAGGATCATCCATGTGAATCACCTTCATGAGTCAGGAGGTCAAGTTGGGTATAGGTGTGTGAAAGTGTAGTGTATAAATGTAGTGTATGTGTAAGTCAGCCCTTCACCAGACCAGGCCACCCAGGGTACTCCTAAGGCCAAAGAGCCCTATAGGAACTCATCCTTTAAACTTCCACATTTGATTTCAACCCTCTAGGTGATTATGGGTCTATAGTCAAGTTTGTTGAGTTTGCAGGGAGTTAAGAAGTTGTTTGAATTTCTAAGTGGTGGGTCCCAATTCTAATCCTCTAAGATAGTCAAAGGAAAAGCCTAAGGCTAGATCCTAAGTACTAAAAAGAAGAGAAGACCTCATCAAAAATGAGGTCAACATGATGTTACTTCCAAAAGATACCCAAAAAGAATTGACTCGATTTATAAATAGCGGCTAGTGTATAAAATTAATATTATATAAGTAATATTTTTACACACTAGGGGTACTACGCAAGTATACATATCGTTTCAAATAATATAGGGTTTTTAAACAAAGACCCCAGTATCGATCCCATGGGGAAGATTTATAGAAATAAATTTTCTATAAAGCGAAAGAGAAATATAATAGTAAAAATATTTTAATTTTGATTTATAAATTACTATTAATTTACTAGATGCAATTTAAAGAAAACAATAATAAGAAAATGATTTTATAAACTCTATATAAAATAAACAACTTTCTTTCCTTCAATTAATTTAAGATTTTTAAGATAATTTAATATTCGTTGGAGAATTTAATTTATGGTATTGTGCCAAATAGAAGCATTCCTATTCTTTACCCTTTGATCTAGGTGCAAAGAACATTGAATAATTTACAGAATAGGTCCGGATGTATTGTTAGTAGTAATGGGTTAATCTAGGCTCACACTTCTAGATTTCCAAGGGTGGCTATGGTCGGCCCTACTAGTGACCCTTTCCTAGTCTATAAATCAAATTATAAGAATTTAGTCTGTCACTCTAAAAACTTATCAATTCTATGCCCTTTAAATATTATCTTCCTATTTATTTGCACTTCACCATGAATAGCCCGCACATGGCCTTTAACTACCCAAGGATTCATGTGACATTTACAAGTTAAGAGTTCTTCTACTAGAAGGTTTTTAAACTCTTCAACAGGTTTTAACAATTCAAACGGCCAATTTAAAAAGTAAAGTAAGATCAGGTATTAATGTCATCACAATGTTTTCAAAATATTTTGAATTTTAATTCTCCATCGAATCTTATATTATCTTATCTATCTCTTCATAGTTGAAGTAAGAAAGTAACTAACTACTCAGAACACATTGAAAATAAATAACAAAACATGATAATTAAATTTTGAATCAAATATAAAATATACTTATCTCAAATATTTCTTCTACAGATCTTCTGATTCCTACTGACTCCATAGTATAATGAACTCCAGATGCAATAACGTGAAAATAAACTCACTAAACTAAACAAAAGTGGCCCTAAATTTCTCTCTCTAATTCTCTCTCTAAGGATGAGAGATCTTAAAGTAGATAAGAGAAAGGGGTACAATGGGAGGGGCACGTTTTCTGAAGAATTAGACCTCTATTTATAGGCTCCAAGAGTTGCCTTGAGGCACCTCTTCAAAACATGTCCACATTCAATGAATCTTCTAGAAGGTCGGTCTGGCACCTAGGCGCCGGAATCTGGCACCTAGGCACTGGACACCGCGTCCAGTTCTTCCCACCTCTTCACTTTGGCTCGCACTTCTTCGCGATTAAAACCATTTTGGAGCGTCCAAATGCAATATATCACATGTCCTATTATCAAGGAACAACTGCCAGCCTTCTAGAATGTCCAATAACCGCTCACTCCGTCAAAATAACTAATCAAACGTTGTCCAAAACTTGACAGTTTTCGTATGCACCAGTTTCTGGCGCCTAGGCGCCAGACCATATTTTTTTATACTTTTGGTATTTTGCTCCATTTTTGCTCCTTTTTGCTCCTTTTTTCTTTCTTAGACCTTTTTACATTACCTACATCCAAAAATACAAAAAATACCTTTCATTAAAGCATAATATCCTTAGAAATTAATAAGAATTAAGACATAAAGAAAAAGAGCACCGCATCACAGACCATGTATCTATCCTGAAGAATAGACACACTGCTTGACGATGTGGCTTGATTAAATAAACTAGAAGATTTGTGACATCTGTTTGGTCTGCGAACCAATTTTATAAGCCGACAAGTTCCCCTGCTTAATATAAATGAATTAAGTAGGGTTTATATTACCTGGGTTCTTAAAGTTCCTTATAAGGGCAAGCCCCTATATTAAATTACATCTTAAATGACGAGAATCATTTAAGAAAACTCTAGATAATGATTAGTGGTTTTTTCTCAAGAATTTCAAAGTTTAAGGTTTTCAAAGGATTGAATTTTGGAATTTCAATAGGGAATGGATCAAATTTAGAACAGTTATTTTCAGAAGTCTAAAGGAACGAAAGGTAGGGGATGTCGCGGATTCGAGACAAGTCTCGGTGACTTCCCAACTATCCTATTTGTTTGGCATGGATTTTGGTAGTTTATTTAATGTTGTAATCCTGCCAATTTTATTTAATTAGGACTTATATTAGTATGACATGATCATACAAATAACCTGGAAGATATGAGGGTTTATGTCGTACCAAACGACTACCTCGGAGTCCTAAGACTGGTTAGGGCTTAACTTACATGTCATGATCATGCAAATGCCTAATGAAGAGTTGAGGAATTATGTTGAACTAGGCAAACTACCTCGAAGTCCTATGGCTTGGTTATTTATTTCTAAGAAAGGTTTTGCTAAAGTAGATCCGAGTTTTGCTAATGACGATGGTCGTGCTGCCCACCATGCTCCGAGCTCCTTATTGTTGCAGATGTTTAGTTTTAGAAAATGATAATCAAGAGATGAGAGAAGTGTTTTAGTTTAGAAATCTTAAAGTCCAAATATTTTTAATAATTTAATTAAAAAAAATCTTAAAGTTGATTAAACAGAATCGATTAAGATCCCACGGCTCCGTCATCCCGACACTGTTATTTTCATTGAATTCACTTAGTCCAGATGAATTTGTTAAACTGAACTGAATGAGTTCCACACTTTCATTTAGACCGTGGAAATTCTGTTAGCAACACATGGGTTACATCATCCGAGGTATTCCCGATCATTCAACGAGACGTTTTAATTTAGTTGCAATTGTAGTTTTGTTGTTCTGTTAGTGATTAAATTTTGAGTTGTTTTATATTTTAGAGTGTTGTGGCGGTGAATTTTATCTTGCAATGACTTTTAATTTAGTTTTGGTTTCAGTTCAGGGACTACCCTAAAGGTTTTGGTTTTCGTGCAACAGTCTTATTTAACATGCAAGAAAAGTAAAGTACAGTGCATGTAAGTAAATTGCAATGAAGTAAATTGCAATAAAATAAAAGTGTACCTGGATGGTCTTCCCGTCATCCCAAGCTGCACTTAAAACACATGTTAAGGCATTAAATATTTCAATAGATACCTAGGTAAAGCTAAGGGAAGGGTTTTGGTTGTCTACCAAATTCCTAATCCTATAACTAGTCATCTCCTATGACGTCTAGGTTCTTGTGTTTTGTTTAAGGATGATTTTCTTCATCAAAGAACAATTAAATTTAGTTGTTCTTCTAAAACATCCCCTCATATTGAGGAAGTGCTTAGGACAAGTCCTAAACATCTTTTTCAATATTTCTGGGATTGTTTTGAATCCCAGTAAATTTAGTTGTACAGGTGAATTAATCATCCAGGAGTTTAGTTAAACTTTGTTTCTTGCACAGTGAACTTAGATGAATGAAGTGATATCTCACTTAATACTCTATTTAAGAGTTATAATAATTAAAGACTTTAAGGGCAAGTTAGTTTACCGAGATTTTTAATCATAATTAATTTAAGGTTTGAGTTAATGGTTTAAAGTGTTTTAATTTAATTAGGAGGTTTTAATTAATAATTTTAAGTTTGGAATAGTGTTCAAATTATTTTAGATTTAATTCTTAATGATTTCATTTAGGTTTGTTGTTAGATGATTTTAATTCAATTTGATTTAATTTAATTTAATTTAATTTTAATTTAATTTTTTAATTTTAATTTGAATTAAATTTGTTTAATTTTTAATTCAATTTAATTTTAATTTAATTTAATTTTAATTTAATTTTAATTTTATTTAATTTAATTTTAATTTTAATATAATTTAATTTAATTTAATTTAATTTTAATTTAATTTAATTTAATTTTTTAATTAAATTTTAATTTTAATATTATTTAATTTAATTTTAGTTTTAATTTAATTTAATTTTAGTTTTAATTTAATCTAATTTTAGTTTTTATTATTAATTTTAATTATCAATTTGGATTATTATTTTAATTTTTAATTAGGAATTAAGTGTTGTTAAAGTGACTTATTTTGGGATTTTTAAATTAAAGAATAAATATTCTCTTAATAATATCCCTATTTTAATGATCCAAATTTAAATATATTCCTTCCAAAATTTAAATTATTTAATTAATTAAAGTTTCATTTTCGATATTTTCAAAATGTTTAGTGGGTTTCTAACCATTAATTTTCTTAAGTTTCAATCATCAAAGAGAAAGTTAAAATCAAATATTTTACCCCCCCCATTTTGATTAAACCTAAAGTTTTAATTAAGGGTTAAAATTTTTAATTATCTTTATGCCCTTTTAAGCTTGTTTATTTCATAACTCACTAAATTGAGCTCAAATGAATTTGAAATTTTTATGTCACCTCACTCATATGTCAATTAAGACATTGGAGGAGAAAATGTGATTTTTCTAAATTGAATTTATTTATATAATTATTTTTAGTAGAAAATAGGGGTTTTCAAAGAAAATTCAACAACATGACCAAGGAAAAGTCTCAATCCTTAAGAAAATTATGGGATGTTTCTAATGTCCAGAGAACCACTTGGGCTAATTTTGGTGATTTTTTGAACTATATTTTATTTATTATAATTATTTTGATTTTTAGAGTATTAATTAATTATCAAATAAAATTAAAGTTGAAAAATAGATTTTATATTTTTCTTAAATCTCTCTGACCTCAAGTAGTTCAGATAAATAAATTTTATAATTTTTTGATTTTTCTTTGATTTATTGGAATTATTTTAGTGAAAAAGGTTAAAAACTCATTTTTTTAATATTAAAAATTACATTAAGCCTTTAAAATTCAATATATTACCCTAGGAATTTAGGAAAAATATTTGGTTTGTTCATAAATGATTAGGAATCAAAATGTGACATTTTTATGATTTGAATTATTCTTATGATTTTTATTATTTTTTAATTATTAAAATATTAAAGTATTATGAAAATCAACTTTTTTAGAAAATTCCAATTTTAATTTTCCTAAACTCCCCTGATATCAGAGAAGCCCCGAAATCATTTTTGTGAATTTTTGAAAAATATTTTTGGAGTTATGAATTTTTAAAGTTTCATTTTGCTTATGAGGCTTAATTAATCCATTTGGTAGGGTTAATCAAGTCCAATTGATTTCAAATTTTTATGTGAGTTCTCTCTGATCCTAAAGATCAGTGGAGAATTGTTTTCAAGTTAATTTAGTTTATGGTTATCCCAATATAAATCAAATTCAATCTTAGGGGTTTAGGCCAATTAAGGTTATCATTAATGAATTAACTCAAAATATATTTTTCATAGGGTCCTCTGGTCCTAAGGAACATCACCAAATTTTCCTAGAATTTATTTCACAACATACTAATTATTGAAATTAAAATACCTAAAACAGTAACATGAAATTGAAAATTCAATAACTTTTCACAGAGATGGCCTCTGACCTTGAAAAATTCAGGGAATGTTCCCAAGATCAGAGGCTTCAAAAGCAATATAGTCTCATGCAATGGTGAATTGTCTATGAAAATGAAGAATCAAAATATTGAAATCAGTAAATAAATTATTAAAAATAAAATACACATCCAATTAATTTAATTTCTTTTCCACATTATTCTCTTCTGTTCACTGAGCAAGAGGATATTTTTATTTTATTTTTGTGAATTTCCTATACAAAGATATGGATTTTTGAAGTTCTGGGCATTTAAATAATTAAAAAAAAACCCTATTTATCTACTTATCCACGCGGTGCCAGTGCAACATCGACAGCTCCGAAAGCCCACGCGGCGCATTCCCATTCGAAGCTGCCATCCGACTCAGCGCTCCGGTGTCCCGCGGTTCATGTAACATTCCGTGGTCCGGCACAATCTGAACCATCCGCTCGATACACACGCGATCCAATGACTCCCGATCATCGTCTATGACTGGTGTGCACCCGTGACCATCCACACTAAAACCCTAAGATCTCACTCGATTCTCAATGGATTTTCGTTTTATTATGCTCTATGGATTCATCTTGAAGAGACGAACACATCCATATGGTTTATAGGCTATGAAATTAACTTAAATAAAATAGAGAATTGCTGGAGGCTCGGGAGGAAGAGTGAGTTCATACCTTTGCTCAGAGAAGTGAAGCTTCGATCTGAGAGTTGTGTCACCTTCAATTGAGTATAGGCAAGCTCCAGATGAAGTCCCTGGCTCTGGGGAATTGTCTAGGTGTGAAAGTGACCAAGGCTGATCACAAAGCTTGGAGGCTGGAAGCAATGGCTGGCCTGGTGAGGGGGCTTTTGCTGGGGAACTTCTCCTCTTGGTCTGTTGAAGGTATAGGACCAATCAAGTTGGGGATTGGCTCACTATGGTGGAGTGTCATGTTTTTTGGGTGGATTTTCAACTCAGAAATTGAGCTCTGTTACTGGGGACTAGGGCAAAGGAACACTAGGGATCAACTGCTCTGGGTTAGGAGAAGGTCCTGGAGCAATTTTGGCAGAGTTTCCTTAAGGTCTGGTTCAACTCCTCATTTGGCCGAGAGGTGATGGTGTTTAAATAGGCATGGATGGAGGGCTTCCCAGGGGCAATTGGAGGCTGGGATCAGCTGCTCAGGGGAGGAGAAGAACAGCTATGATGTCCATTTGGGTTGAGACAAGTTAGCAAGGGAGAATTGGAAAGTTTGGCTCTCATGGAGCTTTCGGCCATGGCGTTTTCCCGCGACTGTGGTGGCTGGCCGGCCAGGCATTGGTCACCATCTTGACCAGTGAGGTCAGGGCTGGGGTTTCGTGCAAGCAATTGGCTATTGCCATGTGTAAGGAGGTTTGATTAAAATGGCATGGGGTAAGGGTCATTTTGGCTTGATTTTAGTCAACTCACGTATTTGGGTTTGGTGCACCCACCAAGGACTGATTTGGGCTGAGGGAGGTCAGATGAGTCGCCTAGGAAAGCGTAGTGAAGTCACCATCCATGAATATTTGGATTAATCATGTATTAAGGTGAAGCATTAAAAGGGTTAAAACCTTTTTAAGGGGGTTTAAAAGAGGCTCCTCCTTTTGCAATTAATGGTATGATGTTGTGTAAAGTGATTCCCATGGCTTCATGTGGCTTGTGCATGGCTTCAAAGCTTGCTCATGGCTTGGGAAAGGCTTGGCTTACTTGCATGAGAAAGGGATTTTAGGATATTTGGCACTTAGGGGTGATTTGGCATGAGGCTTGATTTGGAATCATTTGATGATGGGATTGGAACTTAGGGAATGACTTTGATTAAATGGATGGCAAATGAAAATGTCATATGGGCTTTAGGATAGATTTTGGGCTCTTTGAAATGGTTTTAGATGGGCTTTTAAAGTGATTTAGGGAAGTGGGCTTTTCGATTTTAGGATGGGCTTTTGGGTGAAAATTTTGTGAAGGAACATGTCAAATAAATGTTGCAATTGCTTTAGGGATGTTTCATGAATGGTTTGGAATCAATTTGGTGTGATTTGGAGTAGAATTGGGTTGAATTTGGGCTTTTTAGTTAAAGGGGCCAAAGAGGGCCAAATTGGGCTAACTTGGGTTAAGGTTGGGCTAAAGTTGGATTTGATGTAAAATTAATGTTGAGAAATGTTCATGGGAGTGTCACAAAGAGTTTTCAACTTTGGTTGGGCTCTAATTTTAGGATTTGGGCCCATTTGGGTTAGGTTTGGGCTTATGTCAATTTAAGGGATTTTGGTTTTAGGTTAGGTTTGGGTGGAGTTTAGGTTCAAATTTTGGGAAAATCAAGTTAGTGTTTTGTTTATGGCGGTGTTAGGAAGGTTTTAGAAAATATTTGGGAACAATTGGAGTTGAATTGTGTTGGTTTGAGCTAGGTTTAGGTCATGGGCCAAAATAGGCCTTAGGCCTCAAATTGAAATTGGGCTCAAATGTCAATTAAATTGGAATTATATTTGGTCTAAATAGATATTGGGGATGTTGAATTGAAGTTTAGAATTGAATTGGACCAAAATTGAGGTCAATTGGGGTGGTTTGGTTTGACATTAGGTTCACTTGGGTTTAAAATGAGCCAAATAGGGGCTTTTGGTAAAAATAGGGTACAATGGAAGTCGAAAGAGAATCAGAATTTAGAATTGAAATTTAGGTATCAATTCGAAAGAGAATCAAAATTTAGGTATCGATCTGGAATGAGAGTCGGAATTTAGGTACCGACCTCGAAGGAAGAGAACTGGAATTTAGGTACCAGTCTCAGAATTTAGAATTGAAATTTAGGTATCAATTCGAAAGAGAATCAAAATTTAGGTATCGATCTCGAATGAGAGTCGGAATTTAAGTACCGACCTCGAAATGAGAACTGGAATTTAGGTACCAGTTTCGAAAATTTAGAATTGAAATTTGAGTATCAATTCGAAAGAGAATCGAAATTTAGGTATCAATCTCGGATGAGAGTCGGAATTTAGGTACCGATCTCGAAATGAGAACTGGAATTTAGGTACCAGTCTCGAAAATTTAGAATTGAAATTTGGGTATCAATTCGAATGAGAATCGAAATTTAGGTATCGATCTCGGATGAGAGTCGGAATTTAAGTACCGACCTCGAAATGAGAACTGAAATTTTGGTACCAGTCTCGAAAATTTAGAATTGAAATTTGGGTATCAATTCAAAAGAGAATCGAAATTTAGGTATCGATCTCGGATGAGAGTCAGAATTTAGGTACCGACCTCGAAGGAAGAGAACTGGAATTCAGGTACCAGTCTCGAAAATTTTAATGAGAAATGGAAACTGGTTCCAATCTCGAGGATTTATCTGTATGAAGAGGGACTCAATCCCATGCCATCAGAACCAAATCGAACAAAGTTCGTGGCTCCGTGTCAATAGAATTAGTCGATCCTCTAAGACATAGAAGAAAGAGAGTTTAAAGGAGCTGGTAAGTGTACCAAGCTGAAAAGACTTGACTTAGCAATAAGTCGAGGAAAATATTCAAATTTCAAAAGAGTTTCAAACAGATTTCGATTGAGAGAAGAACTGAAAGGTTCAAATCAGAGGATTCAGATCGGAATTCAATTTGAGATTTAGATTCATTTTTTTATCCTTCAACGATCCCATTTTTTTATTATTTTTATCTTTTTGTTTATTTAATGTTCATGTGAATTTTGAAGTTCATTTTAATATTCAGATTGTTAGGAAAAATTCTAATTTATTTTCTTTTCTTTTCGGTTCTTCGTTCAAAGTTCATTTAACTCTAATGGCGTTTCCCAGTCAATTTGAGGCAAAATATGACGTAGTCATTTTCATTCCAACTTGCTGAAAGTACATCATACAACTTGATCTAGTCATGATGACATTTTCCTCAGAAATTTAATGTCTCATACAATCCATGTAAATCGAAAACGGACTGTGTAAACTTCTTGTTGATCCATTCAAAAGCGTCTGTAAAAAAATCTATGTCTGAATAGTAAGAAACATGGGCAATAACATCACCTTCCAAGCCACCCTTGGTAGGAGTGCCGCATGGATATGCATTGGAGGTGTGCTATTTCCCATGTAACTCACAGCTCGTAGGGCCGGAGACTCTCCAGTTCGCCTACGTCGAAAGTGGTAAGGCATTTTTCCGTCATCCATTCTTCTAAAAGTAGCTGAGATCCAATCTACAGGCACTCATGGAATGCAATGCTTCGCAATGTCTGCTCCGTTTCCTTTTAACACCAGGACGGAACCTACCGGTAGTGGTATCTCCATCGGCCCTCGGAACTCACCGGGGCCTGCAATCCGGAGGTCAGATCCGAACATGATGTTGCACTGGCTGAGGAATGACACCGTGCAGAAGGGTCTAATAAAGTCATGTTGGTCTATATGTGGAGGTATGCAGTCTCCTTCCTTATAGATGTTGATAATGCGATTATTGGGTATGCAATCGCGAGCAGTACCCTCCATGTTATCATCCTTTTCACCATTCTCTTGATGACTCTTGGCATTGGATCCACCTCACTGCGATGGAGTATCCCTGGTGGATTTCCTTTTCTGTCTATGGAAAAATTGTAGCAACATCCACATTGGATTGTAAGTCTTCCCTTCCCTGGCATCCATCTTCGGGGTTCTGAATATGTTGTTTCTCTCAGCCGGCCAGCTCGACCCATTTTCCGCAATTCCAGGATGCAGTCCACAATTTGTTGTTGCTCATAATCTAAGAAAACATCTGTATGTAGCTCGAGGCCTTCCAAGATGTTGACCCTCTTATTTACAATTCTTTCAAAGTACTCAAAGGTTTTCTTCTCAACTAGTTGCATTTTCTCCAGCTCATATTCCGGGATTATCTGAAGTCCTCGGTGTCTAGTAACATACTACTGGATGTATGGCTCAACCCCAGTACGTTCTTTTACATGTCTTGGCTCCTCGGGGATAGTCTCCGTAGGGACATCCTCCGGGGTTACTTTCGCAACAAGAATCTTCAGATCCGGTACATATGCTCGGCGTCGAGGTACCGACTCTATTTCTTCTTTTCTTGGTATCTCTTTTATCTGTTCCGACCTTCTTGGAATCGACTTTCTTCTTTCTGGTTCCTGACAAACCGGTCTCCTTGGAGCATTTGCACTTACAGTATCCATTGTCTGTTCATATTGATCTTCTGCTTACTTGGTTAGCATTTTGCGAATGCGAAGATTCTTATTTCTTCGCTGGGTAGCAGTGAGAGTAGCTCTCCTTACCCCTTGAATTTCTGTGGGCGTGGTGCTGACAAGCCTACCCTCTATTGTGGCAACCATGGACTTAATTTTCCTATCTTCTCCGGTTGCATGCGTGGCATTTGCTTTTCTTTTCTTGTTGCTGGATTGGTGGCTCGGTGTCGGCTTATTTTTAGGTTATGTGTTTTATTTTGAAAAGGGGGTCGCCTAACAGAAATTATAGGCGAATTTTTAATTTAATTTAAATAAATAATTTAAAAAGTAGTATTTGATTTTGAAAATAATTTTAAATTTGAAAAATTTAAGATATGAAATCAAACCGATCTCACATCCCAAATAGTTTATATAAACGAGCACCGCATCACAAACCGTGTATCTACCCCGAAGAATAGACACACTGCTTAATGATAGGACTCGATTAAATAAACTAAAAGATTTGTGACATCTGTTTGGTCTGCAAACCAATTTTATAAGCCGACAAATTCCCCTGCTTAATATGAAAGCATTAAACAGGTTTTATATTACCTGGGTTCTTAAAATTCCCTATAAGGGCAAGCCCCTATAGTTAATAACATCTTAAGTGACGGGAATCACTTAAGAAAACTCTCGATAATAATCAATAATTCCGCTCTCAAGAATCTCGAAAGTTTAAGTTTTCGAGGGATTGAATTTTGGAATTTCAATAGGGAATGGATCAAATTTGGAACATTTTGTTTTGGGAATTCAAAGGAAGAAAAATAAGAGAAATTACAGATTCGAAGCAAACTTCGGTAATTTCCCGATGATCATATTGCTTGGCTTGAATTTAGGAAGGCCTTAATATTTATTTAATGTTTTGATCTTGCCAATTTTAATTAATTTGGACTTATATTTGTATGATAAAATCATACAAATAGCCTTGAAGATGTGAGGGTTTATGTCGTATCGGACGACTACCTCGGAGTCCTAAAGCTCGGTTAGGGCTTAATTTGCAATGCAAATGCCTAACAAAAGGTTGAGGATTTATGTTGCACTAGGCAAACTACCTCGAAGTCCTATGGCTTAGTTATTTAATTCTAAGAATGGTTTTGCTTGATGTAGATTCAAGTTTTGCTCGACGAAGATGGCCGTGTCGCCCACCGTGCTCCAAGCTCCTTGTTGTTGCAGAGGTTTAGTTTTAGAAGTCATAAATCAGGAGATGAGAGAAGTGTTCTGGTTTAGAGAAAATCTTAAACTCCAGGTTTTTTTTTTAATATTTTAATTAAACAAATCTTAAAGTTGATTATAACAACACCGGTTAAGATCCCACGGTTCCATCCTTCTGGCATCGTTATTTTAATCGGATTCACTTAGTCCAGAAGAATTTGCTAAACTCAACTGAATGAGTTCCACACTTTCATTTAGACCGTGGGAAATCCCGTTAGTAACACATAGGTTACATCATCCAAGGTATTCTCGATCATCCAACAAGACGTTTTAATTTAATTGTAATTGCAGTTTTGTGTTCTGTTTGTGATTAAATTATGAGTTATTTTATATTTTGAAATGTTGTGGCGGTGAATTTTATCTTGCAATGACTTTTAATTTAGTATTTGGTTTCAGTTTTAGGGACTATCCTAAAAGTGTGGGTTTTCATGCAACAGTTGTTTATCATGCAAGAAAGGTAAGTGCGATGCGATTAAATAAATTGCAACAAAATAAAAGCGTACCTGGAGGGTCTTCCCGTCAACCCAAGCTGCACTTAAACACAATTTAGAATATTTAAGCAAGTTCCTAGGTAAAGCTAAGGGAAGGGTTATGGTCTTCTACCAAGTTCCTAATCCTATAGCTAGTCATCTCCTATGACGTCTAGGTTCTTGTGTTTTGGTTTGAGGACGATTTTCTTCATCAAAGAACAATTAAGTTCGATTGTTCTTATAAATATCCTATCATATCGAGGAAGTGCTTAAGAAGAATCTTAAACATCTTTTCAATATTTCTAGAATAGTTTTAAGTCCAAATGAGTTTAATTATACGAATGAATTAATCGTCCGGAATTCGAGTTTTGTTGTTATCTTACTCAGTGAACTAGGACATTTGAATATCCTATGAGGGAAGTAACATTTCATTTAACGTTCTGTTTAGGAGTTATGACAACAAAAGCTTTCGAGGGCAAATTGATGTTCAAATGGTTTGTGATTTAATTTAATTTCAGTTAACGGGTTTAAATTTGGAATAGTGTTCAAGTTGCTTCATATTTATTTTTGAATTTCTTTATGTCTTAGGTGATGTTATTTTTAGTTCAATTTAATTTAACTTTAATTTAATTTAATTTGGTTTAGTTTTAATTTTAACTTAATTTAATTTGATTTGATTTTAATTTTAACTTGATTCTATTATTTAATTTAATTTTAATTCAATTTAGTTTTGATTTGATATGATTTAATTTAATTTAATTTGATTTAAATTAATTTTATTTGACTTACTTTAATTTAATTTAATTTAATTTAAACTTTAATTTAATTTAATTTGATTTAATTTAACTTTATTTAATTTAATTTTATTTTTAATTTTAATTTAATATTTTATTTTTAATTTTAATTTAATATTTTATTTTTTATGTTTTAAGGATGATTTAATCTTAATTGTTAAAGTATTAATTTAATTGAAATTTTGAAAGGGTTTAATTTAAATAATTTAACTTTAATTTAATTTAATGATTAAGTCTTTTATGTTTTGAATTTGGATTATCATTTTAATTAGGAATTAAATATTATTGAGATGATTAATTTAGGGATTCTTAAATTAAAGAACAAATCTCTTCCTAATAATATCCCTATTTTAATAATTCCAATTTTATTATTCTTCCAAATTTAATCAATTATTTAATTAAGGTTTATTTTAGTTATTTTTAAATTGTTTAGTAGGTTTCTACCCTTTAATTATTTAAATTTCAATCATCCAAATTAGATTAGGATCAAATATTTTACTCTTTAATTTTATTAAGCCTAAAGTTTTAATTAAAGGTTAAAATTTTAATTACCATTTTTGCCCTTTAAGCTTAATAATTTCATAACTCACTAAATTGAGCTTAAATGAACTTACAATTTTTATGTAACTTCACTCATATGTCAATAAAGACATGAGAGGAGAAAATGTGACTTTTCTGTATTTAATTTATTTATGTAATTATTTTTGGTGGAAAAATAGGGATTTTCAAGGAAAATTTAATAATATGACCAAGGGAAAGTTTCCGTCCTTAAGAAAATTATGGGACATTCCCAATGACCAGAGGACCACTTGGACCAATTTTGGTGATTTTTTGAATTATATTCTTTTTATTATAATTATTTTGAGTTTTGGGGTATTAATTAATTTTAAAATAAAATAAAGGTTGAAAAATGAAGTTTATATTTTTCAAAAATCTCTCTGATATCAAGGAAATCAGAGAATCAATTTTTACAATTTTCTTATTTTTCTTTGATTTATTAGAATTATTTTAGTGGAAATGCTAAAAATGTACATTTTTTTAATTTTAAAATTACCCCATGGCTTTAAAATTTAATATCTCATTATAGAGACTTAAGAAAAATATGGGGTTTGTTCCTAAGTGATTAAAATTTAAAATATAACATTTTGGTGAATTTTATTATTTTTGTGATTTTTATTATTTTTTTATTTATTAAAATATTAAAATAATGCAAAAAATCAACTTTTTTAGAAAATTGCAATTTTATTTTTCATAAATTCCCCTGATATCAGAGAGTCTCCAAAACCGATTTGGTGAATTTTTGAAAAGTATTTTGAAAGTTATGAATTTTTAAAGTTTAAATTGGCTAAATGGCTTAATCAACCCATTTAGTAGGGCTAACCAAGTCCAATTGACTTCAAATTTTTATGGTGAGTTCCTCAGATCCTAAAGGTTAATGGAGAATTGATTTCAAGTCAATTTGATGTATGATTAGCTCTAATTAATTAAGGATCTATTTTGGGTATTTAAGCCAATTAGGGTTATTCCAAGTGGATTAATTCAAAATCCTATTTTTCCTAGGTTCCTCTGGTCATAATAAACATTACCAAATTTTCCTAGAATTTATTTCACAACATGCTAATTATTGGAATTAAAATACTTAAAACAGCAACATGAATTTGAAAAATCAATAACTTCTCATAGGGATGGCCTCTGACCTTGGAAAATTTAGGGAATGTTCCCAAATTCAGAGGCTTCAAAAGCCCTATGGTCTCATGCCATGGTAAATTTCCTATATGCATGGAGAATTAAAACAATGCAGAGAGTAAATAAATTATTAAAAATAAAATACTTGATGAAATTAAATGATTTCTTTTCCGCATTATTCTCCTCTATTCACTGAGCAAGAGGGTATTTTTATTTTATTTTTCTGATTTTCCTACATAAAGTTATGCATTTTTAAAGTTTAGGGAATAAAATAAATAAGAAAATAACCTATTTTTCTACTTATCCACGCGGCGCCAACTCAACCTAGGCATCTCCGAAACACCGTGTGTCGTCTTCTGATTCGGCGCCGCCATCCAACTCAGCGCTCCGGGGGCCCGCTGTATAGTTCCGTCTCCTCATCCGGTGTGATCCTGGCCGTCCGTCCGCGCGTGTATTAAATGAACAACATCCGTTCATCGTCCCCAAGCCTCCTAGCCCGAGAACCGTCCACACTAAATCCTTAATATCTCACTCAATACTTAATAGATTTTCGTGTTCTTGTGCTCTATGAATTCGTCTTGAAGAGACGAATACATATATACGGTGATCATGCATTGAAATTAAGGCATTTGAAATAGAGAATCTCCAAAAGCTCGGGATAAAGAGTTAGCTCAAACCTTTGCTCAGAGAAGTGTGGCTTCAATCTGAGAGTTGTGTCACCTTCGATTAGGTCCCAGCAAGCTCCAGATGAAGTCTCCTGGTCTGGTGAATTGTCTAGGTATGATTTCGACCAAGCCCGATCACAAAGCTTGGAGTCTGGAACAGATGGGTGGCCTGGAGAGGGGGCTTTTGCTGGTGGACTTCTTCCCTTGGTCTGGTGAAGGTGTAGGACCAATCAATTTGGGGATTGGTCCACTGTGAAGAAGTGTCCTGGTTTTGTGCTGAACTTTGAACTCAAAATTGAGCTCAGCTAGAGGGAATTGAGGCTGGAATCCAGTGGGAATCAAGTGCTCTATGTGTAGAGAGTA
Organism: Papilionanthe hookeriana x Papilionanthe teres; assembly: GCA_022702705.1. NCBI lineage: Eukaryota > Viridiplantae > Streptophyta > Magnoliopsida > Asparagales > Orchidaceae > Papilionanthe > Papilionanthe hookeriana x Papilionanthe teres. Next base: position 90,647,536 of record CM040422.1, read on the forward strand.
GTCTGGAATGATTTTGGCAGAGTTTCCTTAAGGTTGGTTCAACACCTCTCCCATGGCCGAGAGAGGTGGGGTTTAAATAGAGCTGGCTGGAGGCTCTCCCAGGGGGAGGTAGGGCTTGGGATCGACCGCTCCGGTGAGGAGAAGAACGACCATGGTGGCCATTGGGCATGGGGCAACTCAGCAGGTGAGAATTCCAAGTTTGGGCTCACATGTGAGCTCTCGGGTGTGGTGTTTTCCGGCGGCCCGGTGGTCGGCCGGCCGAGCACCTGGTCACCATCTTGTTCGAGTGGGTCAGGGCTGGGGTTTAGTGTAGGCAATTGGCAAATGCCATGTGTCAAAAGCTTGGATTAGAATGGTATGGGAGAAGGCTCATTTTGCACTTGGTTTGGTCAACCCATGGAAATGGGCTTGGTTCACCTCCCCATGGCTGATTTGGGCGAGGGAGGATCGGATGAATCAGCTAGGAAAGGGTAGAGAAGTCACCATCCATGAATATTTTGATTAATCATGGATTAAGGTGAAGCATTAAAAGGGTTAAATCCTTTTTAAGGGGGCTTAAAAGAGGCTCCTCCAAACCTTCCATGGCTTCATGTGGCTTGTCCATGGCTTGCATGTGGCTTCATTTGGCTCATCTTTGACTTAGGAAAAGTGGATCCATTTATATGAAAAAGGAATTTGGAGATTTTGGCAATTTAGTGAAAAATTTAGATGGTGCTTGATTTAGGTTGATTTGATGATTGATTTGGGACTTAGGAATTGATCCCAATTAAAAGGATGATGAGAAGGAATTGTCATGTGGGGTTTGGGCTTTTGGATTTCACTTTGGATGGGCTTTCAAGATGGTTTAGAGAGTGGGCTTTTGGATTTTAAAATGGATTTTAGGATGAGAATTTTGCAAAGGATTGGGTCCAATAAGTGTTGAATTTAATTTAGGAATGTTTCATGAATGATTTCGAACAAATTTGAAGTGTTTTGGGCTTGAATTTGGTTGGATTTGGACCTCTTTGGTAAATGGGCCAATGTAGGTCAAATTGGGCTAACTTGGGCCAATGTTGGGCTAGGGTGGAAATTGATGTAAAATTAATGTTGGGAAATGTTTATGGGAATATTTCAAAGAGGTTTTGGCTTTGGTTGGGTTTTGGTTTTGAGGTTTGGGCTTATTTGGGTTAGGTTTGGGTTTAGGTCAAAATTGGGCCTTTTAGCTTTGGGTTGAATTTTAGTGGGGTTTGGGTCTAAATTTTGAGCAACTCATGTTAGTGCTTTGTTTGTGGGGATGTTAGGGAAGGTTTAGAAAAGATTTGGGGTTAATTGGAGTTAAATTGGTTTGGTTTGGGTTAGGTTTGGGTCATGGGTCCAAATTGGGCTTTAATGGCAAAGGTGAAATTGGATTCAAATGTCAATCAAATTGGACTTGGATTTAGTCTAGATTGGTGTTGGGAATGTTGAATTGAAGTTTAGAATTGAATTGGACCAGAATTTGGGTCAATTGGATAGGTTTGGTTTGACATTGGGTTCACTTAGGGTTAAAATGGGTCAAATTGGGGGTTTTGACAAAAGTGGGGTAAATTGACAAAATTGGACCATGGAGTAGTTGAACAAAATGAAATTGAGAATATTTGGGATTTTCTGGAATTTTCTGGGAATTTGCTGATTTTTTGGACTTTTGAGTCAAGAGGGGTATTTTGGGTATTTGGAGGGTATTGGGGGCTATTTTTGGAATTTTTGATATTTTTGGCTATGGATGATCAACTTGATTGGTGAGGAAATGTTCAAGGTCAATTTTGGGGAATTTTGGGTGATTTGGAAATTTTGAAAAATTTGGGTAATTTCAAGGGCTTTGGGTAGGCTAGGCGGGTGTAGGGTCCTAGCGGTCAAAAATTGAAAATTTGTAAAAATGAAGATTGAGTAATTGTAAGTGGAATGAAATCATTTCCGTTGAGCCATGAAGCCATATCAAGCCCACATGAGCCATGAAGGGACTCATTTGAGGCATCCACTATGTTGTTCCTAGCCCTCTTAGCCAAGGGCTTAGGGGTTAAGGACCATCCATGTGAATCACCTTCATGAGTCAGGAGTTCAAGTTAGGTATGGGTGTATTTTTGGGATGTGTGTGAAAGTGTAGTGTATAGGTGTATTTTGTGTGTAAGTCAGCCCTTCACTAGACCAGGTCACCCAGGGTAGTCCTAAGGCCAAAGAGTTCTATAGGAACTCATCCTTTAAACTTCCACATTTGATTTCAACCCTCCAGGTGATTAGGGGTCTACGAGTCAAGTTTGTGGAGTTTGCGAGGAGTTAAGAAGTGGTTTGCATTTCTAAGTGGTGGGTTCCAATTCTAATCCTCTAGGATAGTCAAAGGAAAAGCCTAAGGCTAGATCCTAAGTACTAAAGAGAAGAAGAGAAGACCTCATCAAAAATGAGGTCAACACTCGGGCCGCCCATTTTTATCACTGTCTGGCTATGAAGTTCTTCTCGATCAACTGGGATCCAATCATTTTCTTCATATTGTAAGCCGGTTGGTGTGAAGTCTGAGTCAATCTCTATCACTGCTCCATCCCTCACCCTCTTTTCATCAAGTGCTAGACTCACGCCATTTCTAAAGTTTAGAACCAACCGCCCGTTCGAGATTTCCCTGCGAGAAATAATGAAAGGATCAGGGGTTGTACTACGAACAAGAACAATAAGAAAAACACTTAGAAAATTCTTATTCACTTCTTTTAAATTTAAAGGAAGTATGAAGGGATGAGGAAATATCAGGAATGAATGGATTTAAGAGGAAAAAAAGACATTTTTTTATTCTGATTTCCCATGTTTTCTTTTTAACATTCTCGTTGATGAGAGATTTCTTTTTTTTATCATCCATTTTATTTTGTTTTGGGTTCGGACCCAGTCACAAAGTGATTACTTCACTCGTGTTTCTAGGGATAAGATTCTATTTTAGAGGCCATCCTTCGAAACATCAAGTTGCGTAATACTTCTTTAAATACCGTCCATTGATTGGAAGCATGGGTCGTTCTCCATGGCAATTCACTATTTGGTAGGAACCTCCCGAGTAGACTGTCTCAAATACGAACGGCCCTTCCCATGTTGGTTCAAATCTACCACCTATCTTGTGATGTGCAAGAATAGGTCTTCTGAGAATAAGAACTAAGTCACCGACTTTGAATGTCCTTGGGCGGACCAGTTTATCATGGGCCTGGATCATCTTGGCTTGATACAGTTCCAAATTTTGTTCTGCGGAAAGTCTTTTCCCTTCCAAGCTTTCCAATTCTTCCAGTCATAGTCTGACATTTTCTTCTGTAGTGATCTTTTCTGCAACTGCAATTCGGAGTGACGGAAGCTGAACTTCCAGGGGCAAGACAGCCTCGGACCCGTATACTGAGTAGGAGTCCTAAAAGTCGTCCTGTAGGCCCATAAGGCTTCTAACAACTTCTCGTGCCAATTTCTCTTGTTGTCGTCCAAAGTTTTCTTTAGAATTTGAATGAGAGTTTTATTAAAAGCCTTGGCCAAGCCGTTCGCTCTTGGGTAGTAGATCGTTGAGTATCGCCAATCGATCCCTTGTCTTCTAACAAAATTGTTGATCTTTGTACTTCTGAATGCAGACCCATTATCTGAAATGATTCTGCGCGGTACCCCAAAACGGTAGACGACTTGGTTCTTGAAAAACTATAACATGTGTTGTGCCTTCACTTCTCTGAGTGGTATAGCTTCTGCCCATTTAGAAAAGTAGTCTGTAGCTGCAAGAATGAAGCGATGTCCTCTTGAAGAAGGCGGTTCTATCGGACCCACAATATATGTGCCCCAACACTCAAATGGCCAAGACGCCATTGTCGGATGTAGCACATTTGGAGGTTGGTGTAGAACCACTCTGTGCACTTGGCACTGGTGACAACTTTTGGCAACTTTCATACAGTCGGTCATCATTTAGGGCCAGTAGTACCCTAGTCTTTTAATCTTCATTTTCATTTTCGAACCCGACTGATGAGCGCCACAAAGTCCTGAATATACTTCTTTAACAATTTCACAAGCCTCGGACCCGTTTAGGCATCTTAGCCACATCTGATCAAAAGACCTTCTGTATAATGTATTGTTTATTAATGCGTAAGACAGAGTTCTTTTCTTGATTTGATAGGCTAATGAATTATCGTCTGGTAAGTTTCCTGTTTGCAAGTAGTCTATTAATGGCTGCCACAAATCTTCTGTATTTTCTGTCACTACTGCAATTGTTTCTTCTGCTTTTCTTTCTGATTTATGTATTTTATCCATGTCGAGCTGTGATAGGACCTGTCGTCCTTGAACTGAAACTTCAACTAACTAATCCTGCAAGCAGGCAAATTCCTTTGCAAGGTGGGCTAACGCATCTGCAAGAGCATTTTCTTTTCTAGGAATATTGTAGATTGTTACGTTTGGAATTTGCTCCAACAATTTCATGGCATACTAAAAGTACTGCTCGAGTCTTGGCTTTAAAATTCTGTACTGTCCGGCGACCTGTTGAATGATCAACTGAGAATCTCCGTAGATGTTGATGTCCTTGATTCCCATCTGAATGGTTAATTCCAATCCGGTTATAAGAGCTTCGTTTTCTGCCTCGTTTTTGGTACATGGCTCTGTTAAGTGGTAGGGGTATTTTAACATCCCCGCTTCGGTGTATAAAGATTAGTCCGATTCCTGCCTTACCGGGCACTATCGTTTGCAATTATTTTTTCTTCTGTGCTGACGACGCACCGTCGAAGTACAGTTCCCAATGTCGATCATTGGGGTCTTCAAGGCTCATTATCTGCTCGTCAGGCAAATTGTCGTCAAGAGGCGAATCTGCCGGTAAAGGGTGTGCTGCAAGGAAGTCAGCTAGGACTTGTCCCTTTACGGCGCGAAGAGGAACGAAAGTTATATTGAATTGCAATAGTATCATTGACCACCTGTCAAGTCTGCCAGAAAGCGTCGGTCAGGTCATCAAGTATTGCAATGGATTAACTCTCGAAATAAGGTTGACTTTATGAGAAAGCATGTAATGCCTGAGCTTCTGAGCGGCGAAGATCAGGGCCAAATAATGTTTCTCAATCGGAGGATACTTTACTTCCGTCGGGATTAGACGACGGCTTAAGTAGTAGAGCATTTTCTTTTCCCTCATCATTGACCTGGGCTAGCAGGGCTCCAAGGGAGTCGTCTAGAGTCGCGGTATAAAGTATCAACGGTCTACCTGAGACTGGGGCTGCTAAGACAGGAGGTGTCATTAACGTCCTTGAAAGCCCGCTGGCATTTCTCATCCCAAATGAATTTGGCGACTTTTTTAACTAATGTCGAGAAGGGCTGACACCTACCTGACAAGTTCGAGATAAAGCGTCGAAGATATGTCAACTTCCCATGAAATGATCGTAGTTGTTTCAAAGTTTTGGGAGGAAGCATTTCTAAAATAGCTTTAATCTTTTCTGGATCGATTTCAATCCCGCGATGTCAGACAACAAATCCTAAGAATTTCCCGGAGGTAACGCCGAAGACGCATTTTAAGGGATTCATCTTAAGGTTGTATTGTCTTAGTCGCTCGAAAACAATTCTCAAATCGTACAAGTGATCTTCCTTCAGTTTGCTTTTAATGACCACATTATCCACGTAACACTCGACTTAGTTGTGAATGAGATCATCAAAAATCTTCTTCATCGCTCTTTGGTATGTTGCTCCTGCGTTCTTTAGTATGAATGGCATTACTATGTAGCAATACACTCCGATCGGCGTTCTGAATGTCGTGAGCTTTTGTCTTCTGGTGCCATCTTTGTCTGGTTGTATCCTGATGATCCATTCATGGAAGAGAAGATCTCATGTGTTGAAGCAATGTCGATCATCAGTTCTGGAATTGGTAGTGGAAATTCATCTTTTGGACATGCTTTATTTAAATCCCTGAAATCCACGCAAATTCTGATTTGTCCATTTTTCTTTCTGACTGGTACCACATTGACTAACCAAGTTGGGTATTGTTCTTCATGGACAAATTTAGCGTCTATTAGCTTCTTAACTTCGGCTATTATGTTGCTCAATTTCTAGACGCATTCTTCCGGGGGCTTGTCTGACTGGAACGGAGGTAGGATCCACTCCTAATTTATAAACTGTGACCTCTGGAGCTAATCCTGGCATTTCATCGTAACTCTAAGAAAAACAGTCCTTGAATTCTATTAATAGCTAGATTATGTTTTTGGAGTCTTCTTTGTTGAGTAAGGAGCTAATGAAGGTAGGCCTAGGTTCTTCGCTAGTACCTAAGTTAACTTCCGTTAACTCGTCTATTGTAGATTTGATTTCTTCTTTGAATTCTGGTGGAGGGTCTCCGATTGGTAGATCCTCAAGATCTTCTGAGGCTTCCAAGCAGTCTTTATTAGGCTAGCAAGTGACAACCAAGCAAAATTCCGTATCGTCAACTGATCCTACTGTGCCAAATCCGAGACCATGTTTTGAATTGGGAGGCCAACCAACATTATTCATAATTTTTCAAAGTGTTGTGATCGGCCTTTTTTCCATTGTCGAGGAAAGACACCACGTTGAATTAAATTTTGAACACAAGGAGAGTACCACTCAAAAGGTAATTCCATTAATTCATATGAAGTAACATCTTCAAATTGTACATCTTTTTCAGTATTGGAAGAAGAAGCACCACGGTAAAACTTGATTGGTTTAGTACCACCACCATGTACTTCCTTGACCACCATACCCTCGATCTTATTAGAATGGATCGGGGTCAGGGTCATAGTATGTACATAATGGTTAATCTCTCGTACATTGATTTGTATTCTTCATTTCTTTCATCTTCGAGAGAGATCTTGAACTGTGGTTTCTTCTGATTTATTATTACTGCTTCTTTCTTAATTTCTTCTTCTTCTTCAGAACTGTTCTCCCAATCAACATCGATGACCGGTTTCTTCTGTCCAACTGTTCCAACATTTATTCCACGTCCTCGTCCCCGGCCTCGACCTCGGGTGCGAGTTCTAGAGAAATCTTCACCATCTCGCCGTAAGGGAGTGGTAAGTAACTTTTGGACTAGAACTTCAGGTTCTTCATCGTCTCGAATCTCTTTTGCTTCATTTGGTATGGTATTTCTGGAAAAGATTGTTTTCTTCGGGGGCGCGTAGTACGCCGCATCTTCATGAATTCCAATCTTGTGTACGGAGAATGGTTGCAAGTCACCTTTGATACACTGTTCCCCTCCTTCGTAATACTTTATGCACTGGTACAGAGACGACGGTACCATCCGGTTTTCATGGATCCATGGCCGACCCAGTAGAGCGTTGAACATGTCTCAGAATCAATTATGTGAAATTTTGCGGTTGTCTTTGCTAAATCACCGGTCTTCATTAATAATGTTATCGATCCAATAGCTCTTTCTCCTTTTTGATTAAAACCTCTTAATAGAATTTTTTCTGCTTCAAGCTCGCGAGCATCAATTTCCAAATATGCTAGTGTCCGAAGATTCATTATGTTGATTGATGCTCCTGGATCAACCAACACTCTAGAGAGCGTAAACTTCCCAATAGTGACTGAAATGTATAACGATCGGTTGTGATCTGCTGTTCCCAGTAATAGATCATTATCCGTGAAGGTAACACCTCGTTGTTCTCTTAACGAGCAAACCTCGTCGAAGGAATTACTAGCCATTTGGGCTAAACAAATCTCTGGATCAAGTAAAGCCTTGATCAGAGCCTCTCTCATCTCCTCTGACAGGATCAGAGCGTCGTATATACTTAGTTTGGCTGGTAGCTTCCTAAGATGGGCTAGCACATTGTAGTCTACTTTATTACCATGTTCCTCGGTTTCTTCCCGAATGGGCAGTTCCTCTGCTAGGGTTGGCTCTTCCTGAGAAACCACCTGCTCCCCTTTATCCTTTGGACCCATTCTGGGGGGTAGAACTTTTCCGCTTCTTAGATTGACCTCTGTTATCTCTTTTAAATTTAACAGTGTCTCCTCTTGAATCGGAACAACTGGCTCTTCTGAAGTTGCTTCGGTGTCTGATGGTTCTAATTCTATCGTGATCGGAGAGCCTCAGAATTCATAAATGGACTCGTCGCTTGCCGAGCTTTCGTATCCTCCTTTGGGAACATTTTCTTTGTCGTGGTCGTCGAGGTTGTGCATGATTTGAGAATCGTTATTTGTATTGGAATCGAGATCCAGATTAAGCCAGTTGTCTCTAGTTACGTAATCGTTAGAAACAGCCAAAACGTAGCCAACGCCATAACCCTTATCATTATAAGGTCCCGCCGGGGCGAGCAGATAATCATATAGAGTCAGGAGTTCGAGGGATTTCTCCCCCGAATCAGAAATAACCATCCTAAGATAAGCAGCCCCTAGTCTACTCTTCGGAGCCTCGGTCTTCTTTTCTTCCACGATCTTCTCCTCCTTCGGGGGCGGTTCTTCAATCGCAAGTGATAGTGCTAGCTCGACAGGTTTCAAACTTTGAGTTTAAGTGTGTACCGAAACGGTTTGGATGTGATCCAAAATTTTCTTTGAAGACTTTATCCAAACAGTACTCCATCCATCATTAGTCGCGTAAGGGTCTATCAGAACAATAGGATCTGTTGAAATAACATTGACAGAACCCCCTTTCTGGGGTTCCTTCATGTATTCCTTTGGGACTGTTATGTTCCCTTTCTGGAGATTGTCATCAAGCCAACTCTTAAAAGTGATGCAATCCTCAATCTTATGTCCGAGCATCTGGTGGTAAGGGCAATAGTTCGGATGATCTTTCTTATTAACTTCTTTCGGCTTCTTGGGCTCTAGCAGCTGAAAATCCGGTGTCTTCATTAAGTTGCGGAACATCTTCACTACTGCTTTAGTTTTTAATGGATATTCTTTATTTAGGAGCTCTCTTAAGGTACTCGATGAACGAGGCGGTTGTTCATAATGCTGAGGTGACTGGTAGCTCGGACGAGGTTGCTGATAGCCTTGCTGAGGTTGCTGATAGCCGTGCTGAGGTTGCTGATAAGTCCGTTGTGGTGGTTGATAACTAGGCTGTGGCCGCTCTAACTGTATCTGAATCGGCTGCTTGCCCTTATCTACTATCGCGACGATTCCAGATTTCTTTTCAAATGTTTTCACAGGCTTCTGCTTATCAGTCTTGTCTACGAAACTTAACTGCTTTGCCTCTTCTTGCAAGCTCCCAGACTTGCTAAGTAACTTCTCGAAAGTCTTGATTGTAAACCCTTTAAGGAGAAGTGCTATCGGGCCATGGATACTTTTAAGTAGGATGCCGACTGCATGTTGTTCTTGAAGCTGTGGTTCACACTTCATGCTTAAGTTTCTCCATCGAAGTATGTAATCCACTAAAGTCTCGTTCGGCTTTGTTGTTCCACCCTTAGATCGCTGATAGTGATGTGGTGTTGAGCTCCGGCAAATCGTTTAACGAAGAGATTTTCTAGTTCTGAAAAGGTCTTTACTGAACCGTTCGGCAACTCTGCATACCAGTCGAAGGCAATCCCTGATAAGCTGTTGACGAACTATCGGAAGAGTAAAGCGTCACTCCCACCGGCATTGCAGCAACAAGCACGAAAATGTGCAACATGTTGCCGGGGATTTCATGTTCCATCAAAAGTCATAAACAGAGGTGGTACGAAGCCTTTCGGGTATTGGACTGCATCGAACTCTTCGGGGTAAGGTCTACCCGTCTAAATAGATGCTCCGCTCTTGGATTGTGCTAGGGCCTCTCGCATCTGCTATTCTACCATGCTCTTAATGTCCTTTTCTGGAATCATGCTTTGTGCAGGATCTTTCTTTGGTTGTTCGTCTCCATTGACAGATGATCTCTTTTCCTTCATCTACAATATGGATAATTTCTGGGGGTGTTTCTTTTTGAGGTTGTACCTGACTCTGAAGAGTGGCTAAGACAGCAGCCATCTCTTCCATCCTCTTTGCCATTTGAGAAATTGTGTCATCTCTCTCCCGAATCTGTGCTCTTAACACCTCTGGTTCATCTCTTTCCGTAGCTGCCGGAGCACCTTGTGAAGCTGACGATGCTCGTGTCTCAACCATGTTGATCTCGGCATACTCCTCATCCATGAACTCAAATGAGTCAACTTCATCTCCTAATTCTTCTTCTCTTTCTTTTGCTAACCATCGGATCTCGGTCCTTAACTTGTCCATGGCATCCTCTAGTGGCCCTTTTCGCACGGTCTCGCAGTTGTCTCGTGACGGTTGTTGAACTTCCTTCCTAGGAGTCCCCTTTATTACAGTAGCACTTTCTTCTGATTCAAGTCTCCTGATGAGACTTTTCTTCTCAGGGCATTGTTTTGGTCTTAACTCGCCAGTAGTAGGTCGCCATACCATCCTTCTCGCAGCCGGAAGCCTAGGACCGGATGGTCTGTCGGCTATATGCTGGAAGGTGGTATCCTCCCTAGTTTGAAGACCCGATACAATAATTACTGGCTTTTATCTTCTTCTTTGCTTTCCCTGTGGCAGCAATAGGCTCTATTCGCGGTCCGAGGCGGGATTTAGTTGGCACCCGTCCTATTCTTCTTAAGATTTCTGACACCGGACATCTTTCTTTCTTCGCCAATCTTTCTATCACAGCTTGCAGCCAAGTCAATGGCGTAGTCTTATCCCTTTTCCTTTTGTAATTGTTGTAGTACGCAGGTCGGGGTAATGCAGCGGTGATCTTACGGACATTCTCTTCATCTAATGTGGCAGAGAGGGTGAAACCTGCTCCCTTCCAACGAGGTATATACTCGAGCAGTTCTTCTCTTTCCTCGGGAATTTCTTCTAGAAAAGCAACTTCGACGGCTACGGCTTTCTTGACGATCTTTTACGCTTCTATTTCTCCTTTGAGTCCGAGTTAGGGGTGCAATTCTTGAACTGGACCCAATTTCAAAAATAGATGGTATTGTAGCAAAATTCGTACCCTCAATGGTGACAGGCTCATCACAAACTTAGATTTCCTTCCCCTTCAGTTTGGCAGAAGTCGGGGTAGGTGCAGAGATGAATAGACCGGTGGGGGTAGAGACAACAGTCCTCCTATGAACAGTAGTACTCTTCTCAGCTAGAATCCTTTGCAGGGGAGGGAATTCTTGAGTCGATTTCAGATTGAACTCAATCACGTGCTCTTCAGTTTCTGACACTTTGTCCATTAATGTGAAGAGAGTGACATCAGCAAACTTGATATATGTGTTGCCGAACCCTATCTGAAACGGATGATCCCATTGTCGGGCAGCTCATCCTTGTAAACGATAAAGTCCATTCCATTGGTGAAGGAGAAGATTAGCTTTGGGGCAGTCATTTTCTGCAGAGCGGATTCCGAATGTCAGTCCCGAATTATGCTTCTTTTCGTCGTAAAGTTTAGGACGAAAAAGAAAGAGTCCGAACACATTTTCGTTTATCTTAGTGTATTTGTGATTTTAAAAGGATTTATTTATTAAAAGAGTCATTTATTAGGGGATTTGTTTATTATGAACGAAATGTTTAAAGGTATAGAAAAGGTAAAGGATCCGATTCAGAATCGGAAAGGAAGAGAAAGTCTTATGCAAGACTTCTCGACTCGAAGGACCGCTCCTAAACGAACACCTATTGGGGGTGCACCTCACCTCAGAAAAGAGGTAAAAGGATCTCAGAACCTCTCTGTTTAGGGGTGTCTAAAGAGTGGCTCCTAAATCCGAGAGGAGTTGGCTATACTCGTTCAAGACAGAAATGAACGGGGTATTCCAACAGAAGAAAGGCAATCTTGCTCCACTAGGGATATGGACTCACTACCGATTTATGAAAGCAAAACCATCTAATCAAAAATGGAGAGAGGAACTAGTCCCCAGCGGAGTCGCCAGAAATTTATTGGCATATATTTAGGTTTGTGTTGTATTTTGAAAAGGGGGTCGCCTACAGAAATTGTCGGAGAATTTTAGATTTTAAATTTAATTTATATATATATATATATAATTTAAAAAGTAGCATTTGATTTTGAAAATAATTTTAAGTTTGAAAATTTTAAGATAGAAATCAAACCGATCTCACACCCCAAATAGTTTATATAAACGAGCACCGCATCACAGACCGTGTATCTATTCCGAAGAATAGACACACTGTTTGACGATGGGCCTCGATTAAATAAACTAGAAGATTTGTGACATCCGTTTGGTCTGCGAACCAATTTTATAAGCCGACAAGTTCCCCTGCTTAATATAAATGAATTAAGCAGGGTTTATATTACCTGGGTTCTTAAAGTTCCCTATAAGGGAAAGCCCCTATAGTTAATTACATCTTAAATGACGGGAATCATTTAAGAAAACTCTCGATAATGATTAGTGGTTTTGCTCTCAAGAATTTCAAAGTTTAAGGTTTTCAAAGGATTGAATTTTGGAATTTAAATAGGGAATGGATCAAATTTAGAACAGTTATTTTCAGGAGTCAAAAGGAACGAAAGGTAGGGGATGTCACGGATTCGAGACAAGTCTCGGCGACTTCCCAACTATCCTATTTGTTTGGCTTGAATTTTGGGAGTTTATTTAATGTTACAATCCTGCCAATTTTAATTAATTAGGATTTATATTAGTATGACATGATCATACAAATAACCTGGAAGATATGAGGGTTTATGTCGTACCAAACGACTACCTCAGAGTCCTAAGACCGGTTAGGGCTTAATTTACATGACATGATCATGCAAATGCCTAATGAAGAGTTGAGGATTTATGTTGCGTTAGGCAAACTACCTCGAAGTCCTATGGCTTGGTTATTTAATTCTAAGAAATGTTTTGCTGAAGTAGATCCGAGTTTTGCTGATGATGATGGCCGTGCTGCCCACCATGCTCCGAGCTCCTTATTGTTGCAGAGGTTTACTTTTAGAAAATGATAATCAAGAGATGAGAGAAGTGTTTTGGTTTAGAAATCTTAAAGTCCAAATATTTTTAATAATTTAATTAAAACAAATCTTAAAGTTGATTAAACAGAACCGATTAAAACCCACGGTTTCGTCATCCCGGCACCGTTATTTTCATTGAATTCACTTAGTCTGGATGAATTTGCTAAACTCAACTGAATGAGTTCCACACTTTCATTTAGACCGTGGGAAATCCCGTTAGGAACACGTAGGTTACATCATCCGAGGTATTCCCAATCATTCAACGAGACGTTTTAATTTAGTTGCAATTGTAGTTTTGTTGTTCTGTTTGTGATTAAATTTTGAGTTGTTTTATATTTTAGAATGTTGTGGCGGTGAATTTAATCTTACAATGACTTTTAATTTAGTTTTGGTTTCAGTTCAGGGACTACCCTAAAGGTTTTGGTTTTCGTGCAACAGTCTTATTTAACATGCAAGAAAAGTAAAGTACAGTGCATGTAAGTAAATTGCAATGAAGTAAATTGCAATAAAATAAAAGCGTACCTGGAGGGTCTTCCGATCATCCCAAGATGCACTTAAAACACATGTTAAGGCATTTAAATATTTCAACAGATACCTAGGTAAAGCTAAGGGAAGGGTTTTGGTTGTCTACCAAATTCCTAATCCTATAACTAGTCATCTCCTATGACGTCTAGGTTCTTGTGTTTTGTTTAAGGATGATTTTCTTCATCAAAGAACAATTAAATTTAGTTGTTCTTCTAAAACACCCCGTCATATTGAGGAAGTGCTTAGGACAAGTCCTAAACATCTTTTCAATATTTCTGGGATTGTTTTGAGTCCCAGTAAATTTAGTTGTATAGGTGAATTAATCATCGAGGAGTTTAGTTAAACTTTGTTTCTTGCTCAGTGAATTTAGATGAATGAAGTGGCATCTCACTTAATACTCTATTTAAGAGTTATAATAATTAAAGCCTTTAAGGGCAAGTTGGTTTACCGAGATTTTTAATCATAATTAATTTAAGGTTTGAGTTAATGGTTTAAAGTGTTTTAGTTTAATTATGAGATTTTAATTAATAATTTTAAGTTTGGAATAGTGTTCAAATTATTTTAGATTTAATTCTTAATGATTTCATTTAGGTTTGTTGTTAGATGATTTTAATTCAATTTGATTTTAATTTAATTTTATTTAATTTAATTTTATTTAATTTTAATTTAATTTAATTTTAATTTAATTTTTTTACTTTTAATTTGATTTAAATTTGTTTAATTTTTAATTCAATTTAATTTTAATTTAATTTAATTTAATTTAATTTAACTTTAATTTTAATTTAATTTTAATTTAATTTAATTTAATTTTAGTTTTAATTTAATTTAATTTAATTTAATTTAATTTAATTTTAATTTAATTTTAACTTAATTTAATTTTAATTTAATTTAATTTAATTTTAATTTAATTTAATTTAATTTTAATTTATTTTAATTTAATTTAATTTAATTTTTTAATTTAATTTAATTTAATTTTAGTTTTAATTTAATTTAATTTTAGTTTAATTATTAATTTTAATTATCAATTTGAACGATTATTTTAATTTTTAATTAGGAATTAAGTGTTGTTAAAGTGAATTATTTAGGGATTTTTAAATTAAATAATAAATATCCTCTTAATAATATCCCTATTTTAATGATCCAAATTTAAATATATTTCTTCCAAAATTTAAACTATTTAATTAATTAAAGTTTCATGTTTGATATTTTCAAAATATTTAGTGGGTTTCTACCCCTTAATTTTCTTAAGTTTCAATCATCCAAGAGAAAATTAAAATCAAATATTTTACCCCCCCCTCCCCATTTTGATTAAACCTAAAGTTTTAATTAAGGGTTAAAATTTTTAATTATCTTTATGCCCTTTTAAGCTTATTTATTTTATAACTCACTAAATTGAGCTCAAATGAATTTAAAATTTTTATGTCACCTCACTCATATGTCAATTAAGACATTAGAGGAGAAAATGTGATTTTTCTGAATTTAATTTATTTATATAATTATTTTTAGTAGAAAATAGGGGTTTTTAAAGAAAATTCAACAACATGATCAATGAAAAGTTTCTATCCTTAAGAAAATTATAAGATGTTTCTAATCATTAGAGGATCACTTGGACCAATTTTGGTGATTTTTTGAAGTATATTTTATTTATTATAATTATTTTGAGTTTTATAGTATTAATTAATTATAAAAAAAAATTTATTGTTGAAAAATAGATTTTATATTTTTCTTAAATCTCTCTGACCTCAAGGAGTTTAGAGAAATAAATTTTATAATTTTTTGGTTTTTATTTGATTTATTGGAATTATTTTAGTGAAAATGGTCAAAAACTTATTTTTTAATATTATAAATTACATTAAGCCTTTAAAATTCAATATCTTACCCTAGGAAATTAGGAAAAATATTAGGTTTATTCCTAAATAATTAGGAATCAAAATGTGACATTTTTATGTTTTTTAATATTTTTATGATTTTTATTATTTTTTAATTATTAAAATATTAAAATATTATGAAAAATCAACTTTTTTAGAAAATTCCAATTTTAATTTTCCTAAACTCCCCTAATATTAGAGAAGCCCCAAAACCATTTTTGTAAATTTTTGAAAATGTTTTTGGAGTTATGAATTTTTAAAGTTCCATTTTGCTTATGAGGCTTAATTAATCCATTTGGTAGGGTTAATCAAGTCCAATTGATTTCAAATTTTTATGTGAGTTCTCCCTTATCCTAAAGATCAGTGGAGAATTGTTTTCAAGTTAATTTGGTGTATGGTTATCCCAAATTAAATCAAATTCAATTTTAGTGGTTTAGGCCAATTATGGTTATCATGAATGAATTAACTCAAAATATATTTTTCATAGGGTTCTCTGATCCTAAGAAACTTCACCAAATTTTCCTAGAATTTAATTGACAACATGCTAATTATTGAAATTAAAATACCTAAAATAGTGACATGAAATTAAAAATTCAATAACTTTTCACAAAGATGGCCTCTGACCTTGAAAAATTTAGGGAATGTTCCCAAGATCAGAGGCTTCAAAAGTCCTATGTTCTCATGCCATGGTGAATTGTCTATGCAAATGAAGAATCAAAATATTGAAATCAGTAAATAAACTATTAAAAATAAAATACTCATCCAATTAATTCAATTTCTTTTCCACATTATTCTCCTCTGTTCAGTGAGCAAGAGGATATTTTTATTTTATTTTTGTGATTTTTTTATGCAAAGATATGGATTTTTGAAGTTGTGGGCATTTAAATAATTAAAAAAAAACACTATTTATCTTCTTATCCACGCGGCGCCAGCGCAACATCGGCATCTCTGAAAGCCCACGCGGCGCATTCCCATTCAACGCCGCCATCCGACTCAGCGCTCTGGGGGCCCGCAGTTCATCTAACCTTCCCAGGTCCAGCACAATCTGAACCGTCCGCTTGATACACGTGCGATCCAACAGCTCCCGGTCATCGTATATGACTGGTGTGCACCCGTGACCGTCCACACTAAAACGCTAAGATCTCACTCGATTCTCAATGGATTTTCATGTTCTTATGCTCGATGGATTCGTCTTGAAGAGACGAACACATCCATACGGTTTATAGGCTATGAAATTAACTTAAACAAAACGGAGAATCGCTGGAAGCTCTGGAGGAAGAGTGAGTTCATACCTTTGCTCAGAGAAGTGAAGCTTCGATCTGAGAGTTGTGTCACCTTTGATTGAGTCCAGGCAAGCTCCAGATGAAGTCCCTGGCTCTGGGGAATTGTCTAGGTGTGAAAGTAACCAAGGCCGATCACAAAGCTTGGAGGCTGGAAGCAATGGCCGGTCCGGTGAGGGGGCTTTTGCCTGGGGAACTTCTCCTCTTGGTCTGGTGAAGGTGTAGGACCAATCAATTTGGGGATTGGCTCACTGTGGTGGAGTGTCCTGTTTTTTGGGTGGATTTTCAACTCAGAAATTAAGCTCTGTTACTGGGGATTAGGGCAAAAGAACGCTGGGGATCAACTTCTCTGGGTTAGGAGAAGGTCCTAGAGTAATTTTGGCAGAGTTTCCTTAAGGTCTTGTTTAACTCCTCATTTGGCCGAGAGGTGGTAGTGTTTAAATAAGCATGGCTGGAGGGCTTCCCGGTGGGCAATCGGAGGCCGAGATCGACCGCTCAGTGGAGGAGAAGAACAGCTATGTCTGTCCATTTGGTCGAGACAAGTCAACAAGGGAGAATTGGAAAGTTCTGGCTCACATGGAGCTTTCGGCCATGGCGTTTTCCGGTGATCGTGGTGGCCGGCCGGCCGTGCATTGGTCACCATCTTGACCAAGCGAGGTCGTGGCTGTGGTTTGGTGCAAGCAATTGGTTATTGCCATGTGTAAGGAGGTTTGATTAAAATGGCAAGAGGTAAGGGTCATTTTGGCTTGATTTTGGTCAACTCATGTATTTGGGTTTGGTGCACCCACCAAGGGACAGATTTGGGCTGAGGGAGGTTAGATGAGTCAGCTAGGAAAGGGTAGTGAAGTCACCATCCATGAATATTTGGATTAATCATGGATTAAGGTGAAGCATTAAAAGGGTTAAAACCTTTTTAAGGGGGTTTAAAATAGGCTCCTCCTTTCGCAATTAATGGTATGATGATGAGTAAAGTGATTCCCATGGCTTCATGTGGCTTGAGCATGGCTTCAAAGCTTGCTCATGGCTTGGCTTACTTGCATGAGAAAGGGATTTTGGAATTTTTGGCATTTAGGGGTGATTTGGCATGAGGCTTGATTTGGAATCATTTGATGATGGGATTGGAACTTAGGGAATGACTTTGATTAAATGGATGGCAAATGAAAATGTCATATGGGCTTTATGATAGATTTTGGGCTCTTTGAAATGGTTTTAGATGGGCTTTTAAAGTGATTTAGGGAAGTGGGCTTTTGGATTTTAGGATGGGCTTTTGGGTGACAATTTTGTGAAGGACCATGTCAAATAAATGTTGCAATTTTTTAGGGATGTTTCATGAATGGTTTGGAATCAATTTGGTGTGATTTGGAGTAGAATTGGGTTAAATTTGGGCTTTTTAGTTAAAGGGGCCAAAGTGGGCCAAATTGGGCTAACTTGGGTTATGGTTGGACTAAAGTTGGATTTGATGTAAAATTAATGTTGAAAAATATTCATGGGAGTGTCACGAAGAGTTTCCAACTTTGGTTGGGCTCTAATTTTAGGATTTGGGCCCATTTGGGTTAGGTTTGGGCTTAGGTCAATTTAAGGGATTTTGGTTTTAGGTTAGGTTTGGGTGGAGTTTAGGTTCAAATTTTGGGTAAATCAAGTTAGTTTTTTGTTTATGGGGGTGTTAGGAAGGTTTTAGAAAATATTTGGGGCCAATTGGAGTTGAATTGGGTGGGTTTGAGCTAGGTTTAGGTCATGGGCCAAAATTGGGCCTTAGGCCTCAAATTGAAATTGAGCTCAAATGTCAATCAAATTGGAATTAGATTTGGTCTAAATTGATATTAGGGATGTTGAAAAGAATTTTAGAATTGAATTGGACCAAAATTGAGGTCAATTGGGGTGGTTTGGTTTGACATTAGGTTCACTTCGGTTTAAAATGGGCCAAATTGGGGGTTTTGGTAAAAGTGGGGTAAATTGGCAAAATTGGCTCATGGTGTAGTTGAATAAAATGGAATTGTGACTATTTGAGATTTTCTGGAATCTTTTGGGAATTTTTTGAATTTTTTGGATTTTTGGGCTAAGAATGGCATTTTGGATATTTGGAGGGTATTGGGGGGTACTTTTGGAATTTTTGGTATTTTTGTCTATGGATGATCAATTTGAGTGGGGGGAAATGTTTAGGAAATATTTTGAGAAATTTTGGGTAATTTAGGTGATTTTGTAAATTTTGGGTAGTTCCAAGGGCTTTTGGTAGGTTTAGTAGGTGTAGGGCCCCAGGGGTCAAAAATTGAAATTTTGGAAAAATGAAGATTGATCAAATTTGAGTAAAATGGAATCACTTTGGTTAAGCCATGAAGCCATATTAAGCCCATATGAGCCATGAGAGGACTCATTCGAGGCATTCACTATGTTGTTCCTAACCCTCTTAGTAGGGCTTAGGGGTTAAGGACCATCCATGTGAATTACTTACATGAGTCAGGAAGTTAAGTTTGGTGAGAGTGTGGTTTTAGGACTTGGAATGTGTATGAGAGTGTAGTGTATGTGCAAGTCAACCCTCACCAGACCAGGCCACCCAGGGTATCCCTAAGGCCGAGAAGTCCTATAGGGAACTCATCCTTCTCTAAGATTAGTCAAAGGAAAAGCCTAAGGCTAGATCCTAAGTACTAAAGGGAGGAGAAAAAAAAGACCTCATCAAAAATGAGGTCAACACTTTCATCATCTTTACCTCTTGCAGGATATTTCATAGATTTTAAAATGTTGAATGCAATAGTCTGATCATTCACTCTCATTGTTAGTTCCCCTTTTTGCACATCTATCATTGCTCTGCCTGTGGCTAAGAGAGGTCTTCCTAAAATTATGAGTATCTCTTTATCTTCCTCCACATCTAGCACAATGAAATCAATAGGAAAGATAAATTGATCCTCTTTTACCAAAACATCTTCAATAACTCCTTTAGGATATGTGATCGCACGATCTGCTAATTGCAGAGTTATAGTAGTTAGAGTCATTTCTTTTAATCCCAGTCTTTTAAATATTGATAGAGGCATAAGGTTAATGCTTGCACCCAAATCAAAAAAAGCTATTCCATAAAATCTATCTCTGATTGCATATGGAATTGTGAAACTACCAGGATTTTTAAGCTTTTTAGGAAGCTTCTTCTGAATTATTGCACTGCACTCCTCAATAAGTGCAATTGTCTCATTATCTTCAAACTTCCTTTTTTTGTTGAGAATATCCTTCATAAATTTCACAGAATTTGGCATTTGTTCTAAGGCTTCGGCAAATTGAATGTTGATAGTATGCTTCTTAAATATCTCTAAAAATTTTAGAAATTGCTTATCTAATTTTTGCTGATGAAGATTTTGAGGAAATGGAGGTGGTGGTTTTTCCAAATCTTCTTTAAGTGGAGAAATATGTATTTCCAAAGCTTTCGGAGCGTCCTCTTTTGGTTCTTCAATCTCTTTTATCTCTACTTCAAATTATTTTTAAACTCTACCTTCCAATTCTCTTCCACTTCTTAGTTGAATTTCTTTTACATGCTCTTTATTCTTATCTCTTAGATTTACTTCAGTATTATTTTGAAGCATACCTTGAGATCTATTACTTAATGTATTGGCAATATGTCCCAATTGATTTTCAATATTTCTTATTGTAGCTCCTTGACTTTGTAATTAATTTCCCATTTGTAATACCACTTCTTCAATACACAACTTTTTCTCCTTAAATTGTGAAGCATTGTTATAACCTGGAGGATAGGTTGGTCTATAATTATTATTCCCTTGGTTATTCCAGTTCCCCAATGGGTTTACTTGGTCGTTCCCCCATTGTTGGTTAATACCACCCTGATTATTTATATTACAATTAAAGTTTGGATGTATCTTCCAACTTGGGTTATAATAATTAGATTAAGGGTTATTAGGTTTACTTATAACATTCAAAATTTCTAGTGAATTATAAGAATCAACCATTTAACTTTATGAATTTTCTTCAATCATGGCAATCGGCTGAAAAACTCATTTTGAAATTGCAGCAACTTGATTTGCTAACATTATAAAAGCATCATTTTCATGAATATTGAATGCATTTTTAGGATTTAAACTTTCAGAAGGCCATTGAAAATTATTAGTAGTCATTTCTTCTATCAAAGCATAAACATCAGTAAATTTTTTAGACAACAGTGATCCTCCTGCAACAACATCGATAATCCATTATAAAATGTTTAAATTATTAACCAATCCAGTATCGAATGTTGTGGACATTTCCTATGGAGATCTTTAAATCGTTCCCATGCCTCATACATAGATTCACATTACAACTGACAAAAAGATGTGATATCATTTCTAAGCTTCGCAGTCTTTGATGGTGGAAAATATTTAGCAAGGAAATCTTATGCTAAATCACCCCAAGTTCTGATAGATCCAGGTGCTAATGAATTTGACCATATCTTAGCTTTATCCCTTAGCGAGAAAGGAAAAAGTCTAAGTCTAATAGCATCACTGACCCACAATTTTATATTATGATATTTTTAATTTAATTGCAACGACGCCAAAAACTTGACCCCGCTATAATATATGTATAGAATTGTAATTGTTTATGTTGTGGATGCTACGCAAGTATACGTATCGTATCAAGTAATACAGGGCTCTAGTGGAGTCATGGTTATCGATCCCACAGGGAAAGAGAAAATTAAATAACGAGCTAATTTTAAAATAATAATAATAATAATAATAATAATAATAGACGAAAATTTGGAATTCTGAATTTAAGCGTAATAAAGTAAACTAAGTATTTTAATTAGATAAATTAACTAAGTAGAAAATTAATACGAATTGAAAGTGCAGGAAATAAAGCTAATTGCTAAATAAGTCTTAACTATTCAGAAAAAGTATCTTTCCCCTTGTTTAGAAATTTAAATGATTGATGAATTTAAATAGATAATGTTAAGGTATTGTGACAAATAGGAGCATTCCTATTCTTTACCCTTTGGTCCAGGTGTAAAGAATATTGACTAATCCTATGTTTGATTACTGAATCTGCGGCTAGAGTCGGGAGGATACCGATCGCCACTTCGCAGCTCCCACGTTCCCCTCGCCCGAGCGCTAACATCTACACTTCGACTCTCAAACAATAGGACCGAATTGAATATTTTAGTCTCGTCACACTAAAATGCTCGATTCTACGCCCGATGATATTATTTCTCTATTTATTTGCACCCTCCTTCCAAGGCTTTTGAATTCCCCGAATATCAGATGTAATTTTTACTATAGTTGATAATCAACATATTTTAACAAATCAAATGGCAAGTTTGAAAAGTAAATTAAGTTTTAAGTAAAAATTATCACAATTTATTAATATATAAAAGTACTTCTATTTTTAGTTCATCAAATCACTTAATTTCATAACAGAGGAGAAAGACTAAATAAACTACTCGTAATGCATGGAAACTAAACTAAGCATGGATTTCATTTAAAGTTAAAAACAATAAATCCAAATACTTATCTTAATTTATCTCCAAGCAGACTCCTCGCAGTTCCTTTGACTCTTCCTTCCAGTACAGCATGACTCACTAAAAACTCATTAACTCACTAAATACTCACTTATAACACTCAAAGACTCTTTAAGACACAAAAGACTGCACACACACTGGACACAATAACACACCTAGAACACACTAAAGACCTAATTCTGGCTTCTATATATAGAGGTGAGCAAAGGACCAAGAGGTGTGTAAGCATCCCTTCAATAGGTGTCCAGGTTCAATGTATCTGCACCATTTGAACTATCTCGCCGTCGGCGACGAACTACCTCGCTGTCGGCGAGGCTTCTAGAAGATCTTCAAACCACTCTAGCTCGGCTGTCGGCCGGGATCGGGCGCATTGTCAGCGAGACGGTTATAAATTCTTCGTAATTTTTTTCTTGTAACCTCGCCGTCGGCGAGCTCGATCTCGCCGTCGGCGACTCAAGCACTAAATTGCATGATTTTTCTTCAAATTCGCTCCTTTTTATGATTTTTGCTTTTATCACCTAAATTCTTCATTCCTGCAATAAAATAAAGAAAATAACCTTCTTTAAAGTGCAATTTCATCAAAAATAGGTATGAATTTCTTAATAAATTTTTCGATGATCAAAATCCCCCAAACTTACTTATTACTTGTCCTCAAGTATTTTAGTACTACATAAAAATAATGAGTTTTATAATAAGATTTTTCAATTTAAATAACTATGAATTAGATTAATTAATATCATAATAAATTTAAATAAAAGTAATTCATGTAATTTAAATAATCTTATAGAAATAAATTATTTAGTCATCAGGTCTAAGATTTCTAGCTTACTATTCATTTCAGGAATGATATATTTAAAAGAATAACTACTTAAGATATTCATATGATAAGAAATTCAAGAAAATACTATTAGATAAAATTCTAATCCATAAACATAAGTTTGGAAATATCTAAGTTTTTGCCTTTAGGTTAAATCAAATGAAGCCAATTTTTGATAAGACATCTCCTCAAGTTTCTCCTCATTTTTCTTTTTTTTTTTTAAAAAAAAAACTAATGAGGATTACTGTATCTGGAGAGCCTGTTAATAATTTTGAACTTCATTTTCATCTTCCTAAATTTGAAACTTAGAAATATTTCTTAGCTTATATATACTTCATAGTTTTTACTTCATTGATTTTCAATCTTTTCTTTTTCACTTGAATACTTAAGAATTTTAATTTTAGAATATAGTTTTCCCTACTAAAAATAATTTACTATATTCTTATTCCTTTTAACCAAATATTTTATTCTATTTAATTAATTAAAGCACTAGAAATATTTCATTTAACCTTTTATAATAATTAAATAAAATAATTCATATTAAATCAAATTGAAAAATTTGCTATAAAAATCATTTTTATAATAATTTGAAAATAGAAATTGAGAACAAGTTAATAACTAAATTTGTATTTTACTCTCCCCCTAAACTTAAATTTTTATATCTATTCTAAATAATGAATAAGAAGGAAAGTAAATAAATCATACCTTTGAAGTTTAGGTATTTCTTTTTTCTTTGAAATTTTTGCAGGCTTTTTCATTTTTCATTGAACATGTACTGTTAGTATTCTCCATATATATATAACAATTTAAAGAAAATGCAGGGATAAAATCTAAGATAATTATTAAACACAACAATTAAAATAACTCTACACTACACATATGAATTACTAACATATTAAAAACAATTGAACTAACAGATTAACAATTTTAAAAATTTTAAACAGTACAAAATAAAATAAAAACATATTAAAGAAAACTAACATCCTAATTAACATAAAAATAAATGCAATTAACTAACACAAAAACAAAATTAACTACTATAACAATCCAAGCAAATTAATCTAACTAACATCCAATGTCTCAAAATAAAGTATTGAATATTACAAACATATAAAGTTTCCATAATAACTTACATCAAACAAATAAAATACATAAAGTCCTAATCTTCAGCATCAAAGTCCCAAACTATATCATCCCCTCCTTGACTCCGTAAGTCGCCGAGAAGACCGAGCGAGGGTGATGCGAGTATGCCGGGGGCATTCCGGAAAGACAACATCTAAATCTCCACTCCTATAACGACGTTCAGCTTCATAGTATGCAATTTCGTATTCCGAATGTCGCTGGAGGTATTCACTATCATAATCATGTCTCCTCTCAAGATTATCAATCCTTTGATCAAAATGATCAAACCTTCTCCCCATGGTCTCTCCAAACTGCTCAAAACTCCTTCTTTGCAGAGTCAATTCATTCATCAGATCTTGTATGGTAAGGGTGGTAGGCTCAGGAGGTCCATAGCTAGTAGAGGGTATATCTCTACTTGACTGAGTAAAATAACTTCTTACTCCTACTCTCCACCCTTCATGGGACTCATACTTCCTCAATGTTAGCAGTTGTGAGTGGTTTCATAGGTTCCACCCATTCTTCATCATCTCTAGCCTCAACTCCGGAGAGTTGGCAGAGTGCAAAATCAATCCAGGGTGGCCCAATCCAGCTCCACTCTCATTTCGAGGAGTGTCCAGGATGTTCTGATAAATAACTCTCCCGATGTTGATGCTTCTGTTATTCTGAATACAAAAATTTAGAATTGCTCTATCTCGTGTTACCTCACTATGGTGATATGTGGGTAACAGAGTAGAACAAATAAAGTAATGCCAGGCTTTGGAGACTGTATTTAATTTAGAAAGAGGAAAATTCACTCTTTCCTGCTGCTTAATTTTCCAAACTCCGGTCCCATCAGTGAGAAAGTTAATGACTTCCTCCAGTGGTCCTTCCATTGTTCCAAAAGTTTCATACTCGCTAAAGTACGAGTCATGAACTTCATAGAACGCATTAATTCTTGCAGCATTGAAATCTACAAAAAACCCTCGTACCTTTACTTGGTGCATCTTCGCGACGGTCAATTGGCATAAAATTCTTTCACCACTTCTACAACTCGCTCTATACTGAACATAACAAAAATTTTCCCAACCTCGTTCCTTTATAATCCGCTCTACTTCTCCTCCCGGATTTTTGAATACCCGATCCGCAATGCACTTTCTTCCTTGTATATTTTCAAAATATTTTGCCTGTGCTCGTGCATTGATGAATCGGTTTTCGTCAAACTCTACTCGACATTTTTGTCGTGGAGCCATACGATCGATCTGTGAAAATCGTGAAAATTTTCACTAAACTTAATAATAATTCTAAGAAGGCTTCCTACAACATTTGTAAGCAATTTAAGTCAAATTCCATGGATTTCCACCGAATATTTCTTCCACATTTTGATTTTTCCCAAAATTTGCAATGTGGTGAAAATATATGGTGAAAATCAAAAATTTTTGTATAGGAGTGAAGCACTTACTAAGAGAAGATGAAATCCGGTGTTTTTGAGTTATGAAATCGCTTCAAATGCAAGATCTCTCAAGCCCTATGTCGGTTTTTGCAAAAATTGGAGGTTGAGGATGATGAATAGTGTTTTTGACCGGTCAAATATATGTTTTTTCTGACCTCGCTGTTAGAGAGATTTTTCTTACCGTCGGCGAGCTAATATTTTTCAGAACCAAAAACTCTCAGGAAAAATCCGCTGTCGGCGAGAAATTCTTCGCTGTCAGCGAGATCGATCTCGCTGTCGGCGGGATTTTTCTCGCCGTCGGTGAATTCCAAAAATTTTAAATTTTTGAAATTCGTCACTCATTTGCGTCCTTGATTTGTCTTATATTATATTTCCGATCACATCATTTATTAATTTAATATGAAGATTAGCTACTTATACACAAACAAATTCACACAACACAACAAATTAACTTTAATATTGAAATCCATGGGATGTACAAACTAACATAATTTAAACTCTATAATCAAACTTCAAACTTCAATCCTTACTACTAATCGACATCGCAAACCAAACCACGACACACTAAATGCCGATACAAAACTATGACGCATATCTCGATTAAGTTTGAGATATTCGAATCATCACTCCACACATAATAAAAATCTAAATCAAATCGAATAACATAAACATAAACATACTATGGAAATCTTTACTACTTCTCTTCGATGTCGGAATCTTCATCTTCTCCGATATTTCCGATATGACGATGAAGCACAAATAAGTTATAGAAAGGCACCGAAGGGAAATTCAAGTAGATTCTTCGGTGATCCAACCCTTCGTCTCGGTAAATGAAGAAAGCTAGCTTCCAAGTGTCCAGAATGATCGAAGTGTTCCTTCATTCTCCAGTCAATGTGATCAAATAAATCAGATATATTGTCGATTAAATCTCTCACATTCTGTAGTTCTTTCTCCATTTCATTAATTTTCTTCATAAGTAACTCTGTTTTATCTTTAATAGGCCTTGCTATAGGATGATTACGTGAAGCTCTATCAGAGATAAATGTAATGTCTTCATTATTGTCCAAAGTAGGGAACATATCTGTAGGATCAAGCGGCTTCCAAGGTAACGGAACCTTTTCCCAAGCTTCATAAGAAACCCAGTACCGATCGCATAATGCAAAAATAGTAGATGGGTGTCCTAGTCCGTGAACAGAGCCATGCACAATTAAACCCAATGCAGACTTAACAATTATTGATCCCACATCAATAGACAATCCAATTTGAATACAATAATTCAATATAGCGCATTCTTTCGAAACCTTGTTTACCCTCATAGTAGGTAACAATTTAGATGAGATGAAAAAGTGCCAGTGCTTCGAGACAGGATTCAAAAGTGATGCAGAGAAACTAACATACCCGTCTTCACGCATTTCCCAATCTTCCATTTCATCAGTCAGATATCGAAATATCTCATTCATATTATACCGAGAAGGCACAAAATTTGAATAGTGACATACCGGGGTGTTTTCTATAGAGAATAATTCATTTACTCTTGATGGAGTAAACGTCACCCATCTTCCTCGGACGTAGATATTCCCATTGTTGATCGCATGTAAGTTAGAGTAGAACTCTTTCACAACTAGAATAACAACAGCAGACGTAGTGTAACAGAATACCTCCCAGTGCCGCTGCGCGATCATTTCTTCTATCTTCGTAGTGGAATTCTCTAATCCTCGATTGATAAATCCCCATTCCTTGA
Source organism: Papilionanthe hookeriana x Papilionanthe teres (assembly GCA_022702705.1). Lineage (NCBI taxonomy): Eukaryota > Viridiplantae > Streptophyta > Magnoliopsida > Asparagales > Orchidaceae > Papilionanthe > Papilionanthe hookeriana x Papilionanthe teres. The sequence goes on from CM040422.1 coordinate 90,674,614, forward strand.
TAACTCTTTTCTTTACCAAAACCTTGTTGAAGATCCGTTGCGCTTCCGCACTCACAAATTTCCTCCGGTTAAACACTCCGGATTTAGAAGAATCTAAGAATTTGGAGGCCATTATGGTGAATGGAATGAATTCTAGTGAAGAAGGCAGACTTAGAATGGTTTAAGAATGGTTTTTCACTAACGATTTGGTGTTGAAACCGTCCAAATCGGCATTCAAAGTATAAATAACTCAACTTTATAACTTCCTCGCTGTCGGCGAGAAGTTTCTCGCCGTCAGCGACTCAGTTATAAAAACTGCCTTTCAGGTTCTCGCTGTAGGCGGGCTCGTTTCTCGTTGTCAGCGAGTTCGATAAATAAACTGAATTAAATTAGGCGTGAACCTCACTGTCGGCGAGTATCGACCTCGCCGTCGGCGAGATTCCAAAATAATGTCCAATTTCGCTCTAAATCGAATAATTTCTTTTCACATCATAATGGTTTGAATATGTGACGATTCTTAATAAAAATTGAGTAGTAAAGTTTCAATAATATAAACTAACTATTAAGATAAAATAAAAATAGATAACTAATATGGGTTGCCTCCCATAAAGCGCTTGGTTTAACATCGTTAGCCCGACCTAATTTCAATTATTAATCAGGTCGACTAAGCATTAAAACCTCTTTATAGTTAGGTCTTATACCTTCGAAATATGGTTTTAATCTATGTCCATTAACTTTAAATTTATGTCCAATTTTTGGATCTTCGATTTCTCTAGTTCTGTATGAAAATATTTGAGTTATGGTGAAAAGTCCTAACCATCGAGACTTTAATTTTCCAAGAAATAATTTCAATCTAGTATTATATAACAAAACTTCTTGTCCTGGTTCAAAATTTCTCTGATTAATCTTCCGATAGTGCCATAATTTCATCTTTTTTTTATAAATCCGATCATTATCATATGATTCATTTCTTAATTCTTCCAATTCATTTAATTGCAGCAATCTTTTCTCACCAGCTTCCTTCATATTATAATTAAATTCTTTAATCGCCCAATATGCTTTATGTTCTAATTCAACCGGTATGTGGCATGTTTTTCCATATATAAGCCCGTAAGGAGTCATTCCAATCGGAGTTTTATAAGCGATCCTATAAGCCCATAATGCGAGTTAGTCTAATCTAATAGACCAATCTAACCTATTTGGGTTTACTGATTTTTCTAAAATACGTTTAATCTCACGATTGGATACTTGACTAATCCGTTAGTACGTGGATGATAAGCGAGTGGATATCTTATGAGTAATATTGTATTTTTCTACTAGTTTGTGAATGTATTTATTTCTAAAATGAGTTCCTCCATCGGTGATAATCACTCTCGGCATTCAAATCTAGTAAAAATATTTTTCATCGAAATTTTGAAACACTCTTAGCATCACACCTAGGTAAAGCTTGTGCCTCGATCCATTTGGAAACATAATCAACAACTACTAATATATATGAGTTTCCAAACGAAGGAATAAAAGGTCTCATAAAATCTAATCCCCAAACATCAAAAATTTCAACTTCTAATATAAAATTTAGAGGCATTTCGTTTCTTCTAGATATATTTCCTACTCTTTGACATTTATCGCAAGTTTTAATATATTTGTATACATCTCTAAATAGAGTAGGCCAGTAAAATCCAGATTGTAGAATCTTATAAGCAGTTTTATCAGTCCCAAAATGTCCTCCAAAATCAGAATCATGATATTTTTGAATAATTGGTTCAGTTTCTTCATAAGGTACACATCTTCTAATAATTAAATCCTTACATTGCTTATATAAATATGGCTCATCCCAAAAATAGGTTTTCGTATCACGGATGAATTTTTTCTCGTTGTTGCAAAGTTAGCATAGGTGGTAAAATATTACTAACTATATAGTTTACTATATCGACATACCATGATATTTTCCACTCATTGATATTATATAGTTGTTCATCGGGAAAAGCATGCTATAATTTCATTTTCAATATCAGATAATTCATGATTTTCTAATCTTGAAAAATGATCCGCAATTTGATTATCAGTTCCTTTCTTATTAACGATCTCGAAATCAAATTCTTGCATTAATAGCATCCATCTAATTAATCTTGGTTTGGAATATTTCTTTTGCATTAAATATTTGATAGCAGAATGATCAGTATGCACGATACATTTTGTTTCAATCAGATAAGGTCTAAATTTATTAAAACCATATACTTACCGCTAATAATTCTCTTTCAGTAGCTGTATAATTTATTTCGGCATCATTTAGAGTTTTACTAGCATAGTATATAACTTTAAAAATCTTTTCATATGTTTGCCCAAGAACTGCTCCTACAGCATAATCACTAGCATCACACATAAGCTCAAATAGTTTCTCCCAATTAGGTGAAACTATTATAGGTGTTGTAATTAATTTTTCTTTTAAGAGTTCAAAAGCATTCAGTCATTCGATTGTAAATTCAAATTTTTTGTCCTTTTCGAGAAGTTGGCATAGAGGTTTAGTAATTTTTGAAAAATCTTTTATATAGCGTCTGTAGAATCCAGCATGTCCAAGAAAACTTCTTACCCCTTTTACCGTAGTTGGAGGTGGTAATTTAGTTATAACTTGAATTTTTGCGAGGTCTACTTCCATGCCTTTTTCCGAAATTTTATGCCCTAATACAATGCCGCCAAGTAACCATAAATTGACATTTCTCCCAATTTAGAACTAAATTTGTTTTCTCACATACTTCTAATACTTTTTCAAGATGAGTTAATCATGTGTCAAATGATGTTCCAAATACAGAAAAATCATCCATAAATACTTTTATTCCATTGTCAATTAACTTACTAAATATAGACATCATATATCTGCGGAATGTTGCTTGGTGCATTACATAATCCAAAAGGCATTCTTCGAAAAGCGAAAGTTCCATAAGGGCTAGTAAATGTAGTTTTCTCTTGATCCTCGGGAGCGATTTGTATTTGATGATAACCGGTGTATCCATCTAGAAAACAAAAATACTTATGTCCAGCTAATCTATCTAACATCCGAGTCTAGAAATGGTAAAGGGAAGTGATCTTTCCCGGTGACGGTATTTAATTTCCTATAATCAATACATATACGCCGACCAGTAACTTGTCTTATAGGAATAAGATCATTATTTTCATTGACAGTGACGGTCACTCCTCCCTTCTTAGGAACACAGTGAATTGGGCTTACCCAAGCACTGTCAGAAATACGATATATGATACCATTATCTAACCATTTTAAAATTTCTTTCTTAACTACTTCTTTCATTATTGGGTTTAATCTCCTTTGGGGATCTCGCTTTAGGTTTATGTTCATCATCTAAAATAATTCTATGCATACGGATTGAAGGACTAATTCCTTTAATATCTGCTAAAGTCCAACCAAAAGTTTTCTTATATTTTTTTAAAGTTTCTAAAAGTTTTTGTTCTTGAGATTCGTTTAATGCGGATGAAATAATAGCTGGTAAAGTTGAAGAATTACCTAAATAAGCATATTTCAAATGATCGGGTAATATTTTTAACTCAAGTTCATGAGGTTTAATAATTGATGGAACTATATTCTTGTCGGTGTTTTCGGTATTATCCAAAAATTCAAATCTTTCCCGAATATAATCTAATTCTTCATTATTATCTTCGATTAATTCGAGTATTTTCTTTTTCTAAATTATCTTCGTAATATTCCTTAAAATGTTCAGTTTGTAATTGTTCAAGTATTTCCATCCGAAAACATTCATCATCTTTTTCTAGCGCAGGATATTTCATTGATTTTGCAATATTAAAGGTAACTTTTTGGTCATTTACTCTCATAGTTAATTCTCCTTTACGAACATCAATCATAGCTTTTCCGGTAGCTAAAAATGGTCTTCCTAAAATGATAGGAATTTCTTTATCTTCCTCCATATCTAAAACAATAAAATCTACTCGGGAAGATAAATTTATCCACCTTTACTAACACATCTTCAATAACTCCCTTAGGATAGGTAACCGAACGATCAGCTAATTGAAGGGTTACTCGAAGTAGGTGTAATTTTTCCTAATCCTAATCTCTTAAAAATCGATAGAGGCATTAGATTGATGCTTGCTCCTAAGTCACACAAAGCTTTTCCATAAAATTTTTCTCCTATAGCGCGGGTATAGTGAAACTACCGGGATCTTTCAATTTTTCGGGAGGCTTCTTCTGAATAATAACACTACACTCTTCACTAAGTGCGACTTGTTTCATTATCGGTGAATTTTCTTTTCTTATTTAGAATATCTTTCATAAATTTTACATAATTTGGCATCCGATCTAAAGCTTCGACAAAAGGTATATTGATTGTTAATTTCTTTAGTATTTCAAGGAATTTAGCAAATTGTTTATCTTTTTTATGTTGATCTAGTCGTTGAGGAAATGGTGGTGGAGGTTTTTCAACAGAAATTTTCATAGGTATTAAAGGATGTTCCAAGTTTGAATCTTGTTGAATTGTTTCCTTTTCAATTTCGACTTCCTCATTTTGGCTTTTAAGTTCTTTTTGAATTTGAGGTTCTAGTTCTTTTCCACTCCTTAGTTGTATTGCTTTAATTTGTTCTTTTCCTTGATCTTTAGGATTTATTTCCACATTACTAGGAAAAGTTCCAGGTATTCTTTTATTTAGCGTAGTAGCAATATGTCCAAGTTGAGTTTCGATATTTTTAATAGATGTTCCTTGAATTTGTAATTGATTTCCTTGATTTTGTAGTTGATTTCCTTGATTTTGTAGTTGATGACCCATATTCAAAATTAATTCATCCATAGATAATTTCTTATCTTTGAATTGAGAGTTATTGTTATTAAATCCAGGTGGGTAATTAGTTTTATAGTTTGGATTTGCTTGATTAGGTTGATTCATCCATTGTTGATTAGATGTGTTATTCCAATTAAAATTTGGATGAGTTTTCCAACCAGGATTATAATAGTTTGAATAAGGGTTATTAGTTCTATTATTAATAGCATTTAAAGTTTCATAATTAGATTGAGATTCTATGATTTGTCCGGATGAGTTTTCTTCTAAAGTAGGAGAGTAGTTCATTCCAAAATGATCTAATTTCTTAGATATAGCAAGCAATTTGAGAAGCTAACATAGATATTGCATCGTTTTCATGAATGCCGGCTATTTTTTCGGATTTACTCTATCTGCAGGGCATTGAAAATTATTTGTTGTCATTTCTTCGATTAGTGCATAAGCTTCATCAAATGGTTTAGACATTAATGAACCTCCAGCAGCAGCATCGATGATTGATCTTAAAGATCCCACTAATCCATTATAAAAGGTTTGAATAATCAGTCAATCTGGTAGCGCATGATGTGGGCATTTCCTAAGAAGTTCCTTAAATCTCTCCTAAGATTCATATATTGATTCTCCATCTATCTGAAAAAAAGAAGTTATATCATTTCTAAACTTAGCAGTTTTAGATGGTGGAAAATATTCGGATAGAAATTTTTGTGATAATTCTCCCCAAGTTTTAATAGATCCAAGTGCTTAACGAATTCAACCACATTTTAGCCTTATCCCTTAATGAAAAAGGAAAAAGTCTAAGTCTTATAACATCGTCGGATACTCCTTGATATTTAAAAGTAGCACAAAGTTCTAGAAAACTAGCAAGATGTAAGTTAGGATCTTCGGTAGGTGAACCACTAAATTGATTGTTTTGTACCATTTGGATAATTGCGGGTTTAAGTTCAAATGAATTAGCAGCTACATCAGGGTTTTGAATAGTTAAATGAATTTCATCTGATGTATGGTTGGCATAATCTGTTAATGGTCTTTGTTGGTTCATATTTTGAATTTCAGGAATATTCGTCATTTGTGTTAAATTTATTATTTGTTTCTTTTGTTTTCTAATTCTTTTAATTGTACGCTCTAATTCAGAATCGTAAGATATTAAATTTTCGTGTCCAAATTAGCTCATACAATTTTTAGAATAGATATTAATTTATTTATTATGATTATTTTAAAATAGTCCGTTACTCTAGTAAATTTTTCTTACTTTCCCGACAACGGCGCCAAAACTTGACCCACAATTTTATATTATGATATTTTTAATTTAATTGCAACGACGCTAAAAACTTGACCCCGCTATAATATAAGTATAGAATTGTAATTGTTTATGTTGTGGATGCTACGCAAGTATACATATCGTATCAAGTAATACAGGGCTCTAGTGGAGTCCTGGTTATCGATCCCACAGGGAAAGAGAAAATTAAATAACATCTAATTTTAAAATAATAATAATAATAATATACGAAAATTTGGAATTCTGAATTTAAGCGCAATAAAGTAAACTAAGTATTTTAATTAGATAAATTAACTAAGTAGAAAATTAATACGAATTGAAAGTGCAGAAATAAAACTAATTGCTAAATAAGTCTTAACTTATTCGGAAAAAGTATCTTTCCCCTTGTTTAGAAATTTAAATGATTGATGAATTTAAATAGATAATGTTAACGTATTGTGACAAATAGGAGCATTCCTATTCTTTACCCTTTGGTCCAGTGTAAAGAATATTGACTAATCCTATGTTTGATTACCGAATCCGCGGCTAGAGCCGGGAGGATACCGACTGCCACTTCGAGCTCCCACGTTCCCTCGCCCGAGGGCTAACATCTAAACTTCGGCTCTCAAACAATAGGACCGAATTGAATATTTTAGTCTGTCACACTAAAATGCTCAATTCTACGCCCAGTGATATTATTTCCTTATTTATTTGCACCCTCCTTCTAAGGCTTTTGAATTCCCCGAATATCAGATGTAATTTTTACTATAGTTGATAATCAACATATTTTAAGAAATCAAATGGCCAGTTTGAAAAGTAAATTAAGTTTTAAGTAAAAATTATCACAATTTATTAATATATAAAAGTACTTCTATTTTTAGTTCATCAAATCACTTAATTTCATAACAGGGAGAAAGACTAAATAAATTACTCAGAATGCATGGAAACTAAACTAAGCATGGATTTCATTTAAAGTTAAAAACAATAAATACAAATACTTATCTTAATTTATCTCCAAGCAGACTCATCGCAGTTCCTTTGACTCTTCCTTCCAGTACAGCACGACTCACTAAAAACTCACTAACTCACTAAATACTCACTTATAACACTCAAAGACTCTTTAAGACACAAAAGACTGCACACAGACTGGACACAATAACACACCTAGAACACACTAAAGACTTAATTTTGGCTTCTATATATAGAGGTGAGCAAAGGACGAAGAGGTGTGTAAGCATCCCTTCAATAGGTGTCCAGGTTCAATGTATCTGCACCATTTGAACTATCTCGCCGTCGGCGACGAACTACCTCGCTGTCGGCGAGGCTTCTAGAAGATCTTCAAACCGCTCTAGCTTGCTGTCAACGGGATCGGGCTCGTTGTCGGCCGAGACGCTTATAAATTCTTCGGAATTTTCTTCTCGTAACCTCGCCGTCGGCGAGCTCGATCTCGCGATCGGCGACTCAGGCACAAATTGCATGATTTTGCTCCAAATTCGCTCCTTTTTATGATTTTTTCTTTTATCACCTAAATTCTTCATTCCTGCAATAAAATAAAGAAATTACCCTTCTTTAAAGTGCAATTTCATCAAAAATAGGTATGAATTTCTTAATAAATTTTTCAATGATCAATCATCCAAAACACCATCATATTTAAAAGTTGCACAACTCTAGAAAGTTGGTAAAATATAAATTAAGATCTTTAGTTGGTGCTCCCCCAAACTGATTATTAGACACCATTTGGATAATAACAGGTTTAAGCTCAAAGGAATTAGTAGCTACAACAGGGTGTTGAATACTACTATAATGTTCACCCACTATAGGGTTAGCATATTCTTTTAAAGGTCTAAATTCTTGATGAATGTCCATTTCTTGAATATTTTTATCTTTTTTCACAATTTTTAATTTTTTTGATTTTTCTAATTGTTCTTTCTAATTCAAAATCGTAAAGCACAAGTCCCTCAAACCCTGAACGACACATAAAATGTTAAATAAAATAAAACAAAACACACAAACAAAAATAAAGAAAGGTAAAAAATTTTAATTTTCTCAATTTTCTTTAAATGAAATTTTAATCAATTTCCCCGACAATGGAGCGAAAAACTTGATGCCTGAATATTTATGCTTACGATTTAGATAGGAAATTTATGATTTATAATATGACATTCTATGCAAGTATACGTATCTTTTGTTAAGTAATAAAGGATTTTCTGATTAAGCCCCAAGATATCGAACCCACAAGGAAATGTGTAAAAAATTAAAGAAATAAGAAAATAACTATTTACTTTTTAAATTTATTTTTTAAGAATGTTTTAAGGTTTTAATTTCAAAAAGTTATTTTTGATATTTTTTTATAACAAGTTAAGCAGAAAATAAAATTATCAATACTCTGAACACGATATAAAAGTTATAAAAATCAAATATCTTTTCCTTCTTCAATGAATGAGTAATAATTATGGATATTTATGTTGTGGAAGTATTTAAAATGTAGTGTGCCAAATAGGAGCAATTATATTATTTACCCTTACTTGGTTCTATAAAGAAAATTAGTTAATTTGCAATTTTAAAATTTTATAGATGGGTTAGGCAAGGAAGATACGAGCTCTCACTAGAGTTCCCTCTATTCCCTCCACCTGGGGCTAACATCTCATAACAAAATTTAAAAGAACAAACCAAATTAGGGGGCTTTAGCCTGTCACTTTAACGTCCTCTAATTTTACTCCTCAATAAAGCATATCTCCCTATATATTTGCATTCAATCATATGGACTACAATTTTCACCCATATAATTGCATGTGATTCTTTCCAATTGTTGTTTGAGATAATACCGCATTGAATCTTACATAATCTCACAACAAATTATAACATTTTAATTGGCCAAATCAAGAAGTAAATTAAGTTCAAGGAATTAAATCATCAGAGTTTATTCCAGCATTAAACTCTTATACTTTCCACAACATACTTCCATAATTTAATTACTTCATCATCTAAGAAAAAAAACGATAAACTAAACTATTCAGATTTCATGAAGAAAACACAAAAAAACTTGATATGAAAGCATAAACCATAATGAAAACACAACAATCTTATTTAGAAACAAAGTGTAAAAATAAAGATAAATACTTATCTGAAAATCCTCTCGACCAGACTCTGGAAGTTCCTTTGAAATTTTTCATTCCATAATACAACTCTACAGAGGTTGGCACCCAACTCTGGTAACTTTAATAAAGACTTTAAACATCAATGAAAACTAAATATAAGGATAAAAGAAAAATGGTGAGAAGAAGGCTTCACACAACCCTTTTTCCTTTCTTACTCTCTACTCTTTACTATACAAAAGAAGAACTCTAAATTACTAACTAGTACTCTCTTCTACACACACTAACAACCACTCTCTAATAATACACTAATCACAACACACACATGCAAATTATGAGGCTTCATTTTTATATTTTTCAAAAATGTGCCTTGGTGTCTCTTCAAATCATGTCCAGATTCATTGTATCCACCAAAAGATGCATCCCTTAAATCATATTTGCCGCCCAAAGGAAGTTAAGGAAGTTACCACTAAAAGTTTCTTCAAACACCCCTTAAAAAGATGCCAAAATTTATTTAAATTTAATTTTTAACTGTGGCGCGTAAGCGCCGACACTTTGGTGCTTAGGCGCCAGAGGCTAAATTTCTTAAACTTCATAATTTTGCTCCAAATTTAGTCTTTTTTTGCTCCTCTCATTATAATTAATCATTTTCATCATACCTGTAAGAAAAACACAAAATACATTTCATTAAAATGGAATATTTTCAAAAATAGGTATAAAAATGTGCATAAAAATACTATATATTTTAGGTGCATCAATAATCCCCAGCGAAAACTTCCTCGTTGAACTCTACGTTTTGTCTCGAGTTTTGACTCAAACAATTGTGTTGGTTTTATTGATCTCGTCGGTCAACACCAATACATGCGATGTGCATGTCCTGCACACCACACCTATGAGGGATCCACTTATTGACCTCACTTTTGTTAAGGTCTTCTCTTTCTTTTGAATAGCCTAGGCTAGCCATAGAACTTTCCTAGTGACTATCTTTGAAGATTAGCAATGGAACCCTCACCCCATAGAAATTCAAAACACTTCTTTGCTTCACTTGAAGTTTTCAAATACTTAAAGTCTAACCTCTAAGTGTTTGAGAGCATAAGACCAAGCATTAGGAAGCTCAAGTGAAGTTCTCTATAGAATTTTCAAGCCTTATGACTTACCTTGTGTGGCTGGGGGAGGCTCAAACACACTTTCACTTTACACTCTCACACACTACCTCACAACTCTAAACCAAGCTTGCTTACACTTGATCCCCTATTCTTTTGGAAATTTATGTGGGTGGTTTCCCCAAGTTCTTAGCCCCAGCCTAAGGCTTGACTAGTACCAGTACATGGAGAGTCAAAATGGGGAATTCCCTTTGTCCATGGCTAAAATGGGTTATCAATCTCACTCAACCCCAAATTTTACCAAAAATCTCAATTTTTGACCCCTTAGCCCTAAGCTTTACCAAATGACCAAGTTACCCCTAAAGCCCTAATTTTGGCTAAGATTCCCAAAATCAAATAAAATTATCAAAATCCCTTAAAAATCATCCCAAAACATTCCCCACCACTCAGAATACCCAAAACACCTCAAATCTACCAAAATTCCCAAGATAGCCCTAAAATCCCTAAAATTACCAAAATGCCCCTCCTAACCCAAAAATTTCAAAAAATCTAAAAAAAAACCAAAATTTCCAAAGCCCTACAAATATTATCCATTTCAATTTAAACCACTTCATTTGACCCAATTTGATAAAATAGACCCATTTTTACCAAAAGGCCTAAATTATCCCTCAAGGCTCAAAATGCTTAAACTACCTCCAATGTCTATCAAATTGACTTCAATTATTACCAATTCCAATTCCAATTCCAAACTTTAATTCAACATCCCCAATCCAAATTGAAACCAAATTCAAGCCCAATTTGACCCACATTTGAACCCAATTTGGACCCAAACCAAAAAGCTCAAATTTTTACCATATGACCAAATCTCCCCAAATTGAACTCAATGTCAATCAATTTCCCTCAATTTTGAATCTTAAACTCTTCATGACATTCCAATACACCAAATTGAACCATCAATTGCCCCTAATTTGAGCCTAAACCTCACCCAAGTCAAACCAAACCTAAAATCCCCAAATTTCCACTAAATGTGCCTCATGTCCAAAATCCATCAAATTGAATGTCTTAACCCTAAAATTTCCACCCAATTAATGTTGGGAACTCTTTATAACATCCCCCCTAGACCTTTTAAAAACATCAATTGGCCTTCGACCCAACTCTAGCCTAATCTAAACCCAAGCTAACCCAAATGTCCCGAAATTTAGTATCCAAATTTCCCTAAATCTACCTCCCAAATCAATTCAAAACCACTCCAATCCTTCTCTAAGCTCTTCATTACAATCATATACATAATTTTCAACAATCAATTAGACCTAACCTAATCTAGAGCCCAACCTAGCCCAACTTGAACCCACATGGACCAAAATTAATCTAATGAGCCAAATTGACCAAACCTAGCCAAATTGATCAAACTAAGCTCACCACAGCACCAAGTTGACCCTCGGAGCCACCCTAGGACCACTTAGCCCAACCTACATTAGCCATAGAACAAAGGTACCCTAAATTAGAGGATTTCACCCCATTTATGGGGAAACCAAGGAAATAATCTTACCTAAAGCCATCACCAGCTTAATTACTCATTATGATGGCCTAACCTCTGGCTCACCTGACCCCTCGCCACCCCCGCTAGCCTGACCAGCAGACCTAGTCACCAGAGGAGCCAAAACTGAGAGCCGCCTCCCATGGACAAAACCCAAATTGACCCATCTAAGTTGTCTCACCCTGATTGGTCAACTGCTCCTTGTTTCCCTCCACATAAGGACTTAAGCTCGCCTAAAGCCCTGCCATGGCAGCCCCTCTATATAAACCACCATCCTTGACGGCCAAAGGAGTTGTGTGCACAAAACTGAGGTGAAACTCTGCCAAATTGTTCCCTAAGCTAATTATAACCTCCCTAAGCTCATCCCAACCACTTCCCTACTATTTCCCCCACTGCCTGAGCTTAAATTTGAAGCTCAAAACCTTGTCGGAACCAGGACATATTCCATTACCATTCTACACTGAACCAAAATCAAATTAACTGCACCCACACCATCTCCACATTGAAAGAAGGAGTTCCCACATCAAAGCCCCATCATAGAGTGCCTCTACCCCATACTTTGATCAACACCTGAAATTGTGTATGGTTAACCTTGAGTCGAGACATTTCACTTGGGCAAAAGGCGTCATCTGGTGGTTTGTTGGGATCAATCGAAGCTGCTGCAACCATCTGATTGAGACCTTCCCTCTCAGACAAAGGTATTGAACGCTTTCCACCTCCCAAGCTATTCCATAAATTTACACTATATTTCATACCGTATAAGCCATATAAATAGGTTCATCTTGCTTAGATGAAGCTCTAGGTTCAAACCCCATGCAATTTGGATAAGTCTAGCTCGAGTTCTTAGGTCTAAAAGGTGGACGGCTATCAGGATGAACCAGGTGAAGACGATGACTCGTAGCCATTCGATCAAGCATGTATTCAACGGAGGGCTCTGATTGCAATAGACATAATCGCGGTGTATAAAGAGTGTGAAGCGTGGCCGCTGAGTCAGATGGTAGCGTCGAATGGCGGTGTGTCGTGTGGGAATTCAGAGCTGTCAAGGATCCAGTCAGTGTCGCATGGTTTAAATAGAAAATTAGGGTTTTTTTATTTATTTAAATAAGTGAATTATAAAAAAATCATAACTTGGTGTAGATCATCATAACAATAAAATAAAAAAACCCTCTTGCTCAGTGAATAGAGAACATTAATGTGGAATGGTTTCAAGTTCATTTTATGTATATTTTATTTTTAGTTAATTAAATACATTATTCCTTATTTCAATTCTCCATTTGTATGTACATTTTACCATAGCTTGAAATTTAGGGCTTTTGTTCTCTCTGTCATGAGGAAGCTTCCCTGATTTTTCAAGATCAGAGGAGATCTCTAAGAAGAGATCTCTATTTTTCAAGTTGTAGATGTCTGTTTTAGCATAAAAATTATAAAAATTAAAATATTATTAGAATAATCTAAAGTAAATTTTGGCTGTGACCAGAGGAACATAGAAAAAATGTTGACTTTGTTTAACTCATTAAGTATAACCCTAATTGTAATTAAACCTTAAATTCTAAAGAAAAAGAAATTGGAATAAATATAAATGAAAATAACCTAAAAATCATTCTCCATTGTAACTTAAGGTCAGAAAAACAAACCATAAATTCTTCGAATTAATTTGAGTTAATTTAAACACTTAAATGAATTTTCTAAGTTAAATAACACTTTTGGCTTTAAAATAATTCTAATAATTAAAATACACTTTAAAAAATTACCAAATTAATTTTGGGAGTTCTCTGTGATTAGAGGAGCCCATAAAAAATAAAGTTGTAATTAAAATAAAATTTTCATTTTTATGTATTATTTTAATATTTAAATAATTAAAAATTAATAAAATTTACAAAATCAATAATATTGATGAAAATGCTCAAAATTTCGTCCTAATCACTTAGGATCAATTGACATAATTTTCCTAACTCTCTAAATAAAGATATTAAATTTTAAAGGGTTAAAATAATTTTTAAAGGCTAAAAATGGAATTTTCTTAATTTCTCACTGCAATAATTTTAATAAAAAATATTAAATTTGGTCCTCTGTGTTCCTTGACCTCAGAGATTAAAGAAAAATATAAAACATTATTTTCCAATTAAATAATATTTTATATCTAATTAATACTACAAAAATTGAAATAGTTATAATTATTAGATTAAAATTCAAAAAAAACATAAAATTTGGTTGATACTCTCTCGATCTATGTGATATGAGCTCGACCCGTACTATGCCTACACTTTAATCCTTTAATTTATAATTTAAAGGGTAGTATGCAAAAAATATTTGCACACTAGAGGTACTACGCAAGTATATGTATCGTATCCAGTAATACATGGCTCTATTGGAGTCCTAGTTTTTTATCCCACAAGGAAGATTAATTTAAGAAATTAATAGATTTTCAAATTAAAAGTAATTATAATTTTTATTTCTTTTCAAAAATTAGATTTTATGTTTTATAAAATTTTTACTATATGCAAGTAGAGTAGCATTAAAATAAAGGTTGATGTAAGTATACATAAAACAACTTTCTCCTTTTCAACAAATCCAAGATTTTTCAGAAAAAATATCATTCGTGGAGAACTTGAAATTATGGTATTGCATCAAATAGAAGCAGTCTTATTCTTTTCCTTCACTCGATAGTATAAAGAACATTAGCTAATCTATAGATTGGTTCAGGATGTATTATTAGTATAATGGGTTAATCTAGACTCACACTTCTAGATGTCCAGGGGTGGCTATGGTCGGCCTTACTAGTGACTCATTCCCTTTCTATAAAGGTGTCGTAGCTGGATAGTCTCACTAGGCACTAGAGGAGCGAGCCTCCAGTGCTGCATGAAGACGCTAAGGCTGAGTAGGCTCCTATGCCGCTAGCTATGCCTTGCTCGGTCCAATCTCACAGGGACTTTGACCATGGAAATGAGCCTGCTAGGAAGAGATGCACTGGCCGAGCACTCGAACTTTCACTAAGAATAATCGATCTGACTACCTAGTGCAACGTTGAGAAGTCTGTTTTTCCTAAAATGTACCGAGGGATGGTGAGCTCTCAAGCTATTTAGGAGGAGGGTCACGCTGGACCTTAACCTACTAGGATGAGGTATAGTGGGAATTGAACCCACACTCGTTGAGCTGCATCAGTAAGCACCCCATCCTGAAGCTCAATTTGTAGGACCTGGGAGAAGACTCGCAAGCGTGCAGGCATTTTGAGAGAGCAAAAAACTCTCAATTTATCCCATCAGGCAACAACGGTTCTGCCTGACCCTACTAAAGCCAAGGGCAAGTCTGGTGCCAATCTTGAATCACACCTCTAGATATCCAACGGTGGCTATGGTCAGCCCTACTAGTGACCTGTTCCCTTTCTATAAACCAAATTATTAGAATTTAGTCTGTCACTCTAAAAACTAATTAATCCTACGCCCAATAAATAATATTTTTCTATTTATTTTCACTTCACCTTGAATAATCCGCACATGGCCTTCTATTACCCAAGGATTCATGTGATATCTACTAGTTAAGAACTCATCTCTGGATAGGTCTCAGAATTCTTCAACAGATTTTAACAATTCAAATGACCAGTTTAAAAAGTAAATTAAGATAAGGTATGAATATCATTGCAATAATTTTTAATATTAAGTTTAGTTTCTCCTATGAAATTAAATTATCTTTATTTTCTTTTCATGGTTGAAAGGAGAAAGAAAAGTAACAACTCAGAACACATTGAATTCACACAACAAAATAAATTTTTAAAACATTGAACCAAGTTACAAATACTTATCAGGAATGTTCCTTCAAGTAATCCTTTGACTCCCACTGACTCCAATGCGAAGCACAAGACTTTAACAGCACCAACACCTACAAAATCTCACTTACTACTCAGGGAATTGAGTAGTAAAACTCAAAACAACTAAATAAACTCACTAAATACTTAAGACGAACACATGGTGGCTCTATAAAACTATCTTCAGATGCTGGAGAACTAAAGGAGGGGCCGGTTCTCTGTAGAAATATCTCATATTTATAGAACTTCAAAAATGACCAGAGGTTGCTTAAGGCACCTCTTCAAAATTCGTCAAAATTCAATGAATTTTCTATAAAGGAACTGTGGCGCCTACGCACCGGGATCTAGTGCCTAGGCACCGGGATCTGGCGCCTAGACGCTAGACTCTGTGACCAGGTCTTCGCACCCCTTATCTTTAGACCGCACCTCTTCGCGATTAAAACCATTTTCCTGTGACCAGATGCATTGTATCACATGTCCTATGTATCAGGAGTAACTTGCAGTCTTCTAGAAGGTCTGATAACCGCTTAACACTGTCAAAATAACTGCCCAAAGTTGTCAAAAATCTTAACGCGCCGGTATCGGGCCGGCGCTAGGCACCAGACCTATAATGTTGGCAACTTTGCTTTTTAGCTCCATTTTTGCATCATCTTTTCTCCTTTTACCTTCTTGAACTCTTTTTCTATCACCTATATCCAAAAACATAAAAATACCTTTCATTAAAGCATATTATCCTTAAAAATTGAATCTTAAATAAGGCATAAAAATATGTACTTTTTAAGTGGATCAAATTCCCCCAAACTTAAATGTTACTTGTCCTCAAGTAACCATTTTTATTACATAAAATGTATAACATTTGGAATGAAGTTTAAATATTTAAGATTCCTTGTAATTTTTAGTTTTTATAAATGCTCTAGTAAATCATTAACTAAATTTCACTAATTAAGGTTAATTTTAAGAATTTAAAGAATACTTAACTACCAAATCCTACGGCTTTAAAATTTTCATTTATTTCAAGAATAATTGTAATTTATCATATTAAGGTCATATACATAATTTACAAGAAAAAGACTTTCATGAAAACTATTTTAGTAAGTATGATTGTACATAAAAATTAAGTTAAAAATGCAGTTGTTTTTCTTCCTATAAGATAATTCAAGTGAAGCCAATTTTTGATTAGGCATCTCCTCAAGCTTCTCCTCACATTTCTTTTTTTGCTCTTTTATTCTTTTTTTCTTTTTCTTTTTTCTTTTTAAAGATATTTTTCAATCCCCCTTTTTTTCACAATTTATGACGATTAATATATCTGGATAGCCTGTTAATGATTTTAAACATCACTATCCTTAACTTATATTTAAAAACTTATACATTTTCACTTAATAAATATGACTTTCTTAATAAGCATTTTTCAAAAATGATTTCAATCTTTTCATTTTCAAGTAATAATCTTGATTCCTTAGTATTTCAAAAATACAATTCTCTTTACTATAAATAGAAAAAATTTTAATCTTATTATTCTTTAAGTTAAATAATTCTATTCTTAAAACCATTCAAAATTATTAAAATTTTAGTTAAGTTTACTAAATTATTTATAAATTCAAAATTTTAAGTAATCTTAAAAAAAAATTTCATTCCTTATGTTATGTTAATATTTTTAAAGAAAATATTAGTAATTAAGGACAAATAATATTTAAATTTCAAAGAATTTTTCCCTTCCGCCAAACTTTAGTTTTGGTATAAACATGAATTATGAAAATTTCTAAAGCATGAGAGAAAAGAATAGTATATTTCTACCAGGAATGAAAAATAATTTAGAAAGAAAAATTTTATTTCTACAAATGCTTTTTACGAATATAAAAGAATGGTTCAAGCATATATAGAAAAATTTTAGGAAGCAGGATCAATTTCGACAAAAATATTTTTTTATAATTTTAAATAAAAATAACTAAACTAAACAGGTGTACTGATCACTATACAAAAATAGAAATAAAACATCCCATTATAGAAATAAACTTTAACAATCAAACAATCATCAATACAATAATAAGTTTCTCAGAATCAATAAACTCTAAACATCAAAAATACACTAACATCAACTGTGTATCAAACATAAAAGCAAATCATCACATACATCATTAACCAACATACTAACAAAACAAAACATAAATAAAACAACTACACAATCCTAGAAATCTACTCATCACTAGCTGTCTCTTTATCCTCATCATCATCAAAACAAAATTCTACATTCTTATTCTGGATATCAAATGTTGAGAATCTAGGGTAGGTCGGGAACTGAACAGAAAGATCAACCTTAAGGAATTTAACAAGACACTCATAATACTCAGCATCAAAATCACTCTTCCTCAGGGTGTACTCAAAAAGATGATCCAATTTCAAATCTATAGTATCCACTCTACACTGGGTTAAAAGTAGCATATTCTGCTGCTCTTTAAATTTTTCATGCATATTTTCCCAAAAATTAGATGGTGTCTTAGAAGCTGAAGTGGAGGGTAAAGAAGTAGAAGGTCTACCTGAAGTAGGTAATGAACTAGAGGGTGCGGTAGAACTCTTACCTCGAACTCAATCATAAATACTAACATTTTCCTGTCCAATGGGCTTGGTAGATTTGAGCTTCTCCTCTGAAAGCTCAGCAACAACTCCAACACTTTCGCACAGAGAATAAGTCAGAGATGGGAATCCCAATCCTACAGAAGTGCTAGAACGAGCGGTGGCCTCTACAGTATCATAAATAATACTTCCCACATCAATTGGCTTCCTCTCTTGTATGCAATAGTTGAGGATAGCTCTGTCCTTTGTGACCTCACTCAAATGGTTGGATGGAAGGAGGTGAGCAGAAATAAAATAATGTCATGCCTTAGAAACACCATTTAGCTTAGAAGATGAAAAATTTATCTGTTTCTCATTCCGGATCTTCCAAGCTCCAGTATCATCAGTCAAAAAAGCAATAACCATCTCCAAATCTCCCACAAATGGAGATAATCCGAAATAGTAGCACTCAATGTTCGGTGGCAGGCTGTAGAAAATGTTGATTCTCTCAGGCGTGAATCCTACTCCAACTCCTCTCATGAAAACCTCGTAGTCTTCGGCATCCATAAAATTTGCATAAAATTCCATGACGACAGGGATAACAGCAACATCAGTGAAGTAGTAAAATCGTTACCAGTTCAATGCAATGATCGTATCTTCAATCCTTCCACCAGGATTGTAGAAACTCCTCTCTGAGATAAATTTCGTCATCGTAGTAAAGTCATTGTAACAAAAATGCACTGTGGTAGTAACAAATTTGCTACGATCGAAATTTTCTCATTCCTTCCCTCACTTAGATTTCGAAGCCATCTAAACGTAAGAGAAAGAAAACACAAAATAAATTAATGAATCAAACAAATAAGCTTATTTAAGCTTTTAAAAACTTAAATAAAGCTTCAAATCCATGGATTAAACTCCAAAAATAAAAAATTTCGATTTTTCTCAAAATTTGAAAATTACATGGTGAAAATAAAAATTAAATGGATTAGAAGGTAGATCTGACATCGAGATAAAAAAATAAAGTGATTCCAAGCTCAAAAACTCAAAAATTCGACCTAAAAATGGATCCCTAAGGTTGTTTTTCATGAAATATGGAGGAAGAAGGAGCTTAGGCGTCGTTAATGGCATCGGTGGGTTTAAAAGCCTGATTTTCAGGTTCAGGCTGAACCGGTGCCTAAGCGCCGAATTCTGGCGCCTAGGCGCCAGACTGGCCTTACCAAAAACTTGATTTAAAAATTGTATTTTCCACCAAAACTTAACAAATTTGACTTCTAATTACTCACATGAGAGTATTATTCCAATTTGTAACTTTCATACATTTCCACAAACAATTTAAATGATAATATAGATCTAACATTCAAACACAATATATAATCTAATTCTTTTAATTCCATTTTAAAATTTTCCATTCCAAGTCCAAGAAATTTCAGAAAAGTACTATAACAAGGTTCAACACTCTATAAACAACACAAACATCACTATTTCAAAGCAAATTCACAATCAAACAACACAATTTGAACAATGAAAGCAAACACACAAACAAAACTTTCAACTTACTAAAATATAACTCAATCACACTTAGAACAAACCAACGATCTATTCATCTCCAAACTTTGAATTTCCATCCCTCTCGTAATGAAGTTCGCTTGACTCTCATGGATAGAAAACTAACACCCTTGGAAATTCCAAAGCCATCTTCTCGTCAATCCATTTGTTCTTCACATACATCGCCACTGGAGAATCTTGAAAGGCCGCCATATGTTCAAATTGATGCTTCATCTACTATTCCAAGTGCTCAACTTGATGATACATCTCATGCAGACGATTTCCAACACTTAGCAATTCTGCCTCAATCTTATCTAGGGGACTGAATAATTTCTCTAAACTTACAGCAATAAATCCATTGAAATAAGTTAAGGATCTTTAGAAGACTTATTTCTTATACCATTGCAATGATCACCTCTCTCCATTGCTTCCAAACTTCTCTTTTCTCTTCCAAAAGAGTTATGTTGGATGAAATTAGGGTTGCATAGGGATTGGGGACGAAGGTAGGGTGGTTTATAGGAAGAATTAGTGTGAAAACTGAAGATTTTCGGTTTTTGCACGAATAGTAACTGGGGCGCTTAGGCGCTGAAATCTGGCTCCTAGGCACCAAAATCTAGCGCCTAGGCATTGGACCATCGAGACATGGGTTATGCTGGCGCTTAGGTGCCAGGTTTGGGAGCTTAGGTGCCAGGTTTGGGAGCCTAGGCGCTGGAACCACGTTCGAATCTGTTTTGCCTATCGTCAAATTTACAAAGTTTTAGTCTTAAAATAGGTCCATTAAAATAGTGTTATCAACCCAAACACATCGATTAAGATAAATTCAATTCACAAACAAACACAATAATATATGGATTGCCTCCCACAAAGTTCTTGGTTTAACGTCGTCAGTCCGAATTGATTAGTTATTTTAATCGGGTAGACTCAACTCGTAAGCCTCCTTGTAGACTCAGCTCGTAAGCCTCCTTGTAAATCAGTTTCATTTCTCTCATATAAGGCTTCAATCTTAATCCGTTAACTTTAAATATTTTCCTATCTTGGGATCTTTAATATCCACAGCTCTATAAGGGTATACTCTCTCAATTATAAATGGTCCCATCTACTTAGATCTTAATTTTCCAGGAAAAAGTCTTAAAAGAGTATTAAATAATATTACTTCTTGTCCAGGCTCAAATATTTTTTTTGAAATCTTTTTATCATGCAATTTCTTCATTCTTTCATTATAAATCATAGCATTTTCATAGGACTCATTTCTTATCTCTTCCATTTCATTCAGTTGTAATAGTCGTTTCTCTCCTGCAACATTCAAATCATAATTGAACTCCTTTATCGCCTAGTTAACTTTATGTTTCAGTTCAACAGGAAAGTGAAAATGTTTACCACAAACTAACCGATAAGGTGACATTCCGATAGGTGTCTTATAAGCTGTTCTATAAGCCCATAATGCAGAATCAAGTCTATCAACCCAGTCAGTTCTTTTAGGATTAACAGTCTTCTCTAATATTCTTTTAATTTCTCTATTTGTTACTTCAGCCATTCCACTTATTTGTGGGTGATAAGCAGTTGCAATTCTATGTTTAATTCCTAATTTTTCCAGTAATGATTGAATTCTTACATGTCTGAAATGACTTCCCCCATCTGTGATAATTACTCTCGTCATTCCAAATCTTTTAAAAATCATTTTCTTTAAAAATTTCGAAACACTTTTGGAATCACAGTTAGGTAAAGCTACAACTTCAATCCACTTTGAAACATATTCAACTGCTAATAAAATATAAATATTTCCAGATGATGGTACAAAAGGTCCCATAAAGTCTAAACCCCATACATCAAAAATCTCAATTTCTAATATATAGCTTAGAGGCATTTCATCTTTTCTGGATATATTCTCTATTCTTTGACATCGATCACAAGTTTTCACATAATGTCAAACACCTTTGAATATTGTAGGCCAATAAAATGCAGAATTTAAAATTTTAAACGTAGTTTTATCCACTCCAAAGTATCCTCCAAATTCAGAATCGTGGCATTTTTGAATAATTGCAAAAGTTTCTTCATAAGGTACACATCCTTGAATCAGAGAATCTCTGCCTATTTTAAATAATAGAGGATCTTCCCAAATATATGATTTAGAGTCATTCTTGAATTTCTTAATATATTTGCTATTCAATCCATACGGTAAAATATTGCTAACCAAATAGTTAATTACATCAGCATACCAAGGCATTTGTAATCCTTGTATAACATATAACTATTCATCAGGTAATTTCTCATTTATATTTTATTCAGTAATATTCTCACTATTATTTTTAATTCTTGATAAATGACCAGCAATTTGGTTGTCAGCTCCTTTTATGCCCACTATTTGAAAATAAATTCTCGTAAAAGTAGAACCCATCAATTAATCGAGGTTTAGCATCTTTTTTAGACATTAAATACTTAATAGAGAAATAATCAGTATGTAAAATACATTTAGTCCCAAGAAGATAAGGTCTAAATTTATCAAAGGCATATACTATTGCTAAGTGCTCTTTCTCAGTAGTAGTGTAATTTATTTGAGTTTCATTAAGAGTTTTGCTAGCATAATATATAACTTTGAAAATTTTCTTATATTTTTGTCCCAATACTGCTCCAAGTGCATAATCACTTGCATCACACATTAATTCAAAAGGTTTACTCCAATTAGGTGCAACAATGATAGGTGCAGTGACTAATTTTTCTTTTAGAATAATGAAAGCATTCAGACAATCTTCATTAAATTCAAAATTAGCTTATTTTTCTAATAAATGATAAAGAGGTTTAGCAATTTTAGAAAAATTCTTTATATATCTTATATAAAATCCAGCGTGATCCAGAAAACTTCTCACATCAGTAACAGTAGTAGGTGGTTGAAGTTCAGCAATAATTTTCACTTTTGTCTGATCAACTTCCATCCCTTTTTGTGAAATTTCATGTCCAAGTACAATTCCTTCTGTGACCATAAACTGACATTTTTCCCAGTTTAGAACCAAATTTGTTTCTTCACTTCTTTTCAAAACTTTTGTTATATTTCCAAGCAAGACTCAAAGAAAGTTCCATATACTGAAAAATCGTTCATAAATACTTCAATTCCTTTTTCAATTAAATCACAGAATATTGACATCATACATCTCTAAAAAGTGCATTACATAAACCGAAAGACATTCTTCTAAAGACAAATGTTCCATAAGTACTTGTAAATGTTGTTTTATCTTGGTTCTCAGGAGAAACAAGTAATTGATGATAACCATAATATCTATCCAAAAAATAGAAATATGAGTGTCCAACTAATTTATCCAGCAACTGATCCAAGAAAGGTAAAGGAAAATGATCCTTTCTAGTGGCGTTGTTTAGTTTTTTATAACGAATGCAAATTCGCCAACCAGTAACTTGTCTTGTAGGGATTAATTCATTTTTATCATTAAAAATGACAGTTACTCCTCCTTTCTTAAGAACACAATGAATATGACTTACCCGTTTACTATCCAAAATAGGATAAATAATTCCAGCATCTAACCATTTTAAAATCTCTTTTTTAACAACCTCTTTCACAGTTAGATTCAATCTTCTTTGAGATTCAATAGTAGGTTTAAAATTTTCTTCCATTAAAATCCTATGCATACAGATTGAAGGGCACAATCCTCTTACATCTGCAATAGTCCAACAAAAAACTTTCTTATAGTTCTTCAGAACTCCTATTAATTTTTCTTCTTGATCTTTACTTAGTTCTGAAGATATAATCACATGTAAAGTTAATGAATTTCCAAGAAATACATACTTTAAATGTGCAGGTAACATTTTAAATTCTAGTTCAGGTGTTTTTTCAACTGAGGGTAAAAGTATATCAGTGTTAGTCGTGTCTAAAATTTCCCAGTTATCATGAATATAATGAGCTTCTTCAAATAAATTTTCATCATTCACTTCTTTAATTTCTTCAGTTAATGACTCATTATATAACATAGATGCATCATTTTTTCTTCAAAAATGATTTACATTTTTCTTGATAATGCTTTTCAATTATATAATCAATAATATCCATCTGATAGCATTTTTCTTTATCAGGATACCTCATTGATTTCAGATCATTAAATGTTATCTCTTGATCATTAACTCACATTGTTAATTCTTCTTTTTGCACATCATTCGTAGCTCATCTGGTAGCTAGAAAACGTCTCCCTAAAATAATTGGTATTTCTTTATCTTCTTCCATATACAATATAATGAAATCCACAAGGGTAGATAAATTTATCCACTTTATCAAGAACATCCTATATAACTCCTTTAGGATAAGTAATAGATTGATCGGCTAACTGAAGTGTTACAGTGGTGGGAGAAATCTCTCATAAATCTAACCTTCGAAAGATAGAAAATGGCATGAGATTAATACTTGCTCTTAAATCACATAAGGCTTTTCCACAAAATTTTTCTCCAATAGCACATGGTATAGTGAAACTTCCAGGATCTTTAAGCTTCTGAGGTAGTTTCTTTTGAATTATTGCACTACATTCTTCGCTTAATGCAACAGTTTCATAAGCTTCAAATTTTTTTTTCTTGCTTAAAATATCCTTCATAAATTTTACATAACTCAACATTTGTTCCAAAGCTTCAGCAAATGGAATGTTGATGGTAAGCTTCGTAAAAATCTCAAAGAACTTAGAAAATTGATGGTCAAGTTTCTGTTGTTTTAGTCTTTGAGGAAAAGGTGGTGGTGGTCTTTCAACTTCCACATCAATAGGAATTACGGTCTGATCTTTACTTGGAGAAAGAGTTTCTTTAGGTTTTTCAATCTCTTCAACCTCTCCCTCCTTTTCAATTTCATTCTGAATTTTCTCTTTTAAGTCCTTTCCACTTCTAAGTTGTACAGCTTTTGCTTGTTCATGGTCTTTTCTAATTTCTTTTGGATTAATTTCGACATTGCTAGGAAGTGTTCCTTGAGGTCTGTAATTAAATAAATTATCAATTTGTCCCATCTGATTTTCAATATTTTGAATAACAGTGTTTTGACTTTGTAACTGATTACCTAGTTACAAGATCAACTCTTCTAAAGATAACTTTTTCTGTTGATTCTTAAAACCAGGTGTCGGCATATTTTTAGGTTGTGTGTTGTATTTTTAAAAAAGGGTCGCCAACAGAAGTTGTTGGGGAATTTTCAGATTTTAAATTTAATTTTTATATATATATATATATATAATTTAAAAAGTAACATTTGGTTTCTTTCTTTTTTTTGAAAATAATTTTATGTTTGAAAATTTCAAGATATGAAATCAAACTGATCTCACAACCCAAATAGTTTATATAAACGAGCACCGCATCACAAACCGTGTATCTATTCCCAGGAGTAGACACACAGCTTGATGATGGGGCTTGATTAAATAAACTAGAAGATTTATGACATCCGTCTGGTCTGTGAATCAATTTTATAAGCTGACAAGTTCCCCTGCTTAATATAAAGAAATCAAGCAGGGTTTATATTACCTGGGTTCTTAAAGTTCCCTATAAGGGCAAGCCTCTGTAGTTAATTACATCTTAAATGACGGGAATCATTTAAGAAAACTTTCGATAATGATCAGCGGTTTTGCTCTCAAGAATTTCAAAGTTTAAGGTTTCAAAGGATTGAATTTTGGAATTTCAAAAGGGATTAGCTCAAATTTGGAACAGTTTATTTCAGGAATCCAAAGGGAAAGAAGTAGAGGATGTCACAGACCCGAAATGAACTTCGGTGACTTCCCGACTATCCTATTGTTTGGCTTCAATTTGAGAGAATTATTTAATGTTTCAATACTATCAATTTTAGTTAATTATGACTTATATTTGTATGACATAATCACACAAATAGCCTCGAAGATGTGAGGGTTTATGTCGTACCGAATGACTACCTCGGAGTCCTAAGACCGGTTAGGGCTTAATTTGCATAACATAATTATGCAAAATGCCTAACAAAAAGTTGAGAATTTATGTTGCACTAGGCAGACTACCTCGAAATCCTATACCTTTGTTATTTAATTCTAAGAAAGGTTTTGCTGAAGTAGACTCATGTTTTGCTAATGACGATGGTCGTGCTGCCCACTATGCTCCAAGCTCCTTATTGTTGCAGAGGTTTAGTTTTGGAAGGTGAAAATCAGGAGATGAGAGAAGTTTTTTGGTTTAGAAGAGTTGAAAATTGAGATGGCTTAGTATTTTAATTAAAATAAATCTTAAAGTTGATTAAGCAGAACCGATTAAGATCCCACGGTTCCATCATCCCGACACCGCTATTTTCATCGGATTCATTAGTCCAGATGAATTTGCTAAACTCAACTGAATGGGTACCACACTTTCATTTAGACCGTGGGAAATCTCGTTAGCAACACGTGGGTTACATCATCAGAGGGATTCCCGATCATCCAACGAGACGTTTTAATTTAGTTGTAGTTGTAGTTTTGTTGTTATGTTTGTGATTAAATTTTGAGTTGTTTTTATATTTTGAATGATGTGGTGGTAAATTTTATCTTGTATTGATTTTTTAATTTAGTTTTGGATTTCGGTTTTGTGGTTATCCTAAAGGTTTCAGTTTTCATGTAGGGTGACATTCTTGTTTAACATGCAAAAGAAGTAAAGTGCAGTGCAGGTAAATAAATCGCAATAAAATAAAAGCATACCTGGAGGGTCTTCTCGTCATTCGCAGCTGCACTTAAAACACAAGACAGAGCATTTAAATATTTGCAATAAGTACCTAGGTAAAACTAGGGGAAGGTTCTGGTTGTCTACCAAAATCCTAATCCTATTGCTAGTTACTTCCTATGACGTATAGGTTCTTGTGTTTTGTTAAGAATGATTTTCTTTACCAAGGAACAATTAAGTTCAATTATTCTTTTAAAATACCTCATCATATTGAGAAAGTGCTCAGGACGAGTCCTGAACATCTTTTCAATGCTTCTGAGATTATTTCGACTCCAAATGAATTTCATTGTACAGGTGAATTGGTCATCAAAGAATTTAGTTAAGTTTTGTTTCTTGCTCAGTGAACTTGGACATTTGATTATCCGATGAGTAAAGTGACATTTCACTTGATGTTCCATTTAGAGGTTATAAATGCGAGATCCTTCAGGGGTAGATTAGTTAATTAAGGAATTTAACTATTCTTAATTGAAATTTGAGTTGGAGATTTAAAGTGATTTTGATTTAACTATAAAGTTTTATTTGATATTTCATTAGGTGTTTTAAACCATTTTAAGTTGGAATAGTATTCAGATTGTTGTAATTCAATTAAACTTTATATTTTAAATGATTTTAATGTTTTAAATTGATTTTAATGTCTTAAATTGATTTAATTTATAATTTATGATGTTTTAATCATGAGTTGTTCTAGGTTAAACTTTGATATTTTAAATTATTTAAGTTGAAAGAGGTGTTTAGATTATTTAATTTTATTAAATTTTAATGATTCAAATGTGGCTTAAATTAATCATAGTTCTTTAGGTTAATTTTAATTGGTTTGGTTTTCACATTTTTTTTAGTTATAAATTGTTTTGAGATTAATTTTTATGTTTCAAATTTGTTTTAAGTTTGTTTCCAAATGATTTCAAATTAGTTTTAATGTTTTAGATTTATTTTATTTTGATTATTAAATCATTTAATGTTTTAAGCTTTAACTTAATTAAAATTTATCTCCTTTTTTAATCATTAATTTTGATCATTATTTCTCTATGGTTGATTAAAAGTTGAATATTATTGGAGTGATTCATTTAGGGATTTTAAATTAAAAAATTTATATCTTCTTAAATCATATCCCTAATCTTAATAATCCAAATTTTAATTATTCTCCCAAAATTTAAATGATTTAATTAATTAAGGTTCCATTTTTTATTTATTAAAAGTGATTAATGGGTTTCTACCCCTTAATTCCCTAAGTTTCAATCATCCAATAGAAAATTAAGATCAAATATTCGTCCCTCCCTTTGATTAAGCCTAAAGCATTAATTAGGGTTAAAATCCTTAATTACTTTTATGCCCTTTTAAGCTTGTTCACTCCATAACTCACTAAATTGAGCTCAAATGAACTTAAATTTTTATGTCACCTCACACACATGTCAATTAAGACATTAGAGGAGAAAAAGTGATTTTTCCATTTTTAATTTATTTTATAAAATTATTTTTTTGAAAAATAAGGGTTTTCAATGAAAATTCAACATGATAACCATGGTAAGGTTTCTATCCGTAGGAAAATTATGGGATGTTTCTACTGAATAGAGGACCATTTAGACCAATTTTTATGATGTTTTAAATTATATTTTATTTATTATAATTAATTTGAGTTTTTGGGTATTAATTAATTATAAAATAAAATTAAGATTGAAAATTAAGTTTTATATTTTTCAAAAATCTCTCTAAGGTCAGAGAACCCAGAGAAGTAAGTTTTATATTTTTTTGACATTTGGTTGATTTATTGGAATTGTTTTAGTGAAATGTTAGAAAAATCCATTTTTTAAATATTAAAAATGTTCCTAAGTCTTTAAAAATTAATAGCTTAACTTAGAGACTTAGGAAAATTAGGGGAATGGTTCCTAAATGATTAGGAGGCCAAATGTTACATTTTCATGATTTTTAATATTTTTCATAATTTTTATAATTTTTTAATTATTAAAATATTCAAAATGAGTTAAAAATGAAAAATTTTGAAAAATTCCAATTTTAATTTTCTCAGACTTCCCCCTGATACCAGAGAGGCCCCAAAATTGATTTGGTGAATTTTTTAGGTGTATTTTGGACATTATGAATTTTTTAATTTTTTAAAATAGCTATGTCACTTAATTAACTCATTTAATGGGTTAAGTTAATTCCAATTGACTTGAAAGTTTTATGTGAGATTCTCTGTATCCTAAGTGACAGTGGAGAATTAATTTCAAGTGATTTTAATGTGTAATCATTCCTAATTAATTAAAGTTCAGTTTTGAGTGTTTGGGCTAATTAGGGGCTTTTTTAAGGAAATAAATCAAACCATAATTTTCCTAAGGTCCTTTAGTCTTAAGCTACTCCACTAATTTTTCTAGAATTTTCTAAGCAACATGCAAATTATTGGAATTAAAATACCAAAAGAGACACATAAACTTAAAAAATAGATAACTCTCTATAGAGATGACCTCTGGTCTTGGAAAATTCAGGGAATGCTCCCAAGAACAGTGGCTACAAAAGCCCTATGGTCTCATGTCATGGTGAATTTTTTGCATGGATGGAGAATTAAAATACTCAAATCAGTGAATAATTACTTAAAAATCAAATATTCATCAAAATAATTTAATTCTTTTTCCACAATATTCTCCTCTGTTCACTGAGCAAGATAATATTTTTCTTTTATTTTTTTGATTTTTCTATGCAAAGATATGCATTTTTAAAATTCTGGGCATTTAAATAAATCAAAAATACCCTAATTTCCTACTTATCCAGCGTGGCACCTCATCATCCTCGGCAGCTCTGAAGTCCCACGCGGTGCTTTCTAATTCGAAACCGCCATCTGACTGAGATGCCACGCGGCCCACTACTCTGTTTCATCTCCTCGTCCGGCTTGATCTCCACCATTCATTCATTACACGCGCCATCCGACGGTAGCTGGTCATCGTCTACGACTGGTGCATCCCCAGAGCCGTCCAAGTTCTAACCCTAAGATCTCCCTCATCTCTCAACCAAATTTAATGACCTTGGGCTCTATGAACTCATTTAGACAAGAAGAACACATCCATACGGCTATGATGCTATGAACGTAACTCAAATAAAATGGAGAATTGAAAGAAGCTCTCGGGAAGGAAGGGTTCAATACGTTGGCTCTGAGAAGTGAAGCTTCAATCAGAGAGGCTCGACCCAATCGTTGGAGTCTAAGGAAGATAGGGATGAAGCCTGGAGCTGTAGTGAAATGCCTAGACCTGACTTCCACCAAGACCGATTTCGAACTCTGGCCGATAGAAGGAATGGCTGGCCTAGTGAGGGGGCTTTAATTGGGGAACTTCTTCTCTTGGTCTGGTGATAGTGTAGAGTCAATGAATTTGATGATTGGCTCACTGTGGTAAAGTATCCTGTTTTTTGGCTTAAAATTGAGCTCAAAAATTGAGCTCACAGAGAGGACTTTAGGGCTGGATTTCAGTTGGGATCAATTGATCTAGGTTAGGAGAGGAGTTTAGAACCGATTTGACAGAGTTTTGTTAAGGTCCAGTGCATCCAACCTTTTGGCCGTGGAGGTGAGGCGTTTAAATAGACATGGTTAGAGAGCTTCCTAGGATCAACTGAAGGCTGGGATCAGCTGCTCAGGGGAGGAGAAGAAGAGCTCCAATGATCATTGGCCATGGGACAGCTCAGCAAAAAAGAATTTGAATTTTTGGCTCACATGGAGCTCTTGGGTGTGGTGTTTTGGTGACCCAGGTCGCTGGCCGGTCATGCATTGGTCACCATCTTGACCAGTGAGATCAGGGCTAGGGTTTGGTGAGTTCAATTGGCTTTGGACATGTGTAAATGGGTTTGATTTAAATGGTATGGGGAGAGAACTCATTTTGGCTTATTTTGGTCAACCCATGCAAGTGGGTTGGGTGCACCTCCCCAAGACCTGATTTTGGGCTGAGGGAATCAGTGGGTTCAGCCAAGAGAATGTGGTGAGATCCCCATCCATGGTGAGGTGGCTAACTTGGATTAAAGTGTGACATGAATGATGTTAACAAAAATTAGTGAAGGATTAAGAAAGAGCCTTCTCCTTTTGCCACTAATGGCTTGGTGAGGTGGAAAGTGGCTCCTATGGCTTGCATATAGCTTACCCATGGCTTCATGGCTCCATGTGGCTTGGGGCAAAGCATGGTCAATTTTATGGAAAACTTAGGGAAGATTTTGGCATGAGGCTTGATTTGGAATTATTTAGTGATGAAATTGAAACTTAGGGATGATATCAATTAAAGGGATGATGAGAAAAATGCCACATGGGCTTTGCAATAGATTTTGGGCTTTTTAAATTTGGTGAAAATGAGCTTTTAAATGTTTTATGAAAGTGGGCTTTTAGGTTTTAAAAATAAATTTTGGATGGGAATATCGTGAAAGGTTATGCCAAATAAATGTTGCATTTAATTTAGGGATGTGTTATAAAAATTTTAGAAAAGCTTTGGGGTCATTTAGAGTTGAATTTGAATTAATTTAGGTTTTGGTAATAGGACTAAAGTGGGTCAAATTGGGCTAGCTTGGGTTAAAGTTGGGCTAAAGTTGGCTTTGGTGTAAAATTAAAGTTGCAAAAGGTTTATGGGAGTGTGAAAAAGTGTTTTTTTTTAATTTTGGGATTTAGGCTTGTTTGGGTTCATGATTGGTTTAGGACAATTTGGGGAATTTTGGTTTGGGTTAGGTTTGGGTGGAGTTTGGGTATAAATATAGGGTAAATTAAGTTATAGTTTTGTTTTTGGGGATGTTAGGAAGATTTCAAAACAAATTTGGGGAAAATTGGGTGAAATTTGGGTTGAATTTAGGATGGATTGGGTTGGTTGGTCATTTTGGGCCTTAAGAGCTAATTTGGGGCTTTTGATCAAATTGGGTTAAATTGACAAAATTGGGGTAAGTGGAAATTAAACAAAATGAAATTAGGAATATTTGGGATTTCCTGGAATTTTTTGGGAATTTTTGGATTTTTGGGTCAAAAAGGGTATTTTGGGTATTTGTAGGGTATTGGGGGGTATTTTTAGAAATTTTGGTACATTTGGCCATGGATGACCAATTTGAGTGGTGGGGAATGTTTAGGATTGATTTTGAGAAATTTTGGGTAATTTAGGTAATTTTGAAAGTTTTGGGCAATTTCAAGGGTATTTGGTAGGTTTGGTGGGTTTAGGGCCCGAGGGGTCAAAAATTGAAATTTGGGAAAAATGAAGATTGATTAGATGTGAGTAAAATGAAACCATTTATTTTTTTGAGCCATGAAGCCATGCTAAGCTCACAATAGACATAAAAGGAATCATTTTAGGTACTCAATATGTTGTTCCTAACTCTCTTAGCTAGGGGCTTAATGGTTGAGGTCCATCCATATGAGTTACCTACATAAGTGAGGAAGCCAAGTTAGGTAAGAATGGTTTTAGGATTTGGAATGTGTGTGAGAGTGTGGTGTGTGCAAGTTGAACCTCACCAAGACCAGCCCACCCAGGGTAATCTTAAGGCCAAAGAGTCCTATAGGAAACTCATCCTTTAAACCTTCACATATTGGTTTTAACCCTCCAAGTGGCCTGTGGGTTTACAATCAAACATGTGGGGTTTGAAGGTTGTTAAGAAGTGCTTGAATTTCTAAGTGGTGGGTTTCATCTCTAGTCTTCTAGGATAGTCAAGGAGAAGTCATATGGCTAGATCCTAAGCACTAAGGAGAGAAAAGAAAGAACCTCATCAAAAATGAGGTCAACACCAGGATAATAAGTTGGTCTAAAGTTTCAACTTCCTTGATTGCTCCAATTCCCAGCTGGATTAACTTGATTATTACCCTATTGTTGATATTCATTACTTCAATTAAAATTAGGGTGATTTTTCCAACCTGGATTATAATAATTCAAATAAGGGTTATTAGTTTTACTAGCAATAGCTTTCACTGTCTCCATTATTTGAGAATCATCAATATTTGCATAATTGTCATTACTTACATGTGAAACGTTAATAGCAAAATTATCCAATTTCTTAGATATCGTAGCCACTTGTGAAGCTAAAATAGAAAAGACTTCATTATCTTAAATATTTTCCACTCTTTTAGGATTAACCCTTTCAGAAGGCCATTGAAAATTATTTTTAGCCATTTCTTCAATTAAATTATAGGCTTCATCAAATGTTTTAGCCATTAAAGAACCACCAGCAGCAGCATCTATAATAGATCTAAGTGATCTAATAAGTCCGTTATAAATTGTTTGAAAAATTAACCAGTCTGGTAAAGCATGATGAGGAAAATTTTCTTAATAGTTCTTTAAATATTTCCCATGTTTCATATATTGTCTCTCCATCAAATTGACTAAATGAAGTAATATCATTTCTTAATTTAGTAGTTTTAGAAGGAGGAAAAGATTTAGCAAGGAAGTTTTGTGCCATATTTTCCCAAGTTTTAATAGAACTAGTTGCTAATGAGTTCAGCCACATCTTTGCTTTATCTTTTAAAGAAAAAGGAAATAGTCTAAGCCTAATAGCATCATCAGAAACATTATTATATTTAAAGGTAACACAAAGTTCTAATAAACTAGCAATGTGTAAGTTTGGATCCTCATTTGGTGTTCCTCCAAATTGATTATTTTGAACCATTTGAATAATAGAAGTTCTAAGCTCAAAAGAATTAACATCTACAGCAGACATTTGAATACTAATATGAAGTTCATCAGCTGTAGGGTTTGTATAATCCCTTAATGGTTTATAAACATTTTGTTCATTAATTTCTATTGGATTTTCATTATTTTTATGTAAATTTTCCATTTCTTGAAATTTTTTAATTTGCTTTATTTTTTAATTCTTTTAACAGTTCTTTCTAATTCAGAATCAAAAGGCAATAATCCTTCAGATCCATAACTACGCATAAGAAATTAAATAAAAGGACTTTAAAATAAAATAAACCAAAAATAAAATCTTTTTGGTATTTTTATTTTTGTGTTTTTTTTGTAAATATTTTTGTATTTTTAAAGAAATAAAAGTGTATATAAAATATTTTTAATTTGAAAATTTTAAAAGTTTTCTTTCACTTCCCCGACAACGGCGCCAAAAACTTGATACTCTCTCGATCTATGTGATATGACCTCGACCCGTAACTATGCCTACAATTTAATCCTTTAATTTATATTTCAAAGGGTAGTGTCCAAAAAATATTTTGCACACCAGAGGTACTACGCAAGTATGCGTATCGTATCCAGTAATACAGGGCTCTATTGGAGTCCTGGTTATCGATCCCACAAGGAATATTAATTTAAGAAATTAATAGATTTTTAAATTGAAAGTAATTATAATTTTTATTCCTTTTCAAAAATCAGATTTTAAGTTTTATGAAATTTTTACTAGATGCAAGTAAAGTAGCAATAAAGTAAATGTTGATGTAAGTATAAATAAAACAACTTTCTCCTTTTCAACCAATCCAAGATTTTTCAGAAAAATTATCATTCATGGAGAACTTGAAATTATGGTATTGTGCCAAATAGAAGTAATCATATTCTTTACCTTCGCTCGATAGTATAAAAAACATTGGCTAATCTATAGATTGGTTCAGGATATATTATTAGTAGAATGGGTTAATCTAGACTCACATTTCTAGATGTCCATGGGTGGCTATGGTCGACCCTACTAGTGACCCGTTCCCTTTCTATAAACCAAATTATTAGAATTTAGTCTGTCACTCTAAAAACTAATTAGCCCAATAAATAATATTTTTCTATTTATTTGCACTTCACCTTGAATAATTCGCACATGGCCTTCGATTACCCAAGGATTCATGTGATATCTACTAGTTAAGAACTCATCTCTGGATAGGTCTCAGAATTGTTCTACAGATTTTAACAATTCAAATGGACAGTTTAAAAAGTAAATTAAGATCAGGTATGAATATCATCGCAATAATTTTTAATATTAAGTTTAATTTCTCCTATGAAATCAAATTATCTTTATTATCTTTTCATGGTTGAAAGGAGAAAGAAAAGTAACTAATCAGAACACATTGAATTCACACAAGAAAACATATTTATAAAACTTTGAACCAAATTACAAATACTTATCTAGAATGTTCCTTCAAGTGATCTTTTGACTCCTACTGACTCCAATGCAAAGCACAAGACTTCAACAGCACCAGCACTTAAAAAATCTCACTTAGTAATCAAGGAATTGAGTAGTAACACTCAAAATAACAAAAATAAACTTACTAAATACTTAAGATTAATATATGGTTGCTCTCTAAAACTGTCTCTGGATGCTGGAGAACTAAAGGAGGGGCCGGTTCTTTGTAGAAATGTCTCCTATTTATAGAGCTTCAAAAATGAGCAGAGGTTTCTTAAGGAACCTCTTCAAAATTCGTCCAACTTCAATGAATCTTCTATAAAGTAACTATGGTGCCTAGACGCTGGGATCTGACGCCTAGGCGCCAGACTCCGTGACCAAGTCTGCGCACCCCTTCACTTTGGATCACACCTCTTCTCAATTAAAATTGTTTTCCTAAAATAAAATAAATTGTCTCTAAGGGCCCCCTTACATAATTTTAAAATTAAATATCAAGTGATATTTACCCTACCTTTTGGGATGATTAAGATATTAGTTCATTGAGCATAAGGGTATAAAATAAATGAATAATTTAGTAATTATGAGAAGTCCAAATGAACTCGAGAAAGTTTAAAAGGGTTGTGAAATATCTAGGTACTCTCTTGATCTTCTCACAAGTCTTTTGGACACCTTATAGGATAACTAAACTTATCATATTTATTAAAGGAAAACATCTCACAGATGAATACATAGGACCCACCAAGTCACGACATAGAATTTTGTAGGCCTATGAAGAACCTATCTATAGGCTTTTACATTCCCGCAAATTACAAATGTTTTTAAAGTTTCAGGTGGAGGAAAGAGAAGACTCGTCAGGTACACTTTTATAAGTTTACGGTACCTTCTTTTTAGTACTTCCTTTAGTTTACTTTTTTCTACTTATAAGCTTGCATGTTAAACAACAATATCTCCCTGTATGAAAACAAAACTTTTAGGATAGCTACAAAACTGAAACCAAAAATCAAAATTAAAATAAAATAAAGATAAAATTCACCGCCATAATAGTTAAAATATAAGACAACTCAAAATTTAATCACAAACAAAACCAAAATCACAATTACAACTAAATAAAAATACTTTTATCAGATGATCGAGAATACCTCGGAGGATGCAACCTACGGCTGCTAACGAGATTTCCTACGGTCTACATGAAAGTATGGAAATCATTAATTTTAGTTTAGTAAATACATCTGGACTAAGTGAATCAGAAGAAAATAGTTGTGCCGGGATGAAAGAACCGTGGGATCTTAACAGGTGTAGCTATAATCAATTAAAATATTCCTCAATAAGACATTAAGTCACCTCAATTTAAACATTTCCAAAACATGACACTTCTCTTTTCTCCTACAATTGCCACTTCTTTAAACTAAACATGCTACGAAGAGGAGCTCAGAGTATGTGTACTGGGCAGCACAGCCATCTTTAACAGCAAAAGTCCTTAGAAATAAACAAAAAACCATAAGCCTTTAAGGTAGCTTGTCTAGTGCAGCATAAACCCTTGCTTATCCCTTTAAACCTTTGCATGACCATGTTGTGCAATATAAGCCCTAACTCGCCTTAAGTTCTGAGGTTGTCATTTGATATGACATAAACCCTCCCATCTTCTAGGTTGTTCACATGATCAGTATCAAGTGAATGTAAGCCCTAAATAATAAAATTTACAGAATAAAATATTAAATAAATATCTCAAACTGAAGCCAAACCATAAGATAGTTGAGAAAACACCAAGATTCTTCTTGGATTTATGTTCTTCCTTTAGTTCTTTTTTCCTTTCGATTCCTATAATAACAGCTCCGAGATTTGAGCCACTCACCTATTGAATTTCCTATTATCACATTTTTTTGAAGAACCCTTTCTTTTGAAAGTCATGACTATAAATATTTCCTGATCTTTATCAAGGGTTTTCTTAGGTGACTTCAGTTATCTAAGATTTAATTAACTATAGAGGCTTACCCTTATAAGAAACTTAAATACCCGGATTAATATAAACCCTATCTAGTTGTTTCATATTAGATAGAGGAATTTGTCGGTCAATACAATGGTTCACAAACCAAACAGAAGTCATTGGTTTTGTAGTTTATTTGATTGAGCCTTATCATCAAGTAGTGTGTCTGTTCCTCGGGATAGGTGTGTTACTTGCGATATTGTTCTCATTTATTTAAACTAAAAGACGAATGAAATTCGTTCATCTCATTTTTCAAATTTAAAATATTATTTTCAAAATTAATACATATATGTATATAATAAATTAAACCAAAACCATATTTTATATATTCAATACTTTCTCCAAAATAAAGATCGATAAAAACTTAACGGTCGACAGCTATTCCTTCCCAACTACAAGTAATGGGTGGTTACATGTATGGAAAAAGTAAAATCATTTATAAATATTTCACCCAAAATATCAACGAAATTAATAACTTACGGTATGTTGCAACCCATATGAAATAAGTACACTTAGGGGATGCAACTCTTCAAATCTTGAAATGAATAGGGACATTTACAAAAAAAAAAAATATGAAGATGAGACTCATTATGTATGTTGCAAAGCTCACAAGTAGGCTCATTTATTAAGCTTATTGTAGGTAACGCTTCATTAGTTTTGAAGCATTCACCATAACCTTCCAAGCTATAGTAGTATATTAAAAAGTATAATTAATAAAGCATATATACTCACTCCCAATTTCCTTCGGATAATCCTTAAAAAGATAAGTGCATATGATACTATAAGACTAAACACTTATTCTTATGCCAAATACACATAAGTTAGTTATAAAAAAAATGGGACTATTGAGAATAAGTTGCAAGCAATGTCCAACATTCCCATTAGTGCAATTAATATTCCATTGATTATGGCTAGTAAATTGAGAAACATTGGCATGTAAATCACATCTAGACCATAAAATAAAGGCATAGCAAGAAAAGTTCAAATATGGAACTCTTTGTAAGCCATCCATTAGAAAGAAATGAAACTTTATTATTGCACATGACACAAAAGGAAAGATCATTTTTAAATGAACTTCAGTTTGCATAAGTCCTCTAATAAAGGGAGATATCTAATGTTTCACTTCAGCGCAAAGAGATCCATAAAGGTTATGACACCAAGCAGAGAGAAGGGAGTTAGTATTATAATGTCTCCATAAAAGCTTAGCCATATAAACTGTCTTCATAGTATCCATATCAGGCAAGCCAAGCCCACCATTTTCCTTCAGTTTAGTGGCAATTCTACAAACTTTTTTTTTAATCGTTAGAGTAATGTTTCAAAATAGTCCCATATAATTGATATGGGATCATTTTAGTCCTAATGTTTACAGAAGTATTCCGACTATTTTAAAATTAAGCTCTAATAGTCCATTATGAATATTTAAACCCTAATTTAAAGAGTCTACAAAATAATTTGACATTTCTATAAATTCTGGGAATAAAACGGCTCCATGTAAATAGTTAAGGACAATTTTGGCACTTTACTCTATATTTATCATTAAGATAAATTATTTTATTTGTAAGAGATGAGACTTTCTTTCTCAAAACTTTAGGGATAATAGAAGATCTAAAGTAATAATGGAGAATTATAAATAGTTATCTTAACTAAATGGAATCTATCAATGAAGGAGAGAATCTTTTGTTTCCAAACTGGAAGCCTAACTTGCATTATATCAATGATAATAAGCTATCAATAACATATAATTTTATAGAATTAATAGTAAAACCAAAATAATTACCAACGGTTGAACCCTAAGATATCACAAATATTTTACTAAAGGATTGTATTGACAGCTTTAGAGTAACAACTAGTACATTTAGAAACACTGGCATAGAGATTAGTTGCTTCGAAAAAAAATTGAAGAACAAAAGTAATGCACTTGATAGAGAAAATAAAAATTTTCCAAAGCATTATTAGATCATCGACATATATAAAGTTAATTATTTTAAGGTTATTTAACATAAATTAGATCTTTGATGTTGATCCTTTTAATTTGGAGCACACATCCATAGAAATGGCAAAAAAAAAAAAAAAAAATGGAGAATTGAAAGAGGAAACTCTATCCGAAGCCAGAAATTGTACTGAAAAAAACATGAAGCTCACTATTTCTGATCAACGAGAAGTATATTGAGTTTTGCAAGCCTTAATCCAGCCAATGAAGTAGAGGAAAACCCAAGGCAACCATTCTATCATAAAAAGCTGCTGTCAACTCTCCCAAAGGCTTTCATAAGACTGACCATAGATTAAAAAGCTCTAGGATCAGCATAACTATTAAATCTATGTAAAAAATCATTGTCCATGATAATTTTTTCTGCGACAACTCTCCAAGAGATAAGAACTGCTAGAGCATGGTGAATAATGAGCTTAAGCCTGGCAGAAATTTTGTAGATTATTATATATATAATGTTGTTTAAAGATATAGACCCATTATAGTTGAGCATTGGACAAGAGGCTATTTACAAAACAAGGTAATAGCAAAACGTTTCATACGGTTGGAATGTTTAGAAGTGAAATAAATATTTTATGACTTGTATACAGAGAGGCCTGGCAGTATCCCAAATTTCTTTCAAGCATAAAAAATAAATTTCAAACACTAGAACATGTCTGCATAGACTTCCCGTAAAAATAACATTATCTGGATCAACTAATATTTCAGAGAACAGGCTTGAAATATTGTGTAGATCACTGTGATTAAGGGTCTGTTGGGGCAGTTGCAACTTATCGAACAATCTAATGATAAGCTAATTAAAAATAATTTGCTTATAAGTTAGGTGAGGTGGCTAGCACAATTTTTTATTTTTTTGGAAAAGTCAGACCGTAGTCAGAATACTGCCAGAAAGGTGCGGTGTGAAAATGCTGTTTTCAACATTGTGAAAATGCTGTTTTTAGCATTTTGAAAATGTTGTTTTTAGCATTTTGAAAACGCATAAGCAGTCAAAATGCGGTTTACCTAAACAGGCCTGGTGCGTGTTCGAAAAGCCAACACACCAAATAAGCTGCCTTAAAGAGGCGCATAGATATATAAATTCAAATATTAGATTATAAAGTTTTATACATATAAACGTATTATAGACTCTCACGTTCAGCATAAAAAATAAACGATAAAAATAAAGAATCCCAAAGCGAAGAATTTAAGCAAAAAATATAAGTAAAAAAGTCATATATTTTACTAGTTTTCCCAAAAAAATTATGACTGCCAAAGTCGACACATGGTCCATGCAAAAGCAACGAGGAAATTTTCGAGGACACATCTGGAAAGCAGCTTCTCAGGGAAGACTCTATGCGCTGTTTGCAGATTCTCCATTCTGTAATTTGTGTAAGGCATTATATTAAAAACTATACTGCTATGACCTACATATTTATATTTACTGTTTAGTAACATTTTAAAAGCTTGCACAATAAGATTTCTCCAATAACATTTGTCAAATTCAATAAGTAATTTAATGCTCACCGACAGGACAGAAGTAACATAAAATGAGACAGAAATTATGGAAGGAATAAGAAAATGTGGACTCGGGGGATAAGTTGGCCAATGAGATTATCAATTTCTGATTGCATTTATGTAACTGAATTGTTCGAACGCATAGCCCTGGCCAACGGTTCAGTAATTATTCAGAGTTTTAATCTGTATCTGCCAGTTCATTGTGGTGACAAAAATAAAAAAAACAAATCAGATTCATTGCTATTAAATGTCAGGACAATTTTTTGATTTATTGTTCTATTTCATATTTTTTGTATCTTTAGAGTATATATATATAAGTTTACTTCTTATAACAGTTAAATTAACATTTAGTGAAAAGTTGAGTTGTTACAACTATTGAGTTTTTCAATCATGAAAAAAATCTTTCTCAACTCACCAACACAATCATTATGTTTTCAAGTATCCTATGAAATAAATTTTTATTGCAAATGTGCACTATATTTTAGTAAAATATGCTTATGCTTATAATTGTATAAGCAGTGAAATAATATCAGAATATTTGATATAAATTGTATCACGGTGGCTTGACAAACATTAGTTTTCTCTAATGATTACTATTATATATGACATTCAATTCCATTAATCTCAACAAAAATTAAAAAGAAATCAAATAATAGTGAAGGTTGCAGTTCATCTTAATGTTAATTATACAGGATATCATGATATAATTTTATTCATAGGCATATATGCGACTATTTAAAAGAAAATGAAGGGAACAATCTAAGGAACAATAAATAAGAACATCTTCAATTGTGAAAAAAAAAAACAATATAATGATAAATATTATATAAATTTAATATAAATAATTTTGGTAATATATAATAAATTAGATATAATAATAACATGCATTTCTAATCAATACAAAATTAAAATATTTATATAGTTTTTAAAATATATTGCACAGTGGTAGTATTAACGTCATCTCTCCATCTCTCCTCGTCTATATATATATATATATATATATATATATATAAATATATTGAAACCCGAAAGCAAATTCATTAATGAAAAAGAGGATACAAAGCTTTTAGCAAGTGGGCGCAATGAACCCCTCACAAGGTATACATATATACATACATACATATATATATGTATATATATATATATGTATATATATATATATATATATATATATATATTGAAGCCCGAAAGCAAATTCATTGATGAAAAAAGAAGATACAAAGCTTTTAATGAGTGGGCATAATGAACTCCCTCACAAGGTATACAACTCACTCAAAAAAATATTAAAAAATGTACAAGTATACCCCATAAAATAATAACAAGGAAATCTTCCAAAAGATAGTAATGCTCGAAGGTTAAATAGGGAGATGGATTGGTGGTTGGAGTGGAGAATAACACCAACATGGAGCCGATACAACTAACACTGTTGTGATAGCACCCACGGTTTATTCAAAAACAACCATGGAAGGCGGCTACAATACTACCACATAAAACCGAAAATAACACCTGAATAAACCCGATGTAAGGCCTATAGTCCCCGCATGAGAGCACCTGATACAACCACAATACTACCTAAAATAAATTATTTGTAAGGCCTATAGCCTTCGCGTGAGAGTACCCGATACAACCACAATACTACCCGTGATAAGCTCTAAATAACACCAATATACCCACAAAAAAGTCCCAAATAAAAATGTGAATCTTCCATTGTTTGGACCGGATACTGCCTCAATAACAATTAAAATAACTTTTGATGATAACACAATTAATAACCCATAGAATAACTCCCGCGATAATTTCTAAAAGACCCAAAGCAGTGTGAGAACTAAAATACCACTCTCATAACACGTTGAATAATACATAGAATAATGCCTGCAGTAAGTCCCAATACACCCAATACAAAGTCCAACCTCAAAAGCCACTTCAATAACATGATGAATAACACCTAGAATAAGTCCCGTGGAAGATCACGACCCCCAAAGTAAGTATAACAAAAAAAAAACCCTCAGATTCGGACTTCAAATTCCACCTAAAAGGTTTTTCATCTAATGGAAGGGAGATCAAGGGAGTCGCCATGGAGCAAATCTTTCAAATATCTCGAAGGGATATTAAACAATGGATCGGCTCAGTGGAACAACTAGATTTAGCCATCCAATTGACAGGCTAGTTATCTTCTCTGGGAATTTGACTCCAAAAAACATGAGCCATTGGAGAGAACCTCAATATCTTCTTAGCCCAATAAGCTGCTAGGGTATGGTAGTTTTCTACTACAAGATATGAATAAGTTGTAGAGCATCAGATTCAATGTGGATATACTTCTTCTTAAGTGAAATAGCAGTTTTAAGATCCAAAAAAAATAGCAACAGCTTCAGTTTGTAAGGAAGTGCTAGTCATGATACAAGACTAAAAAAATCAGAAGCACTTTCTAAAGTGATCTCTGCAGAAACCCAAATTCCAGAAACAGTGGGAGAGAAACTTCCATCAGTGTTGATCTTAGCCCAAAAGATAGCTGACTTCCCCATTTTACTATCTACAACAGTGAACCTCTTTATAAACCAACAATTGAATCAGGTAAATTAACTTTGAAATAGTTTTACTCTATCAATGTGACTGCAACGGTTTAAAAACATATTCAAAGCAGAGACTTTTTTTTTATCATCATATTTAACACTATTTCGAGTCATCCAAATAAACCAAGCTATAATAAGAGGGATAATATGTAACTTATGCTCCTTTCAGTCCTTCCATCAGACATCCATGTTGATCCAGTTGTGGTATGATTTTTTTTTAGATTTAGATACTCCTGTGTGGTAGAACAAACTGAAGTTGAGATCTGACATGAGAAGAACAGGAGGTTCAGGGTTTCTTCCTCACAACAACATAAACAACATCTTGTAGCTCCCCTCTGCCCCTTCAGTTTGTGAATAAAATCATCAGGCAAGAACTTTTTAAACAACCTCCAGCTAAACATAGAAATAGAAGGACTTAAAATTTTATCCCATATGTGTTTCCCAAAAAAAAAAAAATTATGTCATTTGAAGGAAAATCTGAAAATGAAAGCATTGAAGGATTGGCTAGAAGAATTCCTGGTTATTATTCTTCCCTTGCTGCTAAGATTAATAAGCATTTATTTAATATGCTTTATTGTATTCTGATCAACCAATTAGCTAAGGGCTTCAACATTCCACTAATCTCCATTCCAGAATTCAGAGACTTTACTCTTTAGATTTTTGTGGTTTTTATCTAAGCCAGAGACTGTACCATCCACCAACCAATTCTCTAGCCAGAAATTGATTCCCCCACTTCCCACATGAATAGTTCATTGGCATGTGTTCTCACTTTTAATGAACTTTTTAAGTGTTTAGAATCCCCCAATTTAGGTTGTACTGTATTTGGATGAAACTTCCTGCAGTACTTCCCCCACATGAAATTAGCTCATAAGGATTCATTTGTTCTAAATTTTATCCATTGCTTCCAGTAGAAAACATGCCTCATTCGTTGAATGTTTTTAAATCTTGTCTACTAGCATCCACTGGTTTACAAAGGCTGGTCCAATTAGACCAGTGCATTTGTTTATGCTGACTCTCCCACATGAATTTGTTGAAGAATGTTTCTAACATCTTTTGAGTGTGTTTCTTTATTCTCACCATTTACAAGGAATAATTAAGAAAAGAAGCAAGGATACTTCTAAGGAGAGTGATTCTACTACCGTTGGATAGGAAAGAATTGGTCCAACAGCTGATTTGGAAGGTCACCATATTCATCATCTAATCATATTGTTTCTGTTTTCTTCTTCCTTTAATAAGTTGTATACT
This sequence comes from Papilionanthe hookeriana x Papilionanthe teres, assembly GCA_022702705.1. Taxonomy (NCBI): domain Eukaryota; kingdom Viridiplantae; phylum Streptophyta; class Magnoliopsida; order Asparagales; family Orchidaceae; genus Papilionanthe; species Papilionanthe hookeriana x Papilionanthe teres. The sequence goes on from CM040422.1 coordinate 90,718,277, forward strand.
CAAATATTTCAGAGGGCAGTCAACTAGTTTGTATCTAGCGTATTCATTGATCCAGCCTTTAACATAGCAACTCAATTTATTGCCTAGCAGAAATCGACATTTCTCTTTATTGAAAACTGACCGTGATTTTATATATTAAGCAATAATTTATGAAGTCAAATTTATAAATTTAGAATGATTTAGTAAAGCCACAAATTCAAGGCAAGTATACGTATCATATCAAGTAATACAGGGCTTTAATGGAGTCCTGGTTATCGATCCCACAAGGAGGTGAACGTTCTTTAAATCAGATAATATAACACTAAAATCTAATACCTAATGTAACAATGACTTAAGTGTACTACCACTAGTTAATGCAAAGTATAATAAAGCTACTACAATTACTTCTAATTACTGAACTATATTAACTAACTAGCACACTAACTTATGTGATTTATAAGATACTTCTATATGAAAAGTGTCTTTCTTCCTGCATAAAGATTATTATGTGTGAATGATGAAGAATGGTAATTATTTGTGTTGTGCCAAATAGGAGCATATTTGCTTCTTTACCTTTAAAAGAGTACCTCCTCTTCCAAGCAGGTAAAGAACATTGCCATATCTTAAGTTTAGTTACTAAATCTAAGGCTAGGCTGGGAGGATACCGGCTCTCACTTCGGAGCTCCCACTCACCCTTCACCCGAAGGCTAACCATAGGCTTTAGTTACCAATCTTAAGACCAAATTGGGGATCCCATTCTGTCACCATGAAACCTCCAATTTGAAGTCCATCAAAACTCATTTCCCTGTTGATTTGCACTTAATCCCCATGAACTACGCAATTCATTCACGGACATTAAATGGTTTCTTCATTTTGTTGTAGAACATTCAATTCTTTTGGAATTAATGTTCCTCAACATATTTTAAAAATTCAATTGGCCGGATTGAAAAGTAAATTAAGTTCCAAATTAAAGAAACATCACAACTTTTATAACTCTTAAAGGGCACATCATTTCTACATCACCACATCATAATTACTTCATGCAAGAAGAAAGGCAAGGGAGACTACTCATTAACCATGGAGAAGATATAAAAACACATGGATTTTAAATATAAAAGAAGAGTAGTAGAAAATACAATAGTAAATACAACTTATCTCTTTCTCTCCCCCAAGCAAATTCCTTCAAAGTCCCCTTGATTCCTTTTCTCTTCCTTGCAACACTTGAATCTCTCCTTGGAACAAAGATGAAGAAACACTCTCTCACTTTACTCCCTCTTCTCCCCTCCTTAGAGAAGAATCTCTCTTAAAATCACAAAACCTAACTCTCTCTCACACTTTCCTCACACTCTCTACAACAATTTTCTTCTCTTCCTCCTCTCTATTTTCATTTTGGACACTTAATTTAATGTTAGGAACAAATTCCCCAAGAGTTTCTTCAAGCAACTCTTCAAAAATCCGCCAAAACTTTTGAATTCAAAGTGAACCGACATAGGGCGCCGGCGGTGCCCTATCGTGCTAATTAATTATGGAGTTCTCTGGAATAGGGCACCGGTGGCGCCCATTCTGGCGCCGGCGGCGCCAGGGCTGTTTTCCTCCAAATTGCTCCATTTTGCTCTTAATTCATTCCTTCTTGCATCTTTTCACTCTAATCACCCATAATCATCATACCTACAACAAATCATGAAAAATACCTTCCTTTAAAGTGTAATATCACCAAAAATAGGTAAAAACATATAACTAAAAGAGTATATATTTTTGGTGCATCAAAATCCCCCAAGCTTAAACTATTACTTGTCCTCAAGTAATCCTTTTACTACATAAAAATATAACTCTAGGCAATGTACTTTTCAATTGTAAGAGACCAAAATTTTTCATTCGAAAGAATATAGTGTTTAGATTTTTAGAAAAAGTTTAGCAACTCAAGTCAACATTACAGGTATAAGAATATTCAGTACTTAAGTCTAAGAGTTCTAGTCTTCTATTTATTTCAAGATGAACCATAATTTGTTATATTAAGAGTGCTTTAAAGGACTATGTGAAAAAGGAGTTCATGCAAACTTTATTAGAATGTAGGCTAGTACCTTAAATATAAATTCAGAAATGAAATCAAGTTCTCCCTTTAAGGTGATTCAAGTGAAGCCAATTTTTTATTAGGCATCTCCTCAAGCTTCTCCTCATAACATTTTTTTTCTTTTCTTTTTCTTTTTCTTTTTCTTTTTCTTTTTCTTTTCTTTTTTTTCTGAGGATTACTATATCTGGATAGCCTTTAATGATTTTGAACTTCACTCTCCTCTTTATGAAGTTCAAACTTAAGTCATCTCTTTACTTTATAGTTAAGTACAAGCTTTATTATTCATCATAAAGTTATAATCTCTTCTTAACACGCAATACTTTAAATCCCTTAACATTTCAAAAATACAGGTTTCTTTACTTTAAATATTTGACTATAATCAAATCCTTTCATACCAAATATCTTACTTCTATAAAATCAACTTTTATCACTAAAAAATTTATCATTTCCTTCCATAATATTCAACTGAATTGAAAAGTTTTAGTTATCTTATAATGAAGTTCAACTGCCAAAAGTTATGCTAATAATTTTTCAAAATATAATAATTGAGAACAAATAAAAGTTTAGCATTTCTCTACCCTCCCCCAAACTTACATTTTTCAATAAATTTGAAATAGTTGAGAGTAAAAGAAAACTAACCTTTATGTGTTGAGATTTTGAAATCTTCATAATTTACCTAGCATTAATCAAAATTTACAGCTAGCAAGCATGAAACAATTAGTAGCAGTGATATAACAATTTTAAATATTTGCATGGGTAAAGAGAAATAAACATTTAAACAACTAAATATCCAACAGAACACTATAACATAAAGCAAATTATCACACCACATAACAGTACAACTAACTGTTCAACGTAAAAAGTAAATGACACTACCTCACATAGTACAACACAGTAGACTATGAACAATAGAAATAAAACAAACAAACTATCTACCAGTCTCCATCACTAGGATCGAGCGACGGTGGTCATCAACGGGGTCGGAAGGTCCGGGCTCGTACGGTGTATAACTAGGGCAAGAAGGAAATGTCACATCGGACTCCCCCCTCATAAATCTGACCTGAGCATCGTAATAAGCCATACCAAACTCAACTCTTCTCTGTAAATAGTCTTCATTCACATCACTTTGGGCCTCAAATACATCCATCCTATGATGCATCTTATCCATACTATCACTCTTCAATCTCAACTGCTGCATGATATCAGATAGTGTCGGGGGCTCAAAAGTAGATGGAACATCATAACTCGTGATAGGAATATCAGTACTCCTACTCTCCTCTCTTGCACCCACATGAGCCTCATAAGAAAGAATCATGGTCTTCGTAATCGGCCTCAAAGGTATTGCCAATTCCTCAGAACTACTATACTCCACTCCAGACTGAACACAAAGTGCATGAATCAGGGCAGGATGTCCTAATCCATAAGTGGTTTCTCCTTTGGCAATAGAGTGAATGCTCTTAAAAATAATGGCTCCAATATTAATCTTCTTTATATTCTGAAAGCAATAATTTAAAATAGCTCGATCCCTAGTAACTTCACTGTGATGATAAGAAGGCAATGGTCTTGCAGAAATGAAATAATGCCATGCTTTAGAAGCAACATTTAAAGTAGAAGCAGGGAAGTTAATCATCAGTCTCTGATTCATCTTCCAACAGATACGTGATTACACTCATCAAATTCCCCTCACTAGTATCAAAATTTTCAAATTTACAAACAAAAGGTTCTCTAATTTGATAGAATGCATTGATACGTTGTGGGGTGAACTCAACCAGTTTCCCTCGGACTAGCACATATTCCGTTTCAAACCAGAGCACGTTAGCATAAAATTATCGGACTACTCCCAAAACAACATTAGTAGAAAAGTAACAGAAATGTTCCCAATTTCGCTCAGAAATCAACTGTTCTATAGATCCACCAGGATATTCAAACGCTCGATCCTAAATACACTTCTTGTTTTGCAATTGAGAGTTGAAGCAAAACTGAGCCTTAATATTGACAAATCTTTCATTGTCCCAATCAAATTTTCGCTTCCTCTTACTCGTTCTAGGAGCCATGTGGATTTCTAGAAAAATTGCAAAAATTTGCCAATAAATTCCAAATCCACAATGTATTAACTCCAAGCATTAATCTATTCAAGTAAGAACAAATTCTACCATATGAAACTTCAATTTTTCTCAAAAATCTCCAAAAATATCATCCAACAATGTGAGAGTTTCATATGGCGAAAATCCAAAAGTTTTAGGTTAAGGTAAAGCTCTTACCAAGAGAAGTGTAGATCCGGCCTCAGAAATCCTTGAAATCCTCTCTAATCCGAGATCTAACAAGCCCTAAAGCTTCAAAATCTCGAATATGGAGGTGGGGGACGAAAGAAATGGCTGGAAAATGGGTCCCAGGCTATTTTCGTGAATTTTTAAGGGTCCCGGGCTATTTTCGATGTATGGGCACCAGAGGCGCTCTATTCAAAATAATAGCCCGCTCTCTAGATTTGGGCGCCGGCGGCGCCAGTCCAAAATTCTATTGGGTTTAAAAATTTTCGTCGCAAATTCAATCGTTTCAACCTCCACATTCCTATTTAACACATCAACAAGCATCTGTTTCTTCTCACAAACATTAAACAACATCAATTTACACAAACAACACATCACATTACTTTTATATATATAAAATCCACGATATAACGATTACACACATATGTTCATCAAATATAAGCAACACTCATTAGATCCTTAGTGTTGCAAGTACACTAAGATAAGCAAACACTAAGTCCTAAGTACACACAAGAAATCAAAGAAAAGTCCAAACACACCCTACTAAAACAAAGCAAAGCAAACAACATAGCAATCAAAACAAACACTTAAACATAATAAAGCAGCATATAGAATCTACTAATTACTCCTCATCAGTCTCAGAAGTCTCAACCTCTCTAATGTCTCCCATTGATTGACGATGAACAAACAGACTGTAGAATGGACAATATGGGAATTCATCAGATGAATCTTCAGCCACCACAGCATTCTTCTTCAACAGATTAACCAAGCCCAACTCAATTCGACCAGTATGATATTATTTCTCTTTCATCCTCCAATAAATGTGATCAAATAAATCAGAAATGTTATTAATAGCATTCATAATATTCCGTACCTCATTTTCCAACTTCTTTATCTTCTTCAATATCACCCTGGAACTTTCAGAATAGTAAGGCTGAATAGGCTGTGAACTCTCATTAGGCTGACCAGCAAGCACATCCAAGTCTCCTTCATCACCAACTGTTTTGTAGTCATAAAGATCATTAGGATCAATAGGTCTCCAGGATAGAAGAACTTTCTCCCAACTTTCATATGGCACCTGTGATTGACTACATAACAGAAATATGGTGGACTGGTGTCCAAGCCCATATTTAGATCCATGCACAATCATCCCAATACAGATTTAGTAATGATTGATCCAATATCCACTGGCCTTCCAGTTTGTATGCAAAAATTCAGAATAGCACTTTCCTTTGTCACCTTACTTATCTTCATAGTAGGAATTAATTTTGTCGAAATAAAGTAATGTCACTGCTTTGATACTGGATTCAAGGATGAAGAAGAGAAACTGACATATCCATTATCCCTTACTTCCCATTCTTCATTCTCATCCGTCAAATAACTATAGATTTTGTTCATATCATTGCTCGTTGCATTAAAATTTGCATAATGAAAATAGGTACACTTCTATCATGAAGAGATCATTTATCCTCGCGGGAGTGAATGGTACATACCTTCCTCACACAAAAACACATCCTTGGTTGATCCCATGCAGATTTGCATAAAATTCTTTCACGACCGAAACAACCACTACTGCGGTAATGTAGCAGAACACTTCCCAACGTCTTTGCTTCACTATCTCTTCAACTCTTGTCGTCGGACTCTCCAAACCTCGATTCAGAAAGCCTCTTTTCTTGATAATCCTTCTCTTCATCATCACTTTATGGAATAGAAGTTGCGCCTCGAAACTAATGAACTTTCGTAAATTGTAGATGCGAGATCTAGGGAGTTTAATGGAGTGGGAATCCATGGGATGTGAATTGAGAAAGGGAGTTTTTGTTTCTCTGGTTTTTATGGACTTAAAATGGAGTTTTGGGTGTTTTAAGGAAGAAAATCCCGCTCAAAACCGCCAAAAATCGCATTTTAAAACGTAAAAATCATCACCCAGAATTTGGGCGCTGGCGGCGCTCAAACTAGAAATTTAGCTGTATAAAAGAATAGGGCGCCGGCGGTGCCAGTGACAAAAATTTTCACCGAACATCGTTTGGCTCGAAATACCTCGTTTCCTCAATACGATCCAATATATTTTTAATTTTTAACTTATTTAGGAGTAATTAGGATTCTTTAATATTACACTAAAAGTACAAACAACAATAAGCAAGCAAAGTTAACATACAAACAAACATATGGGTTGCCTCCTATAAAGCGCTTGGTTTAACATCGTCAGCCTGACAAACCATTCAGTTAACTAGGATGCCTTAGTGATAAAACCTCTTTGAAATCAGGTAAAGACCCTCTAAAGTAAGGTATTAAACTATGTCCATTAACCTTGAAAATATTTCCAGTTTTAGGATCCTCAATATCAACAGATCCGAAAGAATGAACTTTTACTACAGTAAAAGGTCCTATCCATCTCAACTTAAGTTTTCCCCGAAATAATTTCAATCTCGTATTATATAATAAAACTCTTTGTCCCAGTTCAAATCATTTTTTCAATATCTTCTGATCATGCCACAATTTCATTTTCTCTTTATAAATCATGTCGTTATGATATGATTCATTTCTAATTTCTTCCAACTCATTTAATTGCATAAATCTTTTTTCTCCCTCATTTCTCAAATTAAAATTCAACTCCTTAATCGCCCAATATGCTTTATGCTCCAGTTCAATAGGCAAATGAAAAGTTTTGCCAAACACTAATCTATAAGGAGACATTCCAATAGAGGTCTTAAAAGCAGTCATATAAGCCCATAGTGCGGTGTCTAATCTAGCAGACCAATCTAATTTATGCATATCCACTGTTTTCTCTAAAATTCTTTTAATTTCTCGATTCGATACTTCTGCTAATCCACTAGTTTATGGATGATAAGCAGTAGTGATTCTATGAATAATGTTATATTTTTCAGTTAATCTCTTAATTTGATTGTTTCTAAAATGGGATCAACCATCAGTTATAATCACTCTCGGCATTCCATATCTTGTGTTTTTCTTAAAAAAATTAGAAATACTCCGAGCATCACATCTTGGTAAAGCAACATCTTCAATCCATTTCAAAACATAATCAACAGCGACTAATATATATAAATTTCCAAATGAAGGTGCAAATGGTCCCATAAAATCTAATCCACATACATCAAAAATTTCAACTTTTAAATTGTAATTCATAGGCATTTCATTTCTTCTAGAAATATTATCTACTTTTTGACATCGATCACAAAATTTAACATATTTATAAAATCACAAAAAAGAGTTGGCCAATAAAATCCAGATTGTGAAATCTTATAAGTACGTTTTATCAACACTAAAATGACCTCCAAATTCAAAATCATGACATCTCTGAATGATTGGATTAATTTCTTCATGTGGCACACATCTTCTAATAATCAGATCCTTACAGTGTTTATATAAATAGGGCTCATCCCAAAAATAAAATTTAGCATCATATTTAAACTTTTTTTGTTGTTGCACTGTTAAATCTGATGGTATAATATCACATACAATATAATTCACAATATGAGCATACCAAGGAAAATTCTTTTCCATAAGAATATACAATTATTCATTAGGAAAAGTTTCTGCAACTTCCTTCTCAAATTCAGAAAATTTATCATATTCTATTCTTGACAAATGATCAGCAATTTGATTATCAGATCCTTTCCTATCAACTATCTTAAAATCAAATTCTTGTAAAAGGAGTATCCATCTAATCAATCTAGGTTTAGCATCCTTCTTTTGCATTAAATACTTGATAGCTGAATGATCAGTATGCACTAAACTTTTAGTTCCAATTAAATAAGGTCTAAACTTATCGAAAGCAAATACTATAGCTAATAACTCTCTTTTAGTAGTGGTATAATTAATTTGAGCAACATTAAGAGTTTTACTAGCATAGTAAATAACTTTGAAAGTTTTATCATACCTTTTCCCCAATGCAACTCCAATAGCATAATCACAAGCATCACAAATTAATTCAAAGGATTTCTCCGAATCAGGTGAAACAATTATAGGAGTAGTGATTATTTTTTCTTTAAGTAATTCTAAAGTACACAAACAATCATCATTAAAATCAAACTTCCTATCATTTTCTAGAAGTTGACACAAAGGTTTAGTAATTTTAGAAAAATCTTTAATATAATGCCTGTAAAATCAAGCATGTCCTAACAAACTCCGCACCTCTCTCACATTAGTGGGTGGTGGTAATCTCTCAATCACTCGAATTTTAGCAGGGTCGACCTCCATACCATATTTAGAAATTTTATGCACAAGCACTATTCTTCCTGCAACCATAAATTGACACTTTTCCCAGATAACCTTAAGTCGCTCCTTATTTTGATTTTTTGGATTGACCTCCACATTACTAGGAAGCGTTCCAGAAGGTCTATTATTAAGCGCAGTGAAAATATGTCCCAATTGACTTTCAATATTTTTGATCGCAACACCTTGAACTTGTAATTGGTTACCCATATTCAAAATCATTTCATCTCTAGACAACTTCTTATCCTTAAACTGTGGGTTATTATTAAATCCACGAGGATAAGATTGTCTAAAGTTAGTATTTCCTTGGTTGGTTGAGTTTCCAACTGGGTTTATAGAATTGTGTCCCCATTGTGGGTTCACATTAGCATTATTACTATTCCAATTGAAATTTGGGTGATTCTTCCAGCCAGAGTTATAATAATTTGAATAAGAGTTATTAGGTCTATTAATCGCGTTCAAAGTTTCATAAGGTGTTTGAGATTCAGTTATCTGCCCAAATGAATTTTCCTCTAACACTGGGGGTGGTTGAGAATAATTCATTCCATATTGATATATTTTTTTAGAAAGTGTTGTTATTTGAGAAACTATCATAGTCATCATGTCAGAATCATGAAAACTAGCTACTCTTTTAGGATTTACCCGTTCAGAGGGCCATTAAAAATTATTAGTAGCTATCTCTTCAATTAATGAATATGCTTCATCAAAAGGTTTTGACATTAACGATCCACCAGGAGCAGCATCAATAATTGATCTTAATGATCCCACTAATCCGTTATAAAAAGTTTTAATTATTAACCAATCTGGCAAAGCATGATGTGGACACTTCCTATGAAGATCTTTAAACCTCTCCCAAGCTTCATATATTGACTCTCCTTCAAACTGACCAAAAGATGTGATATCATTTCTTAATTTAGCAGTTTTCGATGGAGGGAAATATTTCAATAGAAACTTTTGAGAAAGTTCTCCCCAAGTTCGAATAGATCCAGGTGCTAACGAATTTAACCACGCCTTAGCCTTATCCCTTAAGGAAAAATGAAAAAGTGTAAGTCTGACAGCATCACTCGACACTCCGTCATACTTAAAAGTAGCACACAGTTCTAAAAAACTAGTGAGATGTAAACTTGGGTCTTCATTAGGTGTTCCTCTGAATTAATTATTTTGTACCATTTGGATAATAGTAGGTTTAAGATCAAATGAATTAGCAGCAACATCAAGATTTTGAATAGTTATATGAATTTCATCTGTTGTTGGGTTAGCATAATCTCTTAAAGGTCTTGGCAAATTTCCAACATTAATATTCTGATTCTCTTGATTATTCACCATTTCACAGTAATTTTCAGTTTGTTTTTGTTGTTTTCTAATTTTTCTAATAGTACGCTCTAACTCTGAATCATAAGGTATCAAACCTACAGATCCACTACTACGCATATAAAATCACACTACATAGTAAATGTTTTCAGTTACTACAATATCTATTAATAAGTACCGTTTATCTACCTCCCCGGCAACGGTGCCAAAAACTTGGCCACGACTTTATATTTTAAGCAAGAATTTATGAAGTCGAATTTATATATTTAGAATGATTTAGTAAAGTCACAAATTCAACATAAGTATACGTATCATATCAAGTAATATAGGGCTCTAATAGAGTCCTGGTTATCGATCCCACAGGGAGGAGAACGTTCTTTAAATCAGATAATATAGCACTAAAAGTCAATACCCAATGTAACAATGACTTAAGTGTACTACCACTAGTTAATGCAAAGTATAATAAAGCTACTACAATTACTTCTAATTACTGAACTATATTACCTAACAAACACACTGACTTATGTGATTTATAAGATACTTCTATATGAAAAGTGTCTTTCTTCCTGCATAAAGATTATTATGTGCGAATGATGAAGAGTGGTAATTATTTGCGTTGTGCCAAAAAGGAGAATATTTGCTTCTTTACCTTTAAAAGAGTACCTCCTCTTCCATGCAGGTAAAGAACATTGTCATATCTTAAGTTTAGTTACTAAATCTATGGCTAGGCTGGGAGGATACCGGCTCTCATTTCGGAGCTCCCACTCACCCTTCACCCGAAGGCTAACCATAGGCTTTAGTTACCAATCTTAAGACCAAATTGGGGATCCCATTCTGTCACCATGAAACCTCCAATTTGAAGTCCATCAAAACTCATTTCCCTATTTATTTGCACTTAATCCCCATGGACTACGCAATTCATTTACGGACATTAAATTGTTTCTTCATTTTGTTGTAGAACATTCTATTCTTTTGGAATTAATGTTCCTCAACATATTTTAAAAATTCAATTGGCTGGATTGAAAAGTAAATTAAGTTCCAAATTAAAGAAACATCACAACTTTTATAACTCTTAAAGGGCACATCATTTACAAATCACCACATCATAATTACTTCATGCAAGAAGAAAGGCAAGGGAGACTACTCACTAACCATGGAGAAGATATAAAAACACATGGATTTTAAATATAAAAGAAGAGTAATAGAAACTACAATAGTAAATACAACTTATCCCTTTCTCTCCCCCAAGCAAATTCCTTCAAAGTCCCCTTGATTTCTTTTCTCTTCCTTGCAACACTTGAATCTCTCCTTGGAACAAAGATGAAGAAGCAATCTCTCACTTTACTCCCTCTTCTCCCCTCCTTAGAGAAGAATCTCTCTTAAAATCACAAACCCTTACTCTCTCTCGCACTTTCCTCACACTCTCTACAGCAATTTTCTTCTCTTCCTCCTCTCTATTTTCATCTTGGACACTTAATTTAATGTTAGGAACGAATTCCCCAAGAGTTTCTTCAAGCACCTCTTAAAAAATCTGCCAATACTTTTGAATTCGAAGTGAACCGACATAAGGCGCCGGCGGCGCCCGATAGTGGTGGCGCCTGATCTTGCCAATTAATTCTGGAGTTCTCTCAAATAGGGCGTCGGCGGCGCCAGGGCTGTTTTCCTCTAAATTGCTCCATTTTGCTCCAAATTCGTTCATTTTTGCATCTTTTCGCTCCAATCACCTATAATCATCATACCTGCAACAAATTAAGAAAAATACCTTCCTTAAAAGTGTAATATCACCAAAAATAGGTAAAACATATAGCTAAAAGAGTATATATTTTTGGTGCATCAAAAACCATATCTCCTACTATTTGGAATTTATCGAGTAAATGTAGTGTTTTCCTCATAGCCTATTTACTGCCATTAATAAAGATAATTACATCATCAACATAGGCTAGGATACTGATCCACTTAAAAATTAACTATTTTTTTGCCTTATTTATGATTCAATTTTTATGGATATTATGCTTTAATGAAAGTTATTTTTATGTTTTTGGATATAGGTGATGAAAAAAGAGTACAAGAAGGAAAAAAGAGCAAAAAGGAGAAAAAATAGAGTTAAAAAGCAAAGTTGTCGAAATTATAGGTCTGGCACCTAGGCGCTAGAATCCAGCGCCTAAGCTCCAGCAGATAAGTTTTTTGACAACTTTGGGCAGTTATTTTGACGGTGTTAAGCGGTTATCAGACCTTCTAGAAGACTGGAAGTTACTCCTAAAACATAGGATATGTGATACAATGCATATGGACACAGGAAAATAGTTTTAATAGAGAAGAGGTACGATCCAAAGTGAAGAGGGGCGAAGACTTGGTCATAGACTCTGGCGCCTAGGCACTAGAGTTACTTTCTAGAAGATTCATTGAACTTGGATGAATTTTGAAGAAGTGCCTTAAGAAACCCCTGGCCATTTTCGAAGCTCTATAAATAGGAGACATTTCTACAAAGAACGAGCCCCCCCCCCCCTCGATCTCCAGCATCTGGAGATAGATTTTGATAGACACCATATTTTCTTCTTATGTATTTAGTGAGTTTATTTTAGTTATTTTGAGTGTTACTTCTCAATTCCTTGAGTAGTAAGTGAGATTTTGTAAGTGTTGTTGTTGTTGAAGTCTTGTACCTTGCATTGGAATCAGTAGGAGTCAAAGGATCACTTGAAGGAATATTCCAGATAAGTATTTGTAACGTGGTTCAAAGTTTTATAAATATATTTTGTTGTGTGAATTCAATGTGTTATGAGTAGTTACTTTTCTTTCTCCTTTCAACTATGAAAAGACAATAAGATAATTTGATTTTGTTGGAGAACTTAACTTAAAACATTTTTAAAATTATTGTGATGATATTAATACATGATCTTAATTTACTTTTTAAACTGGTCATTTAAATTGTTAAAACCTGTTGAAGAATTCTGAGACCTATCTGGAGATGAGTTCTTAAATAGTAGATATCACATGAATCCTTGGGTAATCAAAGGCCTTGAGCGGGTTATTCAAGGTGAAGTGCAAATAAATAGGGAGATATTGTTTATTGGGAGTAGAATTGATTAGTTTTTAGAGTAACAGACTAAATTCTAAATAATTTTGTTTATAGAAATAGAACGCGTCACTAGTAGGGCTGGCCATAGCAACCCTTGGACATCTAGAAGTGTGAGCCCAGATTAACCCATTCTACTAATAATACATCCTGAACCAATCTATAGATTAGCTAATGTTCTTTATACTATCGAGTGAAGATAAAGAATATGAATGCTTCTATTTAGCGGAATACCATAATCTTAAGTCCTCCACGAATGATAATTATTCTAAAAAATCTTGGATAAGTTGAAAAGGAGAAAATTGTTTTATTTATACTTGCATTAATCTTTACTTTATTGTTGATTTACTTACATTTAGAAGAAATTTCATTGAACTTAAAATCTGAATTTTGAAAAGAAATAAAAAAAATATAATTACTTTTAATTTGAAAATCTATTAAATTCCTTCAATTAATCTTCCCATAATCTTTCCTGTGGGATCGATAACCAGGATTCCAATAGAGCTCTGTATTACATAAAATGATACGTATATATGCGTTTAAAATTGACACTTTATGAAATTATTATAAATATTTAAATATAAAATCATAAATTCTTGTATATACAGATACTCATAAAGGTCGGTTCAGAGACTCACCACATAGGTTGAGTTATGTTGAAATATGAGGTAAGGGATAACATGATAAGCTTGATTTAGCACCATGGAGAGGTAATCAAAGGCCAATATGAAGATGGTGAGGGAAAGAGGGTCACCTTGCTTAATCCCCCTTCCATCTCTAATGAAACCATGGTGGCTTCCATTGATCAGGATACTGTAATGAGTATTACTAGCCATCTTTAAATAAGTGCACATAATTCCATTTTAAAACCTTTGGAAGCCAATAATTGTAGAATAAAGTCATAGGCTTTCTTAAGATCCACTTTAAAAATTAAGTTGTTGCCTCTACAAGATTTGTCAATATCCAGAAATTTCCATGAACAATGCATCTGCCTGGAAAAAAGCTAAATAGTTTGCACTGATCAACATGTTTAGATAAATTTGTAACCTTTCCTCCAATATTTTGCTAATTATCTTGGTTATAGTATTAATAAGGTTGATTGGTCTGAAGTAATTCCATGTCTTTTTCCTCTTCTCTTAGGGTATTAATTCAACAGTAGTTGATGTGAAATACTTGGGTAAGTTAGAGCCAAGGAAGAAACTATGAATTGCTATTATCACATCCTGCTTCATGATCTCTAAAGCATTTTTGTAGAAGTCATAAGTGTAGCCATTGGGACCAGCAATCTTGTTGCCATCAATACTATCCAAAGCCCATTTGATTTCCTCTTCAACAGCAGCATGAGTTAGGTTTAGATTTTTTGTATAACCTCTCACATCTATGATGAGCTCAACAAAAATGCTTTGGCATTCAGAGGGAGATGAAATCACTAAAGGCTCAAAATTTAACAACACTTTGAACAATTTGTGAAGGTTGTGTCAGCCACATCCCCTAAAAGACTTTAATTTGCAAAATGACATTTTGTTTCCTTCTATGTTTGATCAGATCATGAAAATATTTGAATTTTCTATGTCCATATAACATCTTATTAACTACAGCTTTTTGTTGTAGAAACTTTTCTTCATAACTGATGGCTTGCAAAAGTTTAGTATTTGCCTCCAAAAGAGCTTGATCTTGCACCTCCCCAAATTGCATATCACCTTCTAATTTAGCTACCTACTATTATGCTTGTATAACTTGCGGGTGAAGATTTCCAAAGCTCTCCAAATTCCATTCCTTCAATACTTTTGCCAGTTATTTTTGTAGTCTCCAAATCTTATGCAGAGGATCCTCATTAAATTGTCCTTTTTCAGCAGTCCAGCTTTTCTTCACCATCTCCAAGAAGTCCTAGTGTTCAGTCCAAACATTACATAACTTGAATTTAGAAGTTGTGACTTTTTCCATGAATGAGAGGGTCAATAACAAGGGAGAATGATAAGAAGGAAATCATAGGGAAATGTTTCATTTGAGAATAAGTGAAGTTATCCGTTCAAGATTTTTTAACCAAAAACCTATCAAGTCTTTCAAATATCCTTTGCCTTCTCAAACTAAAAGGGAGCCATGGAAATTCAAATCAAATAGCCCATCATTAGTGATATTATTGGAGATGGTCAACATGTTATTTAAGTCAGGAATTCTTAAACCAGTTTTCTCTCTTGGATCTGTAATGCTGTTAAGTCACCACCAATAACCCAATTGCCCTCTATGCTGCTACTAAAAGACAAAAGGTTAGAGCATAACTCCACTTTATCTGCACCAGAACAACCAACATAAAAAAGTGTCATTTCCCTTGAGCTGTGATCCATGAAAAAAATACATATTTTTATGCCTTGATTTTTATTAAAATTTTAAGGATATTATGCTTTAATGAAAGGTATTTTTTTTATGTTTCTGGATGCAAGTGATGTAAAAATGATCAAAAATAAAACAAGATGAAAAGGATGAAAAAGGAGCAAAAAGGAGCAAAAACAAGCAAAAATGGAGCCAAAATGCAAAATTGCCAAAATAATGGGTCTGGCGCCTAGGCGCCAGAATCCGGCGCCTAAGCGCCAGCTCGATACCAAAAACAGTTACAATTTTGTAACTACTTTGGGCAGTTATTTTGACGGTTAGAGTGGTTATTGGACCTTCTAGAAGATTAGCAGTTATTCCTGGATTATAGGACATGTGATACATTGTATCTAGACGCTTAGAAATGGTTTGGATCGCGAGGAGGTGCGAATTCAAAGTGAAGAGGTGCGAAGAACTGAACGCGGGGTCCGGCACCTAGGCACCAGATGCCGACGCTTAGGCACCAGACACAGTTTCTAGAAGATTCATTGAACTTGGACACATTTTAAAGAGGCGCTTTAGGCAACCCTTGAAGCCTATAAATAGGATGCCATTTCTACAGAAAAAGAGGCCCCCAATCAGAGAGATAATTTTAAATATAGGGCCACACTTTTGGTTTACTTTCCTTCATAAATTAGTGAGTTTATTTTATTTAGAGTTTGTATTGAGAGTTTGGAAGAGTTGGTGCTTTTGAAGTCTATTTCACTTTGGAGTCAGTAGGAATCAGAGGATCAGTTGGAGAAACACTTGAGATAAGTATTTGTAATTTGATTCAAAGTTTTATTTATATGTTTTGTTATTTAAATTCAATGTGTTCCGAGTAGTTACTTTACTTTCTCCTTTCAATTATGAAATGATAAATAAGATAATATAAAATTCGTTGGAGAATTAAAAACCAAATATGTTTAAATATTGTGATGATATTAATATCGGATCTTAATTTACTATTTAAATTGACCATTTAAGTTGTTAAAATCTGTTGAAGAATTTTGAGACCTAGAAGGAGATGAATTCTTAACTAGTAGATATCACATGAATCTTTGGGTAGTCGAAGGCCTTGTGCGGGTTATTCAAGGTGAAGTGCAAATAAATAGAAAAATATTAATCAATGAGTGTAGAATTAATAAGTTTTTAGAGTGACAGACTAAATTCTTTTAATTTGGTTTATAGAAAGGGAACGGGTCACTAGCAGGGCTGACCATAGCCACCCTTGGACATCCAGTAGTGTGAGCCTAGATTAACCCATTCTACTAACAATACATCCAGACCTGATCTATAGATTAGCCAATGTTCTTTATACTATCGAGCGAAGGTAAAGAATAGGAATGCTTCTATTTGGCACAATACCATAAATTTATATTCTCCACGAATATTACATTATCTAAAAAGTCTTGGATTAATTGGAAGGAAGAAAGTTGTTTGCTTATTATTATTCACATCACTCATTATTTTAAGTATTGCTTTATTTACGCATTTAGTAAATTTAATATTAAATTTATAACTTTAAAAGAAATACATAAAAAAAATTAAAATATTTAAAATTCTATAAACCTCCTCGTGGGATCGATACTGGGGTCTTTATTTAAAGCCCTATATTACTTGAAACGATACGTAACTTGCGTAGTACCTCTAGTGTGTAAAATATTTTCCATAAAATTATATTTATATACACTAGCCGCTATTATTATTTGGGTCAAAGTATTGGTTATAACATATTTTTGGAAGCATAAATTACTCCATTATTTGCGGTCAGGTCATGTTTTTGGTGCTGTTGCCAGGGAGGCAAATTTTTAGATTTTAAATATTTTTTAATTTTATTTATTTCTTTTATTGTCAAAATACAAAAATATAAAATACAAAAACATTTATAAAAACAAAAATAAAAAAATAAGAGATTTTATTTCTTGCTATTTTATTTTACGTTTTATTTATTTTTTATGCGTAGTTCTGGATCTGAAGGATTATTACCTTTAGACTCTAAATTAGAAAGAACTGTAAGAAGAATTAAATAAGGAAAACAAATTCAAAAATATCAAGAGATGAATAATTTACTTAACAATTTACAGAATCCAATTGAAATTAATGAACAATATTTTTACAACCCATTAAGGGATTATGCTAACCCTACAGCTGATGAACTTCATATTAGTATTCAAATACCTGTTGTAGATGCTAATTCTTTTGAGCTTAAACTGTCTATTATTCAAATGGTTTAAAATAATCAATTTGGGGGAACACCAAATGAGGATCCGAATTTACACCTTGCTAGTTTTTTAGAACTTTGTGCTACCTTTAAATATAACAATCTTTCTGATGATGTTGTTAGACTTAGACTCTTTCCTTTCTCTTTAAGAGATAAAGCAAAGATGTGGCTGAACTCATTAGCAACAGGTTCAATTAAAACATGGGCTGAAATGGCACAAAAATTTCTTGCTAAATATTTTCCTCCTTCTAAAACTGCTAAATTAAGAATGATATTACTTCGTTTAGTCAATTTGACGGGGAGACAATTTATGAAACTTGGGAAAAATTTAAAGAACTATTAAGAAAGTGTCCTCATCATGCTTTACTTGATTGGTTAATTATTCATACATTCTATAATAGACTTATTGGATCACTGAAATCAATTATTGATGTTGTTGCTGGAGGTTCTTTAATGGCTAAATCATTTGAAGAAGCTTATACTTTAATTGAAGAAATGGCTAACGATAATTTTCAATGGCCTTCTGAAAGGGTTAATCCTAAAAGAATGACAAGTATTCATGATAACGAAGCCTTTTCTATCTTAGCTTCATAAGTGGCTGCAATATCTAAGAAATTAGATAATTTTGCTATCAATGTATCACATAACAACTCTGCTAATATTAAAGATTCTCAAACAATTGAAACTTTACAAGCTATTGCTAGTAAAAATAACCCTTATTCAAATTATTATAATCCTAGATGGAAAAATCATCCTAATTTTAACTGGAATAATTCACAACAACAATGGGGTATTAATCAATCTCATCCAACTGGAAATTGGAACAATCTAGTAAATTCAAACAATAATCCTCCTAGATTTAATAATCAACAGATAAAGTTATCTATAGAAGAATTAATTTTACAACTGAGTAATCAATTACAAATTGAAAACACTACTATTCGTAATATTGAGAATCAAATGGGACAAATCGCTAATTTAATTAATTACAGACCTCCAGGAACACTTCCTAGTAATGTTGAAATAAACCCAAAATAAACTAGAAAAGAACATGAACATGCTAAAGCTGTACAACTTAGAAGTGGAAAGGAATTAAAAGAAAGAATTTAGG
Source organism: Papilionanthe hookeriana x Papilionanthe teres (assembly GCA_022702705.1). Lineage (NCBI taxonomy): Eukaryota > Viridiplantae > Streptophyta > Magnoliopsida > Asparagales > Orchidaceae > Papilionanthe > Papilionanthe hookeriana x Papilionanthe teres. Next base: position 90,736,895 of record CM040422.1, read on the forward strand.
ATGAAATTGAAAATGAGATTGAGGATGAAGCGATTGAAAAACCCTAAAGAAGCTCGTTCTCTAGTAGAGATCATACTGTTATTCCTATTAATGTGGGAGTTGAAAAACCACCACCACCTTTTCCTCAAAGACTAAAACAACAGAAGCTTGATCAACAATTTTCTAAGTTCTTTGAAACTTTTGAGAAACTTACCATTAACATACCTTTTGCTGAAGCTTTGGAACAGATGCCAACTTATGCAAAATTTATGAAGGATATTTTAAGTAAGAAACAAAAATTTGAAGCTTTTGAAACTGTTGCATTAAGTGAAGAATGTAGTGCAATAATTCAAAAGAAATTACCTTAGAAACTTAAAGATCTTGGAAGTTTCACTATACCTTATGCTATTGGAGAAAAATTTTGTGGAAAAGCTTTATGTGATTTAGGAGCAAGTATTAATCTCATGCCATTTTCTATTTTTTGAAGGTTGAATTTTGCAGAAATTTCTCCCACCACTGTAACCCTTCAGTTAGCTGATAGATCTATCACTTACCATAAAGGAGTTATAGAGGATGTTCTTGTTAAAGTGGATAAATTTATTTTCCCTGTGGATTTCATTGTACTTCATTTGGATGAAGATAAAGAAATACCTATTATTTTAGGGAGACCTTCTCTAGCTACCGGACGGACGATGATTGATGTGCAAAAAGGAGAATTAACTATGAGAGTTAATGATCAAGAGATTAAATTCAATGTCCTTAAATCAATGAAGTGCCCTGACAAAGAAAAATGCTATCGAATGGATATTATTGATTATATAATTGAAAAACATTATCAAGAAAAATGTAAAGTCATTTCTGAAGAAAAAATTGAATTATTAACTAATGAAAATGAAGAACTAAAAGAAGAAGAATTATCTAAAAAAACTCATTATATTAAATATAACTGCAAAATTTTGGATATAACTCAAAATGATATACTTTTACCCTCGATTAAAAAAGCCACTGAATTGGAATTAAAAATGTTACCTGCACATTTAAAGTATGCTTTTCTTGAAAATTCATTAACTTTACCTGTTATTATTTCTTCTAAACTAAGCTTAGATCAAGAAGAAAAATTAATAGGAGTGTTAAAGAATTATAAGAAAGCTTATGGTTGGACTATTGCTGATATAAGAGGAATATGCCCTTCCATCTGTATGCATAGGATTTTAATGGAAGAAGATTTTAAACCTACTATTGAACTTCAAAGAAGATTAAATCCTATCATGAAAGAGGTTGTTAAAAAAAAATTTAAAATGGTTAGATGCTGGAATTATTTATCCTATTTCGGATAGTCAATGGGTGAGTCCTATTCATCGTGTTCCGAAGAAAGGAGGATTAACTGTCATTGTCAATGATAAAAATGAACTAATTCCTATAAGATAAGTTACTGAATGGTGAATTTGCATTGATTATCGGAAATTAAATAACGCCACTAGAAAGGATCATTTTCCTTTACCTTTCTTGGATCAAATGCTTGATAAATTAGCTGGACACTCATATTTCTATTTTCTGAATGGATATTCTGGTTATCATCAACTACCTGTCGCTCCTGAGGACCAAGAGAAAACAACATTTACAAGTCTTTATGGAACATGTGCCTTTAGAAGAATGTCTTTTGGTTTATGTAATGCACCTGGAACTTTTTAAAGATGTATGATGTTAATATTTTGTGATTTGATTGACAAAGGAATTGAAATATTTATGGACGATTTTTCAATTTTTGGAACTTCTTTTGAATCTTGTTTGGAAAATATTTCCAAAGTTCTGAAAATATGTGAAGAAATAAACTTAGTTCTTAACTGAGAAAAATGTCAATTTATGGTCACAGTGTCGGCGAATTTTAGATTTTAGTTTTAATTTAAATATATATATATGATTTAGAAAGTAATATTTGATTTTGAAAATAATTTTAAGATATGAAATCAAACCTACCTCACATCCCAGATAGTTTATATAAATGAGCGTCGCATCACAAACCGTGTATCTATCCTGAAGAATAGACACACTGTTTGGTGATGGGGCTCGATTAAATAAACTAGAAGATTTGTGACATCCGTTTGGTCTGCGAACCAATTTTATAAGCCGACAAATTCCCCTGCTTAATATGAAAGCATTAAACAGGGTTTATATTACCTGGGTTCTTAAAATTCCCTATAAGGGCAAGCCCCTATAGTTAATTACATCTTAAGTGACGGGAATCACTTAAGAAAACTCTCGATAATAATCGTAGTTCGCTCTCAAGAATTTCAAAGTTTAAGTTTTCAAGGGATTGAATTTTAGAGTTTCAATAGGGAATGGATCAAGTTTGGAACATTTTGCTTTGGGAATTCAAAGGAAGAAAGGTAGGAGAAATTACAGATTCGAAGCGAACTTCGGTAATTTCCCGATCATCCTATTATTTGGCTTGAATTTAAGAAAGTCCTAATGTTTGTTTAATATTTTGATCTTGCCAATTTTAATTAATTAGGACTTGTATTTGGTCTAGATTGGTGTTGGGAATGTTAAATTGAAGTTTAGAATTGAATTGGACCAGAATTTGGGTCAATTGAATAAGGTTGGTTTGACATTGGGTTCACTTTGGGTTAAAATGGGTCAAATTGGGGGTTTTGACAAAAATGGTGTAAATTGACAAAATTGGCCCATGGTGTTGTTGAACAAAATGAAATTGAGAATATTTGGGATTTTCTGAAATTTTCTGGGAATTTTCTGAATTTTTGGATTTTTGGGTCAAGAGGGGCATTATGGGTATTTGGAGGGTATTGAGGGGTATTTTTGGAATTCTTGGTATTTTGGGCTATGAATGATCAATTTGAGTGGAGGGGAAATATTCAAGGTTAATTTTGGGGAATTTTAGGTGATTTGGAGATTTTGAAAATTTTGGGTAATTTCAAGGGCATTTGGTAGGTAGGCGGATGTAGGGTCCCGGGGGTCAAAAATTGAAAATTTGCAAAATTGAAGATTGGGTAAATGTAGCTGGAATGAAATCATTTTGGTTGAGCCACGAAGCCATATCAAGCCCTCATGAGCCATGAAGGGACTCATTTGAGGCATTCACTATGTTGTTCCTAACCCTCTTAGCCAAGGGCTTAAGGGTTAAGGACCATCCATGTGAATCACCTTCATGAGTCAGGAGGTCAAGTAGGGTATAGGTGTGGTTTTAGGAGGTGTGTGAAAGTGTAGTGTATAAGTGTAGTGTGTGTGTAAGTCAGCCCTCACCAGACCAGGCCACCCAGGGCAGTCCTAAGGCCAAAGAGTCCTATAGGAACCCATCCTTTAAACTTCCACATTTGATTTCAACCCTCTAGGTGATTAGGGGTTTACAATCAAGTTTGTGGAGTTTGCAGGGAGTTAAGAAGTTGTTTGAAATTCTAGGTGGTGGGCCCCAATTCTAATCTTCTAGGATAGTCAAAGGAAAAGCCTAAGGCTAGATCCAAAGTACTAAAAAGAAGAAGAGAAGACCTCATTAGAAATGAGGTCAACAAATGGACCCCAATAGGTGTGGTGAGTCGACAGAGCACACCGCGCGTATTGGTGTTGACCGAAGCGATCAACAAAACTAACACAAAAGTCCAAGTGACAAACTTGGGACAAAGTAGAAGAGTTTCCGCTGGGGAGTGTCAAGTATATCTCTGAGACTGGAGATCCCTGAACTCTCGCTAGGGAAAGGGAAAGGAGGTGAATCCCAAATCACATGATCTGGGGGAATTTCGATTTAGATTTCATTTTGTTTCAGTTTAAGTTTTGATGTGTGAGCTCAGATTTTATTTTGAGTTTCAATTTAGATTGAGGTTTTGTTAAAATTAATTTGAAGGGATTTTAACTTGAAATGAAAATTGGAATTTTGTGGTTTTAGATGTAACATCTTCAACCTAAAAAGAAAATTGAATTGATTGGATTGAATCATTACAATGAGGAGAGATCTTAGAGCAATACGGTATTGGATGTAAAGTCCTTTACCTCAAGAGTTTGAATTTGATGTATTTCATTGCGATAGGGAAAGAATCCTAAAGCAATGCAGTCTCAGATGTAAAAATACCTCAACCCCAATAATTTGACTTTGATGTACTTCATTGCGATAGGGAAAGAATCCTAAAGCAATGCAGTCTCGTATGTAAAATCCTCAACCCCAAGAATTTGATTTTGATGTATTTCACTGCTATAGGGAAAGAATCCTAAAGCAATGCAGTCTCGGATGTAAAATCCTCAACCCCAAAAATTTGATTTTGATGTATTTCTTTGCTATAGGGAAAGAATCCTAAAGCAATGCAGTCTCGGATGTAAAATCCTCAAACCCAAGAATTTGATTTTGATGTATTTCATTGTGATAGGGAAAGAATCCTAAAGCAATGTAGTCTCAGATGTAAAATTCTCAACCCCAAAAGTTTGATTTTGATGTATTTTATTGCGATAGGGAAAGAATCCTAAAGCAATGCAGTCTCGGATGGAAAATTCTCAACCCCAAGAATTTGATTTTGATGTATTTCATTGCAATAGGGAAAGAATCCTAAAGCAATGCAGTCTCGGATGTAAAATCCTCAACCCCAAGAATTTGATTTTGATGTATTTCATTGCGATGGGGAAAGAATCCTAAAGCAATGCAGTCTCGGATGTAAAATCCTCAACCCCAAGAATTTGATTTTGATGTATTTCATTGCTTATGGGAAAGAATCCTAAAGCGATGCAGTCTCGGATGTAAAATCCTCAACCCCAAGAATTTGATTTTGATGTATTTCATTGCGATAGGGAAAGAATCCTAAAGCAATGCAGTCTCGGATGTAAAATCCTCAACCCCAAAAGTTTGATTTTGATGTATTTCATTGCGATAGGAAAGAATCCTAAAGCAATGCAGTCTCGGATGTAAAATCCTCAACCCCAAAAGTTTGATTTTGATGTATTTCATTGCGATAGGGAAAGAATCCTAAAGCAATGCAGTCTCGGATGTAAAATCCTCAACCCCAAAAGTTTGATTTTGATTTTTTGATGGTAATTGATTTTGCAAAGATTTGTAGTGTTGATTTGAAAAGTATGGAATTTTGGTGTTTCGAGAATTTCATGAAAGTTGTAAAAGATTTTTGTGGAAAGAAACAGATTAGGAGGGAATATGTAGATGTTACATATCTCATTCTAAAAGAGTTGATCAAAAGTTGCTGGTTTGGATTGGATACAATTCCTCGCCATCGGATTCGAATCGAAAACCTGACTCCGTGTCAATGGAATCAACCGCTTACATCCCAGACAAGGGAGAGAGTAGAACGGATTGGATTTCAGATTTGGAGGATTGAGTTTGAATTTGATTGACATTTGATTTGAGATCTTGAAGGTCAAATTTGAATTTGATTGAGATTTGATTTAAAATTCGGAAGGTTGAATTTGAATTTGATTGAGATTTGATTTGAGATCTGGAAGGTTGAATTTGAATTTGATTGAGATTTGATTTGAGATCTGGAAAGTTAAATTTGAATTTGATTGAGATTTGATTTAAAATTTGTGTTCATTTTGTTTATTTTTTAACGATTTATCGTTCATTTAATGTTCATGCGAATTTGGAGTTCATCATTTTTTTAGATCTTTAAGGAAAGTTTTTCTTTTATTCTTTTTGTTTCTTTTATGTTCTTTGTTCGAAGTTCATTTAACTTTATTGGCGTTTCCCAGTCAACTTGCACAAAAGAGGTGAAGGCCAAAAATGTGACATGGTCACTTTCATTCCAATCATGTTGAAGATACATCATACAACTCGATCTGGAATACATCTCATACAATCCATATAGACTCAAAACGGACTATGTATGATCTTTCTCGATCCATCCAAAAAGGTATCTGTCAAAAAATCCATGTCTGAATAGTGAGGTACATGGTCAATAACATCACCTTCCAAGCCATCCTTGGCAATGTAACTCACAGCTCGTAAGGCCGGAGGCTCTCTAGCTCCGGGTCTGGCTGGAAGTGATAAGGTGCTTTCCTGTCATCCATCCTTCTAAAAGTAACTGAGATCCGCTTCATTGGTACTCCCGGTATGCAATGTTTAGCGACATCTGCTCCGTTTCCCTTTAGTATCATGACGGAACCTACCGGTAATGGTATCTTTACTGGCCCTCGGAACTCACCCGGGCCTTCTATCCGGAGGTCGGATCCGAACATGATATTACACTCGTTCGTAAAAGAAACTATGCGTAAAGGTCCGACAAAGTTGTGGTGATCGATGTGCGGGGGTATGCGATCACCCTTCTTGTAGATATTAATGATGCAAGCTGTTGGGTATGCGGTCTGGCAGCGTACCCTCCATGTTATCATTCTTTTTACCATCCTTTTGATGACTAATGGCATTGGATCCACTCGGCCATGATGGAGTATCCCGGTGGGTTTCCCTTCCTATCTTCCGCGAAGTTGTAGCAGCATCCACATTGTATTGTAATTCTCCCTTTCCCTGACATCCATCTCCGGGGTTCCGAGTAAGTGTTTTCTCTTAGGCGGCCCGCTCGACCCATTCTTTTCAAATCCCAGATGCAGTTCACGATTCGTTGTTGTTCGTATTCTGAGAACACGTTTGTATGTAGCTTGAGGCCTTCTAGTATATTGATCCTCCTGCCTCTGATTCTCTCGAAGTATTCAAAAGTTTGCTTCTTGACATTCTGCATTCTTTCTAGCTCGCATTCTGGAATAATATGAAAATGGCGAGGTATGGTGACGTACTGTGGGATATATGGCTCAATCCCTTCGCATTCTCCTGCATACCTCGGCTCCTCAGGGACGGTCTCCGTCGGGACATCCTCCGGGGTTGCTTCTGCAACAAGGTTATGCATTACTGGTGACTTTATCTGGAGGCGTGGTAGCCTTCCTTCTTCTGCTCTTCTTGAGATTTCCCTGGTCTCTTTTGTTATCCTCGGAGCTGGCCTCCTTTCTTCGGAGTTCCTGGTGAACCGGTATCCTCGAAGTATATGCATCGGTAGTAGCGATCGCCTCGTCGCGCTGGTCCGTCGCTAGTTTAGTTAACATTTTGCGGATACGGCGATTTTTATTTATTCGGCGAGTTGTTGTGAGAGTAGCTCTTCGTACTTCCGAATTTACGTAGGCGCGGTGCCGACAAGCCTTGCTTCTCGCTGTAGCGACTCATAAACTTGATTCTCTTGTCTTCTTCGAGTGTTTGTTTTCCTTTTCTTCGTCGTCGGATTGGTGGCTTGGGCCACCCACTTTCATTCTTGCTCAGTCGGGCGGTTCCTCTCGGTCGATCGGGACCCGATCACCTTCCTTGTATTGCGAGCTCTGCCGGTGTGAAGTACGAGTCAATCTTTATTATCGCTCCATCTTTCACCCTCTTTTCGTCGAGTGCAAGGCTTACGCCATTTCTAAAGTTCGGGACCAACCGCCCGTTCGACATTTCCCTGCGAAAAGACAAGGAAAAGGATCGAGGGTCGTACTAAGAACAAGAACATTAAGAAAATGTTTATTAAAGACAGTTTTTTTTTATTATTCCTTTTATATTTTCAAATTCAACAGGAATGAAGTGGGAAAATATCGGAAAAAAGATTTTGATTTGAAAGAGAAAACAAGGAAAACATATTATCATGACTTTATTTATTTTAGCACATTTTTTATTATTTTTGGGTTCCGACCCAGTCATAAGTAATTACTTCACCCGTGCTTCTAGGGATGAAAAATTCATTCTTTCGAAACATCAGGTAGCGTAATACTTTTTCAAGTATCGTCCGTTGATCGGAAGCATATGTCGTTCTCCTTGGCAATTCACTAGCTGGTAGGAGCCTCCTGAGTATACTTGCTTCAACTACAAACGGTCCTTCCCAAGTGGGTTCAAATTTTCCTCCTATCTTGCGGTGTGCAAGAATAGGTCTTTTGAAAATGAGAACTAAGTCACCAACTTTAAAGGTTCTTGGGCGGACCAGTTTGTCATCGGCTTGAACCATCTTAGCTTGGTATAGTTCTAAATTCGCTGCTGCTGCAAGTCTTTTCCCTTCCGGGCTTTCTAATTCCTCTAGTCGTAATTTGGCATTCTCTTCCGTCGTGATTTTGTTTGCAACTGCAATTCTGAGTGAAGGAAGCTGGACCTCTAAGGGTAACACTGCCTTAGACCCATACACCAGAGAGTAAGGTGTAGCTTGAGTAGGAGTTCTAAAGGTTGTCTGGTAGGCCCAAAAGGCTTCTAATAACTTCTCGTGTTAATTTCTCTTATTATCGTCCAAGGTTTTCTTTAAGATTTGAACGAGAGTTTTATTAAAAGCCTCGACAGTACATTTGTTGCTCTTGGGTAGTAAATTGTTGAATATCGCCGGCCGATTCCGTGTCTCCCGACAAAATTGTTGATTTGTGTGCTTCGAATGCCGACCCATTATCCGAGATGATCTCGCGCGGCACTCCGAAACAAGTAGATAACTTGGTTTTGAAAAACTGTAGCACGTGGTGTGCTTTCACTTCTCCGAGTGGAACCGCCTCGCCCACTCGGAAAAGTAATTTGTAGCCGCAAGAATGAAGCGATGTCCTTTTGAAGATGGTGGTTCTATCGGACCCACTATATCTGTGCCCCAACATTCAAATGGCCACGACGCAATTGTCGGATGTAGCACATTTGGAGGTTGGTGTAGAACCACTCCGTGCACTTGGCATTGGTGACGGCTCTTGGCAATTTTCATGCGGTCGGTCATCATCGAGGGCCGTAGTACCCTAGTCTTTTAATTTTCATTTTCATCTTCGGACCCGACCGGTGAGCGCCACGAGTCCCGAATGCACCTCTTTAACAATTTCACGGGCCTCGGACCCGCTTAGGCACCTTAGCCACATTTGATCGAAAGACCTTCACGTATAACGTGTTGTTTATTAATGCGTAGGAGAGAGTTCTTTTCTTGATCTGATGGGCTAATGACCTATCGTCTGGTAGTTTTCCTATTTGCAGGTAGTCTATTAATGGTTGCGCCAATCTTCTGTGTTTTCTGTCACTGCTGCAACTGATTCTTTTTCTTTTTCTGATTTGTGTATTGTGTTTATGTCGAGCTGTGATAGGACTTGACGTCCGTGAACTGACACTTCTACTGATTCATCTTGCAAGTAGGAAAATTCTTTTGCGAGACGGGCTAGCGCATCTGCTAAAGAGTTTTCTTTCCTGGGAATTTTGTAGATCGTCACATTCGGAATCTGTTCCAACAACTGTATGGCATACTAGAATTACTGCTCGAGTCTTGGCTTTAAAATTCTGTACTATCCGGCGATCTGTTGAATGATTAACTGCGAATCCTCATAGATGTTGATGTTTGTTATCCCAATTTGAATAGTTAATTCCAGTCCTGTTACGAGAGCTTCGTATTCTGCTTCATTGTTTGTACACGGCTCTGTCAAGTGGTAGGAGTATCTTAACATCCCCCGCTCCGGTGTTATAAAGATTAGTCTGATTCCTGCCTTACCAGGCATTATCACTTGCGATTATTCGTCTTTGTGTGCTGAAGATGCTCCTTCGAAATATAATTCCCAACGTCGATCATCAGGGTCTTCTAAACTCATTATTTGTTCATCTGGCAAGTTGTCATTGAGAGGGGATTCTGCCGGCAAAGGGTGTGCTGCGAGGAAGTCTTCTAGGACTTGTCCCTTTACGGCACGAAAAGGCACGAAAGTTATATCTAATTGCAATAATATCATTGACCACCTGGCAAGTCTGCCAGAAAGCGTTGGACGGGTCATCAAGTATTGCAATGGATTAAATTTCGAGATCAGGTTGACCTTATGAGAAAACATGTAATGCCTGAGCTTTTGAGCAGCGAAGATTAGGGCCAAACAGTGTTTTTCAATTGTGGGATACTTTATTTCCGTCGGAAGTAAACGACGGCTTAGGTAATAAAGAGCATTTTCTTTACCCTCATCATTGACCTGGGCTAACAGGGCTCCGAGAGAGTCATCTAAAGCTGTGGTATAAAGTATCAACGGTCTACCTGAGACTGGGGCTGCTAAGACAGGAGGTGTCAATAAATATTGTTTAATGTCTTCAAAGGCCTTCTGACATTTCTCTTCCCAAATAAATTTGGCGTCCATTTTAACTAATGCCGAGAAAGGCTGACACCTACCTGACAAGTTCGAGATAAAGCGTCGAAAATATGCCAGCTTCCCTTGAAAAGATCGTAGTTGTTTTAGGGTTTGGGGAGGCGGCATTTCAAGGATAGCTTTAATCTTTTCTGGGTCGATTTCAATTCCACGATGTCGGACAACGAATCCAAAGAATTTCCCGGAGGTGACGCCGAAGGCGCATTTTAAGGGATTCATCTTAAGGTTAAATTGTCTTAATCGTTCGAAAACAATTCTCAAATCATACGAGTGGTTTTCCTTTACTTCGCTTTTGATTACCACATCGTCCATGTAGCATTCGACTTGATTGTGGATGAGATCATCAAAAATTCTTGTCATTGCTCTCTGGTAGGTTGCTTCTGCGTTCTTCAGTCCCAATGGCATCACTGTGTAGCAATATACTCCGATCGGCGTTCGAATGCTCGTAAGTTTTTCATCTTCCGGAACCATTTTTATCCGGTTGTATCCCGAAGATCCATCCATGAATGAGAATACTTCATGTGTTGAAGCAATGTCGATCATTAATTCCGGGATCGGTAGAGGGAATTCATCTTTTGGACATGCCTTGTTTAAATCTCGAAATCCACACAAATTCCGATATGACCATTCTTCTTTTCGATTGGCACCACATTGGCTAACCAAGTCGGGTATTGTTCTTCACGGACAAATTTAGCGTCTATTAGCTTTTTAACTTTAGCTATGACTTGTTGTTCGATTTCTAGCACGCATTCTTCCAGGACCTTGTTCGATCGGAATAGAAGCAGGATCCACTCCTAGCTTATGGACTGTGACCTCTGGAGCTAAACCTGGCATCTCATCGTAGCTCCAAGCAAAACAGTCTTTAAATTCCATTAATAACTTGATTATTTCTTCAAAGTCTTCTTTATTGATTAAGGAGCTAACAAATGTAGGTCTAGGCTCTTCGCTAGTACCTAAGTTAACTTCCGTTAACTCATCTATCAGAGATTTAATCTCTTCTTCGAACTACGGTGGAGCGTCTCCAATTTGTAAATCTTCAAATTCTTCTCGTAGTTTCCATGCGGTTTTCATTAGACTCGCAAGTGACAACCAAGCAAAATTCGAAGCATCATCAATCGATCCTACCGTGCCGAATCCGAGACCATGTTTTGAATCGGGTGGACGACCGGAGTTATTCCATAATTTTTCAAAATGTTATGATCGACCTTTTGTCCATTGTCGAGGTAAGAAACCACGCCGAATTAAATTTTGAACACGTGGAGAGTACCACTCAAAAGGTAATTCCATTAATTCGATGATGTGACATCTTCAAATTGTACATTATTTTCGGCTTTGGAGGAAGGAGCACCACGAGTAGAATTCGATGGGTCTCGCACCATCGCTACGTACCTCTTCGACCACCATACCCTCTATCTTATTAGAATGGATCGGGGTCGTGGTCATAGTATGTACATAGTGGTTAATCTTCTCGTACATCGATTTATATTCTTTGTTCTTTTCATCTTCGAGAGGATCCCGAATTGCGGCTTCTTCCGACTTATTATCGTCGCTTCTTGCTTGATCTCTTTTCTTCTTCGTAATCGTCTTCCCAATCAACACTGATGGCTGGTTTCCTCTGTCAAACTGTCTTAACGTTTCTGCCACGACCTCGTCCCCGGCCTCGACCTCGGATGCGAGTTGTGGAGAAACCTTCACCATCTCGCCGTAAGGGAGTGGTGAGTGACTGTTGGACTAGAACTTCAGGTTCTCCGTCGTCCTGAACTTCTTTTGCTTCATTCGTTACGGTATCTTTGGTGAAGATTGTTTTCTTCGGGGGTGCGTAATAAGCTGCATCTTCATGGATTCCAATTTCATGTACGGAGAACGGTTGTAAGTCACCTTTGATGCACTGTTCTCCTCCATCGTTGTATTTGATGCACTGGTGTAGGGATGATGGTACCATTCAGTTCTCATGTATCCATGGTCGGCCCAGTAGAGCGTTGAATGAAGTTTCTGAATCGATTATGTGAAATTTTGCGGTTGTCTTTGCCAAATCACCGGTCTTCATTAGCACTGTTATCGATCCGAGGGCTCTTTCTCCTTTCTGGTTGAATCCTCTTAATAGCATTTTGTCCGCTTCGAGCTCGCGAGCATCAATTTCCAAGTATGCTAGCGTCCAAAGATTCATTATATTGATTGATACTCTTGGATCCACCAATACTCTGAAGAGTGTAAACTTCCCAATTGTAACTGAAATGTACAACGGTCGGTTGAGGTCTGCTGTCCCAAGTAGTAGGTCATTGTCCGTGAAGGTAACACCTCGTTGTTCCTTTAATGAGCAAACCTCATCTGAAGAATCTCCGGTCATTTGAGCTAAGCAAATTTCTGGATCAGGTAAGGCCTTGATCGGAGCTTCTCTCATCTCATTTGATAAGACGAGAGCGTCGTAGATGCTCGGTTGGCCGCGTAGTTTCCTAAGATGGGCTAGCACGTTGTAATCCACTTTATTTCCATGTGTCCCGATTTCTTCTTGAATGGGTATTTCTTCGCCGGGTTGGTTCTTCCTGAACAACCACCTGCTTTCCTTTGTCCTTTGGACCCATTCTCGGAGGTATAACTCTTCCACTTCTTAAGTTGATTTCTGTAATTTCTTCTGAATCTAGTAGTGAGTTTGCTGGTGTCTCTTCCAGAATCGGAATGATAGGTTCTTCTGGATTAGCTTCAGAATTTGAAGGCTCTAGCTCTATTGTGACTGGAGCTCCTCGAAACTCGCAAATAGATTCATTACTTGTTGAACTCTCGTAGCCTCCTAGGTGAATGTCTTCTTTGTCATCTTGATCGTTGAGATTGTGTATGATTTGAGAATTGTTATTTGTATCGGAATCGATGTCCGGACTAGGTTGGTTGCCGCTAGTTACGTAATCGTTAGAAACAGTCAAAACGTAGCCAACGCCATAACCCTTATCATTATAAGATCCCTCCAGAGTGAGCAGATAATCATACAGAGTCAGAGGTTCGAGGGATTTCTCCCCCCGAATCAGAAACAACTATCCTAGGATAAGCAGCCCCTAGTCTAGCCTTAAGAGCCTCGGTCTTTTCTTCTTCATCAATTTTCTTCTTCTCATCAATCATCTCTTGTTGAGGTGGTTCTTCTATCGCAAGTGATAGTGCCGACTTGACAGGTTTCGAACTCTGAATTGAGGCTCGCACCGAAGCGGTTTGGATGTGATCCTAAATCTTCTTCGAAGACTTTGTCCAAGCGGTATTCCATCCATCATCAGTCGCATAGGGATCTATCGGAACAATGAGATCCGTCGAGATAACATTGACGGAACCTTCTTTCTAGGGTTCCTTCATGTTCTCCTTCAGGACCGTTATATTCCCTTTTCTAAGATTGTCGTTGAGCCAACTTTTGAAGGTAATACAATCTTCTATCTTGTGTCCAAGCATCCGGTGGTAAGGGCAAAAGTTGGGATCACCTTTCTTGTCGACTTCTTCTGGTCTCTTAGGTTCTGCGCGTTGGAAATCCGGAGTCTTCATCGGATCGCGAAACATTTTTGGCATCGCCTCATTCTTGAACGGATATTCCTCGCTCGAAGCTCCTTTAGCTTACGTTGTGGATGAGGCGGTTGTTCATACTGTTAAGATGACTGATAGCTGGGTCGGGGTTGTTGCAGCCGTTCTGACGGTATTTGTATCGGCTGCTTGCCTTTATCGACAGCTGCGATGATCCCGGACTTCTTTTCAAAAGTTTTCACGGGCTTCTGTTTGTTTGTTTTGTCGGTGAAACTTAATTGCTTCGCCTCCTCTTGCAAGCTTCCGGCCTTGCTTAACAACTTCTCGAAAGTCTTAATAGTAAATCCCTTGAGGAGAAGTGCTATCGAGCCGTGAATGCTCTTTAGTAAAATGCCAACTGCATGCTGTTCTTGTAGCTGTGGCTCACACTTCATACTTAGATTCCTCCATTGAAGTATGTAATCCACGAAAGTTTCGTTCAGCTCGCTTCTCTACCACTAAATCACCTATAGTAATGTGGTCGTTGAGCTCCAGAGAAATCGCTTGATGAAGAGGTTCTCTAATTCCGAAAATGTCTTCACCAAACCGTTTGGTAATTCCGAATACCAATCAAAGGCGATCCACGATGAAGTCAGCGACAAATTGTACGAAGAGTAAAGCATCACTTCCGCCGGCATTGCAACAAGCTGGCATGAAAATGTGCAACATGTCGCCGAGGGTTTCCTGGTTCCATCAATAGTCTTGAACAAAGGTGGTACAAAGCCTTTCGGATATTGGACGGCGTCGAATTCTTCGTGGTAAGGTCTACCCGTCCGAATGGATGTCCCGCTCTTTGATTGTGCCAAGGCTTCTCGCACTCTTTGTTCCACCATGCTCTTGATATCCTTTTCCGGAATCATGCTTTGTGTTGCATCCTTCTTTAATTGATCATCCCCGTTGATGGACGTTATCTCCTTTCCTCCGTCTACAATGTGAATAACTTCTGGGGGTGTTTCTCTTTGGGGTTGAACCTGACTCTGGAGAGTGGCTAGGGCTACAGCCATCTCTTCCATCCTTTTTGCCATTTGGGCGATCGTATCATCTTTCTCTTGAAGTTTCCTCCTCATTACTTCCGGCTCCTCTCTTTCTGCGGCTGCAGGGGCACCTTGTGAAGTTGACAAAGCTCGTGTTTCAACCATGTTAATTTCTGCATATTCATCATCCATGAACTCTGACGAGTCAACTTCATCTCCGAATTTCTCTTCTCTTTTTCTTGCTAATCACCGAATATCAGTTCTTAGCTTTTCCATAGCATCTTCTAGTGGTCTTTTCTGTACATCTTTGCAGTTGTCATGTGATAACTGTCGGGTTTCTTTCTCATGAGTCCCCTTCACTGCGGTAGCGCTTTCTTGGAAGGTGGTATCCTCCCTAATTTGTAGTCCTGAAACAACGACTGGTGGACTAGTTTTCATTCTTTTATTTGGCTTTTCTGCAGCGATAGCAGGTTCTACTCGCGGCCCAAGACGGGACTTGGCTGGCACCCGCCCTATCCTTCTTAAAATCTCTGACACAGGGCATTTTTCTTTCTTTGCTAACTTTTCTATCAGGGTTTGCATTCGAGCAAATGGCATAATTCTAGCCCTTTTCTTACGGCCATCGTTGTAATATGCGGGCTGAGGCAATGTAGAAGCAATCTTGCGGACTTTTTCCTCATCCTCTGCGGTGGAGAGGTGATGGAACCTACTTCCTCCCAAAAGTGGTATGTATTCAGGCAGCGATGTATACTCGGGCAGTTCTGGGATTTCCTCCGGAAAGCAACTTCGGCGGCTACGGCTTCTCTAGCAATCCTTCTACTTGTTCCTCCTATGAGTCCGTGTCAGTGGTGGAATTCTCGAGCAGGACCCGATTTAAAAAACAGAAGGTTTCACAGGAAGATCTGTACCCTCCACGGTAACAGGTTCATCACAGTTCTGAATTTCCTTTCCCTTTAGTCTGGCAGAAGCCGAGGTAGGTGCAGAGATAACTAGACCAGTGGGGGTAGCAACAACAGTCCTTCTGCGAACAACAGTACTCCTCTCTGTTGGAATCTTTTGCAGAGGAGGGAATTCATGAGTTGACTTGAGGTTAAACTCAATCAACGGCTTCTCAGTTTCTGGTACTTTGCTTGTGAGTGAAAAGAGAGTGACATCGGGGATTTTGATGTCGGTGTCCCCGAATCCTTATCCGAATCGAATAATTCCATTATCAGGCAGTTCGTCCTTGAACACGGCTAGGTCGAGTCCGTTGACGAAGGAGAAGATCAGTTTTGGGGCTTCCATTTCTGCAGGGCAGATTCCAAGTGTTAGTCTCCGAATCGTGCTTCTTCTTTTCGTAGAACTTATGATGAAAAAGAAAGAGTCCGAACACATTTTCATTTATCTTAGCGTATTTGTGATATTTAAAAGAAAATTGTTTTTTTGAAAAGATTTGTCTGTTAGGAAGGACTATTATTAAAAGAAGGAGAGTTTTAGGAAGGGTAAAAGGAATTGATTAGGAACTGGAAAAGTAAGAGAAAGTCTTGTAGAAACTTCTCGGCCCGCAAGACCGCTCCTAAACTAATACCTATTGGGGGTCCACCCCACCTCAGAAATGAGGTAAAAGGATCTCGGAACCTCTCTGTTTAGGGGTGTCTAAACAGTGGCTTATAAATCCAAGAGAATGTTGGTCGTACTTGTCCAAGGTAGAAATGAACATAGTATTCCAACGGAGAGAAGGGTAGTTTGATCCACTAGGGACATGGATACACTACCGATTTTTGAAAGCAGAACTATCTGATTAAAAATGGAGAGAGGAATTGTCCCCAGCGGAGTCGTCAGAAATTGTCGGCGAATTTTAGATTTTAGTTTTAATTTAAATATATATATATGATTTAGAAAGTAATATTTGATTTTGAAAATAATTTTAAGATATGAAATCAAACCGACCTCACATCCCAGATAGTTTATATAAACGAGCGCCACATCACAAACCGTGTATCTATCCTGAAGAATAGACACACTGTTTGGTGATGGGGCTCGATTAAATAAACTAGAAGATTTATGACATCCGTTTGGACTGCGAACCAATTTTATAAGCAGACAAATTCCCCTGCTTAATATGAAAGCATTAAACAGGGTTTATATTACCTGGGTTCTTAAAATTTCCTATAAGGGCAAGCCCCTATAGTTAATTACATCTTAAGTGACGGGAATCACCTAAGAAAACTCTCGATAATAATCGTAGTTCGCTCTCAAGAATTTCAAAGTTTAAGTTTTCAAGGGATTGAATTTTAGAGTTTCAATAGGGAATGGATCAAGTTTGGAACATTTTGTTTTGGGAATTCAAAGGAAGAAAGGTAGGAGAAATTACAGATTCGAAGCGAACTTCGGTAATTTCCCGACCATCCTATTGTTTGGCTTGAATTTAAGAAAGTCCTAATGTTTGTTTAATATTTTGATCCTGCCAATTTTAATTAATTAGGACTTGTATTTGGTCTATATTTTTGTTGGGAATGTTAAATTGAAGTTTAGAATTGAATTGGACCAGAATTTTGGTCAATTGGATAGGTTTGGTTTGACATTGGGTTCACTTTGGGTTAAAATGGGTCAAATTGGGGGTTTTGACAAAAAAGGGGTAAATTGACAAAACTGGCCCATGGTGTAGTTGAACAAAATGAAATTGAGAATATTTGGGATTTTCTGGAATTTTCTGGGAATTTTCTGAATTTTTGGATTTTTGGGTCAAGAGGGGCATTATGAGTATTTTGAGGGTATTGGGGGGTATTTTTGGAATTCTTGGTATTTTTGGCTATGAATGATCAATTTGAGTGGAGGGGAAATATTCAAGGTTAATTTTGGGGAATTTTGGGTGATTTGGAGATTTTGAAAATTTTGGGTAATTTCAAGGGCATTTGGTAGGTTAGGCGGGTGTAGGGTCCCGGGGGTCAAAATCGAAAATTTGCAAAATTAAAGATTGGGTAAATGTAAGTGGAATGAAATCATTTTGGTTGAGCCATGAAGCCATATCAAGCCCACATGAGCCATGAAGGGACTCATTTGAGGCATTCACTATGTTGTTCCTAACCCTCTTAGCCAAGGGCTTAGGGCTTAAGGACCATCCATGTGAATCACCTTCATGAGTCAGGAGGTCAAGTTGGGTATAGGTGTGGTTTTAGAAGGTGTGTGAAAGTGTAGTGTATAAGTGTAGTGTGTGTGTAAGTCAGCCCTCACCAGACCAGGCCACCCAGGGCAGTCCTAAGGCCAAAGAGTCTTATAGGAACCCATCCTTTAAACTTCCACATTTGATTTCAACCCTCTAGGTGATTAGGGGTTTACAATCAAGTTTGTGGAGTTTGCAAGGAGTTAAGAAGTGGTTTGAAATTCTAGGTGGTGGGCCCCAATTCTAATCCTCTAGGATAGTCAAAGGAAATGCCTAAGGCTAGATCCTAAGTACTAAAAAGAAGAAGAGAAGACCTCATCAGAAATGAGGTCAACACACAGAAGGCATTGACTTGGTCACAAAATTTCACAAAAAAGGATGGAAGTTGATCAAGCAAAAGTGAAAATTATTGCTGAACTGCAACCACCTACTATCATTATCGATGTGAGAAGTTTTCCGGGACATGCTTGGATTTTATAGAAGATATATAAAGGATTTTTCTAAAATTGCTAAAACTCTTTGTCATTTATTAGAAAAAGAAGCTAAATTTGAATTTAATGAAGACTGGGTTAATGCTTTCAATATTTTAAAAGAAAAATTAATAACTGCACCTATTATTATTGCACCTAATTGGAATAAATCTTTTGAATTACTGTGTGATGCAAGTGATTTTGTAATTGGAGCTGTATTGGGACAAAAATATGAGAAAATTTTCAAAGTTATATATTATGTTAGTAAAACTCTTACTAAAACTCAAAGAAATTACACTACTACTGAGAAAGAGCTTTTAGCTATAGTCTATGTCTTTGATAAATTTAGAACTTATCTTCTTGGTACCAAATGCATACTTCATACTGATCATTCCGTTATTAAATAATTAATATCAAAAAAAAATGCTAAACCTAGACTGATAAGATGGGTTTTACTTCTACAAGAATTTGATTTTCAAATAGTCGATAGAAAAGGAACTGAAAACCAAATTGCTCATCATTTATCTAGAATTAAGAATGATATTATTATTGAAGAAAATATAAATGAGAAATTTCCTGATGAACAGTTATATGTTATTCAAGGATGCCAAACACCTTGGTATGCGGATATAGTTAACTATTTAGTTAGCAATATTCTACCTTATGGATTGAATAACAAATATAATAAGAAATTTAAAAATGATGCTAAATCTTATATTTGGGAAGATCCTCATTTATTTAAATTGGGAAGAGATTCTGTAATTCGAAGATGTCTGCCTTTTGAAGAAACTTTTGCTATTATTCAAAAATTTCATGATTCCGAATTTGGAGGACACTTTGGAGTAGATAAAACTGCATGTAAAATTTTAAATTCGGGATTTTATTGGCCTACCTTGTTCAAAGATGTGAGACAATATGTGAAAACATGTGATCGATGTCAAAGGATGGGAAATATATATAGGAAAGATGAAATGCCTTTAAACTGTATATTAGAAGTTGAAATTTTCGATATATGGGGTTTAGACTTTATGGGACCATTTGTACCATCATCTGGAAAGATTTATATTTTATTAGCAGTTGATTATGTTTCAAAGTGGATTGAAGCTGTAGCTTTACCTAACTGTGATTTCAAAAGTGTTTCGAAATTTTTAAATAAAATGATTTTTTCAAGATTTGGAATGCCTAAGGTAATTATCACAGATGGTGGAAGTCATTTCAGAAATATAAAAATTCAATCATTACTGGAAAATTTTGGAATCAAACATAGAATTGCAACTGCTTATCACCCACAAACAAGTGGAATAGCTGAAGTATCAAATAGAGAAATTAAAAGAATTTTAGAGAAAACTGTTAATCTTGAAAGAACTAATTGGGTTGATGATCTATAAAAAAATACCTATTTCTTTATGACTTAATTCTTGTCAATTTCTAAGGATATTATGCTTTAATGAAAGGTATTTTTTTTATTTTTGGATGTAGGTGATGTAAAAAGGTACAAAAAGGAAAAAGGAGCAAAAAGGAGTAAAAAGGAGCAAAAATGGAGCAAAATACAAAAAGTATGAAAAGATATGGCCTGGCTCCTAGGCGCTATAAGTTGGCGCCTAAGCGTCAGACTCGATACAGAAATTGTCAAGTTTTTGACAACGTTTGAACGACTATTTTGACGGATTGAGCGATTATTGGACATTCTAGAAGATTGGTAGTTGTTTCTTGATAATAGGACATGTGATACATTGAATTTGGACGCTCCAAAAAGGTTTTAATCGCGAAGAGGTGTGAGCTAAAGTAAAGAGGTGTGAAGAACTGGACGCGGTGTCCGGCGCCTAGGCGCCAGACAGACCTCCTAGAAGATTCATTGAATGTGGACATGTTTTGAAGAGGTGCCTCAAGTCAACCCTTAAAGCCTATAAATAGGAGTGTATTTCTTCAGAAAAAAGTGCCCCCCATTGTAACCCCTTTCTCTTATCCACTTTAGGATCTCTCATCCTTAGAGAGAGAAATAGAGAGAGAAATTTAAGGCGACTTTTGTTTAGTTTAGTGAGTTAATTTTCAAGTTGTTGCATCCGGAGTTCATTACACTCGTGGAGTCGGTAGGAATCGAAGATCCGTAGAAGGAATATTTGAGATAAGTATTTTATATTTGATTCAAAGTTTATTTATTATGTTTTCATTGTTTATATTCAATGAGTTCTGAGTAGTTAGTTTACTTTCTTCCTTCAATTATGAAGAGATAAATAAGATAATAAAACATTCGATGGAGAATTGAAAATTCAAAATATTTTCAAAACATTGTGATGACATTAATACCTGATCTTACTTTACTTTTTAAATTGGCCATTTAAATTTTTAAAACCTGTTGAAGAGTTTTGAGACCTAGAAGGAGAAAAACTCTTAACTTGTAAATGTCACATGAATCCTTGGGTAGTCGAAGGCCATGTGTGGGCTAATCAAGGTGAAGTGCAAATAAATAGGAAGATAAGTTTTAAAGGACGTAGAATTGATAAGTTTTTAGAGTGACAGACTAAATTCTTATAATTTGATTTATTGATTAGGAAATGGTCACTAGTAGGGCCGACCATAGCCACCCTTGGACATCTAGTAGTGTGAGTCTAGATTAACCCATTCTACTACAATACATCCGGACCTGATATGTAAATTAGCCAATGTTCTTTGCGCCTGGATCAAAGAGTAAAGAATAGGAATGCTTCTATTTGGTACAATACCATAAATCAAATTCTCCAACGAATATTAAATTATCTTAAAAATCTTAGATTAATTGAATGGAAGAAAGTTGTTTATTTTATATAGTTTTCATAAAATCATTTTCTTATTATTGTTTTCTTTATTTGCATCTAGTAAATTAATAGTAATTTATAGTTAAATTAAAATAAAAAGAGATTTTTGAAATACAATATTTAGAAATTTATTACTATAATTTTTCCCCGTGGGATCGATACTGGGGTCTTTGTTTCAAAGCCCTATATTGCTTGAAACGGTACGTATACTTGCGTAGTACCCAAAAAGTATATAAAATATTTTCTTTTTAAAATTACATTTTGCTATATAAACATATATTTAAAAAGTTTTATTTGGTACACATCTATATAGCAAGTTATTCCAGGTCAAGTGTTCTGCGCCTTCGCCAGAAATTAAATTTTCTAGCAGTGGTAACAAATTCTTGTATTTGGAAGTACAAAAATCGGGTCAAGTTTTTGGCGCCGTTTCCGGGGAAGAAATAGAATAGTTATTAATTTTTTTTAAATATTATATTTCCAAATATATAAAAATATATATAAAAAATATACATATATAAATTTTATTCCTTGTTTTATGCGAAGATTTGGTTCGAAGGATTAATACCTTTAGATTCCGAATTAGAAAGAACAATTAGAAAAATTAAAAAGGGAAAACAAATTCAAAAATTTCAAGAAATGGCTACTTTACAAAATCCAATTGAACTTAATGATCAAAATGTTTATAAACCATTAAGGGATTATGCTAACCCTACGGTTGATGAACTTCATAGTAGTATTCAAATACCCACTGTAGATGCTAATTCTTTTGAACTCAAACCTTCTATTATTCAAATGGTGCAAAACAATCAATTTGGTGGAGCACCAAATGAGGATCCAAATTTACACCTTGTTAGTTTTTTAGAACTTTGTGCTACCTTTAAATATAACAATGTTTCTGATGATGCTATTAGACTTAGACTCTTTCCTTTTTCTTTAAGAGATAAAGCAAAGATGTGGTTAAACTCATTAGCGACTGGTTCTATTAAAACATGGGCTGAAATGGCACAAAAATTCCTTGTTAAATATTTTCCTCCTTGTATAACTGCTAAATTAAGAAATGATATTACTTCGTTTAGTCAATTTGACGGAGAGACAATATATGAAACTTGGGAAAGATTTAAAGAACTATTAAGAAAATTTCCTCATCATGCTTTATCTGATTGGTTAATTATTCAAACATTTTATAATGGATTAATTGGATCTTTAAAATCAATTATTGATGCTGCTGCTGTAGGTTCTTTAATGTCTAAATCATTTGAAGAAGCTTACACTTTAATTGAAGAAATGGCTAATAACAATTTTCAATGACCTTCCGAAAGGATTAATCCTAAAAAGATGACAAGTATTCATGATAATGAAGCCTTTTCTATCTTAGCTTCACAAGTAGCAGCAATGTCTAAGAAATTAGATAATTTTGCAATTAATATTTCACATAATAACTCTGCTAATATTGAAGATTCTCAAACTATTGAAACTTTACAAGCTATTATAAGTAAAAATAATCCTTATTCAAATTATTATAATCTCGGGTGGAAAAATCATCCTAATTTTAACTGGAATAATTCACAGCAACAATGGGGTAATAATCAATCTCATCCCACTGGAAATTGGAATAATCAAGTTAATCCAAATTATAAACCTCCTGGATTTAATAATCAACAGAAAAAACTATCAATAGAAGAATTAATTTTACAAATGAATAATCAATTACAAAATCAAAATACTGCTATTCGTAATATTGAAAATCAAATGGGGCAAATTGCTACTTTAATTAATAACGAACTTCGTAGGAACACTTCCTAGTAATGTTGAAATTAATCCAAAGGAAACTGGAAAAGAACATGAACAAGTTAAAGTCCGTGCAACTTAGAAGGGGAAAGGAATTAAAAGAAAGAATGCAGAATGAAATTGAAAAAGAGATCGAGGTTGAAGAGATTGAAAAACCTAAAGAAACTCTCTCTCCTAGTCAAGATCGATCGTTATACTCGTTAATGTGGAAGTTGAAAAACCACCACCACCTTTTCCTCAAAGACTTAAACGACAGAAACTAGATCATCAATTTTCTAAGTTCTTTGAAATCTTCAAGAAACTTACTATTAACATACCTTTTGCTGAAGCTTTGGAACAAATGCCAACTTACGCTTATGAAGGATATTTTAAGCAAAAAATGCAAATTTGAAGCTTTTGAAACTGTTGCATTAAGTGAAGAATGTAGTGCAATAATTCAAAAGAAATTACCTGAAAAGCTTAAGGATCTTGGAAGTTTCACTATACCTCGTGCTTATTGGAGAAAAATTTTGTGGAAAAGCTTTATGTGATTTAGGAGCAAGTATTAATCTCATGCCATTTTCTATCTTTCGAAGATTGGATTTAGGAGATATTACTCCCACCACTGTAACCCTTCAGTTAGCTGATAGATCTATCACTTATCCTAAAGGAGTTAAAGAGGATTTTCTTGTTAAAGTGGATAAATTGATCTTCCCTGTAGATTTCATAGTACTTGATATGGAAGAAGATAAATAAATACCTATTATTTTAGGGAGACCTTTTCTAGCTACCGGATGAGCTATGATTGATGTGCAAAAGGGAGAACTAAACATGAGAGTTAATGATCAAGATATTAAATTCAATGTTCTTAAATCAATGAAGTACCCTGATAAAGAGAAATGTTATCGAATCGATATAATTGATTACTTAATTGAAAAAAATTATCAAGAAAAATGTAAAGTCATTTTTGAAGAAAAATTTGAATTTTTAACTGATGAAACTGAAGTAGTAGAAGAAGAAGAGACTCATTTTACTAAAGATAATTAGAAAACTTTAGACATAACTCAAAATGATATACTTTTACCATCAATTAAAAGAGCCCCTGAACTGGAATTAAAAATGTTACCTTCACATTTAAAATATGCATTTCTTGGAAATTCGTTAACTTTACCTGTTTTTATTTCTTCTGAACTTAGTAGAGATCAAGAAGAAAAACTACTAGGTGCGTTAAAGAATTATAAGAAAGCTTTTGGTTAGACTATTGCTGATATAAGAGGAATAAGCCCTTCCATTTGCATGCATAGAATCTTAATGGAAGAAAATTTTAAACCTACTATAGAATCGCAATGAAGATTAAATCCTATCATGAAAGAGGTTGTTAAAAAAGAAATTATTAAGTGGTTAGATGCTGGTATTATTTATTTTATTTTGGATAGTCAATGGGTAAGTCCTATTCATTATGTTCCGAAGAAAGGAGGTGTAACTGTCATTGTTAATGATAAAAATGAACTAATTCCTACAAGACAAGTTACTAAATGGTGAATTCGTATTGACTATAGGAAATTAAATAAAGCCACTAGAAAGGATCATTTTCCTTTACCTTTCTTAGATCAAATGCTCGATAAATTAGCTGAACACCCTTATTTCTGTTTTCTGGATGGATATTTTGGTTATCATCAATTACTTATTGCTCCTGAGGACCAAGAAAAGACAACATTTACAAGTCCTTATGGAACATTTGCTTTTAGAAGAATGCCTTTTGGTTTATTTAATGCACCTGCAACTTTTCAAAGATGTATGATGTTAATATTTTGTGATTTGATTGACAAAGGAATTGAAATATTCATGGACTATTTTTCAGTTTTTGGAACTTCTTTTGAATCTTGTTTGGAAAACATAGCCAAAGTTACGAAAAGATGTGAAGAAACAAATTTAGTTCTTAACTGGGAAAAATGTCAATTCATAGTCACAGAAGGCATTGTACTTGGTCACAAAGTGTCACAAAAAGGGATGGAAGTAGATCAAGCAAAAGTGAAAATTATTATTGAATTGCAACCACCTACTATCATTATCGATGTGAGAAGTTTTCTAGTTCATGTTGGATTTTATAGAAGATACACAAAGTATTTTTCTAAAATTGCTAAACCTCTTTGTCATTTATTGGAAAAAAATGCAAAATTTGAATTTACTAAAGAATGTATTAATGCTATTAATATTCTAAAAGAAAAATTAATAACTGCACCTATCATTGTTGCACCTAATTGGAATAAATCTTTTTAATTAATGTGTGATGCAAGTGATTTTGCAATTGGAGCTGTATTAGGATAAAAATATGAGAAAATTTTCAATGTTGTATATTATGCTAGTAAAACTCTCACTGAAACACAAAGAAATTACACTAGCACTGAGAAAGAGCTTCTAGCTATAGTATATGTCTTTGATAAATTTAGACCTTAGCTTCTTGGTACTAAATGCATAGTTCATACTGATCATTCTGCTATTAAATATCTATTATCTAAGAAGGATTCTAAACCTAGAATTATAAGATGGGTTTTACTTCTACAAGAATTTGATTTTGAAATAATAGATAGAAAAGGAACTGAAAACCAAATTGCTGATCATTTGTCTAGAATTAAAAATGATATTATTTCGGAAGAAAATATAAATGAGAAATTTCTTGATAAATCTTTATATGTTATTCAAGGATGCAAAATACCTTGGTATGCTGATATTGTTAATTATTTAGTTAGCAATATTTTGCCTTATGACTTGGATAACAAATTTATTAAGAAATTTAAATATGATGCTAAATCTTATATTTGGGAAGAACCTCATTTATTTAAAATTGGTAAAGATTCTATGATTCAAAGATGTGTACCTTATGAGGAAACTTTTGCTATTATTCAAAAATGTCATGATTCTGATTTTGGAGGACACTTTGACATAGATAAAACAGCATTTAAAATTTTAAATTCTGGATTTTATTGGCCTACCTTATTTAAAGATGTGAGACATTATGTGAAAACATGTGATCGATGTCAAAGGATGGGAAATATATCTAGGAAGAATAAAATGCCTTTAAACTATATATTGGAAGTTGGAATTTTTGATATATGGGGTTTAGACTTTATGGGACCATTTGTTCCATCATCTAGAAAAATTTATATTTTATTAACAGTTGATTATGTTTCAAAGTGGATTGAAGCTGTTGCTTTACTAATCTGTGATTCCAAAAGTGTTTCTAAATTTTTAAAGAAAATGATATTTTCAAGATTTGGAATGCCTAAGGTAATTATCACTGATGGTGGAAGTCATTTCAGGAATATAAGAATTCAATCATTACTACAAAAATTTGGAGTCAAGCATAGAATTGCAACTGCTTATCACCCACAAACAAGTGGAATGGCTGAAGTATCAAACAGAGAAATTTAATGAACTTTAGAGACTACTGTTAATCCTAAAAGAACTGATTGGGTTGATAGACTTAATTCTGCATTATGGGCTTATAGAACAGCTTATAAGACACTAATCGGAATGTCACATTACCGGTTAATTTATGGTAAACATTGTCACTTACCTGTAGAACTTGAACATAAAGCTTATTGGGCGATAAAGGAGTTTAATTTTAATTTGAATAAAGCAGGAGAAAAGCGATTATTGCAATTAAATGAGATGGAAGAAATAGGAAATGAATCATATGAAAATGCGAGGACTTATAAAGAGATAATGAAGATGTTGCATGATAAGAAAATTTCAAGAAAAATTTTTGAACATGGACAAGAAGTATTACTGTTTAACTCTCGTTTAAAACTTTTTCCTGGAAAATTAAGATCTAAATGGATTGGACCCTATATAGTTGAGAAAGTATATCATTATGGAGCTGTGGATATTAAAGATCCCAAAGCAGGAAAAAATTTTAAAATAATTGGATTAAGATTGAAGCCTTATTTGGGAGATATTAAAAAGAGGCTTATGAATTGAGTCAACCTGATTAAAGATTTACTTAAGTCGAGCTGACGACGTTAAACCAAGCGCTTTGTGGGAGGCAACCCATAATTATCTTTTGTTATGAGTGTTTTTGTGTTTTAATGTAAGGTTATGCCTCGATCTTGATTAATTTTATATTACTTTAGAAAAATTTGATGCTCATAAGTCTTTGTTGACTTAGGCTAAAAATTATTTTGAAGTATGTAAGATTTAGAAATTGGATCACTCTATTCTGAATATGAGTAAAAAGGAGATCAAGTTAACCTTCATTATGATTGTTTACAATGTGAGTTATTGAGTCTAAATTACTCTTACCAGTATAATTTACCTATCTTGGAGAACGAAATTTTTGGCGCCTAAGCGCCACGGTTACTGGGTCGTGCAAAAACCGAACATTTTCAGTTTTTCACACGATTTTCACCTTTAAATCAACCTATCTTCTTCCCTAACAATAAAGCAATCAAAATTACATCCCTTGCACTTCATTCTTGAGAGATTTTAGAAATTTTTGAAGAATATGGAAGGAAGAAATCATGGAGAAGAAGCTAGGGACAAGGTCTCAAAGGATCCTCAACCCTACTTCAATGGTTTCATCGGTGTAAGTTTAGAGAAAATTTCTAGTCATTTGGATAAGTTTGAAGCGGAGTTTAAAAGCATTGGAGATCGCCTTCATGAGATGTTTCATCAAATTGAACATCTAGAATGGCAAATGAAACTTCAATTTGATCATTTTGCGGCTTATCAAGATGCTCAAGTTGAAATGTATGCGAAGAACAAGTGGATTGACGAAAAGACGGCTACTGCATTTCTCGAGAGCGTTAGTGTTCTTTCCAAGTGGAATACACAATTTCCATTATGAAGATTAGAATATTCGGTAATGAGATAGTTATTATATGGTTTGTTGAGTCGTTGTATCGATTTAGAGAATGCAGTTGTGTTTGTTTGTGTATTTGCTTTCATGTTCAATGTGTGTTGTTTTTGCTTAGAAATTGTTGTGTTTGAGTGTGTATTAGGAACTTGAATCAAGTATAATACTTATCTGGAATGTATTGAGTCAATATTGAAGATTATAAATGGAATTTAGTGAGTTTTATTTAAACTTTATGTTTGATTGGTGGATTAAATATTTAATTTTTATAAATTTTTGAAAAATGTTGTGGAAGTTAGAAACTGAAACCCTACTCTGATATGAGTAATTGGAAATTAAATTTATGAATTTTGGTGGAAAATTAAATTTAAAAATAATTTTTTGTGAAAGGTGAATTCGGCGCCTAAGTGCCAGTTCGGCCTGTACCCGAAAATTTACTTAAATAACCCCAAAAGCCATTTTTGAAGCCTAAGCTTCATCTTCTTCCCCATTTTCACAAAAATACACCTTTTAGATCCATTTTGAGGTCAAAACTTCAAGGATTTGAGCGCGAAACCACTCGATTTCTTCGTCTCAAGGTCAGATCTACACTTTAAACAATTTATTTTCGATTTTCACCTTAAATTTCCCTAGTTTTGCTAAGAACCGAAATTTTAAAAAAAATTTGATTTTTAGTGATTTCTTTAGATTTTTTAAATTTATTTTAAGTTTTATAAACTTAAAAAGAGTTTAAATCTTTGATTCCAAAATTTGTTCTTGTTTTCTTCCACGCTTAGATGGCTCCAAAATCTAAACGCGGGAAGGCACGAGAGAACTTTAATAGCAGTAAATTTTCTACTGCGGCTGCGCATTTTCGCTTCCATGAATTTGCGATGTCCAGGAAGTTCATTTCAGAATGAAGTTTCTATCATCCGGGAGAAATGATTGAAAACACTATCGTTGCACACAATTGGCAATGATTCTGTCATTTCACTGCTGTTGTTGTTATCCCTATTGTTCGTGAGTTTTATGCAAATTTACTGGATGTCGAAGATTATGAAGTCTTTGTCAGAGGTATCGGAGTAGGATTTAGTCCTTAAAGAATCAATATATTTTATGGCCTGCCACCAACTATTGAATGTAATTATTCTGGATTATCACCATCTGAGGGAGATTTGGATATGATCATTGCTTATTTGACTGACGGTACTGGATCTTGGAAGATCAGGAACGAAAAAAGGGTAAACTTCAAATCCTCCAAATTAAATGGTATTTCTAAATCATGGCACTATTTTATTTCTACAAGATTGTTACCTTCCAACCACCTGAGTGAAGTGACTAGAGATCGAGCTATCTTAAACTACTACATTCAGGAAAGGAAACCTATTGATGTCGGCAGTATTATTTATGATTCTGTGGATTCTATCGCGAGATCCAACGACTTCGTCTGGATCGGGATTCCCATCTCCGATTTATTCATTATGTGTTAGTAATGGAGTCACTCGCGATATTTCGAGGAGAAGTTAAAGTCTACCAAGCCAATTGGGCATGAGAGTGTTAGTATCTATGATCGTCTTCGAGGGAAGAGATCGACCTCTCCTTCTACTTCGCACATACTCCGAGTAGACCTTCTACTTCTCGACCCTCTACTTCGCCGAGCCACCATCAAGTTTCGGGAATCAATGCATGATCAGTTTTTAGAGCAGCAGCAGGAGTTATTTCAAATTCACTGTAGGATTGATACTATTGATAGGAAACTTGATCATTTATCTGATTATACCCAGTAGAAGAGTAGTTATGATGCTGAGTATGATGAAGCCCTAATCAGATTTTTGAAGGGTGAACATGATGTTAATTTCCCTACTTTTCCTAGTTTCACACCATTTGTTGATCCTAAGGATGTAGAATTTTCCTTTGGTGACGATGATGATGAGGCTACAGCTAGTGACTAGTAGTTATAGATCTTTATGATGAGCTACTCTGTTAGTTTGTTTTATTTAGATTTTTTTTTTAGTTTTGTGTTTGATGTATGTTGATTTGTTTAAATATCTATGTTGATTGATTAGTGTTAAGATTCTGTTGTTAAAATATTATTAGTCTATTGTGTTGAGACTGAAGTTAGAGTTAATTTATGATATGTTTGTTTTAGTCTACTGTTTAGTAATTAGTAATTTTGCTCTGCTGTAATTTTGTTTCAAATTTAGTATAATCATAAAAATTAGCCTGCTTAGTTTTTATACATGCTTCAATTTTATCTTAATTATTCATAAAAGAATGAGTAGAAGTTAATTTTTCTTTTTAAGATTGTTTTTACATACTTATAAAAATTCTTATGATTTTCTTTCTCTCATACTTTCAAATTATCATAATATACCAAAACTTAAGTTTGAGGGAAGGGAAAATACATTCAAATTTAAATTTTATTTGTCCTTAAAGAGCTAATATTTTCATAAAAATAAAAACTTTTTAACATAACGTAAAGAATGAAGAATTTATTTGAGATCACTTCTATTTTTGAAATTATAAACAATTTAGTGAAATTAACCAAAATTTTAATAACTTTGATTGATTTTAAGAATAGAATTATTTAACTTAAAGAGGAATAAGATTAAGAAATTTTTCTATTCATGATAGAAACAATAGAATTTTAGAAATATTAAGTAATAAAAAATTATCACTTGAAAAAGAAAAGATTTTTGAATTCTTATTCATGTTATAATAATTAAGTGGAAATATATAAGTTTTGAAAAAATAAGTTAAGGATAGTGAAGTTGAAAACCATTAACAGGCTATCCAGATATAGTAATCATATATATATATATATATATATATATATATATATATATATATAAAGAGAGAAGAGATGAGAAGCTTGAGGAAATGCCTAATAAAAAATTGGTTTCACTTGAATTATTTTATAAGAAGAAAACTAGTTCTATATTTTACTTAATTTTTATACATGAATATTTATTTAGGAAAGTTTTTCAAGAAGATCTTTTTCTTGTAAATAATCTATGAGATCTTAATATAATAGACTTCTATTATTTTCAAAATGGATGAAATGTTTGAAATCTTATGATTTGGTAGTTAAATATTCTTTAAATTCTTAAAATTAAACCTAGTTAGTGAAATTGAGTTAATAATTTACTAAAAACTTTATAAAATCAAAAATTATAAGGAATCTTAAATATTTATCTTTTATTTCAAAGGTTATACATTTTATATAGTAGAAAGAGTTACTTGAGGACAAGTAACATTTAAGTTGGGGGATTTTGATCTATAAAAAAATACATATTTTTTCATGTCTTAATTCTTATCAATTTCTAAGGATATTATGCTTTAATGAAAGGTATTTTTTGTGTTTTTGGATGTAGGTGATGTAAAAGGTCCAAAAAGGAAAAAGGAGAAAAATGGAGCAAAAACGAGCAAAAATGAGCAAAAAGGAGCAAAAATGGAGCAAAATACAAAAAGTATAAAAAAATATGGCCTGGCGCCTAGGTGCCAGAAGTTGGCGCCTAAGCGCCAGACTCGATACAGAAACTGTCAAGTTTTTGAAAATGTTTGAACGGTTATTTTGATGGAGTGAGCGGTTATTGGACATTCTAGAAGACTGGCAGTTGTTCCTTGATAATAGGACATGTGATACATTGAATTTGGATGCTCCAAAACAATTTTAATTGCGAAGAGGTGCGAAGAACTGGACGCGATGTCCGACGCCTAGGCTCCAGATTCCGGCGCCTAGGCGCCAGATTCCAGCGCCTAGGCGCCAGATTCCAGCGCCTAGGCGCCAGACAGACCTTCTAAAAGATTCATTGAATTTGGACATGTTTTGAAGATGTGCCTCAAGGAAACCCTTGAAGCCTATAAATAGGAGTCCATTTCTTCAGAAAAATGTGCCTCCCATTGTAACCCCTTTCTCTTATCCACTTTAGGATCTCTCATCCTTAGAGAGAAATAGAGAGAGAAATTTAAGGCCACTTTTGTTTAGTTTAGTGAGTTTATTTTCAAGTTGTTGCATCTAGAGTTCATTACACTGTGGAGTCAGTAGGAATCAGAAGATCTGTAGAAGGAGTATTTGAGATAAGTATTTTATATTTGATTCAAAGTTTATTTATTATGTTTTGCTGTTTATATTCAATGTGTTCTAAGTAGTTAGTTTACTTTCTTCCTTCAGTTATGAAGAGATAAATAAGATAATAAAAGATTCGATGGAGAATTGAAAATTCAAAATATTTTCAAAACATTGTGATGACATTAATACCTAATCTTACTTTACTTTTTAAATTGGCCATTTAAATTGTTAAAACCTGTTGAAGAGCTTTGAGACCTAGAAGGAGAAAAAATCTTAACTTGTAAATGTCACATGAATCCTTGAGTAGTCGAAGGCCATATGCAGGCTATTCAAGGTGAAGTGCAAATAAATAGGAGGATAAGTTTTAAAGGGCATAGTATTGATAAGTTTTTAGAGTGACAGACTAAATTCTTATAATTTGATTTATAGATTAGGAAAGGGTCACTAGTAGGGCCGACCATAGCCACTCTTGGACATCTAGTAGTGTGAGTCTAGATTAACCAATTCTACTAACAATACAACCGGACCTGATCTGTAAATTAGCCAATGTTCTTTGTGTCTGGATCAAAGGGTAAAGAATAGGAATGCTTCTATTTGGTACAATACCATAAATCAAATTCTCCAACGAATATTAAATTATCTTAAAAATCTTAGATTAATTGAATGGAAAAAGTTGTTTATTTTTTATAGTTTTCATAAAATCATTATCTTATTATTGTTTTCTTTATTTGCATCTAGTAAATTAATAGTAATTTATATATAAATTAAAATACAAAAAAATTTTTGAAATACAATATTTAGAAATTTATTACTATAATTTTTCCCTGTGGGATCGATACTGGGGTTTTTGTTTCAAAGCCCTATATTACTTGAAATGATACGTATACTTGCGTAGTACCCAAAAAGTATATAAAATATTTTCTTTTTAAAATTATATTTTGCTATA
Organism: Papilionanthe hookeriana x Papilionanthe teres; assembly: GCA_022702705.1. Taxonomy (NCBI): domain Eukaryota; kingdom Viridiplantae; phylum Streptophyta; class Magnoliopsida; order Asparagales; family Orchidaceae; genus Papilionanthe; species Papilionanthe hookeriana x Papilionanthe teres. Next base: position 90,769,491 of record CM040422.1, read on the forward strand.
TAAACATATATTTAAAAAGTTTTATTTGGTACACATCTATATAGCAAGTTATTCCCGGTCAAGTGTTTCGTGCCTTCGCCAGAAATTAAATTTTCTAGCAGTGGTAACAAATTCTTGTATTTGGAAGTACAAAAATCACGTCAGTTGATAGACTTGATTCTGCATTATGGGCTTATAGAACAGCTTATAATACACCAATCGGTATGTCAGATTACCGGTTAGTTTACGGTAAACATTGTCACTTACCTGTTGAACTTGAACATAAAGCTTATTGGGCGAAAAAGGAGTTTAATTTTGATTTGTATACTGTAGGAGAAAAACGATTATTACAATTAAATGAGATGGATGAAATAAGAAATGAGTCATATAAAAATGCAAAGATTTATAAAGAGAAAATGAAGATATTACATGATAAAAAGATTTCAGGAAAAATATTCGAGCTCTGACAAGAAATATTATTATTTAATACTCGTTTAAGACTTTTTCCTGGAAAATTAAGATCTAAATGGATGGGAACATATATAATTGAGAAAGTATACCATTATGGAGCTGTAGATATTAAAGACCCCAAAACGGGAAAAATATTTAAAGTTAACGGATTAAGACTGAAGCTTATTTGGGAGACATAAAAAGGATTTATAAAGAGGCTTACGATTTGAGTCTACCTGATTAAAGACTTAATTAGGTTGGGCTGATGACGTTAAACCAAGCGCATTGTGGGAGGCGACCCATAGTTATTTTTGTGTGTTTTTACATTTTTTATGTAAGGTTATGCCTCGAACTTGACTAAATTTTATATAACTTTAGAAAATTGGATGCTAACAAGTCTTTATTGACTTAAGCTAAAGATTATCTCAAAGTATATAAAGTTTGGATTTTGGATCACTCAATTTTGTATGTGAGTAAAAAGGAGATCAAGTTAACCTTCATTACGATTGTTTATAATTTGAGTGAATTTTAATTACTGAGTTTATATTGATCTTACCATTCTAATTTACCTATTTTTTAGATCGAAACTTTGAAATTTGACGTTAGGCGAAAAGGAGTCGAACATGGTTCCGATGCCTAAGCGCCGGAGTAGACTATGTATCGATGGGTCTGGAGCCTAGGCGCCAGTTTTGGCGCCAAAGCGTCACAGTTACTGGGTCGTGTAAAAACTGAAAATTTTCAGTTTTTCAAACGATTTTCTCCTATAAACTACCCCATCCTCGTCCCCAATCCCTAAGCAATCATAGATATGACCTTTACACTTAATTCTTGAGGAGATAAGAGAAGATTTTAAAGAAACGGAGAGAAGAAATCATGGAGAAGAGGCTAGAGACAAGTGTTCTAAGGATCCTCAACCTTTCTTCAATGGTTTTATTGCTGTTAGTTTGGAGAAGTTTTCGAGTCGCCTAGATAAGTTTGAAGTAGAATTCAAAAGTTTTGGAGATCGTCTTCACGAGATGTATCATCAAATCGAGCATCTGGAGTGGTAAGCGAAGATCCAATTCGATCATCTAGCGGCCTATCAAGATGCTCAAGTGGAGTTGTATGCGAAGAACAAATGGATCAACGAGAAAATGGCTACGGATTTTCCAAGGGCGTTAGTGTTCTTCCCAAGTAGGTCGAGTAATCTTCATTGAGATGAGAGTGGAAATTTTAAATTTGATGATTAGATAGTAAATGTGGTTAGATCAAGACTTTATCTAGTGTGTCATTGCATCGATTTGGTAAATAGAATGTGTTGTTTGTGTGTTTGTTTTATTGTTCAATGTGTGTTTTGTTTGCTTTGAAATTGTGTTGTTTGATTTTTTATTAAGACTTGAATCTTATTATTATACTTATTCATAATGTATTAAGCCCGAAATTAAAGATTATGAATGGAATTAGAAGAATTTGACTTAAACTTATGTTGGATTGGTGGATTTAATTTATAATTTTTAAAATTTTTGGAAAATATTTTGGAAGTTGGAAACTGAAGCAATACTCTTATATGAGTAATTGAAAGTTGAAGTTGTGAGTTTTTGTGGAAAATTAAATTTTTGAAATGATTTTTGTGAAAGGCGAGTCTGGCGCCTAGGCGCCGGTTCAGCCTGCTAATTGAAAATCAGGATTTAAACCCTCATTAGCCATTGCCGACGCCTAAGCTTCATCCCCTTCCTCTTTTTCGCAAAAACCTACCCCCAGATCCATTTCGAGGCCAAATCTTCACATTTTTTAGCCTGAAATCACTCGATTTCTTCATCCCGATGTCAGATTTACCTTCTAAATCATTTATTTTTTATTTCTACCATGAATTTTCCTATTTTTGCTAAAAACTGAAATTTTGGAGAAAAATTTTGATTTTTAGAAATGTTTCCATGGATTTTTAAACTCATTTTAAGTTTCTCAAGCTTAAAAGAGTTTAGTTTATTTGATTCCTTTATTTATTTGTATTTTCTTTCACGTTTAGATGGCACCTAAATCTAAGCACGGAAAAGAATGAGAAAATTTCGATCGCAGCAAGTTCGCTGCTGTGGCAGCACACTTTCGTTACCACGAATTTGAAACATCGAGGAAATTTATCTCGGAGTGCAATTTTTACAGTCCTGGAGAGATGATCGAGAACGCGATTGTTGCACACAACTGGCGCACTATTCTTTTATTTCACTGTCGTTGCTGTTATTCTTCTTGTACGAGAATTTTACACCAACTTTATGGATGCGGAAGACTATGAAGTCTTAGTTAGAGGTGTCGGAGTGGCATTCACTCCGGAGCGAATCAACATTTTCTATAGCCTACCACCTACGGTCGAGTGCTACTATTCTGGTCTATCTCCATCTGAAGGAGATCTGGAGATGGTCATTGCATATCTGACTGATGGCACTGGAGCTTGGAAGATCCAGAACGACAAACGGGTAAATTTTAAATCTTCTAAGCTGAATGGTATTTCAAAGGCCTGGCACTATTTTATTTCTGCTATACTACTTCCTTCCAACCACCTGAGTGAAGTTACCAGAGATAGAGCTATCATGAAGTACTGCATTCAGGAAAGGAAGTCGATTGATGTTGGCAGCATTATCTATGATTCTGTTGAATCGACTACACGATCCAACACTTCTATGGGATTGGGATTCCCATCTTTGATATATTCTTTATGCGTGAGCGATGGAGTTATTGCTGATATCTCTGAGGAGAATCTGAAGACTACAAAGCCTATTGGGCAGGAGAGTGTTAGTATTTATGATCGTCATCGCAGGAAGAGATCTACTGCTCCTTCTACTTCTGTACCTACTCCAGGTAGTGCTTCTACTTCTAGACCATCTACTTCTGCTACACCACCACCTAGTTTTTGAGAGACAATGGATGAGAGGTATTTAGAGCAGCAGAATGTGTTATATTTAGCTCATTGTCTCATAGATATGATCGATGCAAAATTTGATCATCTTGTTGATCTTACCCATAGGAAGAGCAATTATGATGCTGATTATGATATAGTTCTTGTTAGATTCCTGAAGGGAGTGTCGGTATATTTTTAGGTTGAGTGTTGTATTTTTGAAAAGAGGTCGCCTACAGAAATTGTGTGCAAATTTTTAATTTAGTTTAAATAAATAATTTGAAAAGTAGTATTTGATTTTGAAAAAAATTTTAAATTTGAAAATTTTAAGATATGAACTCAAACTGATCTCACATCCCGAATAGTTTATATAAACGAGCACCGCACCACAAACTGTATGTCTATCCCGGAGAATAGACACACTGCTTAATGATGGGGCTCGGTTAAATAAACTAGAAGATTTGTGACATCCGTTTGGTCTGCGAACCTATTTTATAAGTCGACAAATTCCCCTGCTTAACATAAATGAATTAAGCAGGGTTTATATTACTTGGGTTCTTAAAGTTCCCTATAAGGGCAAGCCCCTATAGTTAATTACATCCTAAGTGACGGGAATCACTTAAGAAAACTCTCGATAATGATCAGTGGTTTTGCTCTCAAGAATTTCAAAGTTTGAGGTTTTCAAAGGATTGGATTTTGGAAATTCAAAAGGGAATGACTCAAAATTTGGAACAATTTATTTTCGAGGATCCAAAGGAAGAGAAGTAGGAGAAGCTGAGGATCCAAGAAGAATCTTGGTAACTTCCCAAACTATCCTATTGTTTGGCTCGGTTTTAAGAAAATCCTAATATTATTTGATATTTCAATTTTTTTCCAATTTTAATTAATTTGGACTTATATTTGTATGATAAAATCATATAAATAGCCTCAAAGATATGAGGGTTTATGTCGTACCGAACGACTACCTCGGAGTCCTAAGACAGGTTAAGGCTTAATTTACATGACATGATCATGCAAATGCCTAACGAAGAGTTGAGGATTTATGTTGCACTAGACAAACTACCTCGAAGTCCTATGGCTTGGTTATTTAATTTTAAGAAAGTTTTGCTGAAGTAGACTCAGGTTTTGCTGATGACGATGGTCGTGCTGCCCACTAGGCTCTGAGCTCCTTGTTGTTGCAGAGGTTTAGTTTTAGAAGTCATAAATTAGGAGATGAAAGAAGCATTTTGGTTTAGAAAAGTTAAAAAATTGAGATGGTTTAATGTTTTAATTAAAATAAATCTTAAAGTTGATTAAACAGAACCGAATAAGATCCCACGGTTCAGTCATCTCGGCACCGTTATTTTCATCGAATTCACTTAGTCCAGATGAAATTGCTAAACTCAACTGAATGAGTTCCACACTTTCATTTAGATCGTGGGAAATCCCGTTAGCAACATGTGGGTTACATCATCTGAGGTATTCCCGATCATTCAATGAGACGTTTTAATTTAGTTGCAATTGTAGTTTTGTTGTTCTGTTTGTGATTAAATTTTGAGTTGTTTTATATTTTGAAATATTGTGGCGGTGAATTTTATCTTGCATTGATTTTTAATTTAATTTTGGTTTCAGTTTTAGGGACTACCCTAAAGGTTTTGGTTTTCATGTAACTGTTGTTTATCATGCAAGAAAAGTAAAGTACAGTTGCAATAAAGTGAATTGCAATAAAATAAAAGCGTACCTGGAGGGTCTTCCCGTCATTCCAAGCTGCACTTGAAACACATGTTAGAGCATTTTAAGTATTTGTAGCAATTACCTAGGTAAAGCTAAGGACAAGGTTTCTGGTTTTCTACCAAGATCCTAATCCTATAGCTTGTCATCTCCTATGACGTCTAGGTTCTTGTATTTTGGTTTAAGGATGATTTTCTTCATCAAAGAACAATTAAGTTCAATTGTTCTTATAAATATCCTATCATATTGAGGAAGTGCTTAAGACGAGTCTTAAACATCTTTTCAATACTTCTAGGATTGTTCTAAGTCCAAATGGATTTAATTAATCAGGTGAAGTAATCATCCGAGGTTTAATTAAGTTTTGTTCTTTTGCTCAGTGAACTAGGATGTTTGAATATCCTATGAATGAAGTGACACTTCACCTAATACTCCATCTAGGAGTTATGATAACAAGAGCTTTTAAGGGCAAATTGATGTTTTAGTGATTTGTGTTTTAATTTATTTTAATTAATGGATTTAAGTTTGAAATAGTGTTCAAGTTGTTATAGATTTATTTTGAATTCTTTATGTTTTAAGTGATGTTATGTCTAATTCAATTTTATTTAATTCAATTTAATTTTATTTAATTTGATTTAATTTTAATTTTAATTTTAATTTAGTTTTGATTTTTATTTTTAATTTAATTTTTATTATTATTTTTTTTTATTTAATTAAATTTAATTTAATATGTTTTAATTTAATTTAAATTAAATTGTTTTAATTTATTTTAATTTAATATGATTTAAATTTTTTAATTTTATTTTATTTTAATTTTAATTTAATATTTTCTTTTTTTATGTTTTAAAGATGATTTAATTTAATTATTAAAGTATTAGTTTAATTGAAATTTTGATTTAATTCAGTTTGAATATTTTAATTTTTAATTTAATTTAATGACTAAGTCTTTTAGTATTTTAAATCTTGAGTTTGGATTAACATTTTAATTGGGAATTAAATATTATTGAAGTGATTAATTTAGGGATTCTTAAATTAAAGAACAAATGTCTTTTAAATAATATCCCTATTTTAATAATTTCAATTTTTACTAATCTTGCAAATTTAATTAATCAATTGATTAAGGTTTATTCTTAAAATTGATTGATGGGTTTCTACCCTTTAATTATTTAAATTTCAATCATCAAAATCAGATTAGGATCAAATATTTTACTCTTTCATTTTATTAAGCCTAAAATTTTAATTTGAGGTTGAAAATTTAATTACCATTTTGCCCTTCAAGCTTAATAATTTCATAACTCACTAAATTGAGCTTAAATGAATTTGAAATTTTTATGTGGCTTCCGTCACATGTCAATTAAGACATTAGAGGAGAAAATGTGATTTTTCCGTATTTAATTTATTTATATAATTATTTTTTTGTGGAAAATATGGATTTTCAAAGAAAATTCAATAAGATGACCAAGGAAAATTTTCTATCCATAAGAAAATTATGGGGAGCTCCTAACGACTAGAGGACTATTTGGACTAATTTTGGTGATTTTTTTAATTTTATTTTATTTATTATAATTATTTTGACTTTTGGAGCATTAATTAATTTTAAAATAAAATAAAGATTGAAAAATGAATTTTATATTTTTTAAAAATCTTTCTAATATCAGAGAAACCAGAAACCAATTTTTATAATTTTCTGATTTTTCTTTGATTTATTAGAATTATTTTAGTGAAAAAGTTGAAAAATACATTTTTAATATTAAAAAAAAATACATTAAACCTTTAAAATTCTATATCTTATCCTAGGGACTTAAGAAAAATATTTGGTTTGTTCCTAAGTGTTTAGAATTCAAAATATGACATTTTGGTGATTTTTAATATTTTTGTGATTTTTATTATTTTTAATTATTAAAATATTAGAATAATGATAAAAATCAACTTTTTTAGAAAATTATAATTTTAATTTTCCTAAGTTCCTCTAATATCAGAGAAGCTCCAAAACTATTTTTGTGAATTTTTGAAAATTATTCTGTGAGTTATGAATTTTTAAAGTTTGATTTCATTCATGGGGCTTAATTAACCCATTTGGTGGGGCTAACCAAGTCCCATTGATCTCAAATTTTTATGTGGTGTTCTCCTATCCTTAGAGGAAAGTGGAGAATTATTTTTAAGTTAATTTGATGAATGGTTAACCCTAATTAATTAAAATTCAATTTTGGGTGTTTAGGCCAATTAGGGTTGTTCAAAGTGAATTAGCTCAAAAATTATTTTTCCTAGGTCCCTCTGTTCATAAGAAATATCACCAAATTTTCATAGAATTTATTTCTCAACATGCTAATTATTGGAATTAAAACACTCAAAACAGTAACATGCACTTGAAAAATCAATAACTTTTCATAGGGATGACCTCTGACCTTGAAAAATTTAGGGAATGTTCCCAAATTTAGAGGCTTCAAAAGCCCTATGGTCTCATGCCATGGTGAATTTCCTATATGCATGGAGAATTGAAATAATACAGATAGTAAATAAATCATTAAAAATAAAATACTTAATGAAATTACTTGATTTCTTTTCCACATTATTCTCCTCTGCTTACTGAGGAAGAGGGTATTTTTATTTTATTTTTAGGATTTTTCTACACAAAGTTATGGATTTTTGAAGTTCTGGGTATTTAATAAATAAGAAAAATCACTATTTTCCTGCTTATCCACGCGGCGCCACGCCATCCTCGGCAGCTCCAAAGCTCCACGCGTCGTCTCCTGATTCGGCGCCGCCATCCGACTCAGCACTCTAGGGGCCCGCGGTTCATGTCCCATTACTCTGTCAGGTGTGATCCAGGCCGTCCGCTTAATACACGCGCGATCCAACGGTTCCCAGTCATCGTCTACGACTGGTGTGAACCCGTGACCGTCAACCTTCTAACCCTAATTTTTCACTCGATTCTCAACGGATTTTCAAGTTCTTATGCTCTATGGATTCATCTTGAAGAGACGAACACATCCATATGGTAAACATGTATTGAAATTGACCCAAACTAAATTGAGAATCTCTGGAAGCTCGGGAGGAAGAGTGAGTCCAAACCTTTGCTCAGAGAAGTGAAGCTTCGATCTGAGAGTTGTGTCACATTCGATTGGGTCCAAGCAAGCTCCAGATGAAGTTCCTTGGCCTGGTGAATTGTCTAGGTATGATTTCGACCAAGCCCGATCACAAAGCTTGGAGGCCGGAAGCAATGCCGGCTCGGTGAGGGGGCTTTTGCTGGGAAACTTCTCCTCTTGGTCCGGTGAAGGTGTAGGACCAATCAATTTGGAGATTGGCTCACTATGGTGAAGTGTCCTGGTTTTGGGCTTCAATTTCAACTCTGAAATTGAGCTCACAGAGAGGAAATGGCAGGGGGATTTCAGTGGGGATCAAGTTCTCTTTGTGTAGAGAGTAGTCTGGGATGATTTTGGCAGGGTTTCAGAAATGTTTGGTTCAGCACCTCTCATGGCCGAGAGGAGGTGGTGTTTAAATAGGCATGGCTGGAGGGCTTCCCAGGGGGTTTGAAGGCTGGGATCAGCTGCTCTAGTGAGGAGAAGAAGAGCTATGATGTCCCTTTGGGTTAAGACAAATCAACAAGGGAGAATTGAATTTTTTGGCTCACATGGAGCTTTCCGCCATGGCGTTTTCCGGCGGCCTGGTGGCTGGCCGGCCAGACATTGGTCACCATCTTGACCAGTGGGGTCAGGGGTTGGCAATGGTGCAGTCAATTGGAGTTTGACATGTGTAAAGGGGCTGAATTGAAATGGAATGGGGAAGAGTGTATTTTGGGCTTGGTTTGGTCAATCCATGGAAATAGGCTTGGTGCACCTCCCCAAGACCTGATTTTGAGCTGAGGGAATCATTTAGATCAGCTTGGAATGGGTGGTGAAGTCTCCATCCATGGTGAGGTGGCTAAGCATGGTTTAGTGTGTGACATGGTTATGGTTAAAAAGGCTTAATGAAGGATTAGGAAAGGGGGCCCTCCTTTTGCCATTAATGGCTTGGTCACATGTCAAACCTTCCATGGCTTTATATGGCTTGTAAATGGCTTGCTCATGGCTCCATGTGGCTTGGGACAAAGCTTGGTCATTTACATGAAAAAAGGTTTTAGAAATTTTGGTAATTTAGGGGTGATTTGATGGGATTTGGCATATGGCTTGATTTGGAATTATTTCATCATGTATTTAGAACTTAGGAGATGGTTTTATCAAATGGATGATAATAGAGGATTGTCATGTGGGCTTTGTCATGGACTTTGGGCTTTTAGGAAGGCTTAAGGGAATGAGCCTTTAGGTTTAAGAATGAATTCATGGATGGGAGTTTTGTAGGAGTTTGGGCCAAATACTTGTTGGGTTTGGTTTAGGGATGTGTCATGAGTGATTTGAAATGAATTTGAGGTGGTTTGGGTTGAATTTTGGGTTGATTTGGTAAATGGGCCAATGTAGGTCAAATTGGGCTAATTTGGGCCAATTTTGGGCTAAGGTTGAAATTGATATAAAATAAATGTTGGGAAATGTTTAGGTTTGGTGGGGCCGGGGCCCCGGGGTCAAAAATTGAAATTTTGAAAAAAAGAAGATTGATCAAATATGAGTGAAATGGAAGCACATTGGAGGAGCCATGAAGCCATGTTAAGCCTATATGAGCCATGAGAGGACTCATTTAAGGCATTCACTATGTTGTTCCTAACCCTCTTAGCCAGGGGCTAAGGGGTTAAGGTCCATCCATATGAATTACCTACATGAGTCAAGGAGTCAAGTTGGGTATGGGTGTGGTTTTAGGATTTGGATTGTGTGTGTGAGAGTGTATAGTGTGAGTGTAGTGAGTGTGTAAGTAAACCCTCACTAGACCAAGCCACCCAGGGTGGTCCTAAGACTAGAGAGTCCTATAAGGAACTCATCCTTTAAACCTTCACATTTGATTTCAACCCTCTAGGTGATTAGGGGTCTACAATCAAGCTTGTGGGTGTGCAGGGAGTCAAGAGGTGTTTGGACTTCTAAAAGGTGGGTTCCACTTCTAGTCCTCTAAGATGGTCAAAGGAAAAGCCTAAGGCTAGATCCTAAGCACTAAAGAAGTAAGGGAAGACCTCATCAAAAATGAGGTCAACAAATGGACCCCCAATAGGTGTGGTGTGCTAACCAAGCGCACCGTGTGTATTGGCGTTGACCAAAGAGATCAACGGAACCAAAACAGATGTCCAAGTGACAAACTTAGGACGAAGTGTAAGAAGTTTCCACTGGGGAGTATCAGGTAAATCTCCAAGACTGAAGATTCCAGAACTCTCGCTGGGGAAAAAGGCGGTAAATTTCATATCACAAGATTTCAAGAGATTGGATCTTAGATTCGTTTCATTTTTTTATTTCAAGTTTTAATTTTGAGTTTGAATTTCGATTCGAGTTTCGATTTTGATTTTATGCGGAGAAAAGAGTAGGGTTAAGGTCCATCCGAATGCATTTGTATGCTGAGAAGGAAGTAGGACTGAACCTATTCCAAATGCTGAGGATGAATAGGACAAATCCTATCCGAAATGCAGAGTGTTTTAATTTCAACTTCTTGATGAGAGGGTTAAATTTTGAGATTGCTGAGAAAGGAGTAGGACTGTGCCTATCCCGAGTGCTGAGAATTGCTGAGAAGGGAATAGGGCAGAAGCCTATCCCGAATGCTGAGATTTGCTGAGATGAGAGTAGGGCTGAAGCCTATCCCGAATGCTGAGATTTGCTGAGATGGGAGTAGAGCGGAAGCCTATCACGAATGCTGGGAGTAGGGCGGAAGCCTATCCCGAATGCTGAGATTTGCTGAGATGAGAGTAGGGCAGAAGCCTATCCCGATTCCTGAGATTGCTGAGATAGGAGTACGGCGGAAGCCTATCCCGATTGCTGAGATGCAGTTTATGCAGTGGTTGTGAAAGAGTTTGTTGATATTTGGGAATGCAGAGTTTTATGAATGCAGAGACTGAACATATTGCTGGGATTTACGAATGCAGAGATTGTGAAAACATATTGTAAAGTGCATAGGATGTTTGTAGGAGTTCAAGTGGATTTGAAGTTCTTTTTAATGTTTGGATTTTTATGAAAGAGAGTTTCTTATTTATTCTCCTTTTCTTTTATGTTCTTTGTTCGAAGTTCATTTAACTTTAATGGCGTTTCCCAATCAATTTGCACAAAAAGAGGTGAAGGCAAAATGTGACATGGTCACTTTCATTCCAATCTTGTTGAAGATACATCATACAACTCGATCTGAAATATTTCTCATACAATCCATGACTCAAAACGGACTATGTATGATTCTTGTTGATCTATCCAAAAAGTATCTGTTAAATCCATGTCTGAATAATGAGATACACGGTCAATAACATCACCTTCCAAGCCATCCTTGGCAGGAATATCGCATGGATGTGCATTGGAGGTGTGCTATTTCCCGTGTAACTCACAGCTCGTAAGGCCGGAGAATCTCCAATTCTGGATCTGGCTGGAAGTGGTATGGTGCCTTTCTGTCGTCCATCCTTCTAAAATTGACGGAGATCCGCTCCACTGGTACTCCCGGTATGCAATGCTTTACGACGTCTGCTCCATTTCCTTGTAATATCATGACGGAACCTACCGGCAGTGGTATCTCCACCGGCCCTCGGAACTTACCCGGGCCTGCTATCCGGAGGTCAGATCCGAACATGATATTGCATTGGTTGACGAACGAAACTGTGCAGAAAGGTCTGACAAAGTCGTGGTGATCTATGTGTGGAGGTATGCAGTCGCCCTTCTGATAAATGTTGATGATGCAACTGTTGGGTATACAGTCTGCTGGCAGTACCCTCCACGTTATCTTTCTTTTCACCATTCTTTTAATTATTCTCGTCATTGGATCCACATCACCGTGATGGAGTATCCCTGGTGGATTTCCCTTTCTGTCCTCTGCTAAGTTATAGCAACATCTGAATTGTATTGTGACTCTTCCTTTCCCTGGCATCCATTTCCGGGGTTCCGAATAAGTCTTTTCTCTCAGACGGCCTGCTCGACCCATCTTCTGAAGTTCTAAAATGCAATCCACAATCTGTTGTTGCTCGTACTCTAAGAATACACCTGTGTGTAACTCGAGGCCTTCCAAAATGTTGATTCTTTTGCCTCTAATTCTCTCAAAGTATTCGAAGGTTTTCTTCTCAACATTTTGCATTCTTTCCAGTTCATATTCTGGGATGATCTGCAAGTGACGAGGCCTAGTAACATATTGCGGGATGTATAGCTTAATCCTGTCACGTTCTCCTGCATACCTTGGCTCCTCGGGGATTGTCTCTGTCGGGACATCCTCCGGGGTTGCTCTCGCAACAAGGATTCTTACCACTGATGACTCTGTCTAGTGTCGTGGTAATCTCTCTGCCTCTGGTCTTCTTAGAGTTTCGTTTATCCTTTATGTTGTTCTTGGAACATGTTCTCTCTTTTCAGGTTCCTGATGAACCGGCATCTTTGAGATGTGTATGTTAGCGATGGTGGCTGTTTCCTCGTGTTTATCTGCTGCTAGTTTAGTCAACATCTTGCGGATACGGCAATTTTTATTCCTTCTTTGAGTGGCAGTGAGTGTAGCTCTCCTCACTTCTTAAATTTCTGCGGGCGTGGTGCTGACGAGCCTGCCCTCTGCCGTGGCAACTACTGACTTGATTTTCTTGCTTTCCTCAGTGTTTGTCTTTATTTTCTTGTTGCTGGATTGGTGGCTTGGGCCACCCATCTTCATCACTATCTGGCTACGAAGCTCTTCTCGGTCCACAGGGACCCAATCATTTTCTTCATACTGTAGGCTGGCTAGTGTAAAGTCAGAATCAATTTCTATCACTGCTCCATCCTTCACCCTCTTTTCATCAAGTGCGAGACTCACACCATTTTTAAAGTTTAGGACCAACCGCCCGTTCGACATTTCCCTGCAAAGAAGACAAGGAAAGGATCAGGGGCTTACTAAGAACAAGAACATTAAGAAAGTATTTATCACTGAAGATTCTTATTCACTTATTCCAATTTTAATTTTTAAGGATAGCAGGAAAAGATAAAGAAATATCAGGAAAAAGATTTGATTTGAAAGGAAGGGTAAAACTTTATTATTATGATTTTCATATATTTTATTTTTAGCACATATATTTTTTTTGTCCATTTTTATGTTTTTGGGTTCGGACCCAGTCACAAAGAGATTGCTTCACGCGTGTTTCTAGGGATAAGACTCTATTTTAGAGGCCACCCTTCGAAACATCAGGTTGCGTAATATTTCTTCAAATATCGTCCATTGATTGGAAGCATTTGTCGTTCTCCTTGGCAATTCACAAGTTGGTAGGAGCCTCCTGAGTAGACTGCCTCGACCACAAACGGTCCTTCCCAAGTCGGCTCAAATTTGCCTCCTATCTTGCGATGTGCAAGAATAGGTCTTCTGAGAACAAGAACTAAGTCACCAACTTTGAAAGTTCTTGGGCGGACCAGTTTATCATGGGCTCGGATCATCTTAGCTTGGTACAGTTCCAAATTTTGTTGTTCTGCAAGTCTTTTTCCATCCAAGTTTTCCAGCTCTTCCAGTCGTAATCTGGCATTTTCTTCTGTAGTAATTTTATTTGCAACTGCAATCCTGAGTGATGGAAGCTAATCCTCTAAAGGTAAAACTGCCTCGGACCCGTACACCAAAGTATAAGGTGTAGACTGAGTAGGAGTCCTGAAAGTTGTCCTGTAGGCCCATAAGGCTTCTAACAACTTCTCGTGCCAATTTCTCTTATTTTCATCCAAAGTTTTCTTTAAAATCTGAACGAGAGTTTTATTAAAAGCCTCGGCCAAGCCGTTTGCTCTTGGGTAGTAGATCGTTGAATATCGCCAATCGATTCCATGTCTTCTGACAAAATTGTTGATTTTTGTACTTCTGAATGCGGACCCATTATCTGAAATGATTCTGTGCGGTACTTCGAAATGATATATAACTTGATTCTTGAAAAATTGTAGCACGTGGTGTGCCTTTACTTCTCTAAGTGGAACTGCTTCTGCCCATTTATAAAAGTAGTCTGTAGCTGCAAGGATGAAGCGATGTCCTCTTGAAGAAGGTGGTTCTATCGGACCCACTATATCTGTGCCCCAACACTCAAATGGCCATGACGCAATTATCGGGTGTAGCACATTTGGAGGTTGGTGTAGAACCACTCCGTGCACTTGGCACTGGTGACAACTTTTGGCAATCTTCATGCAATCGGTCATCATCGAGGGCCAGTAATACCCTAGTCTTTTAATTTTCAATTTCATTTTCGGACCCGACTGATGAGCGCCACAAAGTCCTGAATGCACTTCTTTAAAAATTTCACGAGCCTCGGACCCGCTCAGGCATCTTAACCACATCTGATCAAAAGACCTTCTGTATAATGTATTGTTTATTAATGCATAAGACGAGCTCTTTTCTTGATTTGATGTGCTAATGACTTATCGTCCGGTAATTTCCCTATTCGCGGGTAGTCTATTAGAGGCCGAAGCCAATCTTCCGTGTTTTCCGTCACTCGCCGCAACCGATTCCTCTCGCTTTTTCGATTTACGTATCATATCCATGTCAAGCTCGTGATAGGACCTGTCGTCCTTGAACTAACACTTCAACTGACTCATCTTGTAAGCAGGCAAATTCTTTTGCAGGGCGAGCTAGCGCATCTGCGAGAGAAATTTCAATTCTGGGGATCTTGTAGATTGTTACATTTGGAATTTGTTCCAACAGTTTCATGGCATACTGAAAGTATTGCTCGAGTCTTGGTTTTAAGATTACGTATTGTCCCGCGACTCGTTGAATGATCAACTGAGAATCTTAGTAGATGTTGATGTCTGTTATTCCCATTTGAATGGTTAGTTCTAGTCCCGTTATGAGGGCTTCGTATTCTACCTCGTTGTTTGTACACGGCTCTGTTAAGTGGTAGGAGTATCTTAACATCCCTCGCTCCGGTGTTATAAAGATTAGTCCGATTTCTGCTTTACCGGGCACTATCGTTTGCAATCCTTTGTCTTTCTGTGCTGATGATGCTCCGTCGAAGTATAGTTCCCAACGTCGATCATCGGTGTCTTCTAGGCTCATAATCTATTCGTCAGGAAAATTGTCGTCAAAAGGCGAATCTGCCGGTAAAGGGTGTGCTGCAAGGAAGTCAGCTAGCACTTGTCACTTCACGGCACGGAGAGGAACGAAAGTTATGTCGAATTGCAATAGTATCATCGACAACCTGGCAAGTCTGCCAGAAAGTGTTGGACGGGTCATCAAATACTGCAACGGATTAACTTTCGAGATAAGGTTGACCTTATGAGAGAGCATGTAATGCCTGAGCTTTTGAGCGGCGAAGATCAGGGCCAAACAATGCTTCTCAATTGGAGGATACTTTACTTCCATCGGAATGAAACGACGGGTTAAGAAGTAGAGAGAATTTTCTTTTCCCTCATCATTGACTTGGGCTAGCAAGGGTCCAAGGGAGTCATCTAGAGCCGTGGTATAAAGTATTAACGGTCTACCTGAGACTAGGGCTGCTAAGACAGGAGGTGTCATTAAGTATTGTTTAATGTCCTCGAAGGCCCGCTGGCGTTTCTCTTCCCAAACGAATTTGGGGTCCTTTTTAACTAATGCCGAGAAGGGCTGACACCTACCTGACAAGTTTGAAATAAAGCGTCAAAGATATGCCAGCTTCCCTTGAAAGGATCATAGCTGTTTTAAGGTTTTGGGAGGTGGCATTTCTAAGATAGCTTTAATCTTTTCCGGATCAATTTTGATCCCGCGATGTCGGACAACGAATCCTAAGAATTTCCCGGATGTGACGCCGAAGGTGCATTTTAAGGGATTCATCTTAAGGTTGTATTGGTGATCTTCCTTCAGTTTGCTTTTGATAACCACATCATCCACATAGCACTCAACTTGGTTGTGAATGAGCTCATCAAAAATCTTTGTCATTGCTCTTTAGTGTGTTGCTCCTGCGTTCTTTAGTCCGAATGGCATTACTGTGTAGCAATACACTCCGATTGGTGTTCTGAATGCTGTGAGCTTTTCGTCTTCTAGTGCCATCTTTATCTTGTTGTATCCTGAAGATCCATCCATGAATGAAAATATTTCATGTGTTGAAGCAATGTCGATCATCAGTTCTGGAATTGGCAATGAAAATTCATCCTTCGGACATGCTTTGTTTAAATCTCTGAAATCCACGCAGATTCTGATCTGACCATTCTTCTTCCTGACTGGTACCACATTAGCTAGCCAAGTAGGGTATTGTTCTTCACGGACAAATTTAGCGTCGATTAGCTTCTTAACTTCGACTATTACTTGTTGTTCAATTTCTAGACGCATTCTTCTGGAAGCTTGTCTGACTGGAACGGAAGTAGGATCCACTCCTAGTCTGTGAACTGCGACTTCTGGAGCTAATCCTGGCATTTCATCGTAACTCCAAGCAAAACAGTCCTTGAATTCCATTAATAGCTTGATCACTTCCTTGGAATCTTCTTTATTGAGTAAGGAGCTGACAAAAGTTGGTCTAGGCTTTTCGCTAGTACCTAAGTTAACTTCCATTAACTCATCTATCGTAGATTTGATTTCTTCTTCGAACTCCGGTGGAGCGTCTCCAATTTGTAGATCTTCAAGATCTTCTATAGTTTCCAAGCAGTCTTCATTAGATTCACAAGTGACAACTAAGCAAAATTTCGTATCGTCAACTGAACCTACTGTGCCGAATCCGAGACCATGTTTTGAATTGGGAGGCCGACCGGCATTATTCCATAATTTTTCGAAGTGTTGTGATCGACTTTTTGTCAATTGTCGAGGTAAGACACCACGCTGAATTAAATTTTGAACACAGGGAGAGTACCACTCAAAAGGTAATTCCATTAATTCGGAAGAAGTGACATCTTCAAATTGTACATCGATTTTAGTATTGGAAGAAGAAGTGCCACGGTAAAATTTGATTGGCTTTGCACCGCTGCTATGTACTTCTTTGACCACCATACCCTCAATTTTATAAGACTGCATCGGGGTCAGGGTCATAGTGTGTACATAGTGATTAATCTTCTCATACATCGATTTGTATTCTTCGTTCTTTTCATCTTTGAGAGAAATCTTGAATTGTGGTTTCTTCTGGTTTATCGTAGCTGCTTCTTTCTTGATTACCTCTTCTTCCTCAGAGCTGTTCTCCCAATCAACATTGATCATCGGCTTTTTCTGTCCAATTGTCCCAGTGTCTCTTCCACGACCTCGTCCCCGGCCTCGACCTCGGATGCGAGTTCTGGAGAAACCTTCACCATCTCGTCGTAAGGGAGTGGTGAGTGACTGTTGGACTATAACTTCAGGTTCTTCATCGTCTCGAACTTCTTTTGCATCATTTAGCACGGTGTTTCTGGAGAGGATTGTTCTCTTCGGAGGTGCGTAATAAGCTGCATCTTCATGGATTCCAATCTCATGTACGGAGAAAGGTTGCAAATCACCTTTAATGCACTGTTCTCCTCCTTCGTAGTATTTTATGCACTGATGCAGAGACGACGGTACCATTCGGTTTTCATGTATCCACAGCCGGCCCAGTAGAGCGTTGAACGATGTCTCAAAGTCAATTATGTGGAATTTTGCGGTTGTCTTTGCTAAGTCACCGGTCTTCATCAACAGTGTTATTGATCCAAGGGCTCTTTCTCCTTTCTGGTTGAATCCTCTTAGTAACATTTTATCTGCTTCAAGCTCGCGAGCATCAATTTCTAGGTATGCTAGCATCCGAAGATTCATTATGTTGATCGATGCTCCTGGATCTATCAATACCCTGGAGAGCGTAAAGTTTCCGATTGTAACTGAAATGTACAATGGTCGGTTGTGATCAGTTGTCCCAAGTAGTAGATCACTATCTGTGAAGGTAACACCTCGCTGTTCCTTTAACGAGCAAACCTCGTCTAAGGAATCTCCGGCCATCTGAGCTAAACAAATCTCTGGATCAAGTAAGGCTTTGACCAGAGCTTCCCTCATCTCTTTTGATAAGATGAGAGCGTCGTAGATGCTCAGTTTGGCTGGTAGTTTCCTAAGATGGGCTAGCATGTTATAGTCCACTTTGTTATCATGTGTCTCAGTTTCTTCTCGAATGGGCGATTCTTCTGCTGGGGTTGATTCTTCCTGAACAACCACCTGCTTCCTTTTGTCTTTTGGACCCATTCTTGGAGGTAGAACCCTTCCGCTCCTTAAGTTGACTTCTGTGATTTCTTCTTATATCTGGTACTGAGTTTACAGGTGTCTCCTTTTGAATCGGCATGACAGGTTCTTCTGGAGTTTCTTCGGAATCTAAAAGCTCTAACTCTATTGTGATTGGAGTTCCTTGAAATTCACAAATAGACTCATTGCTTGTTGAACTTTCGTAGCCTTCTTGGTGAATGTCTTCTTTGTTATCGAGATTGTCGAGGTTGTGTATGATTTGAGAATTGTTATTGTTATCGAAATCGAGATCCGGATTAGGTTGGTTGTCGTTAGTTACGTAATCGTTAGAAACAGTCAAAATATAGCCAACGCCATAACTCTTATCATTATAAGATTCCGTCGGAGCGAGCAAATAATCATACAGAGTCAGAGGTTCGAGGAATTTTTCTCCTGAATCAGAAACAACCATCCTAGGATAAGCAGCCCCTAGTCTAGCCCTAGGAGCCTCGGTCTTTTCTTCTTCTTCGATCTCCTTCTTTTCTATGATCTTTTCTTCCTGGGGCGATTCTTCAATTGCAAGCGATAGCGCACGATTCGACGGGTTTCAAACTCTGAGTTGAAGAACGTGCCGAAGCGATTTGGATGCGATCCAAAATTTTCTTCGATGACTTCGTCCAAGCGGTACTCCATCCATCATCAATTGTGTAAGGGTCTATCGGAACAATGGGATCCGTTGAAATAACATTGACAGAACCTCCTTTCTGGGGTTCTTTCATGTATTCCTTCGGGATAGTTATGTTCCCCTTTCTGAGATTATTGTCAAGCCAACTTTTGAAGGTGATGCAATCCTCTATCATATGTCTAAGCATCTGGTGGTAAGGGCAGTAGTTGGGATGGTCCTTCTTATTAACTTCTTCTGGCTTCTTGGGTTCTGGCAATCAAAAATCTGAAGTCTTCATCAAGCTGCGGAACATCTTTGGCACTGCCTCATTCTTGAATGGATATTCTCTATTTATAAGCTCCTTTAACGTGCGTTGTGGGAGAGGCGGTTGTTCATATTGTTGAGTTGGCTGATAACCGGGTTGAGGTTGTTTGTAGTTCTGTTGAGGTTGTTGATAGCTGGACTGCAGCTGCTCCGACTGTATTTGCATTGGCTGTTTGCCCTTATCGACTGCCGCAACGATCCCGGATTTCTTTTCAAATGTCTTCATAGGCTTCTGTTTTTCTGTTTTGTCGACGAAACTTAGTTGTTTCGCTTCCTCTTGCAAGCTTCCGGCCTTGCTTAACAACTTCTCGAAAGTCTTAATTGTAAATCCCTTAAGGAGAAGTGCTATCGGGCCATGAATGCTTTTAAGCAAGATACCGACTGCATGCTGCTCTTGTAGCTGTGGCTCACACTTCATGCTTAGGTTTCTCCATCGAAGTATGTAGTCCACTAAAGTCTCGTTCGGTTTCTATTTCTCCACCACTAAGTCACCGATGGTGATATGGTGCTGAGCTCCGGCAAACCGTTTCACGAAGAGGTTTTCTAATTCTGAAAATGTCTTTACCGAACCGTTCGGTAACTCTGCATACCAATCGAAGGCGATTCCTGACAGGCTGCTGACGAATTGTCGGAAGAGTAAGGCGTCACTTCCACCGGTGTTGCAACAACTAGCACGAAAATGTGCAACATGTTGTCGAGGATTTCCGGTACCATCAAAAGTCTTGAACAGAGGTGGTACGAAGCCTTTTGGGTATTGAACTGCATCAAATTCTTCGGGGTAAGGTCAACTCATCTGAATAGATGCTCCGCTCTTAGAGTGAGCTAAGGCTTCTCGCACCTGCTGTTCTACCATGTTCTTGATGTCCTTCTCTGGAATCATATTCTGGGTAGAATCTTTCTTCGGCTGATCGTCTCCGTTAACGGATGTAATCTCTTTTCCTTCGTCTATAATATGAATAACTTCTGGAGGAGTTTCTCTTGGGGGTTGAGCCTGACTCTGAAGTGTGGCTAGGGCTGCAGCCATCTCTTCCATCCTTTTTACCATTTGAGAGATTGTATCATCTTTTTCTCGAATTTGTGCTCTTAATGCTTCCGGTTCATCTCTCTCCGCAGCTGCCGGGGCACCTTGCGAAGCTGATGATGCTCGTGTCTCAACCATGTTGATCTCCACATATTCGTTATCCATGAATTTCGACGAGTCGACTTCATCTCCAAACTTTTCTTCTCTTTCTCTTGCTAATCTTTGAATATCGGTTCTTAACTTTTCCATAGCGTCCTCCAATGGTCTTTTTTGTGTTGTTTCACAGTTATCATGCGATGGCTGTCGGATTTCCTTCTTGGAAGTCGCCTTCATTCCGGCGGCGCTCTCTTCGGACTCGAGTCTCCTGACGAAACTTTCCTTTTCAGGTCGTTGTTTCGGTCTTAATTGGCCAGTAGTAGGATGCCATACCATCCTTCTAGCGAGAAGGCGTCTAGGACAGGATGGTCTCATCGGCTGAATGCTGGAAGGTGGTATCCTCCCTGATCTGTAAACCTGAAACAACAACAGGTGGACTAGATTTCATCTTCTTATTCAGCTTTTCTGTGGCGATAACGGGTTCTACTTGCGGCCCAAGATGGGACTTGGCTGGCACCTGCCCTATTCTTCTTAAAATTTCTGATACAGGACATTTCTCTTTCTTTGCTAACTTATCTATCACAGTCTGTAGTCGGGCAAATGGTGTAGTCCTAGCCCTTTTCCTTCGGCTGTCGTTATAGTACGCGGGTCGAGGTAATGCAGAAGCAATCTTGCGGACATTCTCCTCGTCAGCTGCGGTGGAGAGGGGATGGAATCTACTTCCTTCCAAAAGCGGTGTATACTCAGGCAATGGTATGTACTCAGGTTGTGGTGTGTACTCAGGGATTTCCTCCAAGAAAGTGACTTCAGCAGCTCTGGCCTTCCTGGCAATCTTCCTACCTCTCGTTTCTTCTCCGAGTCCTTGTTAAGGGTGGAACTCTCGAGCCGGACCCACTTCGAAAACGAAGGTCTCGCACGGAGATCCGTACCCTCCACAGTAACATGCTCGTTACAAATTTGAATTTCCTTCCCCTTTAGTTTGGCGGAAGCCGGGGTAGGTGCGGAGACGACTAGACCGGTGGGGGTAGAGATACCGCTTCTCCTATGGACGTAGTATTCTTCTCACTGGAACCCTTCGTAGGGAGGGAACTCTCGAGTTAACTTAAGGTTGAACTCGATCAAAGGTCTTTCAGTTTCAGATACTTTGTCTGTAAGTGTGAAAAGGGTAACGTTCATGATCTTGGCATTTGTGTTCTCGAATCCTTGCCCAAAATGGATGATCCCATTGTCGGGCAGCTCATCCTTGTACACAGCGAAGTCCAGTCCATTGGTGAAGGAGAAAATCAGCTTCGGGGCAGACATTTTCTGTAAGGTAGATTCTGATTGTCAGTCCCAAGTTATGCTTCTTCTCATCAGGACGAAAAGAAAGGAATCGAAAAGAGTCCGAACACATTTTTGTTCATGTATTTATAAAAAGGAGTTATTTGTTAAGAGAGTCGTTCATTAGAGGGTTTGTTTATTAGGAACGGAATGTTCAAAGGTGTAGAGAAGGTAAGGAATCTGATTCAAAATTGGAAATGAAGAGAAAGTCTTATGCAAGACTTCTCGACTCGAAGGACCGCTCCTAAACTAACACCTATTGGGGGTCCACCCCACCTCAGAAAAGAGGTAAAAGGATCTCGGAACCTCTCCGTTTAGGGGTGTCTAAACAGTGGTTCCTAAATCCGAGAGGAGTTGGTTATACCCGTTCAAGACAGAAATGAACATGGTATGCCAACGAAAGAATGGTAGTTTGGTCCACTAGGGGCATGGGCTCACTATCGATTTATGAAAGCAAAGCCATCTGATCAAAATGGAGAGAGGAACTTTCCTCAGCGGAGTCGCCAAAAGTTGTCGGCATATTTTTAGGTTGAGTGTTGTATTTTTGAATAGAGGTCACCTACAGAAATTGTCGGCTAATTTTTAATTTAGTTTAAATAAATAATTTGAAAAGTAGTATTTGATTTTGAAAATAATTTTAAATTTAAAAATTTTAAGATATGAACTCAAACTGATATCACATCCCGAATAGTTTATATAAACGAGCACCGCACCACAAACTGTATATCTATCCCGAAGAATAGACACACTGCTTGATGATGGGGCTCGGTTAAATAAACTAGAAGATTTGTGACATCCATTTGGTCTGCGAACCTATTTTATAAGCCAAAAAATTCCCCTGCTTAATATAAATGAATTAAGCAGGGTTTATATTACCTGCGTTCTTAAAGTTCCCTATAAGGGCAAGCCCCTATAGTTAATTACATCCTAAGTGACGGGAATCACTTAAGAAAACTCTCGATAATGATCAGTGGTTTTGCTCTCAAGAATTTCAAAGTTTGAGGTTTTCAAAGGATTGGATTTTGGAAATTCAAAAGGGAATGACTCAAAATTTGGAACAATTTATTTTTGAGGAGAGAAGTAGGAGAAGCTGAGGATCCAAGAAGAATCTTGGTAACATCCCAAACTATCCTATTGTTTGGCTCGATTTTAAGAAAATCTTAATATTATTTGATATTTCAATTTTTGCCAATTTTAATTAATTTGGACTTATATTTGTATGATAAAATCATATAAATAGCCTCAAAGATATGAGGGTTTATGTCGTACCGAACGACTACCTCGGAGTCCTAAGACCGGTTAAGGCTTAATTTACATGACATGATCATGCAAATGCCTAACGAAGAGTTGAGGATTTATGTTGCACTAGGCAAACTACCTCGAAGTCCTATGGCTTGATTATTTAATTCTAAGAAAGTTTTGTCTGAAGTAGACTCAGGTTTTGCTGATGACGATGGCCGTGCTGCCCACCATGCTCCGAGCTCCTTGTTGTTGCAGAGGTTTAGTTTTAGAAGTCATAAATCAGGAGATGAGAGAAGTGTTTTGGTTTAGAAAAGTTAAAAAATTGAGATGGTTTAATGTTTTAATTAAAACAAATCTTAAAGTTGATTAAACAGAACCGATTAAGATCCCACGGTTCCGTCATCCCGGCACCGTTATTTTCATCGAATTCACTTAGTCCGGATGAATTTGCTAAACTCAATCGAATGAGTTCCACACTTTCATTTTGACCGTGGAAATCCCGTTAGCAACACGTGGGTTACATCAGAGGTATTCCCGATCATTCAACGAGACGTTTTAATTTAGTTGCAATTGTAGTTTTGTTGTTCTGTTTGTGATTAAATTTTGAGTTGTTTTATATTTTGAAATGTTGTGGCGGTGAATTTTATCTTGCAGTGATTTTTAATTTAATTTTGGTTTCAGTTTTAGGGACTACCCTAAAGGTTTTGGTTTTCATGCAATAGTTGTTTAACATGCAAGAAAAGTAAAGTACATTTGCAATAAAGTGAATTGCAATAAAATATAAGCGTACCTGGAGGGTCTTCCCGTCATTCCAAGCTGCACTTGAAACACATGTTAGAGGATTTTAAGTATTTGTAGCAATTACCTAGGTAAAGCTAAGGGCAAGGTTTTTGGTTTTCTACAAAGATCCTAATCCTATAGCTAGTCATCTCCTATAACGTCTAGGTTCTTGTATTTTGGTTTAAGAACGATTTTCTTCATCAAAGAACAATTAAGTTCAATTGTTCTTATAAATATCCTATCATATTGAGGAAGTGCTTAAGACGAGCCTTAAACATCTTTTAAATACTTCTAGGATTGTTCTAAGTCCAAATGGATTTAATTAATCAGGTGAAGTAATCATCTGATGTTTAATTAAGTTTTGTTCTTTTGCTCAGTGAACTAGGATGTTTGAATATCCTATGAATGAAGTGACACTTCACCTAATACTCCATCTAGGAGTTATGATAACAAGAGCTTTTAAGGGCAAATTGATGTTTTAGTGATTTGTGTTTTAATTTATTTTAATTAATGGATTTAAGTTTGGAATAGTGTTCAAGTTGTTTTAGATTTATTTTGAATTCTTTATGTCTAAAGTGATGTTATGTTTAATTCAATTTTATTTAATTCAATTTAATTTTATTTAATTTGATTTAATTTTAATTTTAATTTTAATTTTAATTTAGTTTTGATTTTTATTTTTAATTTAATTTTTATTATTATTAATTTTTTATTTAATTTAATTTAATTTAATATGTTTTAATTTAATTTAAATTAATTTGTTTTAATTTAATTTAATTTAATATGATTTAAATTTTTTAATTTAATTTTATTTTTATTTTAATTTAATATTTTATTTTTTTATGTTTTAAAAATGATTTAATTTAATTATTAAAGTATTAGTTTAATTGAAATTTTGATTTAATTCAGTTTGAATATTTTAATTTTTAATTTAATTTAATGACTAAGTCTTTTAGTATTTTAAATCTTGAGTTTGGATTAACATTTTAATTGGGAATTAAATATTATTGAAGTGATTAATTTAGGGATTCTTAAATTAAAGAACAAATGTCTTTTAAATAATATCCCTATTTTAATAATTTCATTTTTTACTAATCTTCCAAATTTAATTAATCAATTGATTAAGGTTTATTCTTAAAATTGATTGATGGATTTCTACCCTTGAATTATTTAAATTTCAATCATCAAAATCAGATTAGGATCAAATATTTTACTCTTTCATTTTATTAAGCCTAAAATTTTAATTTGAGGTTGAAAATGTAATTACCATTTTGCCCTTCAAGCTTAATAATTTCATAACTCACTAAATTGAGCTTAAATGAATTTAAAATTTTTATGTGGCTTCACTCACATGTCAATTAAGATATTAGAGGGGAAAATGTGATTTTTCTGTATTTAATTTATTTATATAATTATTTTTTGTGGAAAATAGGGATTTTCAAGGAAAATTCAATAAGATGACCAAGGAAAATTTTCTATCCTTAATAAAATTATGGGGCACTCCTAATGACCGTAGGACTATTTGGACTAATTTTGGTGATTTTTTTAATTTTATTTTATTTATTATAATTATTTTGAGTTTTGGAGCATTAATTAATTTAAAAATAAAATAAAGGTTGAAAAATGAATTTTATATTTTTCAAAAATCTTTCTGATATCAGAGAAACCAGAAACCAATTTTTATAATTTTCTAATTTCTATTTGATTTATTAGAATTACTTTAGTGAAAAGGTTGAAAAATACATTTTTAATATTAAAAAAAATACATTAAACCTTTAAAATTCAATATCTTATCCTAGGGACTTAAGAAAAATATTTGGTTTGTTCCTAAGTGTTTAGAATTCAAAATATGACATTTTGGTGATTTTTAATATTTTTGTGATTTTTATTATTTTTTAATTATTAAAATATTAGAATAATGATAAAAATCAACTTTTTTAGAAAATTATAATTTTAATTTTCCTAAGTTCCTATAATATCAGAGAAGCTCCAAAACTATTTTTGTGAATTTTTGAAAAGTATTTTGTGAGTTATGAATTTGTAAAGTTTGATTTCATTCATGGGGATTAATTAACCCATTTGGTGGGGATAACCAAGTCCAATTGATCTCAAATTTTTATGTGGTCTTCTCCTATCCCTAGAGGACAATGGAGAATTATTTTTAAGTTAATTTGATGAATGGTTAACCCTAATTAATTAAAGTTCAATTTTGGGTGTTTAGGCCAGTTAGGGTTGTTCAAAGTGAATTAGCTCAAAAATTATTTTTCCTAGGTCCCTCTGGTCATAAGAAACATCACCAAATTTTCCTAGAATTTATTTCTCAACATGCTAATTATTGGAATTAGAACACTCAAAACAGTAACATGCACTTGAAAAATCAATAACTTCTTATAGGGATGGCCTTCGACCTTGGAAAATTCGGAAATGTTCCCAAGTTCGGAGGCTTCAAAAGCCCTATGGTCTCATGTCATGGTGAATTTCCTATATGCATGGAGAATTGAAATAGTGCAGAGAGTAAATAAATCATTAAAAAGAAAATACTTAATGAAATTACTTGATTTCTTTTCCACATTATTCTCCACTGTTCACTAAGTAAGAGGGTATTTTTATTTTATTTTTCAGATTTTTCTAAACAAAGTTATGGATTTTTGAAGTTCTGGGTATTTAATAAATAAGAAAAATCCCTATTTTCCTACTTATCCACGCGGCGCCACGCCATCCTCGACAGCTCCGAAGCTCCACGCGTCGTCTCCTGATTCGGCGCCGCCATCCGACTCAGTGCTCCAGGGGCCCGCGGTTCATGTCCCATTACTCTGTCAGGTGCGATCGTGGCCGTCCGCTCAATACACGCGCGATCCAACGGTTCCCAGTCATCGTCTATGACTGGTGTGAACCCATGACCGTCAACCTTCTAACCCTAATTTCTCACTCGATTCTCAATTGATTTTCGAGTTCTTATACTCTATGGATTCGTCTTGAAGAGACAAACACATCCATATGGTAAACATGTATTGAAATTGACCCAAACTAAATTGAGAATCTCTGGAAGCTCGGGAGGAAGAGTGAGTCCATACCTTTTCTCAGAGAAGTGAAGCTTCAATCTGAGAGTTGTGTCACGTTCTATTGGGTCCAAGCAAGCTCCGGATGAAGTCCCTTGGCACAGTGAATCGTCTAGGTATGATTTCGACTAAGCCCGATCACAAAGCTTGGAGGCCGGAAGAAATGGCTGGCCCGGTGAGGGGCTTTTGCTGGGAAACTTCTCCTCTTGGTCCGAGTGAAGGTGTAGGACCAATCAATTTGGAGATTGGCTCACTGTGGTGAAGTGTCCTGGTTTTGGGCTTGAATTTCAACTCTGAAATTAAGCTCACAGAGAGGAAATGGTAGGGGGATTTCAGTGGGGATCAAGTTCTCTATGTGTAGAGAGTAGTTTGGGATGATTTTGGCAGGGTTTCAGTAATGTTTGGTTCAGCACCTCTCATGGCCCAGAGGAGGTGGTGTTTAAATAGGCATGGCTGGAGGGCTTCCGAGGGGGTTTAAGGCAGGATCGACCGCTCCAGTGAGGAGAAGAAGAGCTATGCTCGTCCATTTGGGTTGAGACAAATCAGCAAGGGAGAATTGATTTTTTGGCTCACAAGGAGCTTTCGGCCATGGCGTTTTCGGGGCTCGGTGGCTGGCCGACTGAGCACGCGGTCACCATCTTGACCGGTGGGGTCGGGGGTTAGCGATGGTGCGATCAATCGGAGTTTGACATGTGTAAAGGGGCTGAATTGAAATGGAATGGGGAAGAGTGTATTTTGGGCTTGGTTTGGTCAATCCATGGAAATAGGCTTGGTGCACCTCCTCAAGACCTTATTTTGAGCTGAGGGAATCATTTAGGTCAGCTTGGAATGGGTGGTGAAGTCTCCATCCATGATGAGGTGGCTAAGCATGGTTTAGTGTGTGACATGGTTATGGTTAAAAAGGCTTAATGAAGGATTAGGAAAGGGGCCCTCCTTTTGCCATTAATGGCTTGGTCACAGGTCAAACCTTCCATGGCTTCATATGGCTTGTAAATGGCTTCGCTTCATGGCTCCATGTGGCTTGGGACAAAGCTTCGGTCATTTACATGAAAAAAGGTTTAGAAATTTTGGTAATTTAGGGGTGATTTGATGGGATTTGGCATATGGCTTGATTTGGAATTATTTCATCATGGATTTAGAACTTAGGAGATGGTTTTATCAAATGGATGATAATAAAGGATTGTCATGTGGGCTTTGTCATGAACTTTGGGCTTTTAGGAAGGCTTAAGGGAATGAGCCTTTAGGTTAAAGAATGAATTCATGGATGGGACTTTTGTAGATGTTTGGGCCAAATAATTGTTGGGTTTGGTTTAGGGATGTGTCATGAGTGATTTGAAATGAATTTGAGGTGGTTTGGGTTTGAATTGGGTTGATTTGGTAAATGGGCCAATGTAGGTCAAATTGGGCTAATTTGGGCCAATGTTGGGCTAAGGTTGAAATTGATGTAAAATTAATGTTGGGAAATGTTTATGGGAGTGTTTCAAATAGGTTTCAACTTTGGTTGGGTTTTGGTTTTGGGACTTGGGCTTATTTGGGTTAGATTTGGGTTTAGGTCAAAATTGGGCTTTTTGGTTAAAAGTAAGATTGGATTCAAATGTTAATCAAATTGGACTTGGATTTCATCTAGATTGATATTTTGGATGTTAAATTGAAGTTTAGAATTGAATTGGACCAAAATTGGGGTCAATTGGGTAGATTTGGTTTGACATTTGGTTCACTTGGGTTAAAAATGGGCTAAATTGGGGGTTTTGGTGAAAGTGGGGTAAATTGACAAAATTGGCCCATGGTGTAGTTGGACAGAATGAAATTGGGAATATTTAGGATTTTCTGGAATTTTCTAGGAATTTTCTGAATTTTTTGATTTTTTGGCTAAGAGGGGCATTTTGGGTATTTGGAGGGTATTGGGGGGTATTTTTGGAATTTTTGGTATTTTTGGCTATGGATGATCAATTTGAGTGGAGGGACATGTTTAGGAATGGTTTTGGGGAATTTTGGGTAATTTAGGTGATTTTGCAAATTTTGGGTAGTTTCAAGGGCATTTGGTAGGTTTGGTGGAGCTGGGCCCAGGGTCAAAAATTGAAATTTTCAAAAAAGAAGATTGATCAAATATGAGTGAAATGGAAGCACTTTGGTTGAGCCATGAAGCCATGTTAAGCCTATATGAGCCATGAGAGGACTCATTTGAGGCATTCACTATGTTGTTCCTAACTCTCTTAGCCAGGGGCTTAGGGGTTAAGGTTCATCCATATGAATTACCTACATGAGTCAAGGAGTCAAGTTGGGTATGGGTGTGGTTTTAGGATTTGGATTGTGTGTGTAAGAGTGTAGAGTGTGAGTGTAGTGAGTGTGTAAGTCAACCCTCACTGCACTAGCTACCGATGGTGGTCTAGGTGCCGGAGAGTCCTATGGGAACTCATCCTTTAAACCTTCACATTTGATTTCAACCCTCTAGGTGATTAGGGGTCTACAATCAAGCTTGTGGGGTTTGCAGGGAGTCAAGAGGTGTTTGGACTTCTAAAGGGTGGGTTCCACTTCTAGTCCTCTAAGATGGTCAAAGGAAAAGCCTAAGGCTAGATCCTAAGCACTAAAGAAGGAAGAGAAGACCTCATCAAAAATGAGGTCAACAGGGAGAACAGTCTGTTCAGTTCCCTACTTGTCCTAGATTCACACTTATGATCTGAAGAAGACTGAGGATTTTTCCTTTGGTGTCGATGATGATGATGATGAGGAGACTGCGAGTGATGATTAGATTGTCGAGATTATGTTCTTGTTTTATTTGTCTGTGTGTTAGACTTAATAGTATGATTGGTTTATGTTTGTTTGATGTTTTGTTGATGTTAGCTGTACTGATGATTTCGTACTATTTAGTTATTAATGTTGTTTTGTTTCTGTTATTGTGATTAGTATAGTCGTTTAATTTAGCTACTGATATAAAAATTGAACCTGCTTACTTTTATATATGCTTCATTATTCGAGTGATATTCATAAAAAGCATGTGTAGAAGTAAATTTTTCTTCGTAGACTATTTTTACATACTTATAAAATTCCTTTTTGAATTATGCCTTTCTTTCTCTCATACTTTAAAATTTTTCATGATATACCAAAACTTAAGTTTGGGGGAAGGGAAAATACATGCAAATTTAAATTTTATTTGTCCTTAAGTGCAAATATTTTCTCTAAAAAAATATTAACATAACATAAGGAATGAAAAATCTATTTAAGATCACTTAATTTTTTTGAAATTATAAATAATTTAGTGGACTTAACCAAAATTTTAATAACTTCGATTGATTTTAAGAATAGAATTATTCAACTTAAAGAAGAGTAAGATTAAGAATTTTTTCTTTTCATGGTAAAGATAATTGATTTTAGAAGTATTAAGAAATCAAGAATTATAACTTGAAAAAGAAAAAATTAAAAGTCTTTTGAAAACTATTCATGTTATAGTAATTAAGTGAAGATGTATAAGTTTGTAAATATAAGTTAAGGATAGTGAAGTTCACAATCATTAACAGGCTATCCAGATACAGTAATCCTCACTGTGAAAAAAAAAGGGAGATGAGAAGCTTAAGGAGATGCCTAATCAAAAATTGGTTTCACTTGAATTATCTTATAAGAAAAAAACTAATTACATATTTTACTTAATTTTTATGTATGCATCTTTATTATAAAAGATTTTCATAAAGATCTTTTTCTTGTAAATAATTTATGTGATCTTAATATAATGAACTACAATTATTTTTGAAATGAATGAAAAATTTTGAAGTCTTACGATTTGGTAGTTAAATATTCTTTAAATTCTTAAAATTAAACATAGTTAGTGAAATTTGGTTAATGATTTACTAAAGCCTTTATAAAATAAAAAATTAGAAGGAATCTTAAATATTTACCTTTTATTCCAATTCTTATACATTTTATATAGTAAAAAGGGTTACTTGAGGACAAGTAACATTTAAGTTTGGGGGATTTTTGATCCATGAAAAAAATACCTATTTTTATTCCTTGATTTTTATTAAAATTTTAAGGATATTATGCTTTAATGAAAGATATTTTTTTTATGTTTTTGGATGCAGGTGATATAAAAATATTTAAAAAGAAAAAAAGATGAAAAAGGATGAAAAAGGAGCAAAAAGGAGCAAAAAGGAGAAAAAATGGAGCAAAAATGCAAAATTGCCAAAATAATGGGTCTGGCGCTTAGGCGCCAGAATCCGGCACCTAAGTGCCAGCTCGATACCAAAACAGTTATGATTTTCTAACTACTTTGGGCAGTTATTTTGACGGTTAGAGCAGTTATTGGACTTTCTAGAAGTTTGGCAGTTATTCCTGGATTATAGGACATGGGATACATTGTATCAAGATGCTTGGCAACGGTTTGGATCGCGAAGAGGTGTGATCCAAAGTGAAGAGGTGTGAAGAACTGGACGTGAAATCTGGCATCTAGGCGCCCGATGCCGGCGCCTAGGCGCCAGATACAGTTTCTAGAAGATTCATAGAACTTGGATACATTTTGAAGAGGTGCTTTAGGCAACCCTTGAAGCCTATAAATAGGAGGCCATTTCTACAGAAAAGAAGGCCCCCAATCATAGAGATAATTTTAAATATAGGGCCACACTTTTAGTTTACTTTCCTTCATAAATTAGTGAGTTTATTTTATTTAGAGTTTGTATTGAGAGTTTGAAAGAGTTGGTGCTTTTGAAGTCTATTTCACTTTGGAGTCAGTAGGAATCAGATGTTCGATTGGAGAAACACTTGAGATAAGTATTTGTAATTTGATTCAAAGTTTTATTTATATGTTTTGTTATTTAAATTCAATGTGTTCTGAGTAGTTACTTTACTTTCTCCTTTCAATTATGAAAGGATAAATAAGATAATATAAAATTTGTTGGAGAATTAAATACTAAATATGTTTAAATATTGTGATGATATTAATATTGGATCTTAATTTACTATTTAAATTGGACATTTAAGTTGTTAAAATATGTTGAAGAATTTTGAGACCTAGTACGAGATGAATTATTAACTAGTAGATATCACATGATTCCTTGGGTAATCGAAGGCCTTGTGCGGGTTATTCAAGGTTAAGTGCAAATAAATAGGAAAATATTATTTAATGGGCGTAGAATTAATAATTTTTTAGAGTGACAGACTAAATTCTTTTAATTTGGTTTATAGAAAGAGAACGGGTCACTAGTAGGGCCGACCATAGCCATCCTTGGACATCTAGTAGTGTGAGCCTAGATTAACCCATTCTACTAACAATACACCCATATCTGATCTATAGATTAGCCAATGTTCATTATACTATCGAGCGAAGGTAAAGAATAGGAATGCTTCTATTTGGCACAATACCATAAATTTATATTCTCCACGAATATTACATTATCTAAAAAGTCTTGGATTAATTGGAAGGGAGAAAGTTGTTTGCTTATTATTATTTACATCACTCATTATTTTAGCTTTATTTCTGCATTTAGTAAATTAAATATTAAATTTATAACTTTAAAAGAAATACATAAAAATAAAATTAAAATATTTAAAAATCTATAAACCTCCTCGTGGGATCGATACTGGGTCTTTATTTAAAGCCCTATATTACTTGAAACGATACGTATACTTGCGTAGTACCTCTAGTGTGTAAAATATTTTCCATAAGATTATATTTATATACACTAGCCACTATTATTATTTGGGTCAAAGTATTGGCTATAACATATTTTTGGAAACATAAATTATTGTGTTATTTGCGGTCGGGTCAAGCTGCTCCAAACAAAACTCATTATGTAAGAGTTGAGGATGATCACGAAAAATAATGCACCCCAGGTCCTTTCTATAAAGAAGCCAGATGCTTTTAATTAGTTTTAGCATGGAAATGAAAGATAGGAAACTTCCTGATGGTATAGATAGCCAAGAGCCAAAATTTATAGACCCTCTTGAGTTGGAGAAGCCTGCTAACGATGCTAGGGCTAGCAATAACCTTCCAACATAAAATGTTAATCAAGGTGTAAGGATTTCCCAGCTATAGTCAACCTAGAGAGGGAAGAATCCTCTTGGTTATAAGAGGAGCCTCTAGTTACAATGATATTATCTTCATGTTAAGATTGTAACTCTAAGAAGCATGTTGGTTATAGGAGGAGTGTAACTTCATTGATTTTAGTAGTGGTATTGATGATAGGTTTAAGAATTTCAGGGTTGGTCAATTTCCTTGCAAGAGTTTCCAATTCAGCCCCCAATTCTTCCACTTGGATAATATTATTGGTGGTAGGCAGCTCAGGAGTATCATCATCAACATCTTTCAATACCTCAGGTTGAGCCTCAATAGTGGCAACTTTTGTACCTTGCTTAGAAACAGTGCCTTTAGTATGTAGAGCCAAATTGGACCTTGTATGCAGAGGATCATCACTAACAAAGCGTTCCTTCCCCTTACATTGTGTTTATTATTTCTAGATTTTATCAAATTTTGTTACCACTCAACCATTAGATCTAATAAAAGTCAGATCATTTAACATTTTATTAATATTACTTCTGTCGAAGACCATGAATCGGTTGAACAATGATTCACAAGCCATTAAGACGGCTCTCCCTCTACTATTATATGCCAATGTAGTTGTACTAGGCATCACACAAATATATTTGTGTCACATTTTTCTCCAAGTGAAATGTTTATCATAAATCTAAGCATCCTCATCACTTCAACTTTTAACTAGATTATTTGCACATCTTTGAACAAATTTTGAGAAGGAATAATTTCATATGAAATATGAGTGTTCACTTCATCATCTAATAAAAAATCTATTTTCCATTTCCAAAATGAAAATCCACTTGAAACATTATGTTCTACAATGTCATGAACATAATGTTTGAATTAAATTTTTATTTTGCGAATTGAAATTAGATTTCTCATCGGATGATAAAGTGAACACACTTGTGTCATATGACACATTTCTTTTTCAATCTTTGTTCACAGGTGTGAAAGTAATTTAGTAAGAGTTGTTGAGATGAGAATACATAGGTGGATAAGTGGCTTTACACTTGTAAGTATAATATGAAAGAATTATATTTGTGAAAGGGTTAGCTTAGCTACTGTGTCATCGAGGATTAGGGGTATAGTACGGATAAATCTTCACTGATTATTGGTGCTCGATAGCCTTAACAACCTTAGTAGAATGTTAATGTTCTGACTTCAATCATATCTAAAATGTTCACTCCCCTTAAAATCTATTAATTATTTTCATGTTTGATCACCTTTTGTTACTAATCTGCCAATATATCTACTACAATAAATTGATGCAATATATTCATTTGAATATACTTTATAATGTGTTGATTATTCTCAGGGTTGAAGGTACACATGTATATTCGTGCATTGAGTTCATCAATGTACAACAAACTTTATCTGGATATAAAATAGATCACTTAGGAGTTCTTGAACAATTTTGAGGCATTTGTGGCAGCTGCTTCTAACTATCAGTTTATATATCTGAGGGTAGCTATCGGTGTCCATATTCAAAACACAGAAATCAGACACACTTAACACCAAATGAAGTGAGTAATGATATATATTATCAAAGATTTCAGCAGATTGTTGGATTTGGCTTCACATGGGGAGGTAGATCTATAAACATTCAACTCTATTCCTTCTACGAGGTATGATCCTCCATCTGGATTTGACTCAAGTCAAGTTGATGAAATGATCTTTTATGGAATAAGGCATCATTATGAGAGCCAAGTGCAGCACAAAGATGCACCAAATCCCGAGGCTCTAACGTTTTATGATTTATTGAATACTGCTCAAAGCCCACTGTGGGAGGATTATACGTCTTATTCTGAGTTATATGTAGCTCTCTGAATGCTAAAAATCAAAATAGAGTACAACTTGCCCCAAAATTGCTTTAATCAGTTTACATGCCTACTTAAAGAGACTAATCCACCTGAAATTTACTCCCTAAAGATTTATATAGTAAGAAAAACCTAGTCTCCAAGTTAAGGCTTAAAATTGAGAAGATTGATTGTTGTGTAAACAGATGTATGTTATATTACAAGAGCAGCGTGATGGAGACTCAGTTTACCTTGCACTTTATAATTTTGTGTTTTATGTTTCTAATTGTATATTGTTTTGTTTTAAGTTTATTACGCAATATTTTGTTGAGTGCACTAATTAATAAAATTTTTTCTCTTTATTACAGATGTCGACTAGAGACAAAGACGGTCTTCCTCCCCACTCATGGAGGTGGGGGGTGCATTGTTCATAGTGATATTTGACAAAGAAGTATGTTAAAAGAGGTCGCCCAATTTTGAAATTAACCCCCACCCCCTCTCTCACACCCACCCCGCCCATACCTCAACCACCATCTCCATCACCGCCCTGACCCCCACTTTGCCCCCTTCCAAGAACCTACTCCAGTCATCATCCCTGCTCCTACCTTCAGCCCAACTACAACAGGGTTGAGTGTGTCAGAGGCTTAGGTAACCTCTACCTAGCAGGAGTCGACATGAAGTAGCTATCATATTGAGCTTGTCGGTAACACCAAAGTTATATTTAAGATATTGACAGTAATCTTTTATTTTCTCAATTGAATATATTTCTTTTAAATTTGCTTTTACATGTATGTGATCATATTCTCAATTCTCTTTATTTAATATAGGGGTTCTACGCAAGTATACGTATCGTTATCAAATAATATATGACTTTTTAATTAAGCCCCGAACAATCGATCCCACGGGGAAAAATTCAAACTCTTTATAAGAAATTAGATAACAAACTCTACTTCGAAAAAAGATTTTTACATAATCTATAGATGTTATTATAGGAATAAAAGTTCAATTCTTTTTAATATTTTTGATAATTGAAAATAAAGTAAACATCTAACTAAACTTAAAGAGATTTTTGTAAGATGAAAGTATTATAACTGAAATATCTTTTTCCTTATCATGAATCAGTAATAAGTATAGGAATTCTGTTGTAGAAGTATATAAATTGTGTTGTGTCAAATATGAGCAATCTTATTATTTACATTTACCAGAGATGCTATAATGAAAATTGATTAATTTAAAGTTTGAATAGTCCTGAAGACGGGCTAGACAAGGAAGATACTAGCTCTCACTCTAGAGTTCCCTCTAATGGATCCACTTGGAGGTTAACTTCTCCCATCAAAACCTAAAACAATAGACCAAATTTGGGGTCTTTAGTCTATCACCCTTCAAAATTTCTCTCCATATTTATTTGCACTCAACCATCTGAATTACATTCTCATCCATACAATCTCATATGATTCTTATTAAAAGTTGACTAAGACAATACCATCACGGATCTTACATGTTCTCACAACAAATATTAACAACTTAATTGGCCAAATCAAGAAGTAAATGAAGTACAACATTTGAATCATCACAACTTATTCTAACATTAAAGATCCATACTTCACACAACTTCCTTCCAACACTTAATTACTTATCATGTTAAGGAAATAGATAAAAAGAACTACTCAAAATTCATGGAGAAAACACAATAACAATTGATATTAAAAGTAGAAATTATGTAAAACACAAGGAGTCTAAATTAAAACCTAATGTAGTCACAAAGATAAAAACTTATATCAAATTCCTCTCCACCAAACACTTAAAGTTCCTTTGAATCTCTTCATTTCTCTTACAATGCTCCTTAGGACTGGTCGCCCAAACATAGAGCGTTAAATCTCTCAAAATTTCTAACAAACAATGGATTCTTACTTAGAATTGTCTAACCACATTCTCCTTCAGTATGAATGAGATATTTGAGAAGAAACCCTAAGTAAAAATCATATAACTTTTTACTTTAAAACACTCTAAATCTACTCTTAAAATATCCTGTAATCTGCTCTCTTTTCTTCAATTTAAGTCATTCTTTTTTAAAGTTTTCCAAAAGGTACTTTCGTGTCTCTTTAAATGTGTCCACATTCAATGAATCTTCCAAGAGTTGCCTCTTTTCAAGATTCATTTCAATGTAGTTTTGTACCCATTAACTGAAATTCATGTTTTCACCAATAGTTTCTTCAAACATTACTTTGAAATTTGTGCAAAATTCTTTTAATTTCCAAAATAACTCCTCGGCGCTTAAGCGCGAGGTCTTCAGCGCTTAGGCACAGCCTTCTCTATCTATTGATGCTGAAGCGGCAGATCTGGGTGCTTTGGCGCGACAGTTCAATTTCACACCTTCATTTTTTCTTCAAAATGGATCATTTTTCACTCTTTTCATCATATCCATCTATTTAATTGTACATAAAAGAAAAACACACAAATACCTTCCATTAAAGCGCAATATCCTCAAAAATAGGTATAAAAATATACAAAAAATGCTATATTTTTTAAGTGTATCAATATAAAACTATAAATTTATTATTTTAAGGTTCTACCTCGACCCAGACTATTCAAGCTATTCGGGGTATCATTCAAAACAAGTATAACTCAGCATACCTGTCATGGAAGGAGATCTCGATGTCGGCTCGAGGTCTTTAGTTTCAGAAGTTTGCGGTGTGTATCATTCAAAAATATCATAAGTTATTTTTCTTTATGTATCAGAAGAATGTAATCCCTCTAATTTTGTAGAAACAATTCTCTTGGCATCCTGAGCACCCAGCAATCGTGTTTGGGACATGTATGGCAATATTCGTAAATCACGACATCATCCTTTGTGACTCTATGACATTGTCTTTGACTCGTTGCTTAATGCTTGGGATTCCTCGGACTACCAGAATAAGAGGGAGCAAATAAAACAAAACATGTGGTCCGACTGTGGTGGCATGGGGCTCTCCAAGCAAACTAATGGTGCGCTCCCACATATAGGATACAAGGGGAGACTTTTAAGATTTCATTCTAATTTAAAATATTCTATAGTTCGAAGATGTTTTCTAACTATCTCGTTATATGGAGAAATTGTGGAAATGGGACATGAGCCATCGCATCCACCGGAGGCTGTCAGACCAGTGCTGGATTGACGATAAACCCGTACATTACCACTAAGATAATTCACAAGCTAAATTAGTTTATTGTTAATACATGCTAGCTGTAACTAAATGTAACTACTCCTTTTTACAAGACAGATTCCAGTAGTTGAAGAAGAGTAGATCTCGGCCTTCGGGAGGTATTACGATGTGCGAGCATGATCCTTCTGAGTATGGCTTATGGACGGAGGCTGCTAAAGGGAAGAAGAAAGTTCGAGTCTACGGGATCGAGTCGCAGGGATTTGCCTGTGACACTCACCCCTCCATTAGTACATCTGAAGCTTCCATCTCTATCGCACAGGACGAGGAGATCTCTAGGCGTGTTGCTGCATTTGCTTCCGAGATCGAAGCCCACTTCACTCGGATGAGGTCGAAGCTAGAGATTAACATTGAGGCCAAGCTGAAGGCTGAGTTTGATTTGTTCCAGCAGCAAATGAGGCAGTGTGGCGAGGTAGAATTGGAGGTGAAATAAGAGATGGAGGACGATGAGGATGAGGAGATTGGGAAGGATGATTAAAGTTATTTTTTTCGTATGTCTATGTTGTACATTTGAACATTTTTTTTTTTCTGTGAACAATGTTGTATATATTTTAGAGTAAATGCATTTGATTTATATCATTATTTGATTGGATTTAACTACTACTCTAGTTCGTTAAATGCTTGGAATGCATATTAGATTTTGTGACAACATGTGCGACATTGTAAATAGGAAACAAAGATTTTTTTTTTTTTCTGATGCTACAATTTTCCAAAGGCTTTTCGTCTGTTTTACGGCTACTTTCAACATATCTATAGGCAAAACTGATGGCTTGCTAATAAACTTATTTACCAACATCTAAATGACACCGAACCGATGGCTTAGGTACGTCATAGGAAAACGATGACGCGACACTTTTCCGAAAATTTAACCATCAATTTATATAACTGACGGCTTAGAGACATCAAACCTATGGAACGCCCGAGTCATCCGAAAATAACGAGTGCGGCACTTTTCCAATGGTTTAGTTGTCGGTTTATATAACTGCCGCATTAGCAACTAGTAACAAACATAAAATTTATGACAAAATGCGATTGGTGTGATACTTTTCCGACGTGAAGCTGTCACTATTACTAACGGATCAAATATGCGACGAGAAACGACAACTTGAAATTTAAGAAAATAAAAGCTATAACATTAAATTATTGGCTATGCATCGATAATTAAATGTCATCAGAATCAATCGGTTCTGAAATTACGAATGAACGTTTTACTTACGGGCTTATAACCATTGATAAACCGTCGAAAAACTCTGGAAGCGACAATTTTTCTTATCATAATCGATAGAATTTGGCCATTGGATAAAGCCTCTATTCTTGTAGTGTTTCTTCAACACTCAATTAAAAAAAAAACGTGCATAAAAAGTAGATGATGTAAGTTAGCTAGAGTGTTACATGAATGTTTAAAACATCGGTAGTAAATGATATATGCAGTAGTAACTGATGTAAGCTGAAGGGACGTACGGTTTCTCCTGTCTAAATATCCTCCTGTATTCATGATTGGCTTTTCTCGATGAGAGATAGCCTTATTGGGTCCATTCAGAGCCTTCATTAAACTGAAGAAAATTTGCAGAAAATGTAAAAGCTCAATACGGACATATGATGTAATTTATTGCTATGTATGCTTGCAAAAACTTGATGTGATGAGTTACTTCATTTGCTTAAATGTGCACTCTTTACTCATATTTTATATTAAAAAAAGTGTTAACCATGCTCTTGCAACAGAAAAAGCAACAAGCCGTTTTGAGCTCATAATATGAAGCAGTAAGCAGTCTGTTGAAAGCAAAGAAGTACAGACTAATTAAAGACACCTAATGTACTGTTTTTGGGTCAAATATGGCACTAGTTGCAGCAGGATAATCAGTTGAACCGCAGGTTCTGAGCAGTGAATTAGGAATATTATTCGTCGTTTTCAAATCTTTCATAATGTTCATATTAAGTAGAAGCTCTCCATGTGAATATATTCATGAGATTAATAATGAAAAGTCTTCATTATTCTTATTTTCCTTCTTTCTTTTTTCTCTTTTTTGAAATGCTAAAACAACTCTTCGTGTAATGTAATCAACATAGACACTGTGTTAGTGGCTGCTTCATTTTATTGAATCTTCCTTTGATTGTACTCTTCTTAGAGTTTGATCACATAAATC
Organism: Papilionanthe hookeriana x Papilionanthe teres; assembly: GCA_022702705.1. Taxonomy (NCBI): domain Eukaryota; kingdom Viridiplantae; phylum Streptophyta; class Magnoliopsida; order Asparagales; family Orchidaceae; genus Papilionanthe; species Papilionanthe hookeriana x Papilionanthe teres. Next base: position 90,809,286 of record CM040422.1, read on the forward strand.
TTAAAGGAAATAAATCTCAAGATTATATTTGTCGCAAGTAGGGCCAAAAGCTTTAAATAAACTACGGTCACACTTGAATCCCACATGAGACGCTCAACAAGATTAAACGTGAAAAGTGAATTTAAAAAATCATTCAAAATTAATTGTGATTGATAAATCACCAAAATCCATATGATCAAGCACAAATATCGTTGAATTTTGAATAAAATAACTTCTAAAATCATACACATGATCATCAAAGCCTAAGTTTAGTAAATTTATAATCAAATTGAACATCTTAACTACTTATACTCAACAATGCCATTAAGTGATTTAACATGAGTTGAAAGATGCATAGATTTCGAAGGTAAAAAATTTCTAAATTTTCTAAGTTTAGTGTCAAATTGAGTGGCTCAATGCAAGAAAACTAATGATCCTAAGATATTTTGATTGACAGGTTATTTAGGCCTTGAATTGCTCAAAGAATAGCATATTATAAAAAAAGTAATGGCGACCCTCCAATTAAGTATTATGGGATTTTGGGTTAAATTTGCTAAAATTCTCCCAAAATATTTGTAAATAGATATTGATTTTTCAAATGAGGCGACGGAGCTGAAAAGTCTAATTAAGCGCTAAATCCAAACTCATAACGAGTGCTTTAAGCTAATAATACTTGGAATTACGACAACACAAGCAGCTGTTGTAGGTTAACTATTTTAATATAATTGTTTCAGCCTAATAATTGTCCAATGCTATTGTTCCCCGACTGATACTAATAAACTTTTGTTGGCTAAACCCTAGCAACAAATTTACATTGTCATTCGATAACCCCTATTATAGAAATAGATTGATACACAAGGAATATAATCTTGTATTATCTTGTTCGAGAACAGAGTAAGGCTTTGTAATTTTAATTATATAGTGGCCTGGTTTGAATTATCTAGGCCACATAATTTTTTATTTTTGGGTTTTCCATGAAAAAATTTTAATATCTTTTTTTTTATTTGTATGCTTGATATTTCAATTGACCGAAGATTTAATTCTTTTCTAACCTTTTGAATTACATAGCATGCAATGATTTTGACATTATCTAATAGAATGTTCCTACGTTTTTCAAGATTTATAAGCACATAATCAGTGGCCAATAGGTGTAATTTTCACAACATCTTATTTTAATAACGACTACTCTAAGGAACATTCTATAAACCAAGCGTCAAGTCTCTCCTTTTCTCTTTAATGAGAGGCATTACCCTGTTAGTTTTTAACATTAACTAGGGATACCTAGTAGTCTAACCTAAGCTTCAAGATCAGACTATTCTGGGTTTCATTTCTACGTTGGATTACCTAGGGTTTACAGTTAATGTAATAGTAGTGGTTTTAGTATTTAAATAAGTGAATTTTAGATTTATTTGTGGGTTTGAAATTTTTAATTCATGATTTAATTAAATCTCCAAAATTTTCAATCGACATGAAAATGAAGATCTCTAGGTTTTGCTAAGTTCATTGGTTTTCTGTTCCATTTGATTTTATCCTTAAGTTTAATTTCTAATGATGGTTTACTATTCTATGTTAATGTTTACAAATGATTTCAGGTGTATGTTATTCAAGCCTTTATAGTTTCAACTTTAATGCTTAAGTTTATTAACACATTTTAATACTTTTTTTAAAAGTTTAATTATCACATACAAACATACTGTTTAATAAGAAATATTATTTTCATTCAAGTGTATTAAACATGTGGACTAGTTAAGTATGAGATATGTAGTATAGGTTGGTTTAAGGGTTGACATGTTTATGTGTTGAGAGAAACAACTTGCAAGTTCCAAGATGGCGGTTTGTAAAGGTGTAACCTTTGCGTGGAATTCATACTTACAGGCTCGCAACTTTGGTTTACGCATTTCTAAAGAAAGAGACAAATTTACTTGAAAGTTTGATTTAAAGTTTAAGAAAGTTTTAGAAAAAAAATAAAAAAAGTTAGCTTTGAAAACTTTTAAAAGGCTTTGAAACATGGGTTTCAAAAAGGCTATGCTCAATACTTATTTAGAGCACATTTAATTGAGGTTGGCTATAAAAGCGTAAGAGGTTATGTATTAAATAATGTTGATAGTTGGAGATATAGGTCGTGTTTAACAAAATTGAAAAGATATTTACATAACTTCAATCTATGACTTCAACATTAGAGTATTTTTCTAAGACTGTTTTGTTGGTTTTAGAACATAGCCGTCTTTTATAAAAAATACTTTTTAACATTTTAGAGCATGGTTTGTTCAATTTATTTATTTTAAAAATGGTTTTAGTTGACTTTAAAATTTTAAAGCATTTAATTTGCATGAAAACAAAATTTAGGATTTTAGAGTTTAGTTAAAGGTTTTTATTTCAAAAACAGGTTAAATAAATTTTGAAAATATAAGACATTTAATTTTCATAAAAACATATTTTAAATTTTAGAGCATATTTGGTTTAAATTATTTATTTTACACACTTAATTTTCATAAAAAACCATTTTGACATTTTAAAGCATATTTATTTAAAGTTACTAAAACTCAAGTGAGATGCACACAAAATAACTTTACAATCTGGAGATTTATGGTGCATTAGTATGATTTATACATTATAAACCATTTAGTTGAAGTTGTTTTTAAGCAGTTAAATGGGTTTGAAAATAAAATATATTTAATTTATATAATTTTATGAAAATTCATTTAAAATTTTAAAACACATTTAGTTCAAGTTGTTATCAAAATGATAGGTTATTTTTTCTTTAAATATCAAATAATTGTGCAATTAGATTGATACAAATTGTAAATTATCAAAACCTCAATATGCAAATCATGTAAGTGGTCATGTCTTATGCACCTAAACATGTAAAGCATAATTTGCTTATATAAGAATTACACATTCTTATAATTTTTAATAAAAAATGCAGAATTTTGTATAAGCACATAAAACACAACTTGCATTATTACACATAACATACTGACCAACTTGCATTTTTTTGCAAAAGACACAAAAAGTCACATAAAGTATCATGTATGATGTTGTATAGGACACATAAAGCTCAACTTGCATTGTTTTAGGTAACGGCGTAAAGCTCAACTTGCATGGTTTTACATATGCACATAATGTAACATGGACGATTTTGCATAAAATATATAAAGTTCTATATGCATAGTTCTGTTTAAGAAACATGAAGTAACATGCATGATTTTGTACAAGCGACATAAATAATTTTGGATGGTTTTGCATAAAAAAAATAAAACCCAAATTGCATGATTTTACATATGCACGTATAAATCCCAACATCCATAATTTTTTATAAGCATATAAAGTAACTTGGAGTAATCTGCATAAGACACATAAAATAACTTGGAAAATTTTGAGTATGAATAATAAAGCCCAACTTGCATGGTTTTACATAAGCACATATAAAGCTTTATTTTCATGAATTTACATAAGAACATAGACAAACTCAGATGATTTTACATAAGACACCTAAAGTAATTTGACATAGGCTAAGAAAGCATTTGACCAAGCCAAGAGGGGGGTTTGGATGGAGGTAATTGTCGGCCAAGGCAAGAAAGAGGAGAAGGAGAGGTTTCAGCCATGGGAAATGAGGGTGAGTCATGGTGAGTGGTGTTGGTATTTTCAACTGAGGGAAATGAGGAAGAGTGTTGGTGAGTGTGTGTACAGATTTTGGCCTAAGGGAGTGAGGGATTTTATGGGTGATTATGCATGTATTTTGAGCCATTGAAATGAGGGAGAGTGTGTGACTATGCTAGTATTTCAACCAAGGGAATTGAGGGACAGGGTGGATAACTATGTTGGTATTTTTAGCAAACAGAGTGAGGAAGAGTGATGCTGAGTTGCTATCGATATTTTCGGTCAAGGAAGTGAGGGAGAGTGTGGTTGATTGTGTATGGGTTTTTGGCTAAGGAAGTGAGGGAGAGTGTTGGTGAGTGTGTGTGTACTCTTGGCCCAGGAAGTGAGGGTGGGTCATGGTGAGTTTGTGTTGTTATTTTTCGACCAAGGAAGTGAGGGTGGGTCATGGTGAGTTGGTGTTGTTATTTTTCAGCCAAGGAAGTCGGGTTTTCAGATAAGGAAAGAATTAAGTGGGGGAGTAGAAGGAGAAAAAACTATAGGGTTTAGGCTAACAAAAGATGTAGTGTTTCAGCTAAGGAAAGAAGAGGGAGAGAGAGAAGGAGAAATTATTATGAGGTGTTGGCTAAGGAAAGAAGAGGGATAAAGTGTTGGCGAATTGGTATGGGATTTTAGCTAATGAATATATATATATATATATATATATATATATATATATATATATATATATATATATATATATATATATAGAGAGAGAGAGAGAGAGAGAGAGAGAGAGAGAGAGAGAGAGAGAGAGAGAGAGAGAGAGAGAGAGAGTGGAGAAATTCGCATGGGTCTTTGAAGAATGAAGAGGGAGAGTGAGTTTGAGAAATTGGTAGGGATTTCGATTAAGAAAGGAAGAGGGAGAGAGAGAGAGAAAAGATTAAAATTCACAACACATTTTCACAAAATAATTTGAATTTTTTTTCAAAAAGTAACATGTTGAACTGATAGATGGAAGAAGATATACTTTACTTGCATGGAAGCCTTCAATTTCCTTGCTTAAGTGAAGTAGTATTTTCTTGATCTCCTTTGTGAAGATAGTGATAAAAATAACGATGAGGTTTCTTAGATTCGAGTGGATAGAGCAGCCTGAACAATATGTATGCAAGTCATTGATGAAGAATGTTTAGAAGATCAGTTCATAAAATGTCAAAAAATATGTCAAGTCAAACTCACTTTATAAGGCAGTGATGGTTGAAAGACATAACATCCTTATCTGTGCAATGAGTGATGGCTTAAAAAGTAGATGCAATATGGAATTTATATGTCTAAAATAATATTTTTGTGGCTATTCATAAATATCAAAGATGTTTCTTCTCATTTTTATTTAATGTCAATTTTATTATTTTATATGCATGATTTTTATATAGTTTAAATGCAATATTTTATATTTTTTAATTCAATTATGAGTTTTCTTTAATTTTCAAAAATTGGGTTAAAATTATTATATTAAGGGTAAAAGATTTAGTACTTAGTAAGCCTAAAAATAATTTTGACGAAAAAGAACAAGCAAAGCATCCACCTAAAATTTGGTCAGACTTAAAAAAACAAAGATGCACAGGGTACCAACTTTTGACCTGCGTCAGACTTGTCAATCAAAAATTTCATTTGAATATCATTTTTTATTTAAATGAGGTTCATCCTTCACTTTTTTTCATCTTTCCTTGAATTATTTGAATGTCAATAGTTGACCAAATATGATAGGCACCCTAACTCTAGAAAGAGAATGACACAACAAGAAAAATAAACCAACGTTTACTACGGTGACCAAGGTTTACTACAACAACCTTACAAAATAAAGTTAACGCATCATAAATTTATCACCACTATTTAGAAACATGTAAGGAAAAAAACTACAACAACCAAGATTAACATGTCACATAAGTGCAGTGTATAAAGAGATTCAAGTTAATTTGCCTGTCTTAACAAAATTTTAACAAGCAAGCAAGCATAATATACATAACACAACATAGAAGAAACAACCTTACCTGCCCAATACTAATACTTGGGTTAAAGTTTTATGATGCCTAAAAGATATATCATTGAATAATGGGGAGAATATGATGACAAAACCTGGTCAAGATGTCGTGATTCCTTCTTCTCGGGTTCTCATTGTCTCTGATATACTTATTCAGAAAAGTCAGTTGGTCCAATCTAATCAAAAGAGTGTTGTCAGTAACCATATCTTACGTCATCTAAGAGATTTTTGTAGATATGGGGTAGATCATAATTAAACTTCAAAGTTTAATTTTTTTGTTCATTACAGATTTTTAGTTTTGTAATGTCTTTCATATTTTATGAATCTTTTTTATTTTTAATAAGATTGTCATTTTAAATTTTATTTACATAATATGTTTAAATGACCAATAAGACCCTTGAATTTCTTATAGAGATGCCTAGAATGAGATTCCAAATATCTTCAAAAGTTTCTAAGTCGTCCCAAGTTTGTTTGAAATTTTTATTAATTATCACATTAGTTTGATGAGTTAATAGCATGAAAATTATGAAAAGTTATTTAATGTAAGGATTTTCTAGTATCATGATTTTTGTTTTCTTACATAGTTTATCGATGAAGATTTGAGTCAATTTAGAATTTTCTTGGGAGAGTTGTGAAGATGCATTTGTAAAATTGTAAATTTTGACTTAAACTCATTTATCTCAATGTGAAATTTAGATGTTTATTTTGTCTTGATAATTAATTTGAATTAGTTGGTTAAAATTTTCAATTTTAATTAGTTCATTTGTTAGGTTATTAAGAGGGAATATTTGTAATTTTTGGAATAGTTACGATAATGTCCAAACTCACTCTTAAAAGCTTGAATTTTATTTAATTGTTGATTAAACTTTTATCAATGATTATAAGTTGAGTTTGAGAATTTTTAACTGTGTGATATTGCTTTAGGGTTTGAGGGCAAGTAAGGGCATATTTAAAATCTTATAAAATTAAAAATATGACTTTAGCACATTTTATTGCTTTAGTTTTATAAAAACTTTGCTTAATTGTTTGTTAGTGATCATTTAAATCCAAAATTTATAAAATTTTGACTTCCTTGTATCTGAACTAAGTATTTTAGGAATGGGGAAGGGAATATTTAAATTTTTTGGAATATATAAATATGACCTTCGTCATTTTTCCATTTCAAGATTTTATTATATTTTGATTATATAATTTTTTTTTTTTTTGAGCATTTGGATTTTACAAATTAAATGGTGTTTGTCACAAGATTTTAATTATTAAAATTTTTATGAATTTGCAATATGTATTTTTTAACATTACACATAACTACAAATTTACATTTACATAACTACAAATTTACATTTTTAGCATAGGTCAAATTATTCAATTTCAAAGTTTAATTCTCTATTTTAAAGAGTTTTGGAGATAAAGGGTTAAAACTACAAATTTATAATTTACAAATATACCCTTACTTTCATTTAAAGGGTTCTTTAGATTTCAATGAGTGAAACCATCATTTCATTACATACCCTTATTATTTTTAATGTCTTCTTTAATTTCAAAGTGATTTCATACTTTTTTTTTATTTTACTTTTTATGGTTTTTTTCCAAATTCATTGCCAATTTTAGAAGCAATTATAAATTTATTATTAAATGTTTGTCCCTGACTTTAGGAAAATTATGGGAGTTTCCCGTGTTAAAAGGTTTTAATCACTTCATTTCCATTTAATTTTGATTTAATTTTAATTTTGAATGATTTTAATTGTTTAATGATTTGATTAATTTTAGAGCTAATTATGAGTTTATTGACATTGATTTTATTCTTATCTAAGGATCCTTATTTCACTAAGTTTATAAGATTTTATTGCATATTTTTGTGAATTTTATTTATTTAGTTATAATTTTTTTTTTAAAAATTTTCTTTTATTTTTGTAATTATTTAGTTAAAAAAATTATATTTTTTTATTTAAACTTGTAGTCTGCCATGTCAACCTCAACGCCCACTAAGCTTCACACGACATTCCACAATTAGCTGGACTTTCCATGCTGGCTTTTAATATGCTATTCTGGATGATGCTACAGTATCTCGTTTGGTTTAATCTCCGCCATACATTTTGAACATGAAAATAGAAAACATTTGCTCATTATCCCCAGAGGAATGAAGAATGCGAGCCATCCATGAGAAATTGCTTGATCTAAGCGATCCTACGCATCAATTGAAGATCCAATTCATTAGAAAGGAGATCTAAGTTTGTTGCATGAGTAACCATGGCTAAATTCTCATGAATTTATAATTTTTTTTCAAAATGGGCTCAACTTATGGCCTCTACTGAGTTTTTGTTTATTACCTTAGTCCATTAGGTTTCCCCTCAATTAGGTGCTTGATTCATAGTTAAAGGATTCAGTGCACCTCCCTTAAGCACCAATTTAGCTAGCATTAGAGTTTTTCAAGATTTGATTGCAAGATCCCTCAATTTTGTCTTGGGATATGTTAGATTGCACCAGACATAGGGAAAATGGTTGGAAAAGTAGTTTTAGGGCTATGTGAAGATTTTCAAGCAATTAATTTGAAGTTTTGGTGAGTTAGGTGAGGGATTGTGTTTGGTCCTATCTTGTATTGAAGAAATCAATGGAGTATAAGATGTGGGAGAACTTAGAAATGACGGGGAATATGTTAAGGGGATCAGCTAGGTAATTTAATAGGATTTAGATTGTGTTATGAAAAGTGAGGATTGCATGTGCTTGAGCTCTCGGGTTCAACATTTTAATGGCCAAAAGAGGAGGACTTGGGAAACTTTGGGAGGCTTGGATGAGCTTTGTCTAGTCCTTGGGAAAGAATCAAAGGGTGGTTGATTGCTTCAGGTTTAGTTCAATTTTCTTTGTGTTTGGACTTGCTTAATCATGATGGCTTTACCTTTGGTTTGGGTTAGTTCCATTTGATTTGAAGTTTCTTGATTTGGCTTTGGGTTACTTGGATTTTCATAGATGATGTTGGTTTGTCATGGCCAAACATGAGCATGTCTAGTCCTTGGAAAAGAATCAAAGGGTGGTTGATTGCTTCAGGTTTAGTTCAATTTTCTTTGTGTTTGGACTTGCTTAATCATGATGGCTTTACCTTTGGTTTGGGTTAGTTCCATTTGATTTTGAAGTTTCTTGATTTGACTTTGGGTTACTTGGATTTTCATAGATGATGTTGGTTTGTCATGGCTAAACATGAGCATGCTCATGGGTTCGAGGCTTTGGTTACTTAGGTAGTTGGGTTTTAGATTCGTCATCATGATTTAGCTAGGTGGCTTAAATTTGGCTTGCCTTAGCTTGCATTTGGCTTGGCATGATGGTATAGCTTTGTGGCTTGGATTTGTCTTGACTCACGATGAGCTTGAGTTTGGTTTGACTTGAGTGTGGTTTGGATGTGATGGACTTAGATTTAGGTGGTTTTACGTTGATCAAATTCTGAATTTGGTTAATTTAATTTTTAAGATTTTAGCTAATTTTAGATTTTTTTTATTTGATTTATTTTTTATCGTTTATGTTTTGGTGAATTTAGTTATGTTTGATTTTAATTTGGATTGATATTTTAAATTTATGATTTTAGTAAATTTGATTATATTTGATTTTGATCGTCAATTTAATTTTATGTTGAATTAAATAATTTTATTTGAATTTGGATTTCCTTGATTGGTTTCACTTATGATTTTAAATTTATGATTTCAATTTTTTTGAAGTTGATGTGATTTAACTATTTTACTTTATATTCAATTTGAAAATTTTACTGACTTTGGTATAGTTTTAATTTTGGTTTTGGTTAAAATGATCTTTAGTGAATTTGAACTTTTAGCCTAGATTTCAATTTTTATAGTTTTGGTATATATTTGGACTGTTAATTTTGTAATCTTACTTAGTGGATTTAATTTTTATAATTTTTGGTAAATTTTAATTTTTCTTTACTTTAATTTTACTTTGGTGAATTTATTTCAATTTAAATTTCATTTTTTATGTTTTAATGACTTTTAATTTTAATCTCAATATTGTATTAATTTGGTGATTTTATATGAATTTTTTTTTCCTTTCATTTAATTTTGGTTAGTTTGATGATTTTTTTGTTGAAGTTTGATTTCACATTATTTTATTTTTATTTTGTGATTTTATGATTTTATTGAATTTAATATTATTTATTTTGAATTTTATCTTTATTTTTAATTTCAATTGATAATTTTTGTTGTCTTTTTTTAATTAAAAGGCAAACATTATCATAATGTATGATAAGTCTCATACTGAATGTTCTCTTTATAAACCAAATAAAGAGTTATCCATGGAGTTGGGAGAGATAAGTGCAAGGTGCTCAATGGAACCAAATAAATTACCTAAGTTTCTAGGGTAAAAGGGTAACTTAAGGCATTTCCAAGCCTACGGGAACACGACTTAAGCTTAAATAACTTGACTTTAATTAACTCTATCAAGGGTTAAGTATTCGAAGTCAAGTGTATTAAAATATAAGGAGTGAAGAGACGTTTGAAGTTCTAGCTTTTGGTATTCGTTCCACTATTAGTCTTCTTGGAAAGCCATTAAAGAAAAAAATAAGGCTAGATCCTAGGCTTTAGAGGTAGAGAGAACATAATAGAGTCCATCTAAAAATGAGATCAACTATCATGAACAAGTGAGAGTTCAACTATCTATTAATATTTCTAACTATATTCTGCATTCTTAAAGTCTACATTGATATATTTTATGATGTCCGTCAACCTTGACTTTTTGTGCAATTGGTTACCTCATAATAAAGAGCATCATCCTTTTTGTTATATCTATGATATAATCCTTAATTGCAAAAAAAAAAATTCACTTTTCAATTTACTTGGGTTTACCATACTTTTACATCTTTTGTTCCACTAACGTGCTTCTAATTATGTCCACCGAATCAACGATGAGTTTATCTCTAGTTTCTCCAACCAAAAAGATAAAGGATATTGAAATATAATTGGTGTTAGATGGATCAATTTTATAAGAATCACTCAATCATAAAATTATGGGCTAATTTCAAATAATTCATTAATTTTGACTGGTTAATTATATATTATCTATGCATTTGCAATCAGTTACATAATGTATTGAATCTTTCGGGTACCATGACAATGGTGGTACTTTTTTATATTTTTTCACATGTGATACTTGTAAATCTTAAGTTTCAAATTAGAAAATAAACCCCTCATTGTCTCACCCAAACCTCTTTTATTATCTAAAATAAATTATGATGGATAAACTTTATAGTTAAAAGATTTAGCTAAATCTTTAAAAACTATTATCATGTTCTCTTTAATTCAGACTAGACAACAACAAAAACTTTTATTAAAGGTCATTTAATATCATCCAAAGCGTTTGCTAAAATCAGCACTCCTTAATATTTTGATTTCAAATGACATATTTAAAGGCCTATAAAATGACTACGACCAACCAGAAAGGTAATAATGCACACCCTAGGGCAGACATAAAATCTCTAATTTTCGATTATAATAACTATCACAACCTGATCAGTTTGAGCAAATACTTTTACTAATTTGATGACCTCGGTTTCATTTTAGATGAGCATATACTACTTAGGCACACTATAAAAATGACAAAAAATACTCGTAATCATAACTACTTAGCCAATGACAAATTCCTGCAATCTCCTTTACTTGAAAAAACTGAAAAAATATTTGTCCGGCTTTACAGTCTTCTGCTTTATCCATCATAGTTCATTGTATCTATATTATTAAATTAACTCTATTAATCACTAAGCTTAAATGTTTAAAAAAAATCTATTTCGTCATATCTAACATGATTTCAACTCCACAAAATGAATTACGCAATGGCTAAATTGACACAAAAACACCTTAGTTATTTACTTGAAACTTTTTTATCAATAATATATGTAAAACAAAAATTGCAAAACATGCCTGAGATTAAACAAAATTATTGTCCATTAAAAGTTCTAAGCAGAAAGAAGCATAGAATAGTGATTCATTTTGAAGAATGAAATTTGTTTGGGATTTTATAACTACAAAATATGCTGGAGATTATAATTCGAATTCCTTTGGTGGATGAGTGAGTTGTGAGAGTTGACAACTTCCTTTGAGGCTACTTGATGAACACATTTGAGGGAATCAAACAAAGGAATTTGAGAGAAGGAAGAGACATGCTCGGAGATGGGGCTAATCATGAGATTTGAGCTAGGAGAGGAGTTTAATCGTGAGAGATGAAAGAGAGGGGTTTGAGATGATGTTAGAATAAAATCAAACTTATTGTCTGATTAAAAAATTTGAATGGAAGAATTTGTAAATAATAAATTTTAACTATTAGGTATGCATATACCAAAAATTTAGGCGATCAGTACATAAATAGATATATTACTTAACAACAACACTTTACATTCTGAGTTTCAAGGCATATAATTTGAGAGGAATTCCAGAGATTTAGGGATATTGATGAAACAAAAGAGGTCATATTACTTAAACTTGTTCCGAGTAAAATATTAAAAATTTGAAGATTCTGTAACCCCTCTTTTATTTATGAGCCTTACATGTATTTTACTTTCTGGATTAAATTGGTTGGTGTTGGCATTTACATGCAAGTGATTTCGATGTAGGGCCTTATGAATATTGATCCGGTTTTAAGTGGAATTAATCTAAAGTTCGCAGGGAAGTCAACCAAATGTTTGGGAACTCATTCAGATCTTATGGCTCATGCTTGAAATTCCTACATAATGTATGGATTTTTTTTTTTTTTTTTTTTTTTTTTTGGACATTTTGGAATAGATTGATCATAAGTCCACAACACCAACAAAGGGCTCAACCGATTAACTCACGATCATGATATCTTCAATATCCTTACTTTCATGCTCTGCATTTTCCTTGGATGGATTTTTCTCCCTTACCACTGTGTCTGATTGCCACAACAGATACTTCATTTTGATCTTCACACTGGTAGATGATATTGATGTTGTTCATCCTAATAGGCTCCATGGAGCCATATCCTTGAATTCGTTGTTCTTTCTAGCTTTTTTTATTTCTCAATTTCTATCTTTTGTTTTGAAGCTGTTTGGTTTTTATTTTAATCAGTATATTATAATGAGGCTCACGCAATCTGTTGATTCCATCACCTATGCACCTGTTTTAAGCTAAAAAAGTTCATAATCTCCGTAGCTTGCTCGGACTCCACGTCACACCACCGAGTCTGCCGCTCCGACTACCAGCACGCCTCCCATGAAGAAAACGGTAAAAGTATCTCCTTTCCGGCTCACCTCCTTACTCCGCCTCGAGAAAAACCCTACACTCGCACTCAAGCTCTTTCGATGCCCTAACCCTGAATCGAATCCCCATCCTTCGGCCAAGCCCTTCCGTTACAGCGCTCGATCCTTTGACATCATCATCTGCAGGCTCGCACAAGCGCGAATGTTCACCGAGATGGAGCAAATCCTCGATCAAATGGCGAACCAGACACGTTTCACTCCTAAAGAAGCCCTCTTTTGTAGGATCATCTCCTTCTACGGCCACGCTCACATGCCGGGCGCAGCCCTTCGCATTTTCCATCAAATCCCTTCCTTCCTGTGTCACCGGACGATCCGCTCCTTCAATACCCTCCTCCACGTGCTGCTCCGCCATGGAGAGATCGATGTGCTCCAAGCCCTCTGTTATGATCTCGACGCTACCCAATTTTCACCTGACGCTTGTACCTACAACATTCTCATCCGTGCCCACGCTGCCATGGGGTCAATCCACGGTGCCTGTGAATTGTTCGACGAAATGACAAAGGAAGGAATTAGGCCGACCGCCACAACATTCGGAACACTCATCACCGCCCTTACCTCTGTTTCGATGCTAGACGAAGCATTTCGTATCAAAGAAGAGATGCTCCGGCGATACAACATAAAGCCGAATGCGTACATCTACACATCTCTGGTGAAGGGACTCTGTAAAGACAATGAACTCATTCACGCAATTAGATTGAAAGATGAGATGGCCTCAGACCCTGAAATAGGGCTTGATGCCGCAATTTATACGACTTTGATCCGTGCGTTTTTCAGAGCTGGGAGAAAAGGGGAGGTGGTGAGTGTCTTGGAAGAGATGAAAAAGAAGGGAGTGAAACCCGAGACCGCGACTTACAATGCTATAATAACGGGGTTCTGTGAGGAGAAAGACTTCAACGCATCGTTCGAAGGATTGAGGGAGATGAAGCGAAGAGGATGCGAACCGGATGTGGTGAGCTACAACACCATTGTGATTGGGATGTGCAGAGCTGGTCGGTGGAGGAAAGCGCGCGAACTGTTTGACGATATGCCGAGGCGGGGGTGCCGGCCCGACGTGGTGACGTACCGTGCGATTCTCGACGGCATGTGTGAGGCGAGGGAAGTCCGAGAGATGGCGCTGCTGTTGGAGGAGATGGCACTGAGCGGCTATTATCCGGCGGCAATGAGTTTTAGGAAGCTGTTAGAGGCAGTTTTGGAAAAGGGAAGTGTCAGAGTGCGGGAGTTGGTTGATTGGCTCACTTACGTCAATTAGGAATCAAGAATGTATTAATTTTGATGTAAAGGTCAAAAGTTTTTCATAATTAAATTATATATTTTTAAATATAGTTCGACTATATATGTATATATATTTTTTAATTTAATTTTTCATCTAGGACAAGTATGGATAGCCTTGACATAGAAAATTAAAGGTAAGTGCTAAAAAAATCTCATTAACGTCTACAACATTGCTCCTCCTTTTTTTTTCTCCATTTTTCTTGGTTCAAATGTTGAATCTAAGAGTCTCATAAAGCCTATAAATAACGATTGAAATAATGCATAACTTTGTATTAGTTATTGAAATGTTCGTAGTGAATATCTGTTCTTCCCTTCAGCTTAGTATTTTGTTGGCTTAAAGTTTACATTTTGTTTAGTGATAAAGTTAATAATCATTATTTCTTTCTTATTTTATGAGCTTCTCTTTTGGATTATTGCTCAACTTTTCTTGCATCACCACATTTATTAAATCCTCCAAGACTTGCCAGTACTACACCCAAGAGTTACCACCACTCCAAGATACCCCTCATAACTTTTGTCCAAGTTACGTGAAACTATGACCTAATCTTGTACTATAATCCTTAACACCCATTCAAATTACACAAAATATAGCCATCTACTTTTGAGTATTGCCAAACTAAGCTAACCCTTCATAAGTGATTTTAGTTATTTAACTTAGGGTCTGTTTGGGGCAGTTGCAGCTTATTCAGCTTATTCAGTTTATCTTGATAAGCAGCTTATCATGATAAACTGTTGATTAGCAGCTTATCCTGATAAGTTAGTTGGTTGTTTGATTTAAAACAGCTGATTTGTAGTTGTTTGTGGATAAATGATCATTTTGCTCATGAACTGAATAAATTATAGAAACAAAAAATTGAAATGAGTTTTTGATTGTCTTTAACCGACATGTAACTAGCCTCGGATGTATCGCATGTGTGTATCAGAAAAAAGAAAGTCATCCAAATTATTTTCCCACACAGATACACCGGTGAAGAACAAAGACATTTTGTTGCTTTCATCGCACTTAAAAAAAAAATCCAAAATAGCCTTACAAAATAGTGATTTTGCTTTCATTGCTTTAATTTGAATAGCCTTACAAAATAGTGCTTTAATTTTTACATAAAGAATTTCCAAAAAAATTATCGATTGGAAAAAATCTAATTTAAAATAGGAGTAATATTCATCTTTATTTATCTTTTTGATCAATTTTTTCAAAGGAATAATCTTGTAGTTAAACATTTTTTATTTTGAAGACGCGTGCACTTGCTTGAACAGAGAACAGTTTTTATTATGTTTTTTAATACCATCAAATAATACAGTGGTCAAAATTAATTACGTTAATATTAGTTTGAAAAATAGATTTTAACTTGATATTTTTTGTTGTGTAATTATCTGTAATTTTATATTGTTCATATATGTATCGCATAGTATTGTGTTGCTTATTTTTGTAGTCAATTATATGGTCGTGTACCTGTGCATTATGTTGAACAGCACCCCAACACCATTCATCCAGCGGCAGTGTCATATCGATAGTGTCCAATGCTACATTCATAATATTTCAGTGTTAAATAAATAATGATGTGGTTTCATCCATCTATTGATATTTTTTTTATTTAATTTACGGAAATGTTTTTATTTATTTATTATTCTTATTCCATTATAATTTGTTGTGATTTTTATTTTTTTACGGTCAAAACACTCGATATTTTTGCAAATCTATTGTTAGATATGATAAGTCAGAGCACCAGGAGGCCTATCATTTAGGCTAATAATTTTAAACTTAAACATCATCCAAAAGGACAATAACTCTTGGCTTATGTGTTTAGAAGACTGAAATTTGCACATTAACAGTTTCTTAAAAATTTGTACATAACTGTGTCGCTAATAATGTTATGAGTTGCTTGTTTCGATCTTTTTATTTTACGAAAATAATGTGCCAAACAAATTTTGATTATATAATTATTCTGATAATTACATAAAAAGCACAAGAAACATTGTTATTTATAAATCATGCTTCTATAGGATTTTTTAAACTATGAAATCAATGCATTTATGCGTCCCATGATCAAAATCATTGTGATTTTTTTAAAAATGGAAGATGACATAATTATGCAGGATTATGGGGTAACCATGCCACTGCATACACTATTGTGGTGTAGCCAATCTCAAAATCAATGTAACCACACAGTTAGAACTCCAGTTCCGGTGAGGTTATGTTAGTTCCGGTGTAATTACACCGTCAGCTATTTAAATCAATTTTTGTTATCCAATCGGCTATTTCTCTCCGAGCTCCTCATTCACACTATCACACCCTTCTTCTAAATCTCCAGAGAGAAATTTAGACGTGGATTGGGCTGGAAATGGGTAGATCTTAAGAGATCTTGCAACTTTAGGTAAGAACCCTTCTTGCACTTCTTTCACATAGTTTGACTAGATTTGATAAGGTTCACTCTCTCTTTTCAGTTGTTGTCCTCAATATTCTCTACCAAGCTCCTTCTGGTACAACCATGGCCCCAGAAAAGAAGGGAAGATGTGAGTCTACCTGTGATAGTAAACGTTTCATGAGTTTAGCTTCCTCCCAACAGTATTCCAACCTCGTAACCAAGAAAGAACTTACTATGAAAACTTGTTTCTAATCCCTAGGGAGTAGGGTAGAAGCAGAGTTGTTCAGTCAAAGTTGGGATAGGTTTTTTCAAAGTCACACCCACCATAGTACCATTATTTTTGCGAGTTCCATGCAAACGAGAAAGAACTCGTGGACGACCAAGTCTTCCTGTGTGCGAAATACATCTCTTATGAACCTACCACAAACAACAGTCTCAATGACCTTCCCGACCCTCCCGACTATGATTAAGATAGCTTTCATCCTCCTAACTTCCAAGGGATCATAGACTTCCTGACCGACTCTACTAGTCAGTGAAAGACTAGATCTGTAGGTAAGTGAGAGGGTATAGTTAACTTCCCACTCATGCACTTGAACCTCACATCCCAGACCTGGCACTACTTCATTATAACATTTTTTTCTCCCCACCATGAGCCTTACTGATGTCACTAAAGACTGGGGGGGCCCTTAAATTCTGTATTCAAGTAGAGAAGATGATAGATATAGGACTCATCGTTTACAAGTCTATAGGATACCTATCTAGTACTAGAACATTGTAGGGTTAGGTCACCCTAAACTCATCATCTCCTATTCATAAAAGAGGGGATTTGTAGAGAGAATGAGAAGAGTTGTTACATTCACAGAAACCTATCATTAGTGCTTTTATGTTTTCTTAGGGTTTTGTGTTAGGGGTTTCTCCAACGCACAAGGAGAATTCCTTGCAATGTAGCCAGATGTCACACGTTGACCCCTCCATTGCTGCACTAATTGAGTGAGTAGAGACATTGGTGACTACCCATGTTGTCATGAAGTGGGAGCTTCATGACCTGCATGAGCAGTCAATTTTAGGCCACCTAGCACTAGCGCCAATATGAGTATATACACTAGACCATCTCCTCGTTGTAGGGAGTATATCTGGCAGTGTCATTTCCACTGTCGCCACCATTATAAGTTTATGGCATTAGAGATGTATGGATGGAGGGGAGTGGATTATTTTTATATTTTGGTTTTTGTGACTTTTGTATGGATTTTTTTTTTATGTAGAGTTAAGTCCGTTTTTACGATGCATTGTGGCCTTGAAATCTCTTGTATTGGTTTGAGCTTCATGTATGCATTTTTTACTTGTGGAATTTTTGAAGTATTTCTATTATATGTAAAATGTAATACATCTTATTACCTACATTGTTTTACATTACCTGCACTTACTTGTTCATTTGGAGCAGTACATTCTCATATGGCGTGTATATGATAAAAAATAAATTTTAGAAAGAGATTGATGCATAGAGACTTACAATAAGTAATTTTCATATTTAAATTGTAAACTTTATGTTCACAGTAAAGACTCATGATAGGAAATATGATGATTAAATTGGTGTTGACCTCACTTTTGTTGAGGTCTAGTCTTCCTTTATGCAGTCTAGGATCTAGTCATAAGACTTTCCCGGTGACTATCTTAGAAGACTAATGATGGAACCCTTACCCCATAGAAATTCAAAATAATTCTTTGCTTTACTTGGAGTTTCAGATGCTTAAGTCTAACCTCTAAGCACTTAGTAAGATGAGATCAAGCATAAGGAAGCTCAAGAGAAGTTCCCTATAGGATGTTCAAGTCTTAGGAATCACCTTGGGTGGTCCGATCTGATTCAGGCTCATACACATACTCACACCCACTTTACACTTACGCTCTGTACCTCAAACCCTAAACCAAACATGCCTATACTTCCTCAAACTTGATCCCCTACTATTTTAGAAACTCATGTGGGTGGTTCCCTAAGCTCTTGGCCCTAGGCTAGGGTTTAGCTAGGACTAACACATGGAGGATCCAAATAGGGAATTCTCTTAGTCTGTGGTTCAAAGAGTTTGAAATTCCCAATTGACACCCAATCTTACCAAAGTCCCAAACTTTGACCCCTTACCCCTAAACTCCACCAAATTACTAAATTACCCCTAAACCCTAATTTTTAACCTAATCCCAAAAGTACCCAAATTAACAAATTCTCTCCAAATATCATTCCAAAATGTTCTCCACTATCAAAATTAACAAAAATCCACCAAATTTTCTAAAATACCTAAAATGACCAAAATACCCCTCCAAATTCAAAAATTTCAAAAATTCCAAAAAATTCTAAAATTATTTCAAATGTCCCCAAAATCAGTTTGAACCACTTCACTAGACCCAATTTGACCAAATTTACCCATTTTGATCAAAAACCCCAAATTTTCCTTAAAGGCCCAAAATGTCTAAATCACCTCCAATGTCCACCCAATTGACCCCGGTCTCCCCCAATTTCAAATCCAAACTCAAATTCACCATGCCTAAAATAAATTCAAACCAAATCCAAGTCTAATTTGACCCAATTTCAAACCCAATTTCAATCCAAATCAAAAAGGCCCAATTTTGGCCATATGACCTAATCCCCCAAATTGAACCCCTTTGTCAAGTTAATTTCCTCAAGATTAAATTCCAAACTCTTCATAACATTCCTAAACACCATATTATCCATCGATTAACCCATATTTGAGCCCAAACCTCAACCAAATTTGACCTAAGTTAAAATCCCCAAAATTGCTCCAAATGTGGCACATGCCCAAATTCCACCAGATTGAATTCCCTGATCCCAAAACTTCCACAAAATTCACGTTAACAAATCTTCATGTTATTCCCATAAAATAGATTAAACAATCAATTAACCCTTAAATCCACTATAGCCTAACCCAAACCCAATTCTGACCCAACATACCCAAAATTGACCACATGACCAAATCCACCAAATTGACCCCAAATCAATTCAAAACCACTCTAAATCTTTTCCAAATCCTTCATGAAAATCATACACACAACATTGAAAAATAAATTTGACCCAACCCAAGATCAAGTCGAACTTAGCCCAACATTGACCTAAGTTACCCAAATATGAACCCATGGCCCAATGTGACTAAACGTAGCCCAATGTAACCAAGCCAAGCCCACCACAACCATTAAGTGAACCCTAGGGACTGGTCTATATCCACATAGCCCAACCTAGTAGAGCCATGGACCAATGGTCTCCTAAATTAAGGGATCCCCTTCCTTAAATGGCTAAACCAAAGGGATCTTTGTCAAAACCCATTACCCATCCAATTTAATACCTGGCTCACCTGACCACTGGCTCACTGATGCGGCGGACTTATATTTTGTAAGAATTTATGAACTCAAATTTATATATTTATAGTGACTTTGTTAAGTCCAAGCATTCAATGCAAGTATACGTATCGTATCAAGTAATACAGGGCTCTAATGGAGTCCTGGTTATCGATCCCACAGGGAAAGTTTGAAGTATAAGGAAGTGTTCACAATAGAACTAATGTAGCACTAAAATCTGATATTTAATTCACAATTAAAGTTTACTACTTACTACTATTTTGCAGGAAACAATAACGATTAATCTAATCTATAATTACTTATAACAACTTTAAAAACATAATTAACTACATACACACTAAACTAGGTATTTGAAAGGTTTTCGATATATGAGAAAAGTATCTTTCTTCTTGAAATGAGAATATGATGTGTGGATTGATATAGAATAAATACTTATGTTAATGTGCCAAATAGGAGCATAGATAATTCTTTACCCTTAAAAGAGTACCCCCTCTTCTAAGCAAGAAAAGAACATTGACATATCCTAAGTTTAGTCACTAACTTTAAGGCTAGGCTGGGAGGATACCGGCTCTCACTTTGGAGCTCCCACTCACCCTTCACCCGAAGGCTAACCTTTGATATTAGCTACTAATCTTAGAACCAATTTGGGGATTTCAGCCTGTCACCCTAAAATCTTCACATTGAAATCCATCAAAACATATTTCCTTATTTATTTACACTCAATTCCCATGAACTACGCAATTCATCCATAGAAATTAAATGGATCATTCATTATTGTTGTAGGACATTAAATCTTTCCAAAATTAATGTTTAACAACACATTTTAACATTTCAATTGCCCAAATCGAAAGTAAATTATGTTCTAAATGAAAAACCATCACAATCTCTTCATTACATTAAAAACACATCAAATCCACATCAATCCATCATCACATCTCTATGCAAGAAGAAAGACAAGTGAGACTACTCAGAATTCATGAAGAAGATACAATAAAACATGGATTTTATATATAAAAGAAAAGTCATACAAACCACAAAAGAAAATACAACTTATCTCTTTCTCTTCCCCAATGCAATTCCATTAAAGTTCCTTTGAATCCTCTTCTCTCTTTTCTTTACAACACTTGATTCTCTCTTGAGAATGGAAAGGAAGAAGCAATCTCTCACTTTACTCCTTCTCCTTCACTCCTTAGAGAAGAATTCGTCTCAAATCCTCACTCTACACTCACTTCTCGTAAACCCTAACACTTAACACTCACTAAACTACACTAGAAGACACAAGAAATGCACTATTTTTCGTCCAAAAATAGTTACTTATAAGATAGGGACAAAATCCCAAGAGTTTCCATAGGCATCCCTTCAAAAAGCCGCCAAATCTCTTCAAATTTGAATTCCACCGACTTCCGGCGCTGGTGGCCCCAGATAGGGTGTCGGCCGTGCTCTATCATTCCATTTATTCTGTAGTCTCTGGATTTGGGCACCGGCAGCACCAGAACACCTTTTTCACCATTTTGCTCCTTTTTGCTCTGGATTCGTTCCTTTTTGCTTTTTTTCACTCCAATCACCTAAAATCATCATACCTGCAACAAATCATGAAAAATACCTTTCTTTAAATTGTAATATCACAAAAATGGGTAAACTTATATAGCGAAAACCGTATATATTTTTGGTGCATCAGAATCTCCCAAACTTTAACTATTACTTGTCCTCAAGTAATCCTTTTACTATATAAAATATAACTCTAGGTAATATACTTTTCAACTGTAGGACACTAAAATTTTTCATTCAAAAGAATATATTGGTTAGATTTTTATTGACCTCATTTTTGGTGAGGTATTTTCTTTCTTTTTAGTGCTTAGGATCTAGCCATAGGACTTCTCCTTTACTATCCTAGAAGACTAGAGATGGAGCTCACCATTTAGAAATTCAAACCAAATCTGAACTCTCTTTGGAATCCTACATGGATGGTCATCAACCTCCAAATCTCTTGGAAGGTTAGGACCAATGTGCAGGAAGACAAGGATGAATTCCTATAGGATGACCAAGCCTTACGATAACCCTGGGTGGCCTGGTCTTGGTGAGGTCTAGCTTGCACACACTGCACTCCTACACACACCCCTAAGCCACTTAACCCAAACCGTTAAACTTTGAACCACTTTGCCTTCTACCCTTTAAGAAACTCACATGGTTGAACCAAGCCTCTAGACTTTGATTAAGATGGCTAGGGTCAACAAGTGAAGGGTCATAAAGTGGTCACCTTTTGGCTAGACACGGTCCCAAAGTGGTTGGACTTGGTTAAGTCCATGACTCATACTTCTAAAACCTAATTCCATTAAAAATCACTTTTACTCAATCTGGACCCCACCAAAAGGGTCCCACTCTTCCCCATTTGAAGCCCACTTCATTTTCCAAAATTTCTGGTTTTGACATTGGGTCCTTAAACTTACCCAAAATTACCAAAATTACCCCTACAACCACCAAACTCCCCAAAATTTTCCCAAAAATTACCCAAAATTCTTAAAAACATTTCAAAATAGTTCCCACCTCTTAAACCCAACAAAATACCCCACTACCCTCCAAATAACCTCCAAATATCCTAAATACCCCTTTTGGCCCAAAATTCTAAAAATTCCACAAATTCCTAAAAAATTCCAGAAAATTCTAAATATTCCCAATTTCATTTTGGTCAACTACACCAAAACCCAATTTTGCCAATTTGACCCAATTTTATCAAAATCCACAATTTGACCCATTCTTAACACATAAGGACCCAATGTCAAACCAATTCAATCCAATTGACCCCAATTTTGGTCAAATTCAATTCTAAATTTCAATTAAACATCCCCAATACCAATTTAAATAAAAAATAAGCCCAATTTGGTTCACATTTGAGTTCAATTTCAACTTGAATCCAAACCCCCAATTTTAGCCTTATGACCCAATTTACCCCAAAATGACCCAAAGCCACTCCATTTTCCCCAAACCTAATTCCAAAATCTTCCTAACACATTCCTATACCAAATACAACATTCATTTGGCCAAAATTTTGATTGAAATTCAATGAAAAATCATTTGATACCAAAATTCCCAAGTTTGCCCTAAAGTTGTCACCTAGCCCTAAATCTCCAAATTGAATCCCCTAAACCTAAAATTTCTACCCAATTTCTATCCTAAACCTTTAATAACAATCACTTGCATCATTTTGAACCATCAATTGAGCCCTAGCCAAGCTCTAACCTAACCTAAACCCAAGCTTAACCCATGGTGACCAAATTGAACCAAATCACCAATTCCACCAAATCCACCTCCCAAATCAATTTAATTTCACTCCAAACCTTAAAGCTTTGTAACAATCATTTTGACCAATCAATTTGATCCAATTCAAATCCAAACTCAAGCTAGCCCAATCTAAATCCAAACCAATCCATGTGAACACATGAGCTAAATTGAACCTAACCAAATCAAATTTGACCAAACCAACTTCTTGGCTGCCAACCCTAGGCCTCCTAGGGTGGGTTTGACATGACCTAACCCATGCTCCATGAGCCATGGAACAATGTTCCACCACTTTGGACCAATGGGTTTAGCCATTTGCTAAAGGCTAAGTCCCATCCATTAGCCCACCTTATGCAAGCTCCCTGCCATAATTAATTGAGCTGAACCTCTCCTCCACTCCTCCTCAGCTTGCCCAGCTGCCTGACTGTCCTTGCTAGCCAACCCAGCCGCCGGAACAGCCACACCTGAGCACCCCCCCTTTGTCCTTGAAACCTAAAATTGAGCCTTGGCAGTGTGCCATCTCCTCTCCAGCCACTTTGCCTGCTCAACCCTTGCCCTAAGCGGTCTAAACCACTTATTGCCTGACCCTGAGCTCCACCAGGCAGTCATGGCTATAAAACCCACACCTTTCGGGCATGCCAAAGGTGTTGAAAATTTCCTCACAGAAGTTTCCCAAACTGCTCCCAAACCTTCTCCTAGCCCAGAGAAGAAGAGCACCACTGTTCTCCTACTCTGAATCCCCCTAGCTGAGCTCAATTTCTCAGTCAGAAATCAGGCCAGAAACAGGACACTCCTGGAACCTCAGCCAAAATCCAAATAAACTCAACCACACCTTCCCAGCACCAAGAGAGCAAGTTCGCCAGTAAAAAACCCCTCACACCCAGCTACCTAATTGTTCTATCGGCCAGAGCTCCAAATCGGGTTTGGATGAAGTCACACCTAGGAAGCTCACCAGGACCAGAGGCTCAATCCGTAGGCTCTTACAACTCCAACAAACATGCCAAGCACATCCAATCGAGGCTTCACCTCTTGGACCAAGATATGGAGACTTCTCTTGGTCACGAGCTTCTAACGATTCTCCATTTACTTCAACTTAATTTCAATGCATGTTAGCCATATGGATTTATAGCTCTTGTCTAGAAGAACACGTAGGACCAAATCTCGTGTGATTTGGGTGAGAAATGAGGGAGATCTTAAAGTTCTAGGGTGGATGGCTCTCGGGATGAACCAGACGAAGATGATGACCAGAGATCGTACGATCGCGCGTGTATCTAATGGACGACAGAGATGGAGCCGGATGGAACCAAGGAGCGTAAAGCACGGGCCGCGTGGCGCTGACTTAGATGGCAGCGTCGACTGGGAGCGCGTCTCGTGGGACTTCGGATATGCCTAGGATTAGGTGGCAACACGTCAGATAAGTAGAAAAATAGGCTTTTTCTGATTTATTTAAATACCTGAAACTTTAAAAATTCATAACTTTGCATAGAAAAATCATGAAATTAAAAGAAAAATACTCGCTTACTCAGTAGATAGAGGAGAATAATTTGGAAAATGAATTAAGTTATTTTGTTGTGTGTTTAATTTTTAATTAATTTAATACTTTTCTGAATGATTTAATTCTCCATTAACATGCATAATTCACCATGGCATGAGACCATAGAGCTTTTGTAGCCTCTAATCTTGGGAACATTTCCTGAATTTTTCAAGGCTAGAGGCTATGTCTATGGAAAGTTATTTATTTTCTAAGTTCAAGGTCAATTTATTGAAAATTAATTGTGAAAATTAGCATGTTGATCATTAATATTTAGAACAATTCGGGGAAGTAACACTGGAGCAGAGGACCCTAGGAAAATTGTAACTTGATTTAATTTAATTAAACAAACCCTAATTTGGCTAAAACCTAAAACTTGAAATTAAATTAAATTGGAACAACCACACATCAAAATTACATGAAATCAATTCTTCATTGATCTTTAGGGTCAGGGGAAACCCACATAAAAATTTCAAGTCAATTGGAAATGATTTAACCCACTAAACGGATTATTCAAGTTACATGGCCATTTTTGAAATTTAAAAATTCATAAAACTCAAAATATATTTCAAAAATTCACCAAATCAGTTTTGAGGCCTCTCTGGGATTAGAGGAGTCTAAAAAAATTAAAATTAGAATTTTTCTAAAACTTTCATTTTTAACCTAATTTTGAATATTCTAATAATTAAAAAATTATTAAAATCACAAAAATATTAAAATTGATTAAAATGTCATATTTGGTCTTCTAATCACTTAAGAACCAACCTAATATTTTTCCCAAGTCTCTAAGCAAAGATATTGAATTTTTAAGGCTTAGGGTAATTTTTAATATTAAAAAATATATTTTTCAACCGTTTCACTAAAATAATTCAAAAAATTCAAAGAAAAATTAAAAAAATATAAAATTTATTTTTCCGAGTTCCTTGTGATTGAAGAGATTTAATAAAAAATATATAACTTAATTTTCCACTTTAATTTTATTTTATAATTAAATAATAATCCAAAAATCAAAATAATTTTAATAAATAAAATAAAATTTAAAAAATCACCAAAATTGGTCGAAGTGGTCCACTAGTCAGTGGAAACTTCCCATAATTTTCCTAAGGATAGAAACTCCTTCTTGGCCATGTTGCTGAATTTTCATTGAAAATCCCTATTTTTCACTAAAATAATTATATAAATTAAATTAAAAATAGAAAAATCACATTTTTGTAATCTAATGTCTTAATTGATATGTGAATAAGGTGATATTAAAATTTCAAGTTTATTTGAGCTTGATCTAATGAATTATGGGATGAATAAGCTTAAGAGGTCATTAAGGTAATTAAAAGACTTTAACCTTAATTGATATTTAAGCTTAACCAAATGAAAGGGTAAAATATTTGATCTTAATTTTCCATTGAAACTAAGGGCGTTAAGGGGTAGAAACCCATTAATCACCTCTAGCATTAAAGAAGAAACTTTAATTAATTAAATCACCTAAAGTTTGGAAGTTAATTAAGAAATGAATTATTAAAAGTTAAGGGATTTTTATATAGGAAGGTTCTAATACTTTGAAATTGAATCCCTAATCAATGAATTGATCAAACATCACTTAAATTTTGCTAATGAAGCCATAAAAAAATAATGTTTGAAATTAAAAGGAACAATCTTGAAATTTTATAATTAAATTAAAGGCTTAAAATACTTAAGTTAATGATTTAAAAAATCAAATCAAGTTAACTTAAAATATTAAAACTATTTTGAAATCACTTAAAATTAAAATTAAAACAAGACTAAAATATTAAAGTCAATTTAAAACAATTCATAATCAAGACATTAAAATTAAACCAATTAAAAAATTAATTCAAAACATCATGATTAAGCTAAAACGAATTTAAATCATTAAAACTTAATTGAATCAAATAATGCCAAAATACCTTTTTAATTTAAATGACCTAAAAAACATTTGAAAATCAATCTTAAAATTCATAATTTAATCACTTTTAAATCATCAATCCAACTGTAACTAAGAATGGTTAAATCCTCTAATGAACTGAATTGCCCCTAAAGGCTTTCACATTTGTAAATTTTAAACGAAGTATCAAATGAAATGTCACCTTACTCATAGGATAATCAAACATCCTAGTTCACTGAGCAAGAATCAAAACTTAACTAATTTCTCGGATGATCAATCCATCCATACGATGAAATCCATTTGGACTCAAAATAATCCCAATAGTGTTGAAAAGATGTTCAGGACTCATCATAAGAACTTTCTCAACCTAATGGGATGTTTTAGAAGAACAATTAAACTTCATTGTTCTTTGATGAAGAAAATCATCTATAAACACACTCTATGACCTGACTAGTGATAGGATTAAGATTTTGGTAGACAACAAGAACATTCCCTTAGCTTTACCTAAGTGGTTTCTTTTAAAAAAATAAATGCCCTAATATGTGTTTCAAGTGCAGCTGGAAATGACGAGAAGAACCGCCAAGTACACTTTTTATTTTATTTTATTTACCTGCTATGTACTTTCTTTTTTTTACAAGCTTGCATGTTAAACAACAATGTCACCATGCATGAAAACTGAAACCTTTAGGATAGCCGTGAAACTAAACCAAAACTACATTAAAATAAATTAAATAAAAACCAGCACAAGATAAAATTCACCGTCACAACATTCAAAATATAAAACAACTCAAAATTTAATCACTAACAAAACAACAAAGCTACAATTACAACCAAATTAAGATATCTCGTTGGATGATCGGGAATCACTCGGATGATGTAACCTACGTGTTGCTAACGAGATTTCCTATGGTCTAAATGAAAGTGTGGAACTCATTCAGTTGAGTTTAGCAAATTAATTTGGACTAAGTAAATCTGATGAAAATAGTGGTGCCGGGATGACGGAACCATAGAATCTTAATCGGTTCTGCTTAATCAACTTTAAGATTTGTTTTAATTAAAACACTAAGCCGTCTAAATTTTCAACCTTTCTAAACCAAAACACTTCTCTCAAATCTTGATTGTCACTTTCTAAAAGTAAAACTTCTGCAACAATGAGGAGCTTGGAGCAGGCATAGTGGGCAGTACAGTCATCGTCAACAGTAAAACAAGTCTTCATCAGCTTAACTTTTTCTTAGTTTAAATAACCAAGCCATAGGGTTTCGAGGTAGTTTGCCTGGTGCAACATAAATCCTCAACTTGTCTTTAGGCATTTGCATATTCATGTTATGCAAATTAAGCCCTAACTAGTCTTAGGACTCTAAGGTAGCTGTTTGGTACGGCATAAACCCTCACATCTTCTAGGCTATTTGTATGATCAAGTCCTAATTAATTAAAATTGACAGGATTGAAACATTAAATAAATTCTGAAATTGAAGCCAAACAATAGGATAGTCGGGAAGTCACCGAAGTTCACTTTAAGTCTGTGACATCCCCTACTTCTCTTCCTTTGGATTCCTAAAATAACTGTTCCAAATTTGATCTATTCCCAATTGAAATTTCCAAAATCCAATCATTTGAAACTTTAAACTTTGAAATTCTTGAAAGAAAAACCACTGATCTTTATCGAGAGTTTTCTTAAATGACTCCCATCATTTGAGATGTAATTAACTATAGGGGCTTGCCCATATAAGGAACTTTAAGAACCCAAGTAATATAAACCTTACTTAATTCCATTGTATAAAGTAGGGGAAATTTGTTAGCTTATGAAATTGGCTCGTAGACCAAATGGATGTCACAAATCTATAAGTTTATTTAATCAAGCCCCATTATCAAGCAGTGTGTCTATTCTTCGGGATAGATGCACGAATTGTGATGTGGTGCTCGTTTATATAAACTTTTCAAGGTGTGAAATCGGTTTGACTTCGTACTTCATTTTTTTTCAAACTTAAAATTATTTTTCAAAAATCTAAATATTACTTTCCAAATTATATATATATATATATATATATATATATATATATATATATATATATATATATATAAATATCAATTAAAAACTTAACCCTAACCTAAAAATTCACCGACAATTTTCGAAAGAAATTTAGTAACTAAGGTTAACACTATAAGTGTAAGAATATTCATCAATCAAGTTTAAGAGTTCTAGTCTTCTATTTATTTCAAGATGAACCATAATTTGTCATATTAAGAATGCCTCAAAAGACTATGTGAAAAAGAAGTTCATGTAAACTTTATTAGAATGTAGGCCAGTACATAAAACATAAATTCAGAAATGAAATCAAGCTCTCCATTTAAGGTGACTCAAGTGAAGCCAATTTTTAATTAGGCATCTCCTCAAGCTTCTCCTCATAAATATTTTTCTTTCTTTTTCTTCTTTTCTTTTCTTTTTCTCTTTTCTTTTAGGGATTGCTTTTCAATCCTCTTTTTCTTTTTTTTCTTTTTTTAAAACGAGAATTACTATATATGGATAGCCTTTAATGATTTTGAACTTCACTCTCCTCTTTCTAAAGTTCAAACCTCAAACACTTCTTTACTTTATAGTTATACAAGCTTTATTATTCATTTTAAAGTCACAATCTCTTCTGAACACATAATACTTTAAGTCCCTTAACATTTCAAAAATACAGTTTTTTTTACTTTAAATAGTTGACTATAGTAAAATCCTTTCATACCAAATATCTTACTTTTATAAATTTAACCTTTATCACTAAAAATTTTCATCCTATCTTTCCATAATATTCAACTAAAATGAAAAGTTTTAGTTACTTACAGTGAGGTTTAACTGCCAGAAGTTATGCTACTAATTTTTTAAAATATAATAATTGAGAACAAATAAAAGTTAGTATTTTTCTACCCTCCCCCAAACTTAAATTTTTCAGTAGATTTGAAACAATGGAGAGTAAAAGAAAACTTACCTTTCTATTTTGGGATCTTGAAATCTTCAACAACTATCTGGTATTAATCAAAATTTACAACTAGCAGGCATGAAACAATTAGTAGTAGTGATATAAAAATTTTAAATATTTGCATGGGTAAAGAGAAATGAACTTTAAACATCTAGACATCAACAGAACACTACAACATGAAACAAACAATCTCAGTACTACATAGTCCAGCTATTAATTTCAATATTTTAGTACAACATAAAAATACACCAACAAAGTTACACAACATATGAAAAGTAAATACTACATTACAACAGTACAACAATAGGGTTACACATCACATGAAAATAAATAACTACTACATCATAACAGTACACCACACAAAACAAAAACAACAGAAATAAAAACGAACAATCTATCATTTTCCATCATCAGGATCAGCAGCAGAGTCATCAGCAAGGTCATCGGTAGGGTCAGGTCTACATGGTGTATAGCTGGGGCAAGCAGGAAATATCACATCAGACTCCCCCCTCATAAATCTGACCTTAGCATCATAATAAGCAATATCGAATTCAACTCTCCTCTGCAGATAATCTTCATTCACATCACTCCTCACCTCTAATACATCCATCCGACCATGGAGTCTATCCGCACTAGCACTCTGTAGTCTCAGCTGCTCTATAATATCAGATAAGGTAGGCGGCTCAGAAGTAGATGGAACATCATAACTAGTAGTAGGAATATCAGTACTCCTACGCTCAACTCTGGCTCCCACATGAGACTAATAAGTACGGATAATATTCTTTATAATTGGTCTCAATGGTATAGCCACTTCTTCAGAACTATTGAACGCCACTCCAGACTGAACACAAAGGGCATGAACTAAAGCAGGATGTCCTAAATCACTAGTGGTCTCGCCTCTAGCAATCGTCTGAATATTATTGTAGATAATAGCCCCAATATCAATCTTTTTCATCTTCTGTATACAATAGTTCGGAATCGCTCTATCCCTGGTAACTTCGCTGTGGTGATAAGATGGTAATAGTATTGCAGAAATAAAATAATACCAAACATTTGAAGCAACATTCAATGTGGAGGCGGGGAAATTAATCAACAGTTTTTAACTTACTTTCCATTCTCCTCGTCCGTTAGTTAGAAAAGCAATTACTTCTCTCATATTCTCCCCTCGAGTGTCAAAGTTTTCGTATTCACATAGGAATGGTTCCCGAGTCTGATAGAAAGCGTTGATATGCTGAGGAGTAAACTCAACCATTTTTCCTCTAACAAGCACATACTCTGTCTCAATCCAGGGTACATTCGAATAGAACTCTCTAACAACTCCAATAACAACATTCGCAGTGAAATAACAAAATCACTCCCAATTCCTTTTTGCAACCAACAGTTCTATAGATCCTCTAGGACTATTGAAAGCTCGATCCTGGATACACTTCTTGTTGTAGAGGTAAAAGTTATAGCGAAGACTTTGATGTTAATGAATTTCTCCTCATCAAAATACAACTTCCTCTTCTCCTTACTCAACCTTGGAGCCATGTGAATTTCTAAAATTTGCAAGAAAATTTCAATAAATCTCAAATTCACAATGTAACAAACTCCAAATATTAATTTAAACAAGTAAGAGCAAATTTCATCATGGAAATCTCAAAATCTCTCTAAAATTTCAAAAATTCCACCATAAGCAATGTGAGAGATTTCCATGATGAAAATCCAAAAATTTTAACGTAAAGTGAAACTTTTACCAAGAGAAGTGTGGATCCGGTGTCGAAAAGCCTTGAAATCTCCTTAAATTTGAGATCTAGCAAGCCCTAGATCTTCAAAATCGTGAAAATGGAGGAAGAAGACGAAGGAAATGGAAGAAATTGCGGGTCTCAGGGTAAAATTATGAAATCAAGGGTTTTTGGCCTTTTACTAGGTTCAGGCACCGTCTGCGTTTGATAGGGCACTGGTGGCGCTCTATTTGGGTGTCGGCGGCACCAGTCTAAAATATTTTCTGGGTCCAAAATTTTTTTCGTAATTTCGATCTTTTCGACATCCACAAATATGTTTAACACTTTAATAGGCATTTACATCATCCCATAAGCAATAATTAACACAATTATTCACACAAACACTATACAACAATCTTATATATATAAAATCTAAGTTACATCATAGACAGAAATATGTTCATTCAAACCAACTACTCTTAGATATTTAGTGCAGCAAGTACTCTACGATAGGCAAGCACTAAAATCTAAGCACACAATGAAAGTAAACAAATCAAAATCCAAGTTCAATTCTCAAAGCAAATACTACACAAACCAAACATAACTAAGTGAAGCAAACTAAACACACAACAAACATAAGTAGAAACCATCAATTACTCCACATCAGTTTCAGAACTATCCTCTCCTCTAATGTCTCCAATCGGTTGTTGATGCACAAACAAGTTATAGAATGGACGAAATAGAAATTTGTCAGATGATTTCTCAGTAATCACTGCATTCTTCTTCATCAGATTGATTAAGCCCATATCAATTCGACCAGTTTAACTGAATTGCTCTTTCATTCTCCAATTTATATGATTGAAAAAATTAGAAATGTTATTGGTTGCATTCATAATGTTCCGTACCTCTTTCTCCAACTATTTGATCCTCTTTAATATCATTCTGGAGCCTTTAGGAAAATTGGGTTGAATCAGCTATGAAGTCTGTGTTGGTTGATCAGCAAGAAAATTCATGTCATCTTCATCTCCAACTGTCTGGTAGTCATAGGGATTAGTTGGATCAATAGGCCTCCATGGAAGAAGAACCTTTTCCCAACTTTCATAAGGAACCTGTGACTGACTACATAACAGAAATATGGTGGACGGGTGTCCAAGCCCATATTTAGATCCATGTACAATTAATCCCAGAACTGATTTCACAATGATATTACCAATGTCAACCAGCCTCCCAGTTTGAATACAAAAATTCAAAATGACACTTTCCTTTGTTACTTTGCTAATCTTCATTGTTAGAAATAACTTTGTCGAAATAAAGTAATGTGACTGCTTCGATACTAGATTGAAAGATGCAGATGGGAAACAAATAGATTCATTCTCTATAACTTCCCATTCTTCATTCTCATCCGTCAGATA
This sequence comes from Papilionanthe hookeriana x Papilionanthe teres, assembly GCA_022702705.1. NCBI lineage: Eukaryota > Viridiplantae > Streptophyta > Magnoliopsida > Asparagales > Orchidaceae > Papilionanthe > Papilionanthe hookeriana x Papilionanthe teres. Next base: position 90,841,923 of record CM040422.1, read on the forward strand.
TCGATACACATCATTCATATTATCCCTCAAGGCATTGAAATTAGAATAATGGCAAATAGGTACGTTTTCGATCATAAAGAGATCGTTAATTCGTGCAGGAGTGAATTGCACAAATCTACCATGCACAAATACGAACCCTTGGTTGATCCCTTGAAGATTTGCATAAAATTCTTTCACGACAGGAACAATAATGGCAGCGGTAGTGTAGCAAAGTACTTCCCAACGTCTCTCCTTAATAATCTCTTCAATTCTAGTAGTAGGTTTATCCATACCTCGATTTATTAAGCCTCTTTCCTTGACAATCCTTCTTTTCATCATCACTTTGTTGAACAAACGCTACGCTTCAAACCTTATGAACTTCCTTCGCTTGAAAACACAAAATCGAGGGGTTTCAATGGGATAAGAATCCATAGGATACGAATTGGGATTGGTGGTTTTCGATTTTCTAGAGTTAAGGAGTCAAAAATGGAGTTTAGGGAGTGATAAGGACAAAGATCCCGCTAAACACCGCCAAAACTCGCATTTTAAAACTTAAAAACCGTCAAGCAGGTTTTGGGCACCGGCGACACTCGATAGGGCGCCGGCGGCGCTCAAACAGGCAAGCTCAGTGTGGCGAATGTGATAGGGCGCTGGCGGCTCCCATTTTGGCGCCAGCGGCTCCAGTGGTTAAATATTTTCACCAAACTTCGTTTGCCCCTAAATATTCCAATATCTCAATTTGATCCATCATTTATCAAGTTTTAAAGTATTTATGAGTAATTAGGATTCAAAAAGAACTATCTAAAAAGCACAACTACATCAAACAAGCAAACACACCCCAAAGATACATATGGGTTGCCTCCCATAAAGTGCTTGGTTTAACGTCGTCAGCCCGACAAACCATTCAGTTAATCGAGATGACTCAGCATTAAAACCTTTTTTAAGTCAGGTTGAAACCTGTCAAAGTAAGGCTTTAATCGATGCTCATTAACCTTGAAAGTATTTCTATTATCAGGATCTTTAATATCAATAGGTCCAAAAGAATGAACTTTTACAACTGTAAAAGGTCCTAACCATCTAGACTTGAGCTTTCCAGGAAATAACTTCAATCTTGTGTTGTATAATAAAACTTTTTGTACAAATTCCAAGTTCTTTTTCTATATCTTCCTATCATGCCATAATTTCCTTTTCTCTTTATAGATCCTATCATTGTGATAAGATGCATTTATATTCTCTTCCAATTCATTTAATTGCATAAATCTTTTCTCTCCAGCATTTTTCAAATTAAAATTTAACTCTTTAATCGCCCAATATGGTTTATGCTCCAATTCAACTGGTAAATGGCAAGTCTTACCAAACACTAGTGTATAAGGAGACATTCCAATAGGGGTTTTAAAAGCAGTCCTATAAGGCCATAAAGCAGTATCTTATCGAGCAGACCAATCTAGTTTATGATTATCCACAGTTTTCACCAAAATTCTTTTAATTTCACGATTAGACACTTCTGCTAAACCACTAGTTTGGGGATGATAAGCAGTAGAGATTCTATGAATAATATTTTATTTCTCAATTAATCTCTTAATTTGATTATTCCTGAAATGGGATCCACCATCACTTATGATCACTCTCGGCATTCCATATCTTGAAAATATATTTTTCTTTAAAAATTTTGAAACACTCTGAGCATCACATCTAGGTAAAGCAATAGCTTCAATCCATTTCGAGACATAATCAACGACAACAATATATATAAATTTCCAAATGAAGGAGTAAATGGTGCCATAAAATCTAATCCCCTTACATAAAAAATTTCAACTTCCAAATTATAATTTAGAGGCATTTTATTTCTTCTAGAGATATTACCTACTCTCTGACATTGATCACATGATTTAATATATCTATAAACATCTCTAAAAAGAGTAGGCCAATAAAATTCAGATTGTAGAATCTTAAAAGCAATTTTATCAACACCAAAATGACCTCCAAATTCAGAATCATGACATCATTGAATAATCAAATTCGTTTCCTTATGTGGAAAACATTTCCTAATAATCAGATCCTTACACTATTTATATAGATAGGGCTCATCCCAAAAATAAAATTTTGCATCATATTTGAACTTCTTTTGTTGTTGCTTTGTTAAATCAGGTGGTACAATATAACTTACAATATAATATACAATATCAGCTTACCAAGGCAAATTGTTTCCCATAATAGTATAGAGTTTCTCATCAAGGAAAATTTTAGTAATTTCCTCTTCAAATTCAGATAACTTATCATACTCAATTCTTGACAGATGATCAACTATTTGATTATCAGCTCCCTTCCTATCAACTATCATAAAATAAAATTCTTGCAGAAGAAGTATCCATCTAATAAGTCTAGATTTCACATCATTCTATTGCATTAAATATTTGATAGCCGAATGGTTTGTATGCACAATACTTTTAGCTCCAATTAAATAAGGTCTAAATTTTTTAAAAGCAAATACTATAGCCAATAACTCTCTTTCAGTTGTAGTATAATTAATTTGAGCCTCATTAGGAGTTTTACTAGCATAGTAAATGACTTTGAAAACTTTATCATGCCTTTGTACCAATGCTACTCTGATCACATAATCACTAGCATCACACAAAAGTTCAAATGGTTTCTCCCAATTGGGTGAAACAATTATAAGTGCAGTGATTAACTTTTTTTTCAATTATTTGAAAGCTCTCAAGCAATCATCATTAAAATCAAACTTTCTATCATTTTCTAACAGTCGGCACAAATGTTTAGTAATTTTAGAGAAATCTTTAATATATCGCCTGTAAAATCCAGTGTCCTAAGGAATTCATAACCACTCTCACAGTAGTGGGTGGTGGCAATCTCTCAATCACTCTAATTTTAGCAGGGTCGACCTCCATACCATGTTCAGAAATTTTATGCCCAAGCATAATTCCTCCTGCAATCATAAATTGACATTTCTCCCAATTCAGAACTTGATTTGTTTCCCCCCAAAGCTCTAAAACTTTTGCTAAGTTTTCTAGGAAAATTTCAAATAAAGTCCCGAATACAGAGAAATCATCAATAAAAACTTCTATTCTATTATCTATCATACTACTGAAGATAGACATCATACATCTCTAAAATGTTGTAGGTGCATTACACAGTCCAATAGGCATTCTTCGAAAAGCAAAGGTTCCATAAGGGCCAGTAAATGTTGTCCTTCCTTGATCCTCAGGAGCAATAGGTATTTGATGGTAACTAGTATATCCATACAAAAAACAGTAGTACTTGTGTCCAGCAAGATTATTTAGCATTTGATTAAGAAAAGGAAGATGAAAGTGATCTTTTTTGGTGGCGACATTTAATTTCCTATAGTCAATACAAATTCACCATCCATTAATTTTTCTTATGGGTATAATTTCATTACATTCATTCACTTCAACAGTCACTCCTCCCTTTTTCAATACACAATGTATTGGACTCACCCAAGCACTATCCAAAATTGGATAAATAATTCCAGCATCCAGCCATTTTAAAATATCTTTCATAACTACATCTTTCATTATAGGATTCAATCTCCTTTGCGGATCAAGTCTCGGTTTATGTTCTTCATCTAATAAAATTATGTGCATACAAATCGAAGGACTAACTCCTTTAATAACTGCCAAAGTCCATCCAAAAGCTTGTTGTATGTTTTTAAAGTTTTCAACAACTTCTGTTCTTGATAATCGTTTAACTCCGAAGATACAATAATTGGCAAGGTAGATAATTCTCCTAAAAACATATACTTTGAATTAATAGGGAGAATTTTCATCTCAAATTCAGGAGATTTTATGATAGATTAAATTAAGCATTTATTTCCACCTTCCATAGTGTCTAATACTTCGAATCTGTCCTGAACATACTCCAAATCTTCATTCTTCTTACTATCTGAATTTTCTTCATCTTCAATTTCTTCTTCAAACATATTTTTTTATTCTTCTTCTTTTTCAAATATATTTTCAAAATGATTGTTTCTTAAGTAATCACAGACCTCCATCCTAAAACATTCATTATCTTTTTCCATTGAGGGATACTTCATAGATTTTAAAATATTAAAGGTCACCTCTTGATCTTTAACTCTCATAGTTAATTCTCCTTTTTGAACATCAATTATCGCTCTTCCAAGAGCAAGGAATGGTCTTCCTAAAAAGATTGGAATTTCTTTATCTTCCTCCATATCAAGTACAATAAAATTCACAGGAAATATAAATTTATCCACTTTCACTAACACATCTTCCACCATTCATTTAGGGTAAGTAATGGAACGATCGGCCAACTGAAGAGTCACAGATGTAGGAGAAAATTTTCCTATTCCTAACCTGTTGAAAGTTGATAAAGGCATAAGATTAATACTAGCTCCCATATCACATAACGTTTTTTCTGAAAAATTTTTTACATATAGCACACGAAATAGTGAAATTACTAGGATTTTTCCGGAAGCTTCTTCTGAATAGTTTCACTACACTCTCCGCTAAGTGCAATAGTTTCATGATCTGTAAACTTTCTTTTCTTTCTCAAGATATCCTTCATAAACTTGACATAGTCAGCATCTGTTCCAATGCTTCAACAAAAGGAATATTTATCGTTAATTTCTTAAGGATTTTCAAAAATTTTCCAAATCTGTTATCCCTGTTTTGTTTCTTCAATCTTTGAAGAAATGGAGGTGGTGATTTTTCAACAGTTATCTTCATTGGCTCAAGAGGATAATCCAAGTCTGGATAAATCTTGTTTGAACTTTTTCAATTTCCACCTTCTCATTTTCTATTTCAACTTCTTTTTGCACTCTAGTTTCCAATTCTTTTCCACTCCTTAATTGAATAGCCTTAAGTTGTTCCTTTTTTTGATCTTTTGGATTGATCTCAACATTACTTAGAAGTGTTTCAAAAGGTCTATTATTAAGTGTAGTGAAAATATGTCCTAATTGATTTTGAATATTTTTCATAACAACACCTTGAGCTTGTAATTTATTTCTCATATTCAAAATCATTTCTTCAGTAGACAACGTCTTATTCTTAAATTGTTGGTTTTTATTAGATCTAGGAGGATAAGATGATTTAAATTTAGTATTTCCTTGATTGCTCGAATTTCTAATTGGATTTATAGAACTGTTAGCCCAATGCGGGTTAACATTAGCATTGCTATTATTCCAAAAGGAATTTGGGTGATTCTTCCAACCAGGATTATAATAATTTGAATAAGGATTGGTAGGTCGATTAATAGCATTTAATGTCTCATAAGGTGTTTAAGATTTTGTTATCTTTCCAAATGAATTTTCCTCCAACACTTGAGATGGTTAAGAATAATTCATTCCATATTGATCTATTTTCTTAGAAAGGGATGCAATTTGAGAAACTACCATAGTCATCATATCTGAATTATGAACACTAGCTACTCTCTTAGGACTTACCTGTTCAGAGGGCCATTGAAAATTATTAGTAGCCATTTCTTCAATTAATGTGTATGCTTCATCAAAAGGTTTTGACATTAATGATCCACCACCAACAGCATCTATAATAGATCTCAATGATCCCACTAATCCATTATAAAATGTTTGTATTATTAACCAATCTGGTAAAGCATGTTGTGGGCACTTCCTAAGAAGATCTTTAAATCTCTCATAAGCTTCATATATTGACTCTCCTTCAAACTGACAAAAGGATGTAATATCATTTCTTAGTTTAGCAGTTTTTTATGGAGGGAAATATTTTGATAGAAACTTTTGAGTTAATTCTCCCCATGTTCTAATAGATCCAGGTGCTAACAAGTTTAACTATGGCTTAGTTTTGTCCCTTAATGAAAAAGGAAAATGTCTAAGTCTGACAACGTCACTAGAAACTCCATCATATTTAAAAGTAGCACACAGTTCTAGAAAACTAGTGAGATCTAAATTTGGATCCTCATTAGGTGTTCCTCCAAATTAATGATTTTGTACCATTTGGATAATAGCAGGTTTAAGTTCAAATGAATTAGCAGCAACATAGGATTTCAAATAGTTATGTGAATTTCATCTGTTGATTGGTTAGCATAATCTCTTAAAGGCCTTGGAAAATTTCCAGTATCGTTTCTTTGATTATTCGCCATTTTGCAAGCATTTTCAATTTGTTTTTGTTTCTTTCTAATTTTTCTGATAGTGCTCTAACTCCAAATCGTAAGGCACTAAACCTATAGATCCACTACTATGCATATAAAAACCTAAATACTTTAATAATGATAAACAAAAACACAATTACATACTACAAAATAAAGGTTTTCTATTACTCAAAATTCATGGAGAAGATACAATAAAACATGAATTTTATATATAAAAGAAAAGTAAAAAAAACTATAAAAGAAAATAAAAATTATCTCTTTCTCTTCCCCATTGCAATTCCCTTGAAGTTCCTTTGAATCCTCTTATCCCTTTTCTTTACAACACTTGATTCTCTCTTTAGAATGGAAAGGAAGAAGCAATCTCTCACTTTAATCTTTCTCCTTCACACCTTAGAGAAGAATTCCTCTCAAATCCGCACTCCACACTCACTTCTCCTAAACCCTAACACTTAACACTCACTAAAACTACATTAGAAGACACAAGACACACTATTTTTCGCCTAAAAATAGTTACTTATAAGATAGGGATGAAATCCCAAGAGTTTCCATAGGCATCCCTTCAAAAAGTCACCGAATCTCTTCAAGTTTGAATTCCACCAACTTTGGGTGCCGGCGGCGCCAGACAGGGCGCCAGCGACGCTCTACCGTGCCATTTATTCGAGTCTCTGTATTTGGGTGCCGGCGGCGCCAGAACACCTTTTTCACCATTTTGCTTTTTTTTGCTCTGGATTTGTTCCTTTTTGCTTCTTTTCACTCCAATCAACTAAAATCATCATACCTGCAATAAATCATGAAAATTATATTTTTTTAAAGTGCAATATCACCAAAAATGGGTAAAATTATATAGCAAAAATCGTATATATTTTTGGTGCATCACTCGTCTGACCTCTGACCACCTCCCCTGTCCTTGCAGGCTAGCATAGTCGCCGGAGCACCTCATAATTGAGACCTAACCACTCAAATTAAAACCTAAATTGGCTCATCCAATGTGTCAAGCTACAATTGGTCACTGAAGCCACTCGACACTCCACATAATCAGCCTAATGCAACCAAGCCAACCCCTGAGCTCCACCCCAACCATGGCTATTTAAACCCACTTTCTTCACAAATAAAAAGGGAGATGCACATGTACCTTGGAGAGACTCTGCCCAATTACTTCCAAAGCTTCCTGTAGCCCTCCTAAGCTCAAGTCAACCAACCTCCAGCCATCCCTTCCACTGCTCGAGCTCAATTTTTTGAGCTCAAAATCAAGTTGAAACAGGACACCATCCATCATAGCTCCACATTGAACCAAATCCAAATTAAATTGGCACACACCATCCCTACACCAAACGAGCTTGATCCCCCACAAAAGCCCCGTCATAGAGAGCCTCTAGTTTAGAGTTTGATCAATCCCCAAATTGGGTTTGATTAAGTTCATACCTGGGCCCAACAAGAGCTCAAATTGCTGCTGTCAAGAGCTTCATAAGGTCACTACCAAGGTATAGAGCTCTCACTTTAACCCGAATCTATTATCATTATCCATGCATGTATACTATATTTCATACTGTATGAACTGTATGAATATGTTCTTCTGGACTAGATGAGTTTATAAGATCAAAATCGAAGTGATTTGGTTGAGTCTAGGCCAAGATCACAATGCTAGAAGGTGGACAGATTATGATTTAGGTCAGTGGGGAATAATGAACGAATTTCATTGGATCGCTCGTGTATTGAATGAACAACACTGATTCGGTCGAACGTGAGGATGGTGTATAAAGTGCAGGGCACGTGGCTGCCGAGTCAGACGGCGGTGATGCTGCGTGGGAGTTTGGAGCTACCGAGGATCCAGTCAATACATCATGGTTTAAATAGGAAAATATGGATTTTTGATTTATTTAAATCAGTCCAACTTTAAAATCCATAAGTTGGAGTAGAAAAATCCTAGAAATAAAAGCAAAATACCATCTTACTCAATGAACAGAGGAGAATAATGTCGAAATGGTTTGTTATAAATTTGATCTATATTATATTTTAGTTAATTAAATACATTAAATCGTATTTAGGGCCTAATTAGCTCTAGACATCTCACCATGGCATGAGGTTTGGAGGGCTTAAAGGCTCCGTGGTTAGGAATCTTCCTTGATTTTTCCAAAGTCAGGGGCATCTCTAGCAAGAAATCCATAATTTTTAAGTTAATTCATTCTGTTTTGGCATAAAAATTATAATAATAAATATATTAATCAAAAAATGTAAAGTAAATCTTGGTAGATTCACTGTGGACAGGGGACTAGAGAAAAAATATAAACTTGGTTAAACTTACTAAATATCTTTCTAATGGTAATTAAACCTTTAAAATGAATGAAAAATAAAATGGGTTAAATATAAATGTAATTAACTTAATAATGATTCTCCACTGTGGATTAGGGTTAGAGGAGCTCTTATAAAAAAATTTCAAGTCATTTGGAGTTAATTTGATCACCTAATTTGATTTTCTAAGTTAACTAACATTTTTGGTATTAAAATCATTATATAGTTAAAATATAAGTTAAAAAATTATGAAATTGGTTTTAGAAGTTCCTTATGACCAAGAGAATTTAATAAATAAAATGGTAGTTAAAATAAAAACTTTATTTTTAGGCTTATTTTTGAATTTTAAAAATGATTAAAAATATTAAAAATAATTAAAAATCACAAAAATTATTAAAATATTCAAATCTACTGAATTGTCACATTTAGTCTCCTAATCATTTGGGAACAAATAAAATAATTTTCCTAATTTTCTAGGTGTAGATATTAATTTTGAGAGGCTTAATAATACTTTTTAAGCTTAAAAATGGATTTTCCCTAATTCCTCACTAAAATAATCCTAATAATTAAAAAATAAATCACAAAAATAAGAAATTTTTTTCTTTGGGTTTCGTGACCATAAAGAGATTCATGCAAAATACCAAACTTAATTTTCAACATAAATAATATTTTATATTTAATTAATACTCTAGAAATTAAATTAATAATATTAATTAAATTAAAATTCAAAAAATCATGAAAATTGGTCCAAGTGGTTCTTTGGTCTATGTGAACCTCCAATAATTTTCTTAAGGCCAGAAGTTTTGTTTTGATTAAGTTATTGAATTATCTTTTAAAATCCTCATTTTGCATGTAAATCATTATATAAATTAAATTAAAATTAGAAAATCACATTTTCTTCTCTAATATTTTAATTAACCCATAAGTGTGGTAACATAAAAATTTTAAAGTCATTTGAGTTAAATTTAATAAATTATGAGGTGATAAGCCTTATACGGGTAAAATTGCAATTAAGGAATTTAAGCCTTAATTAATGTTTAGGCCTAATCAAGGGGAAATGGACAATGAATAATCATAATTGGCATATTTAGATGATTGAAATACAAGAGATTTAAATGGTAGAAACTAACCTCACCTTTTTCATAGAAAAGATTAATTTGTGATTTTTTTAATTATTTTAATTTGGAAGATAATCAAAATTAAATGATCCCAGGGTTAGGGGTTTGACTTTGGAAGTTAATGATTCATCAATCTAATACCTCTAGTTGGTGTTTAAAAGATAAATTCAATACTTTAATAAGGATTAAAAATCATAATCACATAAGTTAACTTTTTATGAATTACAAATATATCGCTTAAGTCTTAAGGGCTTGGTAGTGAGCTATGCTTAATCAGAGTTGACTAATATGGATTAGAAAAGATGATAAAATTAATTGTGAACTTATTTGAAACAATAAAAGCCTAACTTTAAAATCAAGTAGACTAAGCTTCTTAATTAAGTCAAATGTGCCCCTAATGGACCCACTCACATAATTTATAAATAAAATATCAAGTGATAATTACCCCACTCTTTGGAACGATCAGAATATTAGTTTATTGAGCACAAGAGTATGATAGAGATTAATCATTAGGCAACATAATAAGTTTGAATGAACTCGAGACGTTTCAAAGGATTGTGAGATGTATGGGGCCCAGTCTCTGGGCCTTTCTCATGCTCTTTCGGATACCTTGAAGGACGATTAAAATTCTTATGCCTTGTCTAAGGAGTCATCTATACATTTAAAATATGACCCACCAAGTTATGACATATAATTTGATGGGTATGCTTCAAAACTGTTTCCTGCTTTCTGGCATGCTTCATTTCCCGCAAAATTATATATGCATTGCAAGGCTAAACTTTCAGGTGAAAGAATGAGAAGAAATGTCAGGTATGGTTTTATTTTATTGTATGACCCGACCCACAATTACGCAGTAAATTAACTTCCAAAATATGGCCAAAAACTTGATCCGATTTATAAATGGCTGCTAGTGTGCAAAATCATAAATGACATAAAAATTCGAAAATATTTTACACACTAGGGGTACTACGCAAGTATACGTATTGTTTCAAGTAATATAGATTTTTCTTTAAAAACCCCAGTATCGATCCCACGAGGAAGTGAAGTAAGAAGTCTTTAGTCAAATTCTAGTCTACTACTAATAGTCCTTAGTTTGAAACGTCGATTAAAATTGTGTTTTGTTTAGCAAATACTCTTAAATGCAAGTGTTAAATGTAATAGTAACTATAACTAAATGAAAATAATAATTCTAAAGATAACCCTTTTTGGATGAATTGGTTTAGAGAATTTTGAGATATTAAAAACTACTATTCTTATGTAATGAGATAAATAATGTATAGGAATGAGATGCATTTAATATTATATGTGCCAAATAGGAGCAATCCTATTTTTTACCCTTTGGTCCAGGCATAAAGAACATTGACTAATCTTATGCTTGGTTACTGAATCTGCGGCTAGGTTGGGAGGATACCGGCTCTCACTTCGGAGCTCCCACGTTCCCCTCGCCCGAGGGCTAACAATCTACACTTCGAGCACCCGAACGATAGGACCGAATTGAGGATTTTAGCTCGTCACTCTAAAATCTCCAATTCTACGCCCGATAATTATATTTCCCTATTTATTTGCATTCAATCCCCATGAACTTCACCATCCATGAAATTTGAATGTGATTCCACTTTGTTGAGAATTACACCGCCCATTTAGGACAATGCAATTACAACGAATTTTAACACTACAATGGGCCCTTATTGCAATGTAAATGAAGTGCAAGTAAAAACCATCACATTTTTAATTAAATTTACTTCTACCATGCATCAAAAAATCCTAAACATGATTTCTACTCATTACAAAAGAAAAGTAAAATGAAAATAATGGCATAATCTTCTCATGCCACTATTTCCAAAGAAGAAGAAAAAGTAAGGGAGATATGTCACAAAGCATGAAGAAAACACAAAGGAAACTTTATTTAACCAAAGCAAATCTACTACACAAATGTTTACAAAATCATAAGATAATGAAGAACAACACTTAGCTTTTTCCCTTTGAAAGAAAGACGAAGATTTCTCCCATAAAGTCTCCCGGCGATCCATGCAATGCTAGCAAAATCCCTTACAAATTCTCTCAAAATCTCCTCTCCAATCTCTCCAAAAGGGTAGAAATCTACATTTCTACTCTTAATCTAAGAATCCTAAACATTCCTCCAAGTTTTCTCCACTTTTCTCCTCTCTAATCTACACATTTCTAACACAAATTTGCCATTTTTAAAGAGCATGGACGAATTTCGAAGAGTTTCCTTAAGCACCCCTTCGAAAGAACGTCCAAATACGTTGAATATTGGCCCAAAACTGCCAAAAGTCGGTTCATGGTCATCCGGGCCGCTATAGGCGGGTTCGAGGTCGTTGTCGGCGGCCTTTTTGGGCACTTTTCGTTGGTCTCAGGAAAATCTCACCGTCGGCGAGATCGATCTCGACGTCGGTGAGCAGACTGCTGCGTGGCTCCACCGTTTCGCTCCGTTTGGCTCCGTTTCAACTCCGTTTCGCCCCATTTCAGTTGAGTTGCGTTCTTAACAGATAGCCCAACAAAATAAGCACAAAAAAACATTTCTTTAAAGTGTAATCTCATTCAAAAATATGCAAGAAGTGTAAAAGAGATTAAGCATCAAAAGACTTATCGAAATGTGTCAGGGCAGAATTTCATTTCTTGCTCGTTTTTGTTCCAAATTGCACTGTTTTTGCTTCCTTTTGCTCCAATCACCATTTCTTGTACCTAAAACAAAAAAATATACAAAATACTTTCCTTTAAAGTGTAATATCGTAAAAAAATGAGTAAAATGTTATAGCAAAAAACATATATATTTTAGGCCTGTCATTGCACTACAATTGACTTTCATTTACTTTCACGTACATTTTCTACTTGTGAAATTGCATGATAAACAACAAGGTCACCCTGCATGTCAAAACCAAAACTTTTAGGATGGCCACAAAACAAAACCAAAATTAAAATTAAAACAAAACAAAGATATAATTCACCTCTACAACAATCAAAATATAAGAAAACTAAAAATTTAATCACAAACAGAACAAAAATCATAATTTAAAATAAATTAAAACGTCTCTTCGGATTATCGGGAATTCCTCAAAGGAGGCAACCTACAAATGTTAATGAGATTACCTATGGTCTGAATGAAAGTACTACATTCATTTAGTTAAATTTGGTAAATTCATCTAGACTAAGTGAATCTAAAGAAAAAAGTGGTACAGGAATGAGGAAACCATGGGATTCTAACCGGTGTCTCTATAATCAACTTAAATGTTCCCTCCAATAAGACATTAAGACACCCCAATTTAAACATTTCTGAAACACAGTACTTCTCTCATCACGTTTATTTGACACTTCTAAAACTAAATCTACTACGACTAGGTGCTTGGAGCATACACAGCGGGTAGCATGGCCATCTTCAACAGCAAATTCCATAAGACTTTAAGGTATTTTGCCTAGTACAACATAAGCCCTCACTTTATCTCTTTAGGCCTTTGCACTTCGTGCAATATAAACCCTAATTCGTAATAGGATTCTATGTTTATCGTCAAGTATGACATATATCCTCTTTTCTTCTAGGAAATTCACATGATCAGTATCAAGTGGATGTAAGCCCTAAATAATAAAGTTGGGAGAATAAAACATCAAATAAATATGACAAATCGAAGCCAAATAATAGGATAGTTTGGGAAATCACCAAGATTCCTCTTGGAGCTGTGTTTTCCCCTAGCTTTATCTCCCTTTCGATTCCCACAATAATTTTTTCTAAACTTGAGCCACTCACCTATTGGATTTCTTATTACCTCATTTTCTAGAGGATTCTACATTTTAAAAGTCATGAAAATAATATTTCTTGTTCTAAATCAAGAGTTTTCTCAGGTGACTTCGGTTGTCTAAGATGTAATTAATTATAGAGGTTTTCCCTTATAAAAAACATAAAGACCTCATATTAATATAAACCTCATCTAGTTTTTTTGTATTAGATAGGGGAAGTTGTCGGTCAACATAAAGGTTTGTAGACTAAACGAATGTCATAGACCCTTTAGTTTATTTAATTGAGCCTCATTATCAAGTGATGTGTTTACTCTTCAGGGTAGATGCATGACTTGTGATGTAATGCTCGTTTATTTAAACTATAATGTATATGAGATCAGTTTGATTTTCATATTTTAAAATTAAAAATGATATTTTCTGAAAATATATATATATATATATATATATATATATATATATATATATATATATATATATATATATTAAAATCTATTTTAAACTGGGGCGTCGTGATACTCTTTCCGGTGACAGACAAATTCTAAATATTTTAACGGCTGATACTTTTCTAGCGACTCCACTGGGGAATATTTTCTCTCTACATTAAGATCAGGAAATGTTATATTCATACATCGGTAATGCATTCATGTCCCTCATGAACCAGATTCCTATTCTTCTGTTGACATACTTTACCCATTTCTTTCTTGGGAAAGTATGATCAACTTTCCTCGATTTCAGGACCGTCTGTTCAACCATCCTTAAACAGAGGGGTTCAAGAGTCTTTAGCATTATTCTTGATCTTGTGGGGTTGGACTCTCAATGGATGTGTTGGTGAACAAGTTTTGCCAGAGCACTGTGTGTTGTGAAGGGGATCCGACGGGGTCTCATACTTCACTTCCTCTTTTTACCTCACGGGTTTGATTTTTCTATCGGCAAATTGAACCACTCCTTTCTCAAAGTCTTAATCTCCATTTAAAGAATATACAAAAATCAAAGACAAAATAAAATACTAAAATTCAAAATCAAATAAAATGAAATTGTGCCCAGTTCACATAACAACCTTTTTTGTAGTGTTTGCAATATGATTATAAGGTTTTAGCCTTCACTAACTTTCAAAATGTTTCTTTCAACAGTCACAATGTCGACCCCAAAGCTTACCTTCTCTTATAACTTGCCCACTTCCCGCGAGGCCCGTCTTGCTACATTAATGATCCAGTTCAGGACCTGCTTCAGTGAGTCCAAAGTCATACTTAGAGAAGCCCCGTTCATCATCGTAAAAGTTGCTGCCCCCAAACTTCAAGAACCGTCTGCCGAGTTTGATTTAAACTCCCAGAGAACTTCCCTTATGCTGAGAAGATGACGGTCGCTATCGCCCTTATCAATTCATTCTTCTTTATGCCCAGGAGAGTTGTTACCTCTACTGCTACTAGTTTTACCATCATCGAACCAACTTTTTCGTCTACCAAGGGGAAGGAAATTTTGTATGAAGATGATACCAATATTGCTTTCCGAACAACTAGGTATGAGAGGAGGAACAACAATCAAATTATTCTCAAAGCTGCCAGGGTACCAGTGTTGACCTCATTTTTTATGAGGTTTGATCTCTCTCCTTAGTACTTAGGATCTAGCCTTAGGATTTCCCTTTGACTATCCTAGAGGACTAGAGATGGAACCCACCGCTGAGAAATTTAAACCACTTATTAACTCCCTTTAAACCCCACAAGTTTGATTGTAAACCCCTAAATCACTTGGAGGGTTAAGATCAAATGTGGAGGTTTAAAGGATGAGTTTCCTACAGGACTCTATGGCCTTCGACTACCCTGGATGGTCTGGTCTGGAGAGGGTTGACTTGCACACACACTACACTCTCACACACATTTCAACCCTAAAACCACACCTATACCCAATTTGACTTCCCGACTCATGTTGGTAATTTATGTGGATGGAGCTCAACCCCTAAGCCCCTGGTTAAGAGGCTTATGAACAACACATTGAGTGCCTAAGATGAGTCCTCTAATGGCTTTTGTGAGCTTAATATGGCTTAATGGCTCAATCAAATGGTTTCATTTCACTCACACTTAATTAATCTTCAATTTTCCAAGATTTCAATTTTTGACCCCCGGGGCCCTAAACCCACCAAACCTACCAAATGCCCTTGAAATTGTCCAAAATTTGCAAACTTACTTAAATTACCGAAAATTCCTCAAAATCAATCCTAAACATTTCCCCCCACTCAAATTGATCATCCTTGGTCAAATATACCAAATTTTCAAAATACCCCCCCCAATACGTTCCAAATACCCAAAATACCCTTTTAACCCAAAAATCTAAAAATTCCAAAAAAATCCCAGAAAATTCCAGAAAATCTCAAATATTCCCAATGTCATTTTGTTTAACTACACCATAAGCCAGTTTTGTAAATTTAGCCCACTTTTACCAAAACCTCCAATTTTACCTATTTTTAACCTAAGAGACCCCAATGTCCAACCAAACCACTCCAATTGACCTCAATTTTGATCCAATTCAATCCTAAGCTTCAATTTAATATCCCCAATACCAATTTAGACCAAATCAAAACCCAATTTTATCAACATGTGGATATAATTTCAAATTGAAGCTTAAAGCCCAATTTTGGCCCATGACTTAAACTTAGCCCAAACCAACCCAACTCAACTCCAATTAACCACAAATCTTTTCCTAAACCTTCTTAACATCCCTAAAAATAAATAACTAACTTGATTTGCCCAAAATTTGAACCCAAACTCCACCCAAACTAAACCCAAACAAAAAATCCCTAATTTGGCCTAAATCAATCATGAACCCAAATGAGCCCAAATCCCAAAATCAAAGCCCAACCAAAATTGAAAAACTCTTTGTCACACCCCCATAAACATTTTTAAAGATTAATTTTACATCAAACCCAACATTGGCCCAACCTTAACCCAAGTTAGCCCAATTTGATCCACTTTGGCCTCATTACCAAAAAGACCCAAATTAAACCCAATTCAACTCAAAATCACCCCAAACTTGTTCCAAATTACTCATGGCACATACTTAAACCAATTCCAACATTTATTTGACACAACCCCTCACCAAATTTCATCCATCAGTTTATTTCAAAACCTAAAATCCCACTTCCTTAAACCATTTTAAAAGCCCATCCAAAATGATTTCAAAAAGCCCAAGACTTATTCCAAAGCCCACATGAGGTTTCCTCTCATCATCCCTTTGATTTAAATCATTCCCTAAGTACAAAACCCATCATTTTGATTAAACCAAAATAGCATCATGATAAAACCAATCCAAAAAATCCAAAGTTTTCAAAAATTCCAAATAACATTTTTATGAAATTGACCAAACCTTTTCCCAAGCTAAATGGAGCCATGAAGCCATGCATAAGGCACAAACAAGCCATGAAAAGCCCCTTTACACCTCACCAAGCCATTAATGGCAAGAAGAGGAGGGTATTTCTTAAGCCTTCATTAAACATTTTTAACCTCATTTACGTTACACTTTAACCAAAATTAGCCACATCACCTTGGATGAGGACTTCACCACCCTTACCTAGCTGACCCAAGTGACTTTCTCTTCAACCCAAACCAGCCTTAGGGAGGTGCACCTAGCCTAAACCATGACTTGACAAAATTAAGCCCAAAATGAGCTCTCCCCATTCCATTTGAATCAATCCCTTTACACATGGCCAAAGCCAATTGTTTGCACCAAACCCTAACCCTGACTCCCCTGACCATGAGAGTGACCCATGCCTGGCCGGCCAGCCACCACAGCCGCCGGAAAACACCAGACCGAGAGCACCCATTTGAGTGAAAAAATTCAAACCCACTGGCTGAGTTGTCCCAACCCAAATGGACACCATGGTTGTTCTTCTCCTCCCCTGAGCAGCTGATCCCAGCCTCCAATTGCTCTTGGGAAGCCCTTTAGCCAGCTCTATTTAAACTCCACCCCCTCTCAACCAAAAGAGGTGCTGAACAAGACCATACCAAAACTCTGCCAAAATTGCTTCAAACTCTTCTCCTAACCCAGAGTAATTGATCCCTACCGTCTCTTTTCCCTAATCTCCATTAACAGAGCTCAATTTCTTCACCACAGTGAGCCAATCCTTAAATTGATTGACTCTACACCTTCACCAGACCAAGAGAAGAAGTTCCCCAGCAAAAGCTCCCTCTCCAGGCCAGCCATTTCTTCTATCGGCCAAGCTTTGAAATCGGGCTTGGTGGAAATCGGGTCTAGGCAATTCACTAGAGCCAGAGACTTCCTCAAGAGCTTCCTTGGGTTCAATCAAAGGTGCCACAACTCTCTGATTGAAGCTTCACTTCTCAGAGCAAAGATATGGACCTCTTCTTCCTCCCGAGCTTCTGTGAGTTCTGCATTTTGTTTGGCTCAATTTCATAGCATGCTAGCCATTTAGATGTGTGCGTCTTGTTGAGATGAATCCGTACAGCATATGAACATGAAATTTAGTTAAGTATTGAGGGAGATCTTAGGGTTTTAGTGTGGACGGCTCTCGGGACACACCAGTCGGAGACGATGACCAGGAACCGTCAGATCACTCTTGTATCGAATGGACGATCCAGATTGCACCGGACCAGGGAATGGGACATGAACCGTAGGCCGCGTGGCTCTGAGTCAGATGGCGGCGTCGAATAGGGAGGTGTCGCGTGGGCTTTCGATCCACCGTAGGTTGATGCGGCGCTGACGGGTTAAGTTAGAAATTAGATTACTTTCTGATTTATTTAAATGCCCAGAACTTAAAAAATCAATATTTTTGTGTAGAAAAATCACAAAAATAAAATAAAATAATCAATTACTCAGTGAACATAGGAGAACAATGTGGAAAAAGAATTAAGTTATTTTGATGAGTATTTTATTTTTAATTAATTATTTACTGATTTCATTTTTTTAATTCTCCTTGCATTTATACAATTCACCATGGCATGAGACCATAATGCTTTTGTAGCCTCTGTTCTTGGAAACATTCCCTGAATTTTTTAAGGCCAGAGGTCATCTCTGCGGCAAGATATTGATTTTTTAAATTCATGTATCTGTTTTGCCATTTTAATTCCAGTAATTAGCATGATGCTTAGAAAATTCTAGGAAAATTTAAGGAGGTATCTTATGACCAGAGGACCCTAGGAAAATTTTGGTTTGGTTTAATTCCATAAGAATAACCCTAATTGTCTAAACACCCAAAACTGAATTTTAATTAATTAGGATTAACCGCACATCAAAATACTTGAAAATAATTCTCTACTGTCACTTAGGATGCAGAGAACCTCACTTAAAAATTTGAAGTCAATTGGAAATAATTTAGCCCATTAAATGAATTATTCAAGTTGTATGACCACTTTTAAAATTAAAAAATTCATAAAACCTAAAATACACTTCAAAAATTCACCAAAATGATTTTGAGGGCTCTCGATATCGAGAGGAGTCTAAGAAAACTAAAATTAAAATTTTCTAAAAATTTTTATTTTTAATCAATTTTTTAATATTTTAATAATTAAAAAATAATAAAAATCACAAAAATATTAAAAAAAAATGTCACATTTTGCCTCCTAATCACTTAGGAACAAACCAAATATTTTTCTCAAGTCTATAAGTTAAGAAATTGAATTTTAAAAGCTTAAGACAATTTTTAGTATTAAAAAATGAATTTTCCAACATTTTCACTAAATTAATTCTAATAAATCAAAGAAAAATCAGAAAAATATAAAATTTGCTTCTCTGAACTCCTTAAGGTCGGAGAGATATATGAAAAATATAAAATTCATTATTCAACTTTAATTTTATTTTATAATTAATTAATACTATAAAAATCAAAATAATTATAATAAATAAAATATAATTAAAAAAATCAGCAAAATTAGTCTAATTGGTTCTCTAGTCAGTAGGGACATCCCATAATTTTCCTAAGGATAGGAACTTAAACTTGGTCATGTTGTTAAATTTTCATTGAAAACCCTTATTTTCCCACAAAAACAAATATATAAATTAAATTAAATTCAGAAAAATCACATTTTCTCCTCTAATGTCTTAGTTGACATATGAGTGAAGTGACATAAAAATTTTGAGGTCATTTGAGCTTAATTTGATGAGTTATGAAATAAATAAGCTTAAAGGGGCATAAAGGTAATTAAAGACTTTAACCCTAATTAATGTTTAGGTCTAATCAAAAAGGGTGGGTAGAATATTTGATCTTAATTTTCTCTTGGGAGATTGAAACTTAAGTAACTAAGAGGTAGAAACCTATTAATCATCTTGAAAACATTTAAAGTAAACCTTAATTAATTAAAAGATTTGAATTTTGGAAGAATAAATTAAAATTTGGATTATTAAGGTTAGGAATGTGACTTAAGAAGATACCAATTCTTTAATATAAAGTCCCTAATTGAATTAATTCAATGATAATTAATCCTTAATCAATTCTAAAATAATGATTGAAATTAATAATTCAAAAGGGAAATAATCCTTAATTAAATAAAAACTTAAAACATTAAATGATTTAATAATCAAATTAAAATAAATCTAAAACTTTTAGAACTAATTAATTAATAACTCTTAATTAAGTTAAAGCTCAAAACACTAAATGATTGAACAACCAAATACAAATAAATTTTAAACATTTAAAATTAATTTGAAAATCAATTAAAAAAACAAACTTAAAAAAAAAATTGAAACCTTAAGTAATCTTAAAACAATTCATAATTAAAAATATGAAAATCAAACTAATTAAAATCAACCTAAAGTATCACAATTAATCCAAATCAAGTCATCAAAATTTAATAAAAATAAATAATTTAAACAGCTCTTTCAACCTAAGCAAATTTAAAATATAAAAATTAATCTGAAATATTAAGATCATTTAAAATATAAAGATTTAATCAAATTAAAATGACTTGAACACTATTCCAAACTTAAATTTATTAATCAAAGTTTTATAACTAAACCAAATCACTTTAAATCATCAATTCCAATTTTAAATTAAGAATTGTTAAAATCTTTAACAAACTAATTTTCCCCTAAAGGCTTTCATTATCATAACTCTTAAATGGAGCATCAAGTGACAAGTCACCTTACTCATCGGATAATCAAATGTCCAAGTTCACTGAGCAAGAAGCAAAACTTAACTAAATTCTTGGATGATTAATTCACCTGTACAATAAAGTTCATTTGGACTCAAAATAATCTCAGAAGTATTGAAAAGATGTTTAGGACTCGTCCTAAGCACTTTCTCAATATGATGACATGTTTTAGAAGAATAACTGAACTTAATTATTCTTTGATGAAGAAAATCATCCTTAACAAAACACAAGAACCTAGACCTCATAGGAAATGACTAGCAATAGGATTAGGAATTTGGTAGACAACCAGAACCTTCCCTTAGCTTTTCCTAGGTGCTTTCCTTGAAATATATAAATGCTCTGACATGTGTTTCAAGCGCAGCTTGGAATGACGGGAAGACCCTCCAGGTACGCTTTTATTTTATTGCAACTTACTTACCTGTACTGCACTTTACTTTTCTTGCATGTTAAACAAAAATGTCACCCTGCATGAAAACTGAAAATTTTAGGATAGCCACAAAACTGAAACCCAAAACTAAATTAAAAATCAAAACAAGATAAAATTCGCCGCCACAACATTCAAAATATAAAACAACTCAAAATTTAATCACACACAGAATAACAAAACTACAACTACAACTAAATTAAAACGTCTCGTTGGATGATCGGGAATACCTCGGATGATGTAACCCACGTGTTGTTAATGGGATTTTCCACGATCTAAATAAAAGTGTGGAACTCATTCAATTGAGTTTAGAAAATTCATTTGGACTAAGTGAATCTGATGAAAATAACGGTGCCGGGATGACTGAACCGTGGGATCTTAATCGGTTCTGTTTAACCAACTTTAAGATGTGTTTTAATTAAAACATTAAAAATATTTGGACTTTAAGATTTCTCTAAACCAAAACACTTTTCTCATCTCTTGATTTTCACTTTCTAAAACCAAACCTCTGCAACAACAAGGAGCTTGGAGCATAGTGGGCAGCACGGCCATCGTCGTCAGCAAATCTGGAATCTACATCAACAAAACCTTTCTTAGAATTAAATAACAAAGCCATAGGATTTCGAGGTAGTTTTCTTAGTGCAACATAAATCCTCAACTCTTCGTTAGGCATTTGCATAATCATGTTATGCAAATTAAATCCTAACCTGTTTTAGGATTCTGAAGAAGTAGTTCGGTACGACATAAACCCTCACATCTTCGAGGCTATTTGTATGATCATATCATACAAGTATAAGTCCTAATTAATTAAAATTGGCAGGATTGCAACATGAAATAAACTCTTAAATTGAAAACCAAACAATAAGATAGTTTGAGAAGTCGCCAAGATTCTACTTGGATCCTCAGCTTCTCCTCCTTTTCTTCCATTGGATTCCTAAAATAACTGTTCCAAATTTGAGCTATTCCATATTGAAATTTCCAAACCTAATTGTTTGAAAACTTTAAGCTTTGAAATTCTTGAGAGCAAAACCACTGCTCATTATCGATAGTTTTCTTATGTGATTCCCGTCACTTAAGATGTAATTAATTATAGGGGCTTGCCCTTATAGGGAACTTTAAGAACCCAGGTAATATAAAATGTGCTTAATTCCTTTATATTAAGCAGGGGAATTTATCGGCTTATAAAATTGGTTTGCAGACCAAACGGATGTCACAAATCTTCTAGTTTATTTAATCGAGCCCCATCATCAAGCAGTGTGCCTATTCTTTGAGATAGATACACAGTTTGTGGTGTGGTGCTCGTTTATATAAACTATCTGGGATGTGAGATAGGTTTCATTTCATATCTTAAAATTTTTCAAACTTAAAATTATTTTCAAAATCAAATGCTACTTTCCAAATTATATATATATTTAAATTAAATTTAAAACTTAAAAATTCACTGACGACTTCTGTAGCGACCGCCTTTTCAAAATACAACAAAAACCTAAAGATATGCCGACAACATCTGGCAACTCCGCTGGGGACTAGTTCCATTCTCCATTTTGATCAGTTGATTTTACTTTTATAAATCAGTAGTGAGTATGTCCCTTGTGGACCAAGCTACCATTCTTTCCGTTGGCATACCACGTTCATTTCTATCTTGAACGGATACAGTCAGCTATGTCAGATTTTGAAGCCACTGTTTAGACACCCCTAAACAGAGAGGTTCTGAAATCCTTTTACCTCTTTGAGGTGGGGTGGACACACAATAGGTCTTAGCCTAGGAGTGGTCTTTCGAGTTGAGAAGTCTTACGAGACTTTCTCTTCCTTTCCAATTCTGAATCGGATCCTTTACCTTTTCTATAACCTTCCTCCTTTAATTGTTTTGTTCCTAACAAACAAATCCTCTAATAAACAACCTTCAAACAAACAAACTCTTTTAAAAATCACAAATACACTAAGATAAAGGAAAATGTGTTCGGAATCTTTCTTTTTCGTCCTAAGTATTGCAACAAAAGGAAGCATAATTCGAGACTGACGTTCGAAATCTACTCTGTAGGAAATGGCTGCACCAAAGTTAATTTTCTCCTTCACCAACGAACTGGAATTAGCTATCTACAAGGATGAGCTGCCTAAAAATGGGATCATTCATTTTGGACAAGGATTTGACAATACGACGTTAAGTTTGTAGATGTTGCTCTGTTCACCCTAATGAACAAAGTACCAGAAACTGAGGAACCCATATTTGAGTTCAGCCTGAAATCGACTCAAGAGTTCCCTCCTCTGCAAAGGGTTTCAGATGGAAGAAGTACTGATATTCGTAGGAGGACTGTTGTCTCTACCCCCACCGGTCTAGTCATCTCTGCACCTACCCCGACTCCTGCCAAGGCGAAGGGAAGGAAATCCAAGTCTGTGATGAGCACCGTCACCGTGGAGGGTACAGATTTTGCTGCAATTCCTTCTGTCTTCGAGATAGGGTCCAGTTCAAGAGTTGCACCCTTAACTCAGACTCAAAGGAGAAATAGAAGCAAAAAGATCGCTAGGACTGAGAAGGCCAAGACTGTTGAACATACCTTTCTGGAAGAGATTCCTGAGCAGGAAGAAGAACTACATGAAATTTCACCGCTTTTGGGAGAAAGTAGGTTCCACCCTCTCTCTGTTGCATCAGATGAAGAAGATGTTCGGAGAATCGCTGCTGCATTACCCCGACCTGCATACTATAGTGACTGTAAGAGGAAGAGGACTAAGACTACGCCACTTACTCGACTGCAAGCCGTAGTAGAGAAACTAGCTAAGAAGGAAGGGTGCCCCGTATCAGAGATCCTAAGAAGGATGGGACGAGTGCCACTCAAATCCCGCCTCAGACCGCGAGTAAACCCCGTCACAGCTCCAGAGAGGCCAAGGAATAAAGTGCTAGCTAGTGAAAGAAGTTCGCCTGTTATCGTATCAGGTCACCATATTAGGTAGGACACCACTTACCGATGCACAACCGACCGACCATCTAGTCTAAGGCTTTCTAGTGCGAGAAGGATGGTGTGGCAACCTATTATTGGTGAACCAAAATCAACAGAGTATTCTGGAAGGAGGAGTCTCATCAGGAGGCCCGAATCTGAAGAAAGCACCACTGCATTAAAAGAAACTCCTGAGAAAGAAGTCCAACAGTCATCACATGACAACCGCGAAACCGTTTGGAAGAGACCACTTAAGGACGCCATTGGAAAGCTAAGAACAGACATCCGATGGTTGGCAAGGGAAAGAGGAGAAAAATTAGAAAATGAAGTAGATTCATCAGAGTTCAAGAATGAAGAGTGTGTCGAGGTCAATATGGTCGAGACTCGAGCATCGGCAACTTTACAAGGCGCTCCGTCAGCTTCAGAAAGGGATGAAACTGAAGTGATGAGAGCACAACTTCAAGAAAATGATGATACAATTTCCCAGATGGCAAAAATGATGGAAGAGATGGTTGCCTCCTTAGCCACTCTCCAGAGTCAGCTGCAACCTCAAAAGGAAACACCCCAGAAATTATTCACATCGCAGATGGAGGAAAGAAGATCACATCTATTAACGGAAATGAACAATCGAAGAAAGATTCTACGCAAAGCATGATTCCCGAAAAGGATATCAAAAACATGGTAGAACAGCAGGTGCGAGAAGCCTTAGCTCAGCCTAAGAGTGGAGCACCTATTCAGATGGGTAGACCTTACTCTGAAGAATTTGATGCCGTCCAATACCCGAAAGGCTTCGTACCACCTCTTTTCAAGACTTTCGATGGTACGGGAAACCCCCGGCAACATGTCGTACATTTTCGTGCTAGTTGTTGCAATGCCGGTTGGAGTGATGCTTTACTCTTTCGGCAGTTCGTCAGCAGCTTATCAGGGATTGCCTTCGACTGGTATGCAGAATTTTCAAATGGCTCAGTTAAGATCTTTTCAGAGTTAGAAAACCTCATCATTAAGTGGTTTGTCGGAGCTCGGCACCACATCACTATCGGTGATTTAGTGGTGGAGAAACAGAAACAGAACGAAACTCTAGTAGATTACATACTTCGATGGAGGAACCTAAGCATGAAGTGTGAACCACAACTTCAGGAACAACATGCGATCGATATTTTGCTGAAAAAGTATCCACGACCCGATAGCACGTCTCCTTAAAGGATTTACAATCAAAACTTTAGAGAAGTTGCTTAGCAAGGCTGGGAGCTTGCAGGAGGAAGCAAAACAGCTAAGTTTCGTGGATAAGAACGATAAGAAGAAGCCTGTAAAAGCATTTGAAAAGAAATCTAGAATTGTTGCGGCAGTAGATAAAGGCAAGCAGCCAGTGGAGATATAGCCAGAGCGACCACAGCCTAGTTATCAACCACCACAACGGGTTTATCAGCAACCTCAACAGAACTACCAACAGCCTTGACCGAGCTATCAGTCACCTCAGCATTATGAGCAACCACCTCGTCCACAGCATACCCTGAAAAAATTTTTGAATAAGGAATATGCATTCAAAACTGAAGCAGTAGCGAAGATGTTCCGCAGCTTAATGAAGACACCCGATTTTCAGCTACTAGAGCCCAAGAGGCCGGAAGAAGTTAATAAGAGAGATCATCCAAACTATTGCCCTTACCACCGGATGCTCGGGCACAAGATAGAGGATTGCATCACTTTCAAGAGTTGTCTTGACGATAATCTCCGGAAAGGGAACATAATGATCCCGAAGGAATACATGATGGAACCCCAAAAAAGAGGTTCCGTTAATGTTATTTCAATGGATCCTATTGTTTCGATAGACCATTACACGAACAATGATGGATGGAGTACCTTCTGGACAAAGTCTTCAAAGAAAATCTTGGATCATATCCAGAACGCTTTGGTGCACGCTTCAACTCAAAGTTTGAAACCTGTCGAGCCGGTGCTATTGCTTGCAATTGAAGAACCGCCCAAGAAGGAGGAGAAGATCGTAGAAGAAAAGAAAACTGAGGCTCCAAAGGGTAGACTAGGGGCTGCTTATCCTAGGATGGTTGTTTCCGATTCGTGGGAGAAATCCCTCGAACCTCTGACTCTGTATGATTATTTGCTCGCCCCGGCGAGATCTTATAATGATAAGAGTTTTGGTATTGGCTACGTTTTGACTTTTTCTAACGACTACGTAACTAACGACAAATAACCTAATCCGGATCTCGATTCTGATATAAATAAAAATTCTCAAATCATACTAAACCTCGATGACCACAACGAAGGAGAAGACGTTCACAAGGATGGATATGAAAGCTCGACAAGCAACGAATCCATTTGTGAATTCCAAGACAACTCCAGAAGAGCCAGTCTTTCCGATTCAAGAGGAAACATCATAAGATTTAGAAGAAATAACATAAGTCAATCTAAGAAGTAGAAAAGTTCTACCTCTAAGAATGGGTCCAAAGGATAAAGGAAAGCAGGTGGTTGCTCAGGAGGAGCCAACCCCAGCAGAAGAACTACCCATTCGGGAAGAAATCGAGGAACATGGTAATAAGGTGGATTATAACGTGCTAGCCCATCTTAGGAAGCTACCAGCTAAACTAAGTATTTACGACGCTGTAATCCTGTTAAAGGAGATGAGGGAAACTCTGATCAAGGCTTTACTTGATTCAGAAATTTGCTTAGCTCAAATGGCTGGTAATTCCTTCGACAAGGTTTGCTCGTTAAAAGAACAGTGAGGTGTTACCTTCACAGACAATGATCTACTACTTGGAACAGCTGATCACAATCGACCACTGTACACATCGGTCACTATCAGAAAGTTTATGCTCTCCAGGGTGTTGGTTGATCCAGGAGCATTAATCAACATAATGAGTCTTTGAACGCTTGCATATCTGGAAATTGATGCTCGCGACCTCGAAACAGATAAGATGTTACTAAGAGGCTTCAATTAAAAAGGAGAAAGAGCCATTGGATCGATAACACTATTAATGAAGACCGGTGATTTGGCAAAGACAACCGCAAAATTCCATATAATTGATTCTGAGACTTCATTCAATGCTCTACTGGGTCGGTCGTGGAACCATGAGAACCAGATGGTACCGTCGTCTCTGCACCAGTGTATTAAATATTATGAATGAGGAGAACAGTGTATCAAAGGTGATTTGCAACCATTCTCCATGCATGAAATCAGAATTCACGAAGATGCAGCTTACTAGGCGACTGAAAAAAAAGATAATCTTCTCCAGAAATACCGTACCAAATAAAGAAAAAGAAGTTTGAGACGATGAAGGACCTGAAACTCTAGTCCAACAGTTACTCACCACGCCCTTACGACGAGATGGTGAAGGTTTCTCCAGAACTCACACCCGAGGTCGAGGCCGGGGACGAGGTCGAGGAAGAGACGTTGGAACAGTTGGATAGAAGAATCGATCATCAATGTTGATTGGGAGAACAGTTGCGAAGAAGAAGAAATAGAGAAAGAAGCAGCGATAATAAATCAAAAGAAACCTCAGTTCAAAATCTCTCTCGAAGATGAAGAGAATGAAGAATACAAATTATTGTACGAAAAGATTAACCATTATGTGCATACTATGACCCTGACCCCAATCTATCCTAATAAGATCGAGGGTATGGTGGTCAAGGAAGTGCATAGTGGTGGTACAAAGCCAATCAAGTTTTATCTTGGTGCTTCTTCTTCCAAAATTGAAAATGATGTACAATTTGAAGATGTTACTTCTTCAGAATTAATGAAACTACCTTTGAGTGGTATTCTCCCTGTGTTCAAAATTTAATTCAACGTGGTGTCTTACCTCGATGATGGACAAAATTATGGAGCAGTTCTAGTCGTCCTCCCAATTCAAAACATGGTCTTGGATTCGACACAGTAGGATTAATTGATGATACTGGATTTTGCTCGGTTGTCACTTACGAGCATGATGAAGAATGCTTGGAAACTTCAGATAAGCTTGAAGATTTGCAAATTTGAAATGCTCCGCCATAATTTGAAGAAAAAATTAAATCTACAATAGACGAGTTAATGGAAGTTAACTTAGGTACTAGCGAAGAACCTAGGCCGACCTTTGTTAGCTCCTTACTCAATAAAGAAGACTCCGAAAACATGATCAAGTTACTGATGGAATTTAAGGACTGTTTTGCTTGGAGTTATGATGAAATACCAGGATTAGCATCAGAAGTCGCAGTTCACAAACTAGGAGTAAATCACACTGTCGTTCCAGTCAGACAAGCTCCCAGAAGAATGCATCTAGAAATTGAACAACAATTATAGATGAAGTTAAGAAGCTAATAGACGCTAAATTCTTCCGTGAAGAACAATATCCGACTTGGTTAGCCAATGTGGTACCAGTTAGAAAGAAGATTGGACAGATAAGAATCTGCATAGATTTCAGAGATTTAAACAAGGTATGTCCAAAGGATAAATTTCCTCTACCAATTCTAGAACTGATGATCGACCTCGCTTCGACACATGAAATCTTCTCTTTCATGGATGGATCATCAGCATACAACCAGATAAAGATGGCACCAGAAGATGAAAAGCTCACAGCCTTCAGAATGCCAATCGGAATATACTGCTACACAGTAATGCCTTTCGGATTGAAGAACACAGGAGCAACTTATTAAAGAGCTATAACAAGGATTTTTTATTATCTCATTCACAACCAAGTTGAATGCTACGTGGATGATGTGGTCATCAAAAGAAAACTAAGGGAAGATCACTTGTATGATTTGAGAATTATTTTCGAGCGATTAAGACAATATAACCTTAAGATAAATCCCTTGAAATGCACCTTTGGCGTCACCTCTAGGAAATTCTTAGGATTTGTTGTCTGACATCGTGGAATTGAAATCGATCCGGAAAAGATTAAAGCTATCTTAGAAATGCCACCTCTCAAGACCTTGAAGCAATTACGATCCTTTCAAGGAAAATTGGCATATCTTCTACGCTTTATCTCGAATTTGTTAGGAAGGCGTCAGCCTTTTTCTGCTTTGGTTAAGAAGGATGCCAAGTTTACTTGGGGATCCAAATGTCAACATGCCTTTGATGGCATCAAACAATATTTAATGACACCTCCTATTTTAGTAGCCCCAGTCTCGGGTCGACCGTTAATACTTTATATTGCGGCTTTAGACGACTCTCTCGGAGCCCTGCTAGCCCAGGTCAACGACGAGGGAAAAGAAAACGCTTGAGAAGCATTGTTTAGCCCTATTTTTATGCCTTGTTTAGCCCTATTGTTTAGCCCTATCTCGCTTAAGTCGTCATTTAATTCCGACGGAAGTAAAGTATCCTCCGATTGAGAAGCATTGTTTAGCCCTGATCTTCGCCGCTAAAAAACTCAGGCATTACATGCTTTCTCATAGGTTCAACCTTATTTCGAAGTTTAATCCGTTGCAATATTTCATGACCCGACTGATCCATGAAAAAAATACCTATTTTTATGCCTTGATTTTTATCAATTTCTAAGGATATTATGCTTTAATGAAAAGTATTTTTGTGTTTTTGGATGTAGGTGATGTGAAAAGGTCCAAAAAAGGAAAACGTGTGAAAAAGGAGCAAAAATGAGTAAAAATGGAGCAAAATACAAGAATTATAAATAATTATGGCCTGGCACCTAGGCGCAAGAAGTTGGCGCATACGCGCTAGACTCGATACAAAAACTGTTAAGTTTTTGACGACTTTTGGACGGTTATTTTGATGGAGTAAGCGGTTTTTTTACATTCTAGAAGACTAGCAGTTGTTCCTTCATAATAGGACATGTGATACATTGCATTTGGACGCTCCAAAATGGTTTTAATCGTGAAGAGGTGCGAGCTAAAGTGAAGAGGTGCGAAGAATTAGACACGATGTCCGGCGCCTAAGCGCCAAATTCCGGCGCCTAGTGCCAGATTCCGGCACCTAGGACATTCATTGAATTTGGACATGTTTTGAAGAGGTGCCTCAAGGCAACCCTTGAAGCCTATAAATAAGAGTCCAATCCTTCAGAAAAACGTGCCCCCTATTGTAACCCCTATCTCTTAGCCACTTTAGGATCTCTCATTCTTAGAGAGAGAAATAGAGAGAGAAATTTAGGGCCACTTTTATTTAGTTTAGTGAGTTTATTTTCAAGTTGTTGCATCTGGAGTTCATTACACTGTGGAGTCAATAGGAATCAGAAGATCTATAGAAGGAATATTTTAGATAAGTATTTTATTTTTGATTCAAAATTTATTTATTATGTTTTGCTGTTTATATGCAATGTGTTCTAAGTAGTTAGTTTACTGTCGGCATTATTTTTAAGTTGAGGGTTGTATTTTTGAAAAGAGGTCGCCTACAGAAATTGTCGGCGAATTTTTAATTTAATTTAAATAAGTAATTTGAAAAGTAGTATTTGATTTTGAAAATAATTTTAAATTTGAAAAATTTTAAGATATGAAATCAAACCGATCTCACATCCCAAATAGTTTATATAAACGAGCACCGCACCACAAACCGTGTACTATCCCGAAGAATAGGCACACTGCTTGACAATGGGGCTCGATTAAATAAATTAGAAGACTTGTGACATCCGTTTGGTCTACGAACCAATTCTATAAGCCGATAAATTCCCCTGCTTAATATAAATGAATTAATCAGGGTTTATATTACCTGGGTTCTTAAAGTTCCCCATAAGAGCAAGCCCCTATAGTTAATTACATCTTAAATGAAGTGAATCATTTAAGAAAACTCTCGATAATGAACAGTGAATTTTCTCTCAAGAATTTCAAAGTTTAAGGTTTTCAAAGGATTGGATTTTGAAAATTTCAACAGGGAATTAATCAAATTTAGAACATTTATTTTTAGGAGTCCAATGGAAGAGGAGTAGGAGAAGCTAAAGATCCAAGAAGAATCTTGGCAACTTCCAAAACTATCCTATTGTTTGGCTCAGATTTAAGGAAATCCTAATATTATCTGATATTTCAATCTTGCCAATTTTAATTAATTCGGACTTATATTTGTATGATAAAATCATACAAATAGCCTCGAAGATATGAGGGTTTATGTCGTACCAAACGACTACCTCGGAGTCCTAAGACCAGTTAGGGCTTAATTTACATGACATGATCATGCGAATGCCTAACGAAGAGTTGAGGATTTATGTTGCACTAGGCAAACTACCTCGAGATCTTATGGCCTGGTTATTTAATTCTAAGAAAGTTTTGTTGACGAAGATGGCCGTGCTGCCCACCGTGCTCCACGCTCCTTGTTGTTGCAGAGGTTTAGTTTTAAAAGATCTTAATCAAAAGAGAAGAGAGGAGTTTGGTTTTAGAGAAGTCTTAAAATCCAAGTGATTTTAGTGTTTTAGTTAAAACAAATCTTAAAGTTGATTATAACAGAACCGATTAAGATCCCACGGTTCCGTCATCCCGACACAGTTATTTTCATTGAATTCAAATAGTCCAGATGAATTTGCTAAACTCAACTAAATGAGTTCCACACTTTCATTTAGACCGTTGGAAATCCCGTTAGCAACACGTGGGTTACATCATTCGAGGTATTCCCGATCATTCAACGAGAAGTTTTAATTTTGTTGTAATTGTAGTTTTGTGTTCTGTTTGTGATTAAATTTTGAGTTTTTTTATATTTTGAAATGTTGTGGTGGTGAATTTTATCTTGTAGTGATTTTTAATTTAGTTTTGGTTTCAGTTCAGGGACTACCCTAAAGGTTTTGGTTTTCATGCAACAGTTGTTTATCATGCAAGAAAGGTAAAGTACATTTGCAATAAAGTAAATTGCACTAAAATAAAAGCGTACACTGGAGGGTCTTCCCGTCATCCTAAGTCGCACTTAAAAAATATGTTAAGGCATTTAAATATTTCAACAAGTACTCAGGTAAAGCTAAGGGAAAGGTTTAGGTTATCTATCGAAGTCCTAATCCTATGGCTAGTCATCTTACATGACGTCTAGGTTCTTGTGTTTTGGTTTTAGGATGATTTTCTTCATCAAAGGATAATTAAGTTCAATTGTTCTTATAAACATCCTATCATATTGAGGAAGTGCTTAAGACGAGTCTTAAACATCTTTTCAATATTTCTAGGATCGTTTTAAGTCCAAGAGAATTTAATTATACAAGTGAATTAATTATCCGGGAATTTAAGTGTTATTTTTTTGCTCAGTGAACTTAGGACATTTGAATATCCTATAAGTGAGGTAACACTTCACTTGATGTTTCATTTAAGAGTTATAATAATAAGAGCTTTTAAAAGGGCAAATCAGGTTATTAAGTATTTTTATGATTTAGACTTAAAGATTTAATTCTAATTTTTGATTTAACTATAAAAAAATAGTTTAAGTTTGGAATAGTGTTAGAGTTATTTTAGGTTTAATTCTTAATAATTTCATTTAGGTTTGTTATTAAATGATATTAATTTAATTTAATTCAATTTAATTTTAATTTAATTTACCTTAATTTAAATTTAATTTCAATTTAATTTAATTTCAATTTCAATTTTAATTTAATTTAATTTAATTTAATTTAATTTAATTTTAATTTAATTTAATTTTAATTTAATTTATAATTTAGTTTAATTTAATTTAATTTAATTTGGTTTTAATTTAATTTAATTTTAATTTAATTTTAATTTGGATTATTATTTTAATCTTTTAATTAAGAATTAAGTATTATTGAAGTGATTTATTTAGGGATTTTTAAATTAAAGAATAAATATCCTCTTAAATAATATCCCTACTTTGTAATTTCAAAAATCTTTATTAATCTTCCAAATTTAATTAATTAATTAATTAAGGTTTACTTTAATTATTCTTAAAATGATTGGTGAATTTCTACCCTTAACCATTTAAGTTTTAATCATCCAAAATCAGTTTAAAATCAAATATTTTACCCTTCCTTTTGATTAATCCTAAAACTTTAATTAAAGGTTGAAAATTTTAATTACCATTTTGCCCTTCAAGCTTAATAATTCTATAACTCACTAAATTAAGCTCAAATGAACTTGAAATTTTTATGTGACCTCACTTACATGTCAGTTAAGACATTGGAGGAAAAAATGTGATTTTTATTTATTTAATTTATTTATGTAATTATTTTTTATGGAAAATAAGGGTTTTCGAGGAAAATTCAATAACATGACCAAGGAAATGTTTCTGTCCTTAATAAAATTATGGGATGTTCCTAATGACTAGAGGACCACTTGGACCAATTTTGGTGATTTTTTGAATTTTATTTTATTTATTATAATTTTTTTTAGTTTTGGAGTATTAATTAATTTAAAAATAAAATAAAGGTTGAAAAATGAATTTTATATTTTTCAAAAATCTTTCTGATATCAGAGAAATTAGAAACCAATTTTTATAATTTTCTGATTTTACTTTGATTTATTAGAATTATTTTAGTGAAAAGGTTGGAAAATACATTTTTTAATATTAAAATTTACATTAAGCCTTTAAAATTCAATTTCTTACCCTAGGGACTTAGGGAAAATATTTGGTTTGTTCCTAAGTGATTAGAATTCAAAATGTGACATTTTGGTGATTTTTAATATTTTTGTGATTTTTATTATTTTTTAATTATTAAAATATTAAAATAAGCTTAAAAAATCAACTTTTTTAGAAAATTACAATTTTAATTTTCTTAAATTCCTCTGATATCAAAGAGGCTTCAAAACCAATTTTGTGAATTTTTGAAAAATATTTTGTGAGTTATAAATTTTTAAATTTTAATTTAACCCATTTTTTACTTAAGAGGCTTAATCAACCCATTTGGTGGGGTTAATCAAGTCCAATTGTTTTCAAATTTTATGTGGTGTTCTCCTATCCCTAAAGGACAGTGGAGAATTATTTTTAAGTTAATTTGATGAATGGTTAACCCTGATTAATTAAAGTTCACTTTTGGGTATTTAGGCTAATTAGGGTTGTTTATAGTGAATTAACTCAAGAATTATTTTTCCTAGGGTCCTCTAGTCATAAGAAACATCACCAAATTTTCCTAGAATTTATTTCTCAACATGCTAATTATTGGAATTAAAATAATCAAAATAGTGACATGAATTTGAAAAATCAATAACTTCTCATAGGGATGGCCTCTGACCTTGGAAAATTCAGGGAATGTTCCCAAGTTTAGAGGCTTCAAAAGCCCTATGGTCTCATGCCATGGTGAATTTCCTATATGCATGGAGAATTGAAATAGTGCAGAGAGTAAATAAATAATTAAAAATAAAATACTCAATGAAATTACATGATTTCTTTTCCACATTATTCTCCTCTTTTCACTGAGCAAGAGGGTATTTTAATTTTATTTTTAGGATTTTTCTATACAAAGTTATGAATTTTCAAAGTTCTGGTAATTAAATAAATAGAAAATAGCCCTAATTTCCTACTTATCCACGCGGCGCCATGCCATCCTCGGCAGCTCCGAAAGGTCACGCGTCGTCTCTCGATTCGGCGTCGTCATCCTACTCGGCGCTCCGGGGGCCCGCGGTTCATGTCCCATTACTCGTCCGGCGCGATCCCGGCCGTCCGCTCGATACACACGCGATCAGACGGCTCCTGGTCATCGTCTACGACTGGTGTGAACCCGTGACCGTCAACCTTCTAACCCTAATTTCTCACTCGATTCTCAACGGATTTTCGAGTTTTTATGCTCTATGGATTCGTCTTGAAGAGACGAACATATCCATACGGTAAACATGTATTGAAATTGACCCAAACTAAATTGAGAATCTCTGGAAGCTCGGGAAGAAGAGTGAGTCCATACCTTTGCTTAGAGAAGTGAAGCTTGGATCTGAGAGTTGTTTCACGTTCGATTGGGTCCAAGCAAGCTCCAGATGAAGTCCCTTGGCCTGGTGAATTGTCTAGGTATGATTTCGACCAAGCCTGATCACAAAGCTTGGAGGCTGGGAGCAATGGCTGGCCTGGAGAGGGGGCTTTTGCTGGTAAACTTCTTCTCTTGGTCCGGTGAAGTTGTAGGACCAATCAATTTGGGGATTGACTCACAGTGGAGAAGTGTCCTGGTTTTGGGCTTGGATTTCAACTACGAAATCGAGCTCGCAGAGAGGAAATGGCGGGGGGATTTCGGTGGGGATCAAGTTCTCTATGTGTGGGGAGTAGTACTGGAACAATTTTGGCGAGTTTCCTTAAGGTTTGTTTCGAGCACCTCATTTGGCCGAGAGGTGGTGGTGTTTAAATAGGTATGGCTGGAGTCTCTCCCAGGGGGAGTTAGGGCTTGAGATCAGCTGCTTAGGTCAAGGGAAGAACATCCATGGTGGCCATTAGGCATGGGGCAGCTCAGCAAGTGGGTCACTCTCAGGCCGTGGTGTTTTCTAGCGATCCAGGCGGCTGGCCGGCAGGCATGGGTCACTCTCAGGTTCAGGTGGGTCAGGGCTGGGGTTTAGTGTAGGCAATTAGGCTTTGCCATGTGTCAAAAGCTTGGATTAAGATGGCATGGGGGATGGCCAATTTTTGGCTTGATTTGGTCAAGTCCACCTTTTTGGCTTGGTTCACCCTTCAAGGTGGCTTTGGGTGTTGTGGGGAGTCAAAGGAATCAGCTGGTTTGACATGGAGAAGTCCTTATCCAAATATATTTGGATTAAATTTGGGTTATTGGGAATCATGGTTAAGGCTAATGACTTTAGGAGATTAAGGAAAGAGTCTCCTCATTTTGCCCAAAATGGCATGGTGACATGTAAAGAGGCTCTCATGGCTTCCATGGGGCTCATGCATGGCTTCATGGCTTGCCTATGGCTTAGGATGGCTTGGCTTGATTTCATGGAAGTAGAATTTAGGAATTTTGGTACTTTGGTGGAGAATTTTTATAAAGCTTGATTTGGAATGGTTTAATGATGATTTTGAAACTTAGGGGTGATTTTGATTAAATGGAGGATGAGGAGAAGTGTCATGTGGGCTTTAGATTGATTTGGGCTTTTGAATTTGGTGGAAGTGGGCTTTTAGGAGGGCTTAAGGGGATGACCACTTAAGGTTTAAGAATGAATCCATGGATGGGAATTTTGTAGAAGTTTAGGCCAAATAATTGTTGGGTTTGGTTTAGGGATATGTCATGAGAGATTTGAAATACATTTGGAGTGATTTGGGTTTGAATTGGGTTGGATTTGGGCTTCTTTGGTAAATGGGCCAATGTAGGCGAAATTGGGCTAACTTGGGCCAATGTTGGGCTAGGGTTGAAATTAATGTAAAATTAATGTTGGGAAATGTTTATGGGAGTGTTTTAAAGAGGTTTTGACTTTGGTTGGGTTTTGATTTTGGGGTTTGGGCTTATTTGGGTTAGGTTTGGGTTTAGGTAAAAATTGGGCCTTTTGGTTTTGGGTTGAATTTGAGTGGGGTTTGGGTCCAAATTTTTGGCAAATCATGTTAGTGTTTTGTTTGTGGGGATGTTAGGGAAGGTTTTAGAAAATATTTGGGGTTAATTGGAGTTGAATTGGTTTGGTTTGGGCTAAGTTTGGGGCATGGGTCAAAATTGGGCTTTAAGCTTAAAAATGAAATTGGATTCAAATGACAATCAAATTGGACTTGTATTTGGTCTATATTGATATTGTGGATATTAAATTGAAGTTTAGAATTGAATTGGACCAAAATTGGGGTCAATTGGGTAGGTTTGGTTTGACATTGGGTTCACTTGAGTTAAGAATGAGCTAAATTGGGGGTTTTGGTAAAAGTGGGGTAAATTGACAAAATTGGACCATGGTGTAGTTGGACAAAATAAAATTGGGAATATTTGGGATTTTTTAGAATTTTCTGGGAATTTTCTGAATTTTTGGATTTTTGGGCCAAGAGGGGTATTTTGGGTATTTGAATGGTATTGGGGGGTATTTTTGGAATCTTTGGTATTTTTGGCCATGGATGATCAATTTGAGTGGTGAGGAAATGTTCAAGGTTAATTTTGGGGAATTTTGGGTGATTTGGAAATTTTTGAGGATTTGGGCAATTTTAAGGGCTTTTGGTTTGTTTGATAGGTGTAGGGCCCCCGGGGTCAAAAATTAAAATTTTGGAAAAAAGAAGATTGATCAAATATGAGTGAAATGGAATCACTTTGATTGAGCCATGAAGGCATATTAAGCCTATATGAGCCATGAGAGGACTCATTTGAGGCATTCACCTTGTTGTTCCTAACCCTCTTAACCAGGGGCTTAGGGGTTAACGTCAATCCATATGAATTGCCTACATGAGTCAGGGAATCAAGTTGGGTATGGGTGTGGTTTTAGGATTTGGATTGTGTGTGTGGGAGTGTAGAGTATGAGTGTAGTGAGTGTGTAAGTTAACCTTCACTGGCACAAGTTACCCAAGGTGGTCCTAAGGCCGAAAGAGTCACTATGGGGAACTCATCCTTTAAACCTTCACTTTTGATTTCAACCTTCTAGGTGAATAGAGGTCTACAATCAAGCTTGTGGGGTTTGCAGGGAGACAAGAAGTGGTTTTAAATTTCTAAAGGATGGGTCCCAATTCTAGTCCTCTAAGATTAGTCAAAGGAAGAGCCTAAGGCTAGATCCTAAGCACTAAAGAGGGAAGAGAAGACCTCATCAAAAATGAGGTCAACATTTACTTTTTTCCTTCAATTATGAAAAGATAAATAAGATAATATAAAATTCGATGGAGAATTGAAAATCAAAATATTTTCAAAACATTGTGATGATATTAATACTCGATCTTATTTTACTTTTTAAATTGGTCATTTAAATTGTTAAAACCTGTTGAAGAGTTTTGAGACCTAGAAGAGAAGAACTCTTAACTTGTAGATGTCACATGAATCCTTGGGTAGTCGAAGGCCATGCGCGGGCTATTCAAGGTGAAGTGCAAATAAATAGGAAGATAAGATTTAAAGGGCGTAGAATTGATAAGTTTTTAGAGTGACAGACTAAATTCTTATAATTTGATTTATAGATAAGGAAGGGATCACTAGCAGGGCCGACCATAGCCACCCTTGGACATCTAGTTGTGTGAACCTAGATTAACCCATTCTACTAACAATACATCCGGACCTAATCTGTAGATTAGCCAATATTCTTTGTGCCTAGATCAAAGGGTAAAGAATAGGAATGCTTCTATTTGGCACAATACCATAATATAGATTCTCGAATAAATATTTAATTATCTTAAAAATCTTGGATTAATTAAAAGGAAGAAAGTTGTTTGTTTTATAATATTTTCACAAAATCATTTTCTTATTATTGTTTTCTTTACCTGCATCTAGTAAATTAAAAGTAATTTATAGTTAGATTAAAATACAAAAAGATTTTGAAATACAATATTTAAAAATTTATTATCATTTTTTCCCCGTGGGATCGATACTGGGGTTTTTGTTTCAAAGCCCTTTATTACTTGAAACGATACGTATACTTGCATAGTACCCAAAAAGTATATAAAATATTTTCCTTTAAAATTATATTTTTCTATATAAACATATATTTAAAAAGTATTAATCACTAACGGCTTAGCATTCAGTAGCAATCAAGTTTTATTTAATGTTATTGTCGTATTAAAATTTGGTACACATCTATATAACAAGTTATTCCGGGTCAAGTGTTTTGCGCCTTTGCCAGAAATTAAATTTTTTAGCAGTGGTAACAAATTCTTGTATTTGGAAATACAAAAATCAGGTCAAGTTTTTGGCACCGTTGCCGGGGGAATCGAAGGTACAATTTATAGATTTTTAAAGATTATATTTCCAAAAACATAAAAAAAATATAATAATATAAAAATAAAAAATATATATAATATAAAAATACAAATGAAAATAAAAATTTTTCCTTGCTTTATTTTTTTATGTGTAGTTTTGGTTCTGAAGGATTAATACCTTTAGATTCTGAACTAGAAAGAACAATTAGAAAAATTAAAAAGGAAAACAAATTCAAAAATTTCAAGAAATGGCTACTTTACAAAATCTAATTAAACTTAATGATCAAAATATTTATAAACCATTAAGGGATTATGCTAACCCTACAGTTGATGAACTTCATAGTTGTATTCAAATACCCACTGTAAATGCTAATTCTTTTGAACTTAAACCGTCTATTATTCAAATGGTTCAAAACAATCAATTTGGTGGAACATCAAATGAGGATCCAAATTTACACCTTGTTAGTTTTTTAGAACTTTGTGCTACCTTTAAATATAATAATATTTCTGATGATTCTATTAGAATTAGACTCGTTCCTTTTTCCTTAAGAGATAAAGCAAAGATGTGGTTAAACTCATTAGCAACTGGTTCTATTAAAATATGGGCTGAAATGACACAAAAATTTCTTGCTAAATATTTTCCTCCTTCTAAAACTGCTAAATTAAGAAATGATATTACTTCGTTTAGTTAATTAGACGGGGAGACAATATATGAAACTTGGGAAAGATTTAAAGAACTATTAAGAAAATGTCCTCATCATGCTTTACCTGATTGGTTAATTATTCAAACATTTTACAATGGATTAATTGGATCTTTAAAATCAATTATTGATGCTTCTGCTTTGGAGGTTCTTTAATGTCTAAATCATTTGAAGA
The DNA here is from genome assembly GCA_022702705.1 of Papilionanthe hookeriana x Papilionanthe teres. Taxonomy (NCBI): domain Eukaryota; kingdom Viridiplantae; phylum Streptophyta; class Magnoliopsida; order Asparagales; family Orchidaceae; genus Papilionanthe; species Papilionanthe hookeriana x Papilionanthe teres. Next base: position 90,881,126 of record CM040422.1, read on the forward strand.
AGCTTACACTTTAATTGAAGAAATGGCTAATAACAATTTTCAATGGCCTTCCGAAAGGATTAATCCTAAAAAGATGGCAAGTATTCATGATAATGAAGCCTTTTCCATTCTAGCTTCACAAGTAGCAGCAATGTCTTAAAAATTAGATAATTTTGCAATTACTATTTCACATAATAACACTGCTAATATTGAAGATTCTCAACTATTGAAATTTTACAAGCTATTGCAAGTAAAAGATAATCCTTATTCAAATTAATATAATCCTGGGTGGAAAAATCATCCTAATTTTAACTGGAATAATTCACAACAACAATGGGGTAATAATCAATCTCATCCCACTGGAAATGGAATAATCAACTTAATCCAAATTATAAAACTCCTGGATTTAATAATCAACAAAAAAAGTTATCAATAGAAGAATTAATTTTACAAATGAATAATCAATTACAAAATAAAAATACTGCTATTCGTAATATCGAAAATCAAATAGGGTAAATTGCTACTTTAATTAATAACAGACCTGTAGGAACACTTCCTAGTAATGTTGAAATTAATCCAAAGGAAACTAGAAAAGAACATGAACATGTTAAGGCTTTAAAACTTAGGAGTGGAAAGGAATTAAAAGAAAGAATGCGGAATGAAATTGAAAAAGAGATTGAGGTTGAAGAGATTGAAAAACCTAAAGAAACTACTCTCTCCTAGTCAAGATCCGACTATTATACCTATTAATGTGGAAGTTGAAAAACCACCACCACCTTTTCCTCAAAGACTTAAACAGCAGAAACTTGATCATCAATTTTCTAAGTTCTTTAAAATTTTTAAGATACTTACTATTAACATACCTTTTTGCTGAAGCTCTGGAACAAATGCCAACTTATGCAAAATTAATGAAGGATATTTTAAGCAAGAAATGAAAATTTGAAGCTTTTGAAACTTTTGCATTAAGTGAAGAATGCAGTGCAATAATTCAAAAGAAATTACCTGAAAAGCTTAAGGATCCTGGAAGTTTCACTATACCTTGTGCTATTGGAGAAAAATTTTGTGGAAAAGCTTTATGTGATTTAGGAGCAAGTATTAATCTCATGCCATTTTCTATCTTTCGAAGATTGGATTTAGGAGAGATTACTCCCACCACTGTAACCCTTCAGTTAGCTGATAGATCTATCACTTATCCTAAATGAGTTATAGAGGATGTCCTTGTTAAAGTGGATAAATTTATCTTCCCTGTAGATTTCATCGTACTTGATATGGAAGAAGATAAAGAGATACCTATTATTTTAGGGAGACCTTTTCTAGCTACCGGACGAGCTATGATTGATGTGCAAAAGGGAGAATTAACCATGAGAGTTAATGATCAAGAGATTAAATTCAATGTTCTTAAATCAATGAAGTACCACGATAAAGAGAAATGTTATCGAATGGATATAATTGATTATTTAATTGAGAAACATTATCAAGAAAAATGTAAAGTCATTTCTGAAGAAAAATTTGAATTTTTAACTGATGAAAATGAAGTAAAAGTAGAAGAGACTCATTTTATTAAAGATAACTAGGAAACTTTAGACATAACTCAAAATGATATACTTTTACCATCAATTAAAAAAGCCCCTGAACTGGAATTAAAAATATTACCTTCACATTTAAAATATGCGTTTCTTGGATATTCGTTAACTTTACCTGTTATTATTTCTTCTGAACTGAGTAAAGATCAAGAATAAAAGTTACTAGGTGTGTTAAAGAATTATAAGAAAGCTTTTGGTTGAATTCATTACGATATAAGAGGAATAAGCCCTTCCATTTGTATGCTTAGAATTTTAATGGAAGAAAATTTTAAACCTACTATTGAACTGCAAAGAAGATTAAATCCTATCATGAAAATGGTTGTTAAAAAAGAAATTGTTAAGTGGTTAGATGCTGGTATTATTTATCTTATTTCGGATTGTCAATGGGTAAGTCCTATTGATTGTGTTCCGAAGAAAGGAGGTGTAACTGTCATTGTTAATGATAAAAATGAACTAATTCCTACAAACAAGTTACTGGATGGCGAATTTGTATTGATTATAGGAAATTAAATAATGCCACTAGAAAGGATCATTTTCCTTCACCGTCCTAGGATCAAATGCTCGATAAAATAGCTGGACACCCATATTTCTGTTTTCTGGATGGATATTCTGGTTATCATCAATTACTTATTTCTCTTGAGGACCAAGAGAAAACAACATTTACAAGTCCTTATGGAACCTTTGCTTTTAGAAGAATGCCTTTTGGTTTATGTAATGCACTCGCAACTTTTCAAAGATGTATGATGTCAATATTTTGTGATTTGATTGACAAAGGAATTGAAATATTCATGGACGATTTTTCAGTTTTTGGAACTTCTTTTGAATCTTGTTTGGAAAACATTTCCAAAGTTCTAAAAAGATGTGAAGAAACAAACTTAGTTCTTAACTGGGAAAAATGTCAATTCATGGTCACAGAAGGCATTGTACTTGGTCACAAAGTTTCACAAAAAGGGATGGAAGTAGATCAAGCGAAAGTGAAAATTATTGCTGAATTACAATCACTTACTACTGTTACTGATGTGAGAAGTTTTCTAGGTCATGCTAGATTTTATAGAAGATACACAAAGGATTTTTATAAAATTACTAAACCTCTTTGTCATTTATTGGGAAAAGATGCGAAAATTGAATTTAACAAAGAATGTATAAATGCTTTTAATATTCTAAAAGAAAAACTAATAACTGAACCTATCATTGTTGCACTTAATTGGAATAAATCTTTTGAATTAATGTGTGATGCAAGTGATTTTGCAATTGGAGCTGTATTAGGACAAAAATATGAAAAGGTTTTCAAAGTTGTATATTATGCTAGTAAAACTCTCAACGAAACACAAAGAAATTACATCGCCATCTGAGAAGGAGCTTCTAGCTATAGTATATTCCTTTGATAAATTTAGACCTTATCTCCTTGGTACTAAATGCATAGTTCATATCGATCATTACGTTATTAAATATCTAATATCTAAGAAGGATTCAAAACCTAGGCGATAAGATGGGTTTTACTTCTACAAGAATTTGATTTTCAAATAGTAGATAGAAAACGAACTGAAAACCAAATTGCTGATCATTTGTCTAGAATTAAAAATGATATTATTTAGGAAGAAAATATAAATGAGAAATTTCCTGATGAATCTTTATATGTTATTCAAGGATGCAAAACACCTTGGTATGCTGATATTGTTAACTATTTAGTTAGAAATATTTTACCTTATGAATTGGATAACAAATTTATTAAGAAATTTAAATATGATGCTAAATCTTATATTTGGGAAGATCCTCATTTATTTAAAATTGGAAGAGATTCTATAATTCGAAGATGTGTACCTTATGAGGAAACTTTTGCTTATTATTCAAAAATGTCATGATTCGATTTTGGAGGACACTTTGGCATAGATAAAACTACATTTAAAATTTTATATTCTGGATTTTATTGGTCGACCTTATTTAAAGATGTGAGACATTATGTGAAAACATGTGATCGATGTCAAAGGATGGGAAATATATCTAGGAAGGATGAAATGCCTTTAAACTGTATAATGGAAGTTGAAATTTTTGATATATGGGGTTTAGACTTTATGGGACCATTTGTTCCATCATCTGGAAAAATTTATATTCTATTAACAGTTGATTATGTTTCAAAGTGGATTAAGTCGTTGCTTTACCAAGCTTGTGATTCCAAAAGTGTTTCTAAATTCTTAAAGAAAATGATATTTTCAAGATTTGGAATGCCTAACGTAATTATCACTGATGGTGGAAGTCATTTGAGGAATGTAAGAATTCAATCATTACTCCAAAAATTTGGAATCAAACATATAATTGCAACTGCTTATCACCCACAAACAAGTGGAATGGTTGAAGTAACAAACAGAGAAATTAAAAGAATTTAGAGAAGATTGTTAATCCTAAAAGAACTGATTGGGTTGATAGACTTGATTTTGCATCATGGGCTTATAGAACAGCTTATAATACACCTATCGGAATGTCACCTTACCAGTTAATTTATGGTAAACATTGTCACTTACCTGTTGAACTTGAACATAAAGCTTATTGGGCCATAAAGGAGTTTAATTTTAATTTGAATGAAGCTGGAGAAAAACAATTATTGCAATTGAATGAGATGGAAGAGATAGGAAATGAATCTTATGAAAATGCAAGGATTTATAAAGAGAAAATGAAGATGTTACATGATAAGAAAATTTCAAGAAAAATTTTTGAGCCTGGACAAGAGGTATTACTGTTTAATTCTCATTTAAAACTTTTTCCTGAAAAATTAAGATCTAAATGGATTGGACCCTAGATAATTGAGAAAGTATACCATTATGGAGCTATGGATATTAAAGACCCCAAAACAAGACAAATTTTTAAAGTAAATGGATTAAGATTGAAGCCTTATTTGGGCGATATCAAAATGATTTATAAAGAGGCTTATGAATTGAGTCAACCTGATTAAAGATTTACTTAAGTCAGGCTGACGACGTTAAACCAAGCGCTTTGTGGAAGGCAACCCATAATTATCTTTTGTTTTGAGCTTTTTTATGTTTTTAATGTAAGATTATGCCTGGATCTTGACTAATTTTATATTACTTTAGAAAAATGTGATGCTTACAAGTCTTTGTTGACTTAAGCTGAAGATTATTTTGAAGTATGTAAGATTTAGAAATTGGATCACTCTATTCTAAATATGAGTAAAAAGGAGATCAAGTTAACCTTCATTATGATTGCTTAAAATTTTTGTTATTGAGTCTAGATTACTCTTACCAGTATAGTTTACCTATTTTGGAGAACGAAACTTTGAAATTTGACGATTAGGCTAAACGGAGTTGAACATAGTTCTGGCGCCTAGGCGCCAAGATTCGGCACCTAAGCGCTCGAGTTAAACTATGTATCAATAGGTCCGGCAACTAGGCGCCAGATTTGGCGCCTAAGAGCCACGGTTACTAGGTCGTGCAAAAATCGAAAATTTTCAGTTTTTCACATGATTTTCACCTTTAAATAAACCCATCTTCATCCCTAACCATCAAGCAATCAAAGTTATGTCCATTACACTTCATTCTTGAGAGATTTGAGAAATTTTTGAAGAAATGGAAGGAAGAAATTGTGGAGAAGAGACTAAGGACAAGGTCTCAAAGGATCCTCAACCCTACTTCAATGGTTTCATCGCAGTAAGTTTAGAGAAAATTTCTAGTCGTTTGGATAAGTTTGAAGCAGAGTTTAAAAGCATTGGAGATCTCCTTCATGAGATGTTTCATCAGATTGAACATCTTGAATGGCAGATGAAACTTCATTTTGATAATTTTGCGGTTTATCAAGATGCTCAAGTTGAAATGTATGCGAAGAACAAGTGGATTGACGAAAAGACGGCTACTGATTTCCCGAGAGCGTTAGTGTTCTTTCCAAGCGGAATACACAATTTCCCTTGTGAAGATTAGAGTATTCTAGTAATGAGATCGTTATTATCTGGTTTGTTGAGTCATTATATTGATGTAGTGAATCGATTGTATTTGTGTATTTGCTTCATGTTCAATGTGTGTTGTTTTTGCTTAGAAATCGTTGTGTTTGATAGTGTATTAGGAATTTGAATCAAGTATGATACTTATTTGGAATATATTGAGCCAATATTGAAGATTATAAATGGAATTTAATGAAGTTTGATTTAAACTTTATGTTTGATTGGTGGATTTAATATTTAATTTTTAAAATTTTTGGAAAATATATTGGACGTTAGAAACTGAAGCCCTACTCTAATGTGAGTAATTGGAAGTTGAATTTATGAATTTTGGTAGAAAATTAAATTTAAAAATAAATTTTTGTGAAAGGCGAGTCTGGCGCCTAGGTGCCAGAATTCGGCGCCTAAGCGCCAGTTCGGCCTGTACCCGAAAAATTCCTTAAATACCCTCAAAAGCCATTATCGACGCCTAAGCCTTCTTCTTCCTCCATTTTTCACGAAAATCAGCTTTTATAATCCATTTTAAGGTCAAAACATCAAGGATTTGGGCGTGAAACCACTCAATTTATTCGTCTCAAGGTCAGATCTACACTTTAAACCATTTATTTTCTATTTTCACCATAGATTTCTCTAGGTTTTGCAAAGAACCAAAATTTTGAAAAATTTTTTGATTTTTAGTGATTTCTTTGTGATTTTAAACTTATTTTAAGTTTTCTAAACTTAAAAAGAGTTTAAATTTTTTATTCCTAAATTTGTACTTGTTTTCTTTCACGTTTAGATTGCTCCGAAATTTAAACGCGGGTAGGCACGAGATAACTTTGACAGCAGTAAATTTTCTACTACAGCTGCGCATTTTCGATTCCACGAATTTGCGACGTCGAGGAAGTTCATTTCAGAATGAAGTTTCTATCATCCGGGGGAGATGATTGAAAATACTATCATTGCGCACAACTGGCAACGATTCTGTTATTTCACTACTGTTGCTGTTATCCCTATAGTTCGAGAGTTTTATGCGAATTTTCTGGATGCCGAAGATTATGAAGTTTTTGTTAGAGGTGTCGGAGTAGGATTTACTCCTGAAAGAATCAATATATTTTATGACCTGCCACTAATTATAGAATGCCACTATTCTGGATTATCTCCATCTGAGGGAGATTTGGATATGATCATTGCTTATTTGACTAACGGTACTGGATCTTGAATGATCAGGAACAGAAAAAGGGTAAACTTCAAATCCTCCAAGTTAAATGGTATTTCTAAAGCTTGACACTATTTTATTTCTGCAAGATTGTTACCATCCAACCACCTGAGTGAAGTGACTAGAGATCGAGCGATCTTAAACTACTGCATTCAGGAAAGGAAGCCTAATGATGTCGGTAGTATTATTTATGATTCTGTGGATGCTACTGCGAGATCCAGCACTTCTGTTGGACTGGGATTCCCATCTCTGATTTATTCATTATGTATTAGCAATGGAGTCACTGCAGATATTTCAGAGGAAAGGTTGATGACTACTAAGCCAATTGGTCAGGAGAGCATTAGCATATATGATCATCTTCGAGGGAAGAAATCGACTTCTCCTTCTTCTTCTGCACCCACTCCCGGTAGACCTTCTACTTCCCGACCTTCTACTTCTGCTGAGCCACCATCAAGTTTCTGGGAGTCAATGCATGATCAGTTTATAGAGCAGCAACAGGAGTTATTTCAAACTCCATTGCGGGGTTGATACTTATTGATAGGAAACTTGATCATTTATCCGATTATACTTAGAGGAAGAGTTGCTATGATGCTGAGTATAATAAAGCCCTCGTCAGATTTCTGAAGGGTGAGCATGATGTTAGTATCCCTACTTTTCCTAGTTTCACACCATTTCTTGATCCTAAGGATGTTGAGTTTTCCTTTGGTGACGATGATGATGATGAGACTACAGCCAGTGACTAGTAGTTGATAGATCTCTATGTTGTGCTACTTAGTTGTTAGTTTGTTTTGTTTGGTTTGTTGGTTTGTTTGATGTTTGATGTATGTTGATTTGTTATGTGCCTGTGTGGATTGATTAGTGTTAAGATTCTGTTGTTAGAATATTCTTAGTATATTGTGTTTGAGACAGAGATTAGAATTAATTTATGATATGTTTGTTTCAGTCTACTGTTTAGTAATTAGTAATTTTGCTCTGCTTTTGTTTTGTTTTAAATTTAGTATAATCATAAAAATTAGCCTGCATAATTTTTATACTTGCTTCAATATTATCTTTATTATTCATAAAAACATGATTAGAAGTAAATTTTTCTTTTTAAGATCGTTTTTACATACTTAAAAAAATTTTTCTTTTTAAAATTATGATTTTCTTTCTCTCATACTTTTAAATTTTCATGTTATACCAAAACTTAAGTTTGGGGGAAGGGTAAATACATTCAAATTTAAATTTTATTTGTCCTTAAAGAGCTAATATTTTCTTAAAATAAAATTTTTTTAACATAACTTAAGGAATGAGAAATCTATTTAAGATCACTTTTATTTTTTAAATTATAAACAATTTAGTGAACTTAACCAAAATTTTAATAACTTTGATTGATTTTAAGAATAGAATTATTAACTTAAAGAAGAATAAGATTAAGGAATTTTTCTATTCATGGTAGAAATAATAAAATTTTAGAAGTATAAAGTAATAAAAAATTATCACTTGAAAAAGAAAAGATTAAAAATCTTTTTGAATTTTTATTCATGTTATAATAATTAAGTGGAAATATATAAGTATTGAAAATATAAGTTAAGGATAGTGAAGTTCAAAATCATTAACGAGTTATCCGGATATAGTAATCATATATATATATATATATATATATATATATATATATATATATATATATATATATATAAGAAAAAAAGATAAGAGAGGAGAAGCTTGAGGAAATGCCTAATCAAAAATTGGCTTCACTTGAATTATCTTATAGAAGGAAAACTAGTTACATATTTTACTTAATTTTTATGCATGAATCTTTATTTAGGAAAGGTTTTTCAAGAAGATGTTTTTCTTGTAAATAATCTATGAGATCTTTATATAATAAACTTCTATTATTTTCAAAATGGATGAAAAATTTGAAATCATATGATTTGGTAGTTGAATATTCTTTAAATTCTTAAAATTAAACCTAGTTAGTGAAATTGGGTTAATAATATTCTAAAGACTTTATAAAATCAAAAATTATAAGAAATCTTAAATATTTATCTTTTATTCCAAAGGTTATACATTTTATATAGTAAAAAGGGTTACCTGAGGACAATTAACATTTAAGTTTGGGGGATTTTGATCCATGAAAAAAATACCTATTTTTATGCCGTGATTTTTATCAATTTCTAAGGATATTATGCTTTAATGAAAGGTATTTTTGTGTTTTTGGATGTAGGTGATGTAAAAAGTCCAAAAAAGGAAAAAGGGTGAAAAAGGAGCAAAAATGGAGCAAAATACAAGAATTATCAAAAATTATGGCACGGCGCACAGAGCACCGGAAGTTGGCGCCTACGCGCCAGACTCGATACAGAAACTGTCAAGTTTTTGATGACTTTTGGTCTGTTATTTTGACGGAGTAAGTGGTTATTGGACATTCTAGAATACTGGCAGTTGTTCCTTGATAATAGGACATGTGATACATTGCATTTGGATGCTCCAAAATGGTTTTAATTGCGAAGAGGTGCGAGCTAAAGTGAAGAGGTGCGAAGAACTGCACGCGGTGTCCGGCTCCTAGGCGCGAGATTCCGGCGCCTAGGTTCCAGACAGACCTTCTAGAAGATTCATTGAATTTGGACATGTTTTGAAGAGGTGCCTCAAGGCAACCCTTGAAGCCTATAAATAGGAGTCCACTCCTTCAAAAAAATGTGTCCCCTATTGTTACCCCTATCTCTTAGCCACTTTAGGATCTCTCATTCTTAGAGAGAGAAATAGAGAGAGAAATTTAGGGCCACTTTTATCTAGTTTAGTGAGTTTATTTTCAAGTTGTTGCATTTGGAGTTCATTACACTGTGGAGTCAGTAGGAATCAAAAGATCTGTAGAAGGAATATTTGAGATAAGTATTTTCTTTTTGATTTAAAATTTATTTATTATGTATTGTTGTTTATATTCAATGTGTTCTGAGTAGTTAGTTTACTTTCTTCCTTCAATTATGAAAAGATAAATAAGATAATATAAAATTCGATGGATAATTGAAAATCAAAATATTTTCAAAACATTGTGATGATATTAATACCCGATCTTACTTTACTTTTTAAATTGGCCATTTAAATTGTTAAAACACTGTTGAAGAGTTTTGAGACCTAGAAGGAGAAGAACTCTTAACTTGTAGATGTCACATGAATCCTTGGGTAGACGAAGGCCATGCGCGGGCTATTCAAGGTGAAGTGCAAATAAATAGGAAGATAAGATTTAAAGGGCATAGATTGATAAGTTTTTAGAGTGACAGACTAAATTCTTATAATTTGATTTATTGATAAGGAAATGATCACTAGTAGGGCCGACCATAGCCACCCTTGGACATCTAGTTGTGTGAACCTAGATTAACCCATTCTACTTAACAATACATCGGACTGTCATCGTAGATTGCTTAATATTCTTTATGCCTAGATCAAAGGGTAAAGAATAGGAATGCTTCTGTTTGGCATAATACCATAATATAGATTCTCCGATGAATATTAAATTATCTTACAAATCTTGGATTAATTGAAAGGAAGAAAGTTGTTTGTTTTATATTGTTTCACAAAATAATGTTCTTATTATTTTTTTTTTTACCTGCATCTAGTAAATTAAAAGTAATTTATAGTTAGATTAAATACAAAAAGATTTTGAAATACAATAGTTAAAAATTTATTACCATTTTTTCCCCATGGGATCGATACTGGGGTCTTTATTTCAAAGCCCTTTATTACTTGAAACGATACGTATACTTGCGTAGTACCCAAAAAGTATATAAAATATTTTCCTTTAAAATTATATATTGCTATATAAACATATATTTAAAAAGTATTAATCATTAATGGCCTGACATTCAGTACCAATCAAGTTTTATTTAATGTTATTGTCGTATTAAAATTTGGTACACATCTATATAGCAAGTTATCCTGGGTCAAGTGTTTCGCGCCTTTGCGAGAAATTAAATTTTCTAGTAGTGGTAACAAATTCTTGTATTTGGAAATACAAAAATAGGGTCACCGACCGACGCTTTCTAGCAGACTTGTCAGGTGGTTGATGATACTATTGCAATTCGATATAACTTTCGTGCCGCTTCGTGTCGTAAAGGGACAAGTCGTAGCAGACTTCCTCGCAGCACACCCTTTACTGGCAGAATCGCCTCTCAATGAAGACTTGCCATACGAGCAGATAATGAGCCTAGAAAACCCCGATGATCAGCTTTGGGAATTGTACTTCGACATAGCATCTTCAGTGCAGAAAGACAAAGATTTGCAAACGATAGTGCCCGGTAAGGCAGGGATTAGACTGATTTTCATAACACCGGAGCGGGGGATGTTAAGATACTCCTACCACTTAATAGACCCGTGTACGAACAACGAAGCTGAATACAAAGCCCTTATAACCAGATTAGAATTAACCATTCAGATGGGGATAACAGACATCAACATCTACGGAGATTCCCAGTTGATCATTCAACAGGTCGCCGGACAGTACAGAATTTTAAAACCAAGGCTTGAGCAGTACTTCCAGTACGCCATGAAATTACTAGAGCAGATTCCGAATGTAACGATCTACAGGATTCCTAGAAGAGAAAATGCTCTCGCATATGTGTTAGCTCGCCTTGCAAAGGAATCTGCTTGCATATAGTATGAGTCAGTTAAAATGTCAGTTCAGGGACGACAGGTCCTATCACAACTCGACATGGATACAATACACCAATCAGAAGAAGAAGAAGAAGAAACAGTTGCAACAGTAGTAGAAAATATAGAAGATTGGTGGCAGCCATTAATAGACTACTTGCAAACAGGAAACCTACCGGACGATAAGTCATTAGCCCATCAAATTAAGAAAAGAACTCTCTCTTACTCATTAATAAACAATACTTTATACAGAAGGTCTTTCGATCAGATGTGGCTAAGATGTCTCAGTGGGTCCGAAGCTCGTGAAATTGTTAAAGAAGTGCATTCAGAGTTTTGTGGCGCTCATTAGTCAGGCCCGAAGATGAAAATGAAGATTAAAAGGCTAGGGTACTACTGGCCCTCGATGATGACCGACTGTATGAAAATTGCTAAGAGTTGTCAACAGTGTCTTGTGCATAGAGTGGTTCTACATCAACCTCCAAATGTGCTACATCCGATAATCACGTCGTGTCCATTTGAGTGTTAGGGCACAGATATCGTGGGTGTGATAGAACCGCCTTCTTCAAGAGGACATTGCTTCATTCTTGCAGCTACAGATTACTTTTCTAATGGGCAGAAGCAGTACCGCTCAGAGAAGTGAAAGCACATCACTGGCTACAGTTCTTCAAGAATCAAGTCGTCTACCGTTTTGGAGTATCGCACAGAATTATCTCAGATAACGGGTCAGCATTCAGAAGCACGAAGATCAACAATTTTGTCAGAAGACACGGGATCGACTGGCGCTATTGAACGATCTACTACCCAAGAGCGAACGGCTTGGCTGAGGTTCTTAATAAAACTCTCGTCCAAATCCTAAAGAAAACGTTGGACAACAACAAAAGAAATTGGCACGAGAAGTTGTTAGAAGCCTTATGGGCATACAGAACGACTTACAGATCTCCTACTCAGTCTACACCTTACGCTTTAGTGTACGGGTCTGAAGCCGTCTTACCCTTGGAGGTGTAGCTTCCATCTCTCAGAATTGCTGTTGCGAATAAGATAACTACAGAAGAAAATGCCAAATTATGACTAGAAGAACTGGAAAGCTTGGAAGGGAAACGACTTTCACCGCAGCAAAATTTGGAACTGTATCAAGCCAATATGATCCAGGCCCATGATAAACTGGTCCGCCCAAGGACATTCAAAGTCGGTGACTTAGTTCTAGTTCTATTCTTGTACACTGCAAGATAGGAGGTAAATTTGAACCAACTTGGGAAGGGCCATTCGTGGTCGAGACAGTCTACTCAGGAGGTTCCTACCGGCTTATGAATTGCCACGGAGAACGATCTATGCTTCCAATTAATGGACGATATCTAAAGAAGTATTACGCGACCTGATGTTTCGAAGAATGAATTCCCATTCCTAGAAGCACGGGCACAGTAATCAATTGTAACTGGGTCAGAACCCAAAAAACATAAAAATATATGATAAAAATTATTAACAAAAAATATGTTAAAAAAAACATGTGAAATCATAATAATGAAATTTTTATTAGTCTTTCTTCATCTTTTCCTACTCCTATTTAAATTTGAAAGAAATGAATAAAAGCTCTTCATTAATAAATAAATTTTCTTATTGTTCTTGTTCTTAGTACAGCCCCTGATCCTTTCCTTATTTTTCGCAGGGAAATGTCGAACGGGCGGTTGATTCTGAACTTAAAAAATGGCGCGAGTCTAGCACTTGATGAAAAGAGGGTGAGGGAAGGAGCCGTGATTGAGATCGACTCCGATTTCACACTAGCCAGGCTACAATATGAAGAAACCGATTGGACCCCGATAGACCGGGAAGAATTCCACAGCAAGACAGTAATGAAATTGGGTGGTACAAGTCAGCAGTCCACCAGCAAGAAAAGAAAAGCAAACACCGCTCATGCAATGGGAGAGGACAAGAAAGTTAAGTCATTCGTTGCTACAGCATAGGGCAGGCTTATCAGCGTCGTGCCTAGAGAAATTCAAGAAGTAAGGAGAGCTACTCTCACTCCGACCCAACGAAGAAACAAGAACCATCGCATTTGCAAGATGCTAACCCAGCTAGCAGCGGATCAACATGAAGAGACAGCTGCTACCGTCAGTGCAAGCATTTCTAAGAAGCCAGTTCTTTAGGAACCAAAAAAGTGGAGACCAACTCTAAGAATAACAGAAAAGATAAAAGAAATCCTAAGAAGAACGGAAACAGAGTCGGCTCCATGACGCCATGCAGATGTACCAGTTTTGAGGAGTCTTGTTGCGAAAGCAACCCCGGAGGATGTCCTGACAGAGACAAACCCCGAGGAGCCAAGACATGCAGAAGAGCGTGCTGGGATTGAACCATAAATCCCATAGTACGTTACCAGACCCCGTCGATTGCAGATAATTCCAGACTACGAGCTGGAAAGACTGCAACAAAATGAAAAGAAAACCTTTGAATACTTTGAAAGAATCTGACGCAAGAGGATTAATATCTTGGAATGCCTTGAGCTGCATACAAATGTGTTCTCAGATTATGAACAACAGCAAATTGTAGACTGCATCGTTGAACTTCAGAACATGGGTTGAGCTGGCCGCCTAAGGCAAAAGACCTATTCAGAACCTCGAAGATGGATGCCATGAAAAGGAAGAGTTACGATCCAATGCAGGTGTTGCTACAACTTCGTGGTAGACAGAGAAGGAAATCCACCAGGGATACTCCGTCACAGTGAGGTGGATCCGATGCCAAGAATTATTAAGAGAATGGTAAAGAGGATGGTGACATGGAGGGTATTGCCCGCGGACTGCATACCCAATAGCTGAATCATTAAAATCTACAAGGAGGGCGACTGCATACCTCCACATATAGACCATCATGACTTCGTCAGATCTTTCTGTACAGCGTCTTTTGTCAACCAGTACAACATCATGTTCAGATCTGACCTCCGGATTGCAGGCACAGGAGAATTCTGAGGGCCGGTGTAGATACCACTACCGGTAGGTTCCATCTTGGTGTTAAAAGGAAATGGAGTGGATCTAGCTAACCATTGCATTCCAGGCGTGCCTGTTGAACGAATCCCCATCAGAAGGATGGATGACAGAAAAATGTCTTTCCACTTTCAGCCAGATCCAGAGTTAGAGAGCCTTCGGCCTTACGAGCTGTGAGCTACATGAGAGATAACACACCTCCAATGCGTATCCTGACGACATTTCCTGCCAAGGATGGCTTGGAAGGCGATGTTATTGTCCATGTATCTTACTATTCAGACATGGATTTCAACAGATGCTTTTAGAAAAAAGTTGCAAGAATCTTACACAATCCGTTTTGGATTTATGTGGATTGTATGAGATACTGAATTCTCAAAGAAAATATCATAATGTTTTGATCAAGATGTATGATATATTTTCGATAAGATTGGAATGAAAATGACCATGTCATGTTTTACTTTCACCTCTTTTTGTGCAAATTGACTGGGAAACGTCATTACGTTAAATGAACTTTGAACAAAGAACGAAGGAAAAATAAAAATAAATGAGAACTCTCTAAAAAAAATCTTAATGCCAAAACGAACCCCAAGTAAGCGTGAACTCTAAATTGAAAATTAAGCTAAAAATCAAATCACAATAAACGATGAAAACAAATTCCTAAATCTGAAATTCCCCAGCCTCAGGCTATTCCAAACCTTTTCGACTATCCGCAATCTCTTTCCTCTTTTGAGAAAGTCGACTGAGTCTACTGACACAGAACCACAAAATTTTCAATTTGGTTCTGATGGCATGAATTCATATCCTTCGCCAAACATTCAAAATTCGATCAACTCTCCTGGGATGTGAAATACTTTCATGTCTCATTCCAATCTTCCACTAAACTGAAATTTCCAAAAAATCATCCAAACCAAATCAAATACAAACTTCCGAGATTGATACTAAATTTCAATTCTCTCTTTAGAGACTGGTACCAAATTCCAGTTCTCTCCTTTCGAGGTCGGTACCAAATTCCGACTCTCTTCCGAGATTGATACCAAATTTCAATTCACTCCTTTGAGACTGATACCAAATTCTAGTTCTCTCCTTTCGAGGTCAGTACCAAATTCTGACTCTCTTTCCGAGATTGATACCAAATTTCAATTCTCTCTTTCGAGACTGGTACAAAATTCCAGTTCTCTCCTTTCGAGGTCGATACCAAATTTCGACTCTCTTTCGAGATTGATACCAAATTTTAATTCTCTCTTTTGAGACTGGTACAAACTTCCAGTTATCTCCTTTCGAGGTCAGTACCAAATTCTGACTCTCTTCCGAGATTGAAACCAAATTTCAATTCTCTCCTTTGAGACTGGTACCAAATTTTAGTTCTCTCATTTCGAGGTTGATACCAAATTCTGACTCTCTTTCCGAGATTGATTCCAAATTTCAATTCTCTCTTTTGAGACTGGTACCAAATTCCAGTTCTCTCCTTTCGAGGTCGGTACTAAATTTTGACTCTCTTTCTGAGATTGATACTAAATTTCAATTCTCTCTTTCGAGACTGGTACCAAATTCCAATTCTTATTTCGAGATCAGTGCCTAAATTATGATGCTCATCCTTTTCAATCAATACTTAAACTCTGACTCTCACTTCGAGGCTGGTACCTAAATTCTAGTTCTCTTTGTAAATCTCGAGGTTGGAACCTAGGTTCCAATTCTCATTTCAAATTCAGAATTTTCTTGAATCGATTTTAAATTAGACTTCAATCGAAATTGAAACTTGGAACAAATCAAAATCCAAACTCAACATTAAAACTTGAAATAGAAAATGAAGCGAAATCTAAATCAAACTTCTCAAGATCTCGTGATCTGGAATTCACCTCCTTTTCTTTTCCCCAGCGAGAGTTCAATGATTTTCAGTCTTGGAGATTTACCTGATATTTCCCAACTGAAATTTTTTTTATGCTTCGTTCTATGCGTGTCGCTTAGACGTTTGTGTTGGTTTTGTTGATATTTTTGGTCAACACCAATACGTGCGGTGTGCTCCATCAGCACACCACACCTATTGTGGGTCCATTTGTTCATCTCATTTTTGATGAGGTCTGATCTCCCTCCTTAGTACTTAGGATCTAGCCTTAGGATTTCCCTTTGACTATCCTAGAGGACTAGAGATGGAATCCACCACTAAGAAATTTAAACCACTTCTTAACTCCCTTTAAACCCCACAAGTTTGATTGTAAACCCCTAAACCACTTGGAGGGTTAAGATCAAATGTGGAGGTTTAAAGGATGAGTTTCCTACAGGACTCTATGGCCTTAGGACTACCCTGGATGGGTCTGGTCTGGTGAGGGTTGACATGCACACACACTACACTCTCACACACATTCCAACCCTAAAACCACACCTATACCCAATTTGACTTCCCGACTCATGTAGGTAATTTATGTGGATGGACCTCAACCCCTAAGCCCCTGGTTAAGAGGGTTAGGAACAACATATTGAGTGGCTAAGATGAGTCCTCTCATGGCTTTTGTGAGCTTAATATGGCTTCACGACTCAATCAAATGGTTTCATTTCACTCACACTTAATCAATCTTCACTTTTCCAAGATTTCAATTTTTGACCCCCGGGGCCCTAAACCCACCAAACCTACCAAATGCCCTTGAAATTGCCCAAAATTTGCTTAATTGCCTAAATTACCCAAAATTCCTCAAAATCAATCCTAAAAATTTCCCCCCACTCAAATTGTTCATCCTTGGTCAAATATACAAGAATTTTCAAAATACCCCCCCAATATCTTCCAAATACCTAAAATACCCTTTTAACCCAAAAATCCAAAAATTCCAAAAAATTCCCATAAAATTATAAAAATCCCAAATATTTCCAATTTCATTTTGTTAAACTACACCATAAGCCAATTTTGTAAATTTAGCCAACTTTTACCAAAACTCCTAATTTGACCTATTTTTAACCTAAGAGAGCCCAATGTCCAACCAAACCACTCCAATTGACCTCAATTTTGATCCAATCCAATCCTAAGCTTCAATTTAATATCCCCAATACCAATTTAGACCAAATACAAACCTAATTTCATCAACATGTGGATCCAATTTCAATTTTAAGCTTAAAGCCCAATTTTGGCCCATGACTTAAACTTAGCTCAAACCAACCCTACTCAACTCCAATTAACCCCAAATCTTTTCCTAAACCTTCCTAACATCCCCACAAACAAAACACTAACTTCATTTGCCCAAAATTTGAACCCAAACTCCACCCAAACCTAACCCAAACCAAAAATCTCCAATTTGGCCTAAATCAATCATGAACCCAAATGAGCCCAAATCCCAAAATCAAAGCCCAACCAAAATTGAAAAACTCTTTGTCACACCCCCATAAACATTTTTCAACATTAATTTTACATCAAACCCAATATTGGCCCAACCTTAACCCAAGTTAGCCCAATTTGATCCACTTTGGCCTCATTACCAAAAATACCCAAATTAAACCCAATTCAACACAAAATCACCCCAAACTTGTTCCAAATTACTCATGACGACATCCTTAAACCAATCTCAACATTTTTTTGACACAACCCAGCACTAATTTTCATCCATCAATTTATTTCAAAACCTAAAAGCCCACTTCCTTAAACCATTTCAAAAGCCCATCCAAAATGATTTCAAAAAGTCCAAGACTTATTCCAAAGCCCACATGAGGTTTCCTCTCATCATCCCTTTGACTTAAATCATTCCTTAAGTCCAAAACCCATCATTTTGAATAAACCAAAATAGCAT
The DNA here is from genome assembly GCA_022702705.1 of Papilionanthe hookeriana x Papilionanthe teres. Classification (NCBI taxonomy): domain Eukaryota; kingdom Viridiplantae; phylum Streptophyta; class Magnoliopsida; order Asparagales; family Orchidaceae; genus Papilionanthe; species Papilionanthe hookeriana x Papilionanthe teres. The sequence continues at coordinate 90,899,194 of CM040422.1, forward strand.
CATGACAAAACCAATCCAAAAAATCCAAAGTTTTCAAAAATTCCAAATAACATTTTTATGAAATTGACCAAAGCTTTTCCCAAGCCAAATGGAGCCATGAAGTCATGCATAAGCCACATACAAGCCATGAAAAGCCCCTTTACACCTCACCAAGCCATTAATGGAACAAAAAGGGGGGGTCTTTCTTAAGCATTCATTAAACATTTTAAACCTCATTTATGTTACACTTTAACCAAATTTAGCCACATCACCTTGGATGGGTACTTCACCACTCTTTCCTAGTTGACCCAAGTGACTTTCTCTTCAACCCAAACCAGCCTTAGGGAGGTGCACCTAGCCTAAACCATGACTTGACTAAATTGAGCCCAAAATGAACTCTCCCCCATTCCATTTGAATCAATCCCTTTACACATGGCCAAAGCTAATTGTTTGCACCAAACCCCAACCTTGACTCCCCTGATCATGATAGTGTCCCATGCTAGAGCGCCAGCCACCACAGCCACCGGAAAACATCAGGATGATAGCACTCATTTGAGTCAAAAAATTCAAACCCACTAGCTGAGTTATCCCAATCCAAATGGACACCTTGGCTGTTCTTCTCCTCCCCTGAGTAGCTACTCCCAGCCTCCAATTTCCCCTGAGAAGCCCTCTAGCCAGCTCTAATTAAACTCCACCCCCTCTCAGCCAAAAGAGGTGCTGAACAAAACCATAGGAAAACTCTGCCAAAATTGCTTCAAACTCTTCTCCTAACCCAGAGCAATGATCCCTACTGTCTCTTTGCCCTAATCTTCATTAACAGAGCTCAATTTCTCAGCTCAAAATCTAACCAAAAACAAGACACTTCACCACAGTGAGCCAATCCTTAAATCAATTGACTCTACACCTTCACCAAACCAAGAGAAGAAGTTCCGCAGTAAAAGCTCCTTCTCCAGGCCAGCCATTTCTTCTATCGGCCAAGCTTTGAAATCGGGCTTGGTGGAAATCGGGTCTAGGCAATTCACGAGAGCCAGAGACTTCATCTGGAGCTTCCTTGGGTTCAATCGAAGGTGTCATAACTCTCTGATTGAAGCTTCACTTCTCAGAGCAAAGGTATGGACCTCTTCTTCCTCCCGAGCCTCTGTGAGTTCTCCATTTTGTTTGGCTCAATTTCATAGCATGTTAGCCGTATAGATGTGTGCGTCTTGTTGAGACGAATCCATACAGCATAAGAACATGAAATTTGGTTAAGTATTGAGGGAGATCTTAGGGTTTTAGTGTGGACGGCTCTCGGGACACACCAGCCGGAGACAATGACCAGGAACCGTCTGATCGTGCGTGTATCGAATGGACGATCCATATTGCGCCGGACCGGGGAACGAGACATGAACCGCGAGCCACGTGGCGCTGAATCAGATGGCCGCGTCGAATAGGGAGGCCCCGCGTGGGCCTTCGATCCGCCGTAGGTTGATGCGGCGCTGACTGGGTTAAGTAGGAAATTAGGGTATTTTCTGATTTATTTAAATGCCCAGAACATAAAAAATCCATATCTTTGTGTTGAAAAATCACAAAAATAAAATAAAAATACCCTCTTGCTCAGTGAACAGAGGAGAACAATGTGGAAAAATAATTAAGTTATTTTGATGAGTATTTTATTTTTAATTAATAATTTACTGATTTTAGTATTTTAATTCTCCATGCATTTATACAATTCACCATGGCATGAGACCATAGGGCTTTTGTAACCTCTGTTCTTGGGAACATTCACTGAATTTTCCAAGGCCAAAGGCCATCTCTATGGCAAGATATTTATTTTTCAAATTCATGCATTTGTTTTGTCATTTTAATTCCAGCAATTAGCATGTTGCTTAGAAAATTCAAGGAAAATTTAGAGAGGTATCTTATGACCAGAGGACCCTAGGAAAATTTTGGTTTGGTTTAATTCCTTAAGAATAATCCTAATTGGTCTAAACACCCAAAATTAAATTTTAATTAATTAGGATTAACTACACATCAAAATCACTTGAAAACAATTCTCCACTGTCACTTAGGATGTAGAGAAGCTCACATAAAAATTTGATGTCAATTAAAAATAATTTAACCCATTAAATGAATTATTTAAGTTGTATGACCACTTTTAAAATTAAAAAATTCATAAAACCTAAATTACACTTCAAAAATTTACCAAAATGATTTTGAGGGCTCTCTAATATCAGACGAGTCTAAAAAAATTAAAATTGGAATTTTCTAAAAATTTTCATTTTTAGTCTTTTTTTAATATTTTAATAATTAAAGAATAATAAAAATCACAAAAATATTAAAAATCATAAAAATGTTCAATTTTGCCTCCTAATTACTTAGGAATAAACCAAATATTTTTCTCACGTCTATAAGTTAAGAAATTGAATTTTAAAGGCTTAAGACAATTTTTAGTATTAAAAAACGAATTTCCCCACATTTTTACTAAATTAATTCTAATAAATCAAAGAAAAATCAAAAAAATATAAAATTTGCTTCTCTAAACTCCTTAAGGTCATAGAGATTTATGAAAAATATTAAATTCATTTTTTATATTTAATTTTATTTTATAATTAATTAATACTATAAAAATCAAAATAATTATAATAAATAAAATATAATTCAAAAAATCACCAAAATTAGTCTAATTGGTCCTCTGTTAAGTAGGGACATATCATAATTTTCTGAAGGATAGGAACCTAACCTTGGTCACGTTGTTGAATTTTCATTGAAAACCCTCATTTTCCAGCAAAAATAAATATATAAATTAAATTAAATTCAAAAAAATCACATTTTCTCCTCTAATGTCTTAGTTGACATATGAGTGAAGTGACATAAAAATTTTGAGTTCATTTGAGCTTAATTTGATGTGTTATGAAATAAATAAGCCTAAAGGGGCATAAAGATAATTAAAGACTTTAACCCTAATTAAAATTTAGGTCTAATCAAAAAGGGAGGGTAGAATATTTGATCTTGTTTTTCTCTTGGGAGATTGAAACTTAAGTAACTAAGAGGTAGAAACCTATTAATCATCTTGAAAACATTTAAAGTAAACCTTCATTAATTAAGTGATATGAATTTTGGAAGAATAAATTAAAATTTGGATTATTAAGGTTAGGGATGTGACTTAAGAAGATACCAATTCTTTAATTTAAAGTTCCTAATTGAATTAATTCAATGATAATTAATCCTTAATCACTTCTAAAATAATGATTGAAATTAATAATTAAAAAGAGAAATAATCCTTAATTAAATTAAAACTTAAAACATTAAATGATTTAATAATCAAATTAAAATAAATCAAAACCATTTAGAACTAATTAATTAATAACTCTTAATTAAATTAAAGCTCAAAACATTAAATGATTTAACAACCAATTACAGATAAATTTTAAACATTTAAAATTATTTTGAAAATCACTTAAAAAAATAAACTTAAAACAAATTTGAAACCTTAAGTAATCTCAAAACAATTCATAATTAAAAATATGAAAATCAAACTAATTAAAATCAACATAAAGTATCACAGTTAATCCAAATCAAGTCATCAAAATTTAATAAAAATAAATAATTTAAACACCTCTTTCAACCTAAGCAAATTTAAAATAATAAAATGAATCTGAAATATTAAGATCATTTAAAATATAATGATTTAATCGTATTAAAATGACTTGAACACTATTCCAAACTTAAAATTATTAATCAAAGTTTTATAACTAAACCAAATCACTTTAAATCATCAATTCCAATTTTAAATTAAGAATTGTTAAAATCTTTAACAAACTAATTTGCCCCTAAAGGCTTTCATTATCATAACTCTTAAATGGAGCATCAAGTGACAAGTCACCTTACTCATCGGATAATTAAATGTCCAAGTTCACTGAGCAAGAAGCAAAACTTAACTAAATTCTTGGATGATTAATTCACCTGTACAATGAAGTTCATTTGGACTCAAAATAATCTCAGAAGTATTGAGAAGATGTTTAGGACTCATCCTAAGCACTTTCTCAATATGATGATATGTTTTAGAAGAACAACTGAACTTAGTTGTTCTTTGATGAAGAAAATCATCCTTAACAAAACACAAGAACCTAGACATCATAAAAAATGACTAGCAATAGGATTAGGAATTTGGTAGACAACCAGAACTTCCCTTAGCTTTTCCTAGGTGCTTTCCTTGAAATATATAAATGCTCTGACATGTGTTTCAAGCGCAGTTTGGGATGACGGGAAGACCCTTTAGGTACGCTTTTATTTTATTGTAACTTACTTACATGTACACTTTACTTTTCTTGCATGTTAAACAAGAATGTCACCCTGCATGAAAACTGAAACTTTTAGGATACCACAAAAATAAACCCAAAACTAAATTAAAAATCAACACAAGATAAAATTCACCACCACAACATTCAAAATATAAAACAAGTCAAAATTTAATCACACATAGAATAACAAAACTACAACTACAACTAAATTAAAACGTCTCGTTGGATGATCGGGAATACCTCGGATGATGTAACCCACCTGTTGCTAACGAGATTTCCCACGGTCTAAATGAAAGTGTGGAACTCATTCAGTTGAGTTTAGCAAATTCATTTGGACTAAGTGAATCCGATGAAAATAACGGTGCCGAGATGAGGGAACCGTGGGATCTTAATCCGTTCTGTTTAACGAACTTTAAGATTTTTTTAATTAAAACATTAAAATATTTGGACTTTAAGATTTCTTTAAACCAAAACACTTTTATTATCTCCTGATTTTCACTTTCTAAAACCAAACCTCTGCAACAACAAGGAGCTTGGAGCATAGTGGGTAGCACGGTCATCGTCGTCAACAAAATTGGAATCTACATCAACAAAACCTTTCTTAGAATTAAATAACAAAGCCATAGGATTTCGAGGTAGTTTGCTTAGTGCAACATAAATCCTCAACTCTTCGTTAGGCATTTGCATAATCATGTTATGCAAATTAAATCCTAACCGGTCTTCATATTCTGAGGAAGTCGTTCGGTACGACATAAACCCTCACATCTTCGAGGCTATTTGTATGATCATATCATACTAGTATAAGTCCTAATTAATTAAAATTGGCAGGATTGCAACATGAAATAAACTCTTAAATTAAAAACCAAACAATATGATAGTTTGAGAAGTCGCCAAGATTCTACTTGGATCCTCAGCTTCTCCAACTTTTCTTTCATTGGATTCCTAAAATAACTGTTCCAAATTTGAGCTATTCTCTATTGAAATTTCCAAACCTAATTGTTTGAAAACCTTAAGCTTTGAAATTCTTGAGAGCAAAACCACTGATCATTATCGAGAGTTTTCTTAAGTGATTCCCGTCACTTAAGATGTAATTAACTATAGGGGCTTGTCCTTATACGGAACTTTAAGAACCTAGGTAATATAAACCCTACTTAATTCCTTTATATTAAGCAGGGGAATTTGTCGGCTTATAAAATTGGTTCGCAGAAAGAAGGAATGTCACAAATCTTCTAGTTTATTTAATCGAGCCCCATCATCAAGCAGTGTGCCGATTCTTCGAGATAGATACACGGTTTGTGGTGTGGTGCTCGTTTATATAAACTATCTGGGATGTGAGATCGGTTTGATTTCATAGCTTGGGAATCCAAAGAGAGAGAATGATAAGGGAAAATACAGCTCTAAGAGGAATCTTGGTGATTTCCCAAAATATCCTATTGATTGGCTTCGATTTGAGGTATTTATTTGATGTTTCATCCTGTCAATTTTATTATTTATGGCTTACATCTACTTGATACTATGCATCTAATTTTCTTAAGGAGCTTGGCAACGGAACATCCTCTTTTCTCAGCTAATCTCTAAATAATTGTACAGACTTGAGTGACGGGTGTGGGCCTCTCCCTCACCTCATCACGACCATGGGGTGACTACAGAGTAGCAGCAATCCTGTGGAGGCTTTCATCTCTGGTAGTATCAACCAATGGGTGAAACTGACTCCCTCGAAGTAGCGGAGTGGTCTCCGGTAAACTGAGTTCCTCCTGGTGAGGAATCTCATCAATCACAGGAAAAATTATAGCTGGTTGTCGGCATATTTTTAGGTTTGTGTTGTATTTTGAAAAGGGGGTCGCCTACAGAAGTCGTCGGCTAATTTTAAAGTTTTAAATTTAATTCAAATATATATATAATTTGGAAAGTAGCATTTAATTTTTTTAAATAATTTTAAGTTTGAAAATTTAACTATTCTAAACTTCAACTACTCACCTATTAGATTTCCTATTACCACATTTTCTTGAGGATCCTACCTTTTAAAAGTCATGAAAATAATATTTCGTAATCTAAATCAAGAGTTTTCTTAGGTGATTTCAGTTATTTAAGATGTAATTAACTATAGAGGCTTGCCCTTATAGGAAACTTAAAGAACCCAGATTAATACAAACCTTATCTAATTTGTTTTTATTATATAGAGGAAGTTATTGGTCAACATAAAGGTTCGCAGACCAAACAGATGTTATAGACCCTTTAGTTTATTTAATCGAGCCTCATTATCGAGTGATGTGCTTGCTCTTTAGGGTAGATTCATAACTTGTGATGTAGTGCTCGTTTATTTAAACTATAGCGTACATAAGATCAGTTTGATTTCACATTTTAAAAATAAAATTGATATTTTATGAAATTACATTACATATTAAATTAAAATCTACTTTAAACTGGGCATCGGGATATTCTTTTCGTCGACCGAAAATTTCTAAATCCTCTAACAAACGACAATTGGTTATATAATAATATCATTAGAATTCCAATTGTTAATAAGGGTGAAAATTTGAGACTTATAAATTAAGAGGTATAGGATATTCAAAATCTTTAAAAGAAATCAACTCTACCAATTATTGTAAGGTTAAAAAAGTGTAAAAGCCTGGTTTAAAAGAAAAATCAAAACAAGTGGCTAGAACTCCTTATAAACAAGCTTGAGGTGGACCTATGATCCACAGAAATTTGATAGCTTTTTAATGTTCATTTCATACCTTTTTTTGATGATATTGCACTTTAAAGAAATGTATTTTTCATGATTTCATGTAGGTACAATGATTTTAGGCCTTTGGAGCAAAAGGAAGTAAAAAAGGAGCAAATTTGGAGCAAAATGGAGCAAAATGCATTTTATTGAACTAACACTGAATGGCGCTGTCACTAGTGCTACACCGCGCCAATTTACTGAGAGTTTTGACCAGAAGGCAGAAAATAGCGCCAAACGACGCTTTATCCTGCACCGGACCGCGCCGTATCCTGAATTTAAAAAAGATTCAATGTGTTTGGCCAGATTTTGGAGGGTTGCTTGAAGAAACGCTTGGGAAATCAGTTTTGGTAGAATTTAAATTGTTTTGGAGCCAAGTTTAGAGAGGGAGAGAGAGTCTTTAGTGTGAGGGAGTTAAGAGTGAGTGTGTCTTTTCATTTTGTTGAATGTAGAGAGTCCATCTAGGGTTTGTGTGTGTTCTCTTCTAAGGAGTGTAGGAGGAGAGAAAAAGTGAGAGATTTCTTCTTCCTTACTCATCTAAAGAGAGAATTTTATATTTTTGTGAAGAAAGAAGACGAGTCAAAGGAATTCCTTGAGATTCGCTTGAGGAAGAGTTTGAGATAAGTTGTCTATTCTTTACTCTGTTTGTATGACGTTGCTTTTATATATAAAATCCATATTTTGTCATCTTTTCCTCGTGATTCTTGAATAGATTTCTTTGTCTTCATCCTTTTCATGTGATCTGTTGATGTTGTGATATGAAAATGATGTGATGATTTATTATGAAAAATTTTTGATGACCTTTTAACTTTGTACTTTATTTACTTTTTGATCTGGCCAATTAAATTGTTAAAACTTGTTGGGAAACATATGTTCCAAAAGTATTATGAGTTTCATAACAAAAGTGAAGGTCATATTCAATGTCCATGAATGAGTGATGTAGTTCATGGGGGTTAAGTGCAAATAAATAGAGAAATATATTTTGATGGGCGTAGAATTGAAGATTTTAGAGTGTCTGGGTAAAATCCCCAATTTGGTCACAGGGTTTGGAAACCAAAGTGAGAGTTAGCTTTCAGGGGAAGGGAAGTGGGAGCTCTAGAGTGAGAGCCAGTATCCTCCCAGCTTAACCACGGATTTAGGGACCTAACAAGACTAGACAATGTTCTTTATGCACTTTGAAGAGGGTAAAGAATATGAATGCTCCTATTTGGCACAATACATTTGCATCACTGATCTATGTTACTAAATCATTACATTATTATTGGAAAGGAGGAAGATTATTTCTTACAATTGAACTTTTGTTATAAATTTAGTCTTGTGTTAGTTAACTTGCTAGAAAGTTAGAAAGTACTTTTGTAGAATTGGTAAATGCAACTGTTTGTTCCTATTTTAATATTAGTATTTACTTGCAATTGTGTTGTGATTCATGAAGTGCTTTCTGTGCTACATTATAAAATTAACTGCCTCCTTGTGGGATCGATAACTCGGACTCCATTAGAATCCTATATTAATTGTGATACGTATACTTGTGTTTAATTATGTGACTCAATAGAAAACTAAAGCAATATATATATATATATATATATATATATATATATCTGAGTTCATAAATTTTGACAAATTAAAAAAGTCGCAACAAGTTTTTGCCTTCGTTGCCGGGGAGGTAACTTTTAAAATATAATTTGTGGTATTTGAAAGCATATATTTGAATTACAAGTCATATTTTTGTGTGTTTGTTTATTGTTAGTGTGCTTATTTTGATTGTAAGAATAGTATCAGATCTATAGGTTTAGTGCCTTACGATCTGAATTAGAGCGTACTATTAGAAAAATTCAAAAAAATAAAAATAATCTGAAAATCCTCAATAAATGGTGAACAATTGAGCACTCAAAATAATCAAAATGAAAATATATCAAGACCTTTAAGAGATTATGCTAATCCAACAACAGATGAAATTGACTTAACTATCTAAAACCTTAATGTTGCTGCTAATTCATTTGAGCTTAAGCCTGTTATTATCCAAATTGTACAGAATGAACAATTTGGTGGAACACCTAATGCAGATCCTAAGTTACATCTCGCTAGTTTTCTAGAAATATGTGTTATCTTTAAATACGATGGAGTGTCAAACGATGTTGTTGTCGGCCATTTTTTTATTTTAATTTAAGTATATATACATATATATATATATAGTTTTAAATAGTTTAAAAAATATTATTTGATTTTTAAAAACACGAGACTAAACTGATCCCATATCTTTAATTGTTCAAATAATTGAACGTCGCACCGTAAACTATGTGTTTATCCTGAGGAATAGACACGTTGTTTAATAATGTGGTTCAATTAGATAAACAAGTGACTTTATAACATCCATTTGGTCTGTGAACCATTTTTATTTGCCAATAAATTCCCCTATTTAATATGAAGAATTAAATACAGTTTATATTAAGCTGGATTTTAAAATTCCCAATAAGGGCAAGCCCCTATAGTTAATTACATCTTAAATGATGGGAATCACATAAGAAAACTCTCGATAAAGATCAGTGGAAGGATTTGATTTTGGAATTTCAAAAGGAATTGGATCAAATTTGGAACATTTTATTTTGGAAATCCAATGGAAGGAAGATAGAGGATGTCACGGATTCGAAGAGAACATCGGTGACTTCCCAACTATCCTATTTGTTTGGCTTCAATTTAAAGAGATAATATTTGATATTTCAAACTTGCTAATTTTAATTAATTAGGACATATATTTTTATGACATAATCATATAAATAGCCTGAAAAATAGGAAGGTTTATGTCGTAACGAACGACGACCTCGGAGTCCTAAGACGAGTTTAGGCTTATGTTGCATAATATATTTTATGCAAATTCCTAAAGGAAGTTGAGGATTTATGTCGCACTAGGCGAACAACCTCTAAATCTTATGGATTGTTGTTTAATTACAAAGGAAAGAAAAGGCGACGAAGACGATTGTGTTGTCTACCGGGCTTGCTCCGAGTTCCTTGTTGTTGTAGAGGTTTAGTTTAAGAAGTGACAATCAAGTGATGAGAGAAGTTTCATGGTCTAGAGGTTGAGTTTCAAATTTAATTTCTAAGTTTTATTAGGGGAAAAGTTAAAGTTCATTAAGTAGAACCGGTTAAGATCCCACGGTTCCATCATCCCGACACCGCTATTTTCATCGGATTCACTTAGTCCAAATGAATTTGTTAAACTCAACGGAATGAGTTCAGCACTTTCATTTAAACCGTGGGAAATCTCGTTAGCAACACGTGGGTTACATCATCCGAGGTATTCTCGATCATCCAACGAGACGTTTTAATTTAATTGCAATTATAGTTTTATTTGTTTTGTTTGTGATTAAATTTTGAGTTGTCTTATATTTTGAATGTTGTGGCGGTGAGTTTTATCTTGTAGTGATTTTAATTTAGTTTTGGTTCCAGTTTTGTGGCTATCCTAAAGGGTTTTAGTTTTCACGTAGGGTGACATTGTTGTTTAACATGCAAGCATACAGGAAAGGAAAGTAAAGTTTAGTGCGGGTAAGTAAATTGTAATAAAATAAAAGCGTACCCGGCGGGTCTTCTCGTTAATTCTAACTGCACTTGAAACACATGTTAGGGCATTTAAATATTTAAAGAGAACACGTAGGTAAATCTAGGGGAAGGCTCTGGTTGTCTACCAAATCCTAGTCCTATCTCTAGTTAATTCCTAAGGCGTGTTTGAGGATGATTTTCTTCAGTAAAGAACAATGAAGTTCAATTGTTCTTCTAAAACATCCCATTAGGTTGAGAAAGTGCTTAGGACTGGTCCTAAACATCTTTTCAATGCTTCTGAGATTATGTTAAGTCCAAATGATTTTCATTATATGGATGAATTGATCATCCAAGAATTTAGTTAAGTTTTGATTCTTGCTCAATGAACTTGGATATTTGATTATCATATGAGTAAGGTGTCATTTCATTTGATACTTCATTTATAAGTTATCAGGGTGAAAGCCTTTAGGGGAAAATTAGTTCATTAAAGGACTTAACCATTTTTAATTAAAGTTGAATTGATGATTTAAAATAGTTCAATTTAGTTGTAAATTTTCAGGTTGATTTTTTAATGTTTTAAATTATTTAAGTTGAAAAAGGTGTTTAAATTATTTGATTCCATTAAATTTTTAATGATTTAAGTTTGTTTTAACTTAATTATAATATTTTAGATTAATTTTAATTGGTTTAATTTAGTTATAATATTTTAATTATAGATTGCTTTTAAATTAATCTCAATATTCCAAATTTATCTTAACTTTGGTTTTGAATGATTTCAAATTAGCATCAATATTTTAAGTTTGTTTTAATTTGATATTAGAACATTTCAAATTAATTCAAATATTTTAAGCTTTTAATTTAATTGTAAGATTTCAAGATCATTTTCTTTGTTAATTATTAGTTTTAATCATCATTTTTAGAGTTCCATTAATTAAGGGTTAGATAGTATTGAATCAATCCATTGATTAGGGGTTCAATTTAATGAATTAGAATCTTCTTATATCACATCCCCTAATCTTAATATTTCATACCTTAATTAACTTCCAAAGTTTTAACAACTTAATTAACTAAGATTCGTTCTTTAATGTTAAAGGTGATTAATGGGTTTCTATCCCTTAACTCCCTAAGTTTCAATCATGCAAGAGGAAAATTAAGATCAAATGTTTACCCTTTTCTTTGATTAAGCCTAAATATTAATTAAGTCTAAAGTTCCTTAATTACCTTTATGCCCTCTTAAGCTTGTTCATCTCATAACTGACTAAATTAAGCTGAAATGAATTTGAAATCTTTATGTCACCTCACTCACATGTCAAATAACACATTAGAGGAGGAAATGTAATTTTTCTAATTTCAATTTAATTTATATAATTATTTTTGTGAAAAATACGAATTTCTAATGAAAATTTGACAACATGACCAAGATGAAGTTTATATCCTAAGGAAAATTATGGAAGGTTCTTAGGACCACTTGGACTAATTTTGGTGATTTTTTGAATTTTATTTTATTTATTAATATTATTATATGTTTTGGAGTGTTAATTAATTATAAAATAAAATTTAGGTAGAAAATTAGGTTTTATATTTTTCTTAAATCTCTCTGATCTCGAGGAACTCAGAGAAATAAAGTTTATATTTTTCTGAGTTTTCTTTGAATTTTTAGATTTATTTTAGTGAAAGGGTTCAAAAATCCATTTTTTAATATTAAAAATTACCCTAAGCCTTTAAAATTTAATATCTTTACTTAGAGACTTAGGAAAAATATTTGGTTGGTTCCCAAGTGATTAGGAAACCAAATATGACATTTTTGTGAATTTTAATATTTTTATGATTTTCATAATTTTTTAATTATTAAAATATTAAAAAATAGGTTAAAAATAAAAATTTTTGGAAAACTCCAATTTTAATTTTCTTAGACTCCTCTGACTTCAAAGAACTCCCAAAATTGATTTGGTGAATTTTTTAGTTATATTTTTGGTTTATTGAATTTTTTAATTTCAAATATAGCCATATAACTTGAATAATTCATTTAATGGGCTAAATCTTTTCCAACTAACTTGAAATTTTATTGTGGGGTTCTCTTGATTTTAAAGAACAGTGGAAAATTGATTTCATGTCATTTTGATGTGTGGTTACTCCAAATTAATTTAATTTCAATTTTAGGGTTTTGGCCAAATTACGGTTATTCTTAATGAGTTAAATCAAATCATAATTTTTCTAAGGTCCTCTGGTCCAGAGATACTTCCTATAATTTTTCTAGATTTTTCTAAGCAATATACTAATTTTCAAAATTAATTCATTAAAACACACACCTAAACTTGGAAAATATGGATCTCTGTCTAGAAGTCTCCTCTGACCTTGGAAAATTCAAGGAATGTTCCCAAAGATAGTGCGAACAAAATCCCCATTGTCCCAAGCCATGGTAAATTATGCATGCTAATGGAGAATTCAAATACTCAGAACAGCGCTTAATTAACTAAAAATTAAAGACTCAAAAAAATAACTTGATTCTTTTCCACATTATTCTCCTCTGTTCACTGAGCAAGAGGGTATTTTTCTTTTAATTTTTAGATTTTTCTTTGCAAAGTTATGCATTTTTAAAGTTTCTGGAATTTTAATCAATAAAAAATCCTTAATTTCCTACTTAAGTGACTCAGCGCTGACTGGATCCTGCATCAGATGGAAAGCACATGCAGCGCGATTTGATTCGGCACCGCCATCTGAGTCAGCACACGCTTTGCGTACAGGGCTCCCGTGCGACTTGATCTCCGCCGTCCGTTCGTTACACGCGCCATCCAACGTTGGTTGGTCATCGTCCCCATCTGGTTTAACCCGAGAGCCATCCATGCTAAAACCCTAAGATCTAGCTCGAGACTCAACCAAATCAAGCACGGTTGGTCTCTATCGACGCGTCTAGCCTAGACGGACACATCTATACGGCTAACATGCATTGAAAATGAACGGAATAAAATAGAGAATCTATGGAAGCTCGGGAGGAAGAAAAGTTCAATACCTTTGCTCTGAGTGGTGAGGCCTCAATCAGAGATGCTCAGCACATTCGTTGGAGTTCCAGAAGCCTACGGATTGAACCCCTGGTCGTGGAGAATTGCCTAAACCCGAGTTTGTCCAAACTTGATTTGGAGCTTTGGCCGATAGAACAGATGGGTGGCCTAGTGAGGGGGATTTCACTGGGGAACTTCTTCTCTTGGTGTGAGGATGGTGTGGGTGCAGTTAATTTGAGTTTGGTGGAGTTTCTGAGGATTTCATGTTTCTTGGTTGAATTTCAGCTGAGAAATTAGGCTCGACTGGTGGGATTCAGGGCAGGAAGACAGTGGGGATCAAGTTCTATTGGCTAGGGCTTGATTCGGGATCAATTTGGGAGGGATTCGTGAAGAAATTTTCAGCACACAAAACTTGGCCTTGAGGGGGGCATTTTACAGCCATGATCGGATAGGGGAGCACAGGGTCAGGCAATGAGTGCCCTAGGCCACTTAGGGTGAGGGCTGAGCAAGGTAGGTGGCTGGTGAGGGGATTTTCACGATGGAACTTCTTCTCTTGTTGTGGGGATGGTGTGGGTGCAGTTAATTTGAGTTTGGTGGAGTTTCTGAGGATGCCTATTTCTGGCCTAAATTTCAGCTGAGAAATTAGGCTCGGTTGGTGGGATTAAAGGTAGGAGAACAGTGGGGATCAGGTTCTCTTGGCTAGGGCTTGATCTGGGAGCAATTTAGGAGGGATTCATGCAGAAATTTTCAGCAACCAAAACTTGGCTCTGATGGGGGCATTTTATAGCCATGGCCAGAGAGGGGAGCTTATGGCGAGGCAATGAGTGCCCTGGGCCGCTTAGGGTGAGGGCTGAGTAGGGCAGGTAGCTAGTGAGGGGATTATTCACTGCCAAGCTCTAATTTTGAGTTTTAAGCCCATGGGGACTGCTCGGGAGTGCCTGTTCCGGCGGCTTGGGTGGCAGGTAAGGACTGACAGGCGATTGGCAGAGCTGAGGAGGAGTGAAGGAGGAGTTCAGTGCCATTAAACCTGGCAGGGAGGTTGCTTAAGGGAAGTTTAAGGATGTGACTTAGCCTTAGCCAAGTGGCTAAACCCAATGGTCCAAAGTGGTGGACCATTGTTCCATGGCTCATGCGGCTTGGGTTGGACCAGTTCAAACCCACCCTAGGAGGACTAGGGTTAGCTGTCATGGAGTTGGTTTGGTCCAATTTGACTTAGTTTGGTTTAATTTGGATCATGTGTTCACATGGGTTGATTTTGGTTTAGGTTGGAGTAGGTTGAGTTTGGATTTGATTTGAATCAAATTGATTGATCAAAATGTTTTAAATGATTTTCAAAAAGCTTATGGAAGAGGTTTGGAGTGAATTGGGATTGATTTAGGAAGTTAATTTGATGGATTTTGGTGGTTTGGTCAATTTGGGTCACCATGGGTTAAGTTGGATTTAGGTTTGATTAGAGCTTAGCTAGAGCTCAATTAATTGTTCAAAATGATGTAGGTGATTGTTATGAAAGGTTTTGGATAGAAATTGGGTGGAGATTTTGAGTTTAGGGGATTTAATTTGGAGATTTTAGGCCATGTGACAACTTTAGCACAAATTTGGGGATTTTGGTTTCAAGTGATTTTGAGTGGGATTTTAATAAAAGTTTTGGCCAAATAATTATTGTTTTTTGGCATAATAATGTGTTATGAAGGTTTTAGAACAATTTTGGGGAGCATTTGAGTTGAATTGGGTTGAATTTCGGCACACTTGGGTTCATGGGCAATTTAGGGCAAAAATTGAGCATTTTGGCTTAAATAGGACTTGGGTGAGGTTAGAGTTTGGATTGGGGGCAAATTGATGTTTTAATTTATTTTTGGAGGTGTTAGGGAGAGTTTAGAGTTTGGTTTGAGAAAAATTAAGTGGCTTTGGGTCATTTTAAGGTAAATTGGGTCATAAGGCCAAAATTGGGGTTTTGGGTTTAAGTTGAAATTGGATTCAAATGTTGACCAAGTTGGGCTTAGATTTGGTTTAGATTGGTATTGGGGACATTGAATTGAAGTTTGGAATTGAAATTGGGCAAGATTGGTGTCAATTGGGTCAAGATTGGGTTTAATTTGTGCTCCTTTAGGTTAAATGGGTCAAATTGGGGCTTTTGATAAAATTAGGATAAATTGATAAAATTGGGGTATGTGATAGTTGAAGAAAATGAAATTGTGAATATTTGGGAGATTTTGAAAATTTTTAGGAATTTTTGGAATTTTGGGCTAAGAGGGATATTTAGGTTATATGGAGGTTATTTGGGGTGTATTAGGATATTTTGGTGGATTTAAGTAGTTGGAATTATTTTTTAAATGATTTTGAAGAATTTTAGGAATTTTGGGTAATTTTTTGGGGATTTTGGATGAATTTTGGTTGATTTGGTGGTTGTAGGGGCAATTTAGGTAATTTCGGGCAGGTTTAGGGACCTGGGGTCAAAATTTGAAATTTTGGAAAAATGAAGAGAGCTTCAAATAGATAAGAATGGAACCATTTTAGTGGGGTCAAGATTGAGTAGAAGTGGTTTGGAATGGAATTAGGGTTTAGGAGCATGAGCCATGGACGTTAGCCAAGTCCGACCATTTTGGGACCAAGTTTAGCCAAATGGTAACCACTTTATGACCCTTCACATATTGACCCTAGCCATTTTAATCAAATACTAGTGGCTTTAGTTCAATCATGTGAGTTTCTTAGAAGGTAGAAGTTAAGGGTTCAAGGTTTGGGTTAAGTGTCTTAGGGGTGTGTGTGTGTATGCAAGAGTAGCTCAAGTCACCCAAGGTTACCCTAAGTCCAAACATTCCTGTGGGAACTCACTATTGGTTGCCCACATGGTGGTTTTAATCTTCCAAGGTGATTTAGAGGTTTGTGACCATCCAAGTAGGGTCCCAAGAGGAGTCAAGAAGTGGCTGAGAATTGTTAAATGGTGGGTCCCAACTCAAGTCTTCTAGAATAGTCAAAGGAGAAACCTTATGGCTAGATCCTAAGCACTAAGAGAAAGATCAGACCTCATAAAAAATAAGGTTAACAGTTGTTAGACTTAGACTTTTTCCTTTTTAATTAAGGGATGGGGCTAAGGTGTTGTTAAATTCTTTAGCACCTGGATCTATCAGAACTTGAGGGGAACTTTCACAAAAGTTTCTGTCAAAATATTTCCCTCCTTCAAAAACTGCTATGCTGAGGAATGATATCACATCTTTTAGTCAGTTTGATAGAGAAACTATATATAAAGTTTGGGAAAGATTTAAAGATCTTTTGAGAAAGTGTCCACATCATGCTTTATCAGACTGGTTAATAATCTAAACATTTTATAAAGGATTAGTGGGATCTTTGAGATCGATTATAGATGATGCTGCTGCTGGATCATTAATGTCAAAACCTTTTGATGAAGCATATTCGTTAATTGAAGAGATGACTACTAATAATTTTTAATGGCCCTCTGAGTGGGTAAATCCTAAGAGAGTAGATAGTATTTACGATTCTGATGTGATAATTATGATAGTCTCTCAAATTGCTGCACTTTCAAAGAAAATAGATCAATATCGACTGAATTATTCGCAAACACTCGGACAGATGATAGACTCTCAAACACCTTATGAAGCCTTGAATGCTATAAATAATAAAGTCAACAATCCTTATTTGAATTATTATAATCCTCGTTGGAAGAATCACCTAAACTTCAACTGGAATAATAACAATGTTGTTGTTAACTCGCAATGGGGAAACAATTCTATGAATCCAGACAGAAATACGAACAATCAAGGAAATATTAATTATAGACTTTCTTATCCTCCTGGTTTTAATAGTAACCCATTATTTAAGGAAAAGAAGTTGTCTACTGTAGAAATATTTCTGAATATTGGTAATCAAATTCAAGCTCAAAATGCTGTGATGAAGAGCATTGAGAATCAATTGGGACATATTTTTACTGAACTTAATAATAGACCTTTTGGAAATCTTCCTAGAAATGTTGAGATCAACCCAAAAGATCAAAACAAGGAGCAAATTAAGCTATTTAATTAAGGAGTGGAAAAGAATTGGAAACAAGAGTACAAAAAAAGTTGAAGTTGAAAGAGAGGAAGTGAATATTGAAAAAGGTTCTAATAGGATATATTCAGACTTAGAATATCTAATTGAACCAATGAAGATAATTGTTGAAAAACCACCTCCTTCGTTTCCTCAAAGACTAAAAAAACAGAACAGGGATAATAGATTGACAAAGTTTTTGGAAATCCTTAAGAAATTAATGATTAATATTCCGTTTGTTGAAGTATTAGAGTAAATACCTGATTATGAAAGTTCAAAGATCACGAGATTGTTGCACTTAGCGGTGAGTATAGTGCAATTATTCAGAAGATGCTTCTTGAAAAACTTAAAGACCCTGGTAGTTTCATTATCTCATGTGTTATAGTTGAGAAATTTTTCGGAAGAGCTTTATGTGATCTGGGTGCTAGTATTAATCTTATGCCTTTATCAACTTTCAAAAGATTAGGAATAGGAGAAATTTCACCTACATCTGTGCCTCTTCAATTGGCTGATTGTTCTATCACTTATCCTAAAGGAGTTGTGGAAGATGTATTAGCAAAGGTGGATAAATTTATCTTTCATGTGGACTTTATTATATTAGATACAGAGGAAGATAAAGAAATTTCAATTATTTTAGGAAGACCATTCCTTGCTACTAGGAGAGCTATGATCGATGTTCAAAAAGGAGAATTAACTATTTGAGTTAATGATCAAGAGGTAACTTTCAATATTCTGAAATTTATGCAATACCATTCAGCTGAAAAAGATGATGAGTGCTTTCGAATGGAAATCTGTGAATATTTGAGAGAAGATCATTTTAAAGAAGTGTTTGAAGAGAATTTGGAATATGAGGAAGAAAGTGAAAGTGAAGATGATTTGGATGATATGAAGAATGAAAAGTTAGAATTTGTTCATGAAAGATTTCAAAGATTGGATACATGGGATGTGGAGATAAAAGTTTAATTCCATCTATTATAACACCCTCTGAACTTGAGATGAAAATGCTCTCTATTCATTTGAATTATAAGTTTTTAGGAGAATCATCTACCTTACTAGTCATTGTATTTTCGGATTTAAATGAATATTAAGAACAAAAATTACTAGATACCTTAAAAGGTTACCAAAAGGCTTTTAGTTGGTCCTTAGCAGATATTAAAGGAATTAGTCCTTCGATCTGTATGCACAGAATTTCATTGAATGAACAACATAAACCTAGAGTTGATCTGCAAAGGAGACTGAACCCAATGATGAAAGAAGTGGTTAAAAAGAGATTTTAAAGTGGTTAGATGTTGAATTATATATCATATTTCTGATAGTGTTTGGGTAATCCCAATTCATTGTGTTCCTATGAATAAAGGAGTGACTATTGATGTAAATAAACAAAATGAAATCATACCGACAAGACAAGTCAATTGTTAGCGAATATGTATTGATTATTGAAAATTAAATGCCGCCACCAGAAAAGATCACTTTCGTTTACCTTTTTTAGACCAAATTCTAGATAGACTTGCTGGACACAAGTATTATTGTTTTTTGGATGGATACACCGGTTATCGCCAAATACGTATTGCTCCTGAGGATCAAGAGAAGACAACATTTACTAGCCCTTATGGAACTTTTGCTTTTAGAAGAATGCCCTTTAGATTATGTAATGCTCCTGCAACATTTCAAAGATATATGATGTCCATATTTAGCAAATTAATAGATAATGGAATAGAAGTGTTTATGGATGATTTATCAGTATTTGGAGATTCATTTGATGCATTTCTATGCAACTTAGAAAAGTTTTAGAGGTATGGGAAAGAACAAATTTAGTCCTAAATTAGGAAAAGTGTTAATTTATGGTTGTATGAGAAATTGTGCTTAGGCATAAAATATCTGAAAATGACATGAAAGTAGATCCTGTGAAGATTCTAGTTATAGAAAAATTATCACCTCCAACAACTGTGAGAGGGGTAAGAAGCTTTTTGGGACATGTAGGATTCTACAGGCAATATATTAAAAACTTTTCAAAAATAACTAAGCCTCTACGCCAACTTTTGGAAAAAGATAAGAAGTTTGATTTTAATGATGAATGCTTAAAAGCATTTGATTTATTAAAGGAAAATTTAATCGCTGCCCCTATAATACTTTCACTTAACTGGGAGAAACCATTTGAATTAATGTGCGGTGCGAGCGATTATGCTATTAGAGTATTTTTAGGGAAAAGACATGAGAAAAAGTTTAAAGTTATATACCAAGCTAATAAAACTTTTAGTGATGCTCAAATTAATTACACTACTACAGAAAGAGAGTTCTTACCTATCGTTTATGCCTTTGAAAAATTTAGACCTTACTAATTGGAGCCAAATGTATAGTGCATACTGATCATTCTGTTATTAAATATTTAATGCGAAAGTAGGATGCTAAACCAAGATTAATTCGATGGATATTTTTAATGCAAGAATTTGATTTTGAGATCGTTAATAGGAAAGGGTCGATAATCAAATAGCTGATCATTTATCTAGACTTCAACAATATAATTTGGCTGAATTTGAAAAAGAAATAATAGAAACTTTCCCTGATGAGCAACTATATAATATTACAGAAGGAAATATACCGTGGTATGTTGATATTTTAAACTACATTGTTAGTAATATTTTACTACCTAAATTAACAATACAACAACGGAAGAAATTTAAACATGACGCTAAATTTTATTTTTGGGATAATCCTTATATGTATAAGCAATATAAAGATCTTATTATTAGGAGATGTGTGCCTTATGAAGAAACTGAAAGAATTATTCGAGAATGTCATGATTTTGAATTTAGAGAACATTTCACAATTGATAAAACAACACATAAGATTTTACAATCTGGATTTTATTGGCCTACTATTTTTAGAGATGTTTATAGATTTATCAAAACCTGTGATCGATGTCAAAGAATAGGCAATATATCTTAAAGAAATGAAATGCCTCTTAATTTTACTTTGGAAGTTGAAATTTTTTATGCTTGGGGATTAGATTTTGAGGGACCATTTATACCTTCATTTGGGAATTTATATATATTAATTATTGTTGATTATGTATCAAAATAGATTGAGGTAATAACTTTAACTAAGTGTGATGCTAGAAGTGCTTCAATGTTTTTAATGAAAAATATTTTCACAAGATATGAAATGCCTAGAGTAATCATCACTGATGGAGGATCCCATTTTAAGAATAATCTAATTCAAAGACTGGTAGAAAAATATAATATTATGCATAGAATCTCTACATCTTATCATCCCTAAACCATTGGATTAGCTGAGTTATCTAATCGTAAAATTAAATGAATTTTGGAAAAATTCATAAATCCTGAGAAATTATATTGGTTTGCGAGATTAGACACCGCTTTATGGGCATACAGAACTGCTTATAAAACTCCTATAAGAATGTCCCCTTATAGATTAATCTTTGGAAAGACTTGTCACTTGCCAGTTGAATTAGAATATAAAGAATATTTGGTGATAAAGAAATTGAACTTTAATTTGAAAGATGCTGGTGAGAAAAGACTATTGCAATTGAATGAGTTGGAAGAAATCAGAAATGAATCATATGATAACGATAGAATATAGAAGAAGAGAAAAAAAATATGGCATGATCGAAAGATTGTTAAAAATGAATTTGAACCAGGATAAAAAGTTTTACCATACAATACAAGATTGAAATTATTTCCTGTGAAACTGAAATCTAAATAGACAGGACCTTTCACTGTCGTAAAAATCTATCAATTTGGAGCTGTGATTATCGAAGACACTAAATCTGGAAGAATATTCAAAGTTAATGGACAAAGATTAAAACCATATTTTAAAGGCAATAGACCTAATTTTAAAGAGTTTTTCATCTTGGATCAACCTGAATAACTTGAAGTTATGTCGTGCTGACGACGTTAAACCAAACGCTTTATGGGAGGCAACCCACAATTATTAAGTGTTTGTTTTTTTTGATGTGTTATTTGTGTTTGTTTTTTACTAAATTAAGTCCTACCCTTCCTTATTTTCATTAAAAACATTAAAGAAATGAATCGAATCATAGTTTGGAAAGAATTTGGATAAAACAAAGTTTGGCAAAAATTGAACTAGTGCCAGACAACGCTGATATCAGCGCCAGACTGCGCTGCTGTTCAGAAAATAGTTTTTTGTCTTTAAAAACATATTTTGGTGGTTCTAGGAGGCAATTCATCCACTTAAACTCCCAAAAACCACCCTTAGACGCAAAAACTACCAGAGAAACGAAAAGGAAGATCCCAAATCTCATCCAAATGGATTCCGACTAGATCGAAACTTTAAGATTTTAAGTTTTCAACCTTAGAAAGTTCAACAGTTTTGAAGCGCAACGTCTATTTAACAAGAACATTTCAAAGAAGACGCTGATTAAAGAGCTAGACTTCGTGAATCGTGATATGAATTCTCCTACTGCTTGAATTGAAGAAATTATTGTTCAGAGACGTTGGGAAGTCTTATGTTATATTACTGCCGCCGTAGTCATCCCTGTTGTGAAAGAATTTATGCAAATGTTCATGGAATCAACCAAGGATTAGTCTATGTGCGAGGTAGATTTTTCACATTTACTCCTGCAAATATTAATGATTTATATATGATTTAGAATGTGTCAATATGCTATTATTCAAACTTTGCCCCAATGAAGGACAACATGAATGATATATACAAATATTTGATGGATAAAAGTGATGATTAGGAGCTAAGAGATAACAGGTATGTGAGTTTTTTTTCCACACTGCTAAATCCTACGTCGAAGTACTTACATTATTTTATATGTGAAAAATTACTCCCAACTATGAAAATCAGTAAAGTAACCAACAAATGTATTATTTTTAACTATTGTTTCAAATGGGGATGCCTATTAATGTTGGTTCTATAATTGTGAAATCTGTTTTGGGATTGATCGTTCATGGATCAAAGTATGGGCTTGGACATCCTTCCACCATATTTCTCCTCTGCAGTTAACCATAATTGCCATATGAAAATTGGAAAAAAGTACTTCTACCCTGGAAGCCTATAGACCCAACAGACATAGTAACCAGGCAGTTGGTGATTGGAATGACATGAGTATCATCGAAGATCAACCATCTCAGAGTTCAACACCTATTCCTCCTTACTTTCTTGAAAGTTCACAGATCATTTTAAAGAAAATTAAGAAATTGGAGAAAGAAATGCAACACCTAATGAATGCAATCAACAATTTATCTAACTTCTTTGATCACCTGGATTGGATAATGAAGGAAAACTTTGATCATTCTGGGTACCTTGAAGGAAGTTTGATACGTTTGATGAAGAGAAAAGGTTGGATTGAGAGGATTTTACTGAAGAATTCCCATTTCATACATTCTACAATTTGTTCGTTCACATTCAATCAATTGGAGATTTAAGAGTTGATGACAGTTCTGAGGAAGAATGAAGACTTAATTATTGTATTTCTATGTTTATGTATTTGACCTGATTGCTTAATTTGTTTTGCTTTGCTTGAATGTTATATTTTAACTTGCTTTCTTGTTCAATTTTCAGCTTTATTGTGTTGTGGTTCTGAGCAACGCTGAATTTAAGTATTTAATAGCTTGACGATGTGTAGAGTTTAGTGTTATTTATGTTTGTTTGTAATTTGGATTTATATATCAAAATGATTTTTTTGTGTTGTTTGTGTTAAAAAATATTATTTGTCATGGATTTAGCACGTTATTCAATGCTTAAATGGACTAATTAGACATCGGTACGGGCTTGAAAAGATCAAAATTGCAAAAGAAAGTTGGAGCCCAGTTTTCGAACTCGCGCTGAATGGCGCAGCTACCAGTGACAGACCGCACCAAAAGATAGAGTTTGGCCTGTTGAAACAAAAATTGCACCTATAGCGCTGTCACCAGCGCTGAACCGTGCCCAATCAAAAAAAGGCCTTAAACCCTCAAACTTCACGATTTAACCATGGGACCCACCATTTTTGGCCAAACCATCATCTTCTACCTCCAGCTAAGGCCGATTATCGCACCTATGGCTCAATTGCATTTGGATTTAAAGCAATTTCGTGGCAAAAAAAGTTCGGATTTCATCTTCTCTTGGTAAGAGCTTCGTGATAACTATACTGCCTATCGGGGCTTTATATAAACTTTCAAATGCAAGAATTTGATACCACTGCTAGAAGATTTAATCTCCGGCAACGACGCCAAAAATTTGAATTGACCCAGCCTATCGGGGCTTTATATATACTTTCAAATGCAAGAATTTGATACCACTGCTAGAAGATTTAATCCCCGACAAACAGCGTCAAAAACTTGATGTGACCCGACTTTTACTTATGTAAGAGTTTATGAATTTATGTTTAAATATTATATTAATTATTGTAAAAGTCACAATTTCAAACGCAAGTATACGTATCTTTTCAAGAAAAATAAGGCTCTAGTGGAGTCCTGGTTATCAATCCCACAGGGAAGATTTTGAGAAAATTAAGAAATATTTTTAATTTTTCAAATTAAAAGTAATTATTATTTTTATTTCTTTTCAAAATTTCAGATTTTAAATTTAATAAAATTTATAATAAATGTAAGCAAGCAGTAATAAAGTAAAGATTAATGCAAGTATAAATAAAACAATTTTCTCCTTTCAACTAATAAAAAATTTTTAGGATAATTATCATTTGTGGATATTTTAGATTATGGTATTGTGTCAAATAGAAACATTCCTATTATTTACCCTTTGGTCCAGGCATAACGAACATTGACTAATCTATAGATCGGTTCAGGATGTTTTATTAGTAGAATGGGTTAATCTAGGCTCACACTACTAGATGTCCAAGGGTGGCTAAGGTCGGCCATACCAGTGACCCGTTCCCTTCCTATAAACCAAATTATTAGCATTTAGTCTGTCACTCTAAAAACTAATTAATTCTATGCCCAATAAATCATATCTTCCTATTTATTTGCACATCACCTTGAATAACCCTCATAAAGCCTTTGATTACCCAAGGATTCATGTGATATCTACTAGTTAAGAACTCATCTCCGGATAGGTCTCAAAATTCTTCAACAGGTTTTAACAATTTAAATGGTCAGTTTAAAAAGTAAACTAAGATCAGGTATTAATATCATCACAATTTTTATAAATATTTTTAGTTAAATTCTCAAACAAAATTTAATTATCATATTATCTTTTCATAGTTTAAAGGAGAAAGTAAACTAACTACTCAGAACACATTGAATTCATACAATAAAACATATTTATAAAACTTTGAACCAAGTTACAAATACTTATCTAGAATGTTCCTTCAAGTGATCTGTTGACCCCTACTGACTCCAATACAATGATGAAAGACTTCAACAGCATCAACACTAAATAAACTCACACTCAACACTCAAAATAAACTAAAAATAAATTCACTAAATACTAAAGAAGGTGGCTCCCTAAAATGATTGGATGATAGATGGGGGATAGAATGGCTATATGGTGCTTGGGGACTATAGGGTGCTAGGGTGCGATTTTCTCTATAGAATGGGCTCCTATTTATAGAGCTCTGAATTTCACCAGGGGTTGCTTAAGGAACCTCTTCAAAATTCATCCAAATATAATGTATCTTATAGAAGGTAACTGTCGCGCCTAGGCGCCGGGATTTGGCGCCTAGGCACCGGACTCTGTGACCAAGTCTTCGCACCTCTTCACTTTAGATCACACCTCTTCACGGTTAAAATCGTTTCCCTGTGTCCAGATGCATTGTATCACATGTCTTATATATTAAGAGTAACTTCCTGTCTTCTAGAAGCTCTGATAACTGCTTAACACCATCAAAATAACTACCCAAATTCGTCAAAACTCTTGTTTGCATCTGTATCAAACTGGCGCTTAAGCGCCGGAATCTGGCGCCTAGGCGCCAGGCCTATAATTTCGATAACTTTACTCTTTAAGCTCCATTTTTTCTCCTTTTTTCTCCTTTTTCCTTCTTGAACTCTTTTTTTATCACCTACATCCAAAAATATAAAAATACCTTTCATTAAAGCATAATATCCTTAAGAATTGAATCATAAATAAGGCATAAAAATAGGTATTTTTCAAGTGGATCAAATTCCCCCAAACTTAAACGTTATTTGTCCTCAAGTAACATTTTTAATTACATAGAATGTATAACATTCAGAATGAAGGTTAAATACTTAAGAATTCTTTTAATTGTTGGTTTTATAAAAGTTTTAGGAAATCATCAACTAAATTTCACTAACTAAGGTTAATTTTAAGAATTTAAAGAATACTTAACTACCAAATCATAAGACTTCCAATTTTTCATTTATTTCAAGAATAATTGTAATTTACCATATTAAGGTCACAATATTTACAAGAAAAAGATTTTCATGAAATATTTTTCTAGTAAAAATAATTGTACATAAAAAATTAAGTTAAAAATGTAATTGGTTTTCTTTCTATAAGATAATTCAAGTGAAACCAATTTTTTATTAGGATTTTCCTCAAGCTTCTCCTCACATTTCTTTTTTTTTTTGCATTTTTTTTTTCTTTTCTTCTTTTTTTAAGGATATTCTTCAATCCTCTATTTTTTTTATCTGTGAGGATTACTATTTTTGGATAGCCTGTTAATGATTTTAAACTTCACTATTCTTAACTTATATTTAAAAACTTATACATTTTTTTTACTTAATAAATATGACATTCTTAATAAGTATTTTTAAAAAATTATTTCAATCTCTTCTTTTTCAAGTAATAATCTTGATTCCTTAGTATTTCTAAAATACAATTCTCTTTACTATAAATAGAAAAATTCTTAATCTTATTATTCTTAAAATCAATCAAAATTTTTGAAATTTTAGTTAAGTTTACTAAATTATTTATAAATTCTAAAATTTTAAGTAATCTTAAATAGATTTTTCATTCCTTATGTTATGTTAATATTTTTAAAGAAAATATTAGTTCATTAAGGAAAAATAATATTTAAATTTGAAAAAAATATGTTTTCCCTTCCCCCAAACTTCAGCTTTAGTATAAAAGTAATGAATCATAAAATTTTCTAAAGCATGAGAGAAAGAAATAAACAGGAATTAGGAAAAACTCATTTCTAATCCTACACATGCTTTAATATGTATATAACATAAACAATTAAGCATATATAGAAACGTTTGCAGAGCAGGAGTTAATTTCTAAAATTTTTTTTATATTTTTATTTTTAGAACATGCAAAATTACTAACTATTCATGAATACTAAACACTAGACTGAAACAGAAATAAACATTTATCATAGAAAATAAGAATTCATCCATATTTCAGTCTTAAACACATAACACATCCGATGCTCTAAGCACAGTCTCAATATCAAAAGTCCACACTAATAAACAACAATTAAATCATACTAATCAGTACTAACAAACAAGAAATAAACTAAAAACATAATCACACATCTCAAGAGGTAAATCGAGCTATTAATCACTGTCTGTAGCCTCGTCATCGTCATTACCAAAAGAAAATTTCATATCCTTCAGATCAACATACGGTGAAAATCTAGGACAGGTAGAGAACTGAATATCATGGTCACCCTTCAGGAATCTAACTAAGGACTCAGAATACTCAGCATCATACTCACTCATCCTTTGGGTGTACTCAGAAAGATGATCAATCTTCTTATCAATCATATCTACTCTACAATGAGTTAGAAAAAACTCATTTCTGCTGCTCAATAAACTTATCATGCATGGATTCCCAGAAACTAGATGGTGGCTCAGCAGTAGAAGTAGAAGGTCTAGAAGTAGAAGCTCTACCAGAAGTAGGTAATGAACCAGAAGGTGCAGTAGAACTCTTTCCTCGAAGTCGATCATAGATACTAACGCTCTCTCTTCCTATGGGCTTTGTAGACTTGAGCTTTTCCTCGGAAAGCTCAGCAACTACTCCAGCCCTTTAACACAGAGAATATATCAGAGATGGAAATCCAAGTCCAACAGAAGTGCTAGAACGAGCAGTAGTCTCTAGAGAATCATAAATGATACTCCCTACATCAATCGACTTCCTCTCCTCTATGCAGTAATTGAGGATAGTTGTTTTTGGTAACCTTGCTCAAATGATTGGATGGAAGGAGACAAACAGAAATAAAGTAGTGCCATGCCTTTGAAACACCATTAAGCTTTAAAGATGAAAAATTTACCAATTTTTCATTCTGGATCTTCCAAGCTCCAGTACCATCAGTCAGGTAAGCAATAATCATATCTAAATCTCCCTCAAATGGAGATAATCCGGAGTAATAACACTCAATGTTCGGCAGCAGGCCATAGAAAATGTTGATATGCTCTGGAGTGAATCCTACTCCAACTCCTCTTAGAAAAATCTTGTACTCTTCAGCATCCACGAAATTGGTATAAAACTCCCTAACGACAGGGATAACAGCAACAACAGTTAAATAACAGAATCATTGTCAGTTGAGTACAACGATCGTATTCTCAATCCTTCCAGGCCGAACCAGTGCCTAGGCGCTAGACTCACCTTGCCAAAATTTTGATTTAAATTTTATATTTTCCACCAAAACTTATCAAATTCTACTCCTAATTACTCTTATGAGAGTATTAATCCAATTTATATCCTCCAAACATTTCCAAAATCAGTGTAAAATGATAACTTAGATCCACAATTCAAACACAAAATATAATTAAATTCTTCAATTCCAATTCTTAATTTTCATTCCAAACTCAATAAATTTCATAACAAGACTATAACAAGGTTCTTCATTCAATAAACAATACAAATAACATAAATTCAAAGCAAATTTTCAATCCAACAACAAGCAAACACACAAATTCAATATTCAACACACTATAACTTGACTCAATCACACCTAGAACACATAAGAGATCTATTCAACACCGATCTTCAATTTCCATCTCTTTTGCAATGAAGTTCATTAGGACCGTTGAGATAGAAAACCAACGCCCTTGGAAATTCCAAAACCGTCTTTTCATCGATTCACTTGTTCTTCGCGTACATTGCTACTTGAGTGTCTTGATAGGCCACCATATGATCAAATTGATGTTTTATTTGCCATTCCATATGCTCAATTTGATGATACATTTCATGCAAATGATTCCCAATGCTTTGAAGTTCCACTTCAATCTTTTGAAATCGACTAAATAATTTCTCCATACTAACTGCAATAAAACCATTAAAATAAGCCTGAGTATCTTTGGGGGATTTGTCTCTTACCTCATTTCCATGATTTCCTCTATCCATTGCTTCCAAACTCCTCTTAACTTTTCCGAAATGGATTGCTCTAATCAAAATTAAGGTTTCTATGTGATTGGGGATGAAGATAGGGCAAGTTATAAAGAGATTTCGTGTGAAAAACTAAAGATTTTTTTGTTTTTACATGACCTGTAACCATGGAGCTTAGGCGTCGGAATCTGGCGCCTAAGCGCCAGATCATCGATACGAGCAAGCTATTCTAGCGCTTGATCAAAGAAAAATATAATGATAATTTAGTATTGATTTTGCATTAAAATGACTGATATTGCACTTTAAAGGATGGTATTTTCTTTGTTTTGTTGCAGGAATGAAAAATTATCGAGGAAATACAAAAAGGAACAAATTTGGAGCAAAAAGGGCGAAAGGGAAAAAATTTGAACTATCCCGCCGACGGTGAGGAATAGCCCGCCGAGAGTGACATTTTCCAGAGAATTCAGCCAATATTATATAGAAGCCCGCAGACTGCGAGATCGAGCCTGCCGACGGTGAGCCAGTTAAGAATACCCTGCTTCTAGAAGCCCTCCGACGGCGAGATCGAGCCCGCCGACGGTGAGACAGTTAATTCTTCACAGATTCATCGAATCAGGACGCCTTTTGAAGAGGTGCTTAAGGAACCTTTGGGAATTTTTCTACCTCTTTAAATAGAGACAAATTTGAGAGAAAAATAAGAGAGATTGGAGAGGAATTGAGAGGGGAAAAGTGGAGAAAACTTTGAGGAATGTTTAGGATTCTTAGATTAGGAGTAGAAATGTGGATTTCTACCCTTTTGGAGAGATTGGAGAGTAGATTTTGAGAGAATTTGTAAAGGATTTCGCTAGCATTGCATGGATCGCCAGGAGACTTTGTGGGAGAAATCTTCATCTTTCTTTCAAGGGGAAAAAGCTAAGTATTGTTCTTCATTATCTTACAATTTTTTAAACAATTACCTAGACGATTTTCTTTGGTCAAATGAAGTTTCTGTTGTGTTTTCTTCGCGCTCTATGACTTATCTCTCTTACTTTTTCTTCTTCTATGGAAATAGCGATATGAGAAGATTATACCATTATTTTCATTTTACTTTTCTTTTGTAATGAGTAGAAATCATGTTTAGGATTTTCTGATGCATGATAGAATTGAATTTAATTATAAATGTGATGGTTTTTACTTGCACTTCATTTACATTGCAATAAGGGCCCATTGTAGTGTTAAAATTCGTTGTAATTGCGTCGACCAGAAAAAGCGGTGTAATTCTCAACAAAGTGAAACCACATTCAAATTCCATGGATGGTGAAGTTCATGGGGATTGAATGCAAATAAATAGGGAAATATAATTATCGAGCGTAGAATTGGAGATTTTAGAGTGACAAGCTAAAATCCTCAATTCGGTCCTATCGTTTGGGTGCTGAAGTGTTGATTGTTAGCCCTCAGGCGAGGGGAACGTGAGAGCTCCGAATTGGCAGCTGGTATCCTCCCAGCCTAGCTGCAGATTCAGTAACCAAGCATATGATTAGTCAATGTTCTTTATGCCTCGGACTCAAAGAGTAAAGAATAGGATTGCTCCTATTTGGCACATACAATATTTAATGCATCTCAATCCTATACATTATCTATTTCATTACATAAGAATAGTAGTTTTTAATATCTCAAAATTCTCCAAACCAATTCATCCAAAAAGGGTTATATTTAGAATTGTTATTTCGCATTTAGATATAGTTACTATCTTTACATTTAACACTTGCATTTAGGAATAGTTGCTAGATAAAACATAATTTTAATCGACATTCCAAACTAAGGACTATTAGTAGTAGACTAGAATTTGATTAAAGACTTCTTACTTCAGTTCCTCGTGGGATCGATACTGGGGTTTTTAAAGAAAACTCTATATTACTTGAAACGATACGTATACTTACGTAGTACCCCTAGTGTGTAAAATATTTTCTAATTTTTATATCGTTTAAGATTTTGCATGCTAGCCGCTATTTATAAATTAGGTCAAGTTTTTGGCCATCTTTTGGAAGTTAATTTACTGCGTAATTGTGGGTCGGGTCAGCGCTTAGGCGCCAACTTTTGGCACCTAGGTGACGGAACCACGATCGACTCTGATTCGCCTATCGTCAAATTTTACAAAGTTTTGGTCTTAAGAATAGGTCTAATAAAAGGGTGTGATCCACATACAAACAACGATTAAGATAAATTCAAATCATAACTAATCACAATGATAATAAATAGGTTGCTTCCAACAAAGCGCTTGGTTTAACGTCGTCAGCCCGACCTAATCAGTTGAATTAATTGTGTAGACTCAATTTGTAAGTCTCTTTGTAATTTGGTTTCATTTCTCCCATATAAGGCTTCAGTCTTAATCCGTTAACTTTAAATACTTTTCCAGTTTTGGGATCTTTAATATCCATAGCTCCATAAGGGTATACTTTCTCAATTATAAATGGTCCCATCCATTTAGATCTTAATTTTCCAGGAAAAGTATTATACGAGCATTAAATAATAACACTTCTTGTCCAGGCTTAAATATTTTTCTTGAAATCTTTTTGTCATGCAATTTCTTCATTCTTTCCTTATAAATCTTTGTATTTTCATAGGACTCATTTCTTATCTCTTCCATTTCATTCAGTTGTAATAATCATTTCTCTCCTACACATTAAAATCATAATTAAACTCCTTTATCGCTTAGTAAGTTTTATGTTCCAGTTCAATAGGTAAGTGACAATGTTTACCATAAACTAACCGATAAGGTGACATTCTCATAGGTGTCTTATAAGTTGTTCTATAAGCCCATAATGGAGAATCAAGTCTATCAACCCAGTCAGTTTTTTTAAGATTAACAGTCTTCTCTAATATTCTTTTAATTTCTCAGTTTGATACTTCAGCCATTCCACTTGTTTGAGGGTGATAAACAGTAGCAATTCTATGTTTAATTCCGAATTTTTCTAGTAATGATTAAATTCTTAAATTTCTGAAATGACTTCCCCCATCTGTGATAATTACCCTTGGCATTCCAAATCTTGTAAAAATCATCTTTTCAAAAATTTCGAAACACTTTTGTAATCACAGTTAGGTAAAGCTACAGCTTCGATCCACTTTGAAACATAATCAACTGCTAATAAAATATAAATTTTTCCAGATGATGGTACGAAAGGTCCCATAAAGTCTAAACCCATACATCAAAAATTTCAATTTCTAATATATAGTTTACAGGCATTTCATCTTTTCTGGATATATTTCTTATTCTTTGACATCGATCACAAGTTTTCACGTAATGTCCAACATCTTTAAATAATGTAGACCAATAAAATCCAGAATTTAAAATTTTAAACTCAATTTTATCCACTCCAAAGTGTCCTCCGAATTCAGAATCGCGACATTTTTTAATAATTGCAAAAGTTTCTTCATAAGGTACACATCTTCAAATCACAGAATCTCTTCCTTTTTTAAATAAATGAAGATCTTCCCAAATATATGATTTACAATCATTCTTAAATTTCTTAATATATTTGTTATTCAATCTATATAGTAAAATATTGCTAACCAAATAGTTAACTATATTTGCATACCAAGGCATTTGTAATCCTTGAATAACATATAACTGTTCATCAGGGAATTTCTCATTTATATTTTCTTCATAAATCTTCTCTTTATTATTTTTGATTCTTGATAAATGATCAACAATTTAGTTGTCAGCTCCTTTTTTGTTCACTATTTCAAAATCAAATTCTTGTAAAAGTAAAACCCATCTGATCAATCTAAGTTTAGCATCCTTTTTCGACATTAAATACTTAATAGCAGAATGATCAGTATGTACGAAACATTTCATTCCAAGAATATATGGTCTAAATTTATCAAAAGCATATACTATTGTTGAACGCTCTTTTTCATTAGTAGTGTAATTTCTTTAAGTTTCATTAAGATTTTTGCTAGCATAATATATAACTTTAAATATATTCTCATATTTTTGTCCCAATACAGCTCTAATTGCATAATCACTTGCATCACACATTAATTCAAAAGGTGTACTCCAATCAAGTGAAACAATAACAGGTGCAGTTATTAATTTTTCTTTTAAAATATTGAACGCATTCAGACAATCTCCATTAAAGTCAAATTTAGCTTCTTTCTCCAATAAATGGCAAAGAGGTTTAGCAATTTTGGAAAAATCCTTTATATATCTCCTATAAAATCCATCATGACCCAAAAAACTTCTCACATCAGTAACGGTAGTAGGTTGTTGAAGTTCAACAATAGTTTTCACTTTTGCCTGATCAACTTCCATACCTATTTGTGATATTTTATGTCCAAGTACAATTCCTTCTGTGACCATAAATTGACATTATTCCCAGTTTAGAACCAAATTTGTTTTTCACATTTCTTTAAAACTTTCATTACATTTTCCAAGTAAGACTCAAAAGAAGTTCTAAGTACTGAAAAATCATCCATAAATACTTCAATTCCTTTATCAATTAAATCACAGAATATTGACATCATACATCTTTGAAAAGTTGCAGGTGCATTACATAAACCGAAAGGCATTCTTCTAAAGGCAAATGTTCCATAAGGACTTGTAAATGTTGTTTTCTCTTGGCCTCAGAAGCAACAAGTAATTGATGATAACCAGAATATTCATCCAGAAAACAGAAATATGAGTGTCCAGCTAATTTATCCAACATCTGATCCAAGAAAGGTAAAGAAAAATGATCCTTTTGAGTAACATTGTTTAATTTTTGATAATCAATGCAAATTCGCCATCCAGTAACTTGTCTTGTTCGAATTAATTCATTTTTTCATTAATAATGACAGTTACTCCTCCTTTCGTCAGAACACAATGAATAGGACTTACTCATTGACTATTCAAAATAGGATACATAATTCCAGCATCTAACCATTTCAAAATCTCTTTTCTTACAACCACTTTCATAATTGAGTTCAATCTTCTTTGAGGTTCAATAGTGGGTTTACAATTCTCTTCCATTAAAATCCTATGCATACAGATTGAACGGATTATTCCTTTTTTATCTAAAATAGTTCAACCAAATGATTTCTTATAGTTCTTCAGAACTCCTATTAATTTTTTTTCTTGATTTTTGCTTAGTTTTGAAGATATAATCACAGGTGAAGTTAATGAATTTTCAAGAAATGCATACTTTAAATGTGCAGGTAACATTTTTAATTCTAGTTGAGGGGCTTTTTCAATTGAGGATAAAAGTATATCATTTTTAGTTGTGTCTAAAATTTTCTAGTTTTCATGAATAAAATGATTTTCTTCAGATAAATTTTCTTCATTTACTTCTTTAATTTCTTCAGTTAATGACTCATTATATATTACAGATTCATCATCTTTTTCTTCAGAAATGACCTTACATTTTTCTTCACAATGCTTTTTAATTATATAATCAAAAGTAGCCATCTGATAGCATTTTTCTTTATTAGGATACCTCATTGATTTCAGAACATTAAATGTTATCTCCTGATCATTAAATCTCATCGTTAATTCTCCTTTGTGTATGTCAATCATAGCACGTCTGGTATCTAGAAAAGGTCTACCTAAATTATAGGTATTTCTTTATTTTCTTACATATCTAGTACAATGAAATCCACAGGAAAGATAAATTTATCTACCTTATTAAGAACATCCTCTATAACTCCTTTACGATTAGTGATAGATCGATCAACTAACTGAAGGGTTACAGTGGTGGGAGAAATCTCTCCTAAATCTAACCTTCAAAAGATAGAAAATGGCATGAGATTAATACTTGCTCCTAAATCACATAAGACTTTTCCACAAAATTTTTCTCCAATAGCACATGGTATAGTAAAACTTCCAGGATCTTTAAGTTTCTAAAGAAATTTCTTCTAAATTATTGCACTACATTCTTCACTTAAAGCAACAGTTTTATAAGCTTTAAATTTCCTTTTCTTGTTTAAAATATCCTTCATAATTTTTGCATAGCTTGGCATTTGTTCTAAAGCTTGAGCAAAAGAAATGTTGATGGTAAGTTTCTTAAAAATTTTAAAGAACTTAGAAAATTAATGGCCAAGTTTCTGTTGTTTTAGTCCTTGACGAAAAGGTGGTGGTGGTCTTTCAACTTTCACTTCAATAGGAATTACAGTCTGATCTTTACTTGGAGAAAGAGTATCTTTAGGTTTTTCAATCTCTTCTACCTCTCTCTCTTTTTCAATTTCATTCTGAATTTTCTCTTTTAATTCCTTTCCACTTCTAAGTTGTACAGCTTTTTCTTGTTCATGTTCTTTCCCAGTTTCTTTAAGATTAATTTTGACATTGCTACGTAGTATTTCTTGAGGTCTGTAATTAATAAAATTAGCAATCTGACCCATCTGATTCTCAATATTACAAATAATAGTGTTTTGACTTTGTAGCTGATTACTTAGTTGCAAGAAAAATTCTTCTACAGATAACTTTTTCTGCTGATTGTTAAAACCAGGAGGGTAAGTTGGTCTAAAGTTTGAATTTCTTTGATTGTTCCAATTTAGATAAACTTGATTATTAATCCATTGTTGATGTCCATTATTCCAATTAAAATTAGGATGATTTTTCCAAACTAGATTATAATAATTAGAATAAGGATTATTAGTTTTACTAGCAATATCTTGTAAAGTTTCCATTGTTTGAGAATCGTCAGTATTTGCAGAATTCATTACTTACATGCGATATATTAATAGCAAAATTATCTAATTTCTTAGATATCGCAGCCACTTGTGAAGTGACCCACTTTTTATGTTTGCAAATTGTGTTAATAGCAACGACACCAAAAATTTGATCCCACTTTAATATCTATAATTGATTTTATGATGAAATGTATAATGTGGATTCTACGCAAGTATACGCATCGTATCAAGTAATACAGGGCTCTAGTGGAGTCCTGGTTATCGATCCCACAGGGAAGTTTTACTAAATTTGTAATAGCTAAATTTAAAAGTTTTTACTTACTAATAAAGTATACGGAAATTTAGAATATTTAACTAAAGCAAACTAAAGTAAACTAAAGTAAACTAATGCTTAAAAATAAAGTTGATTTAAAGATTTCAGAAAAAGGTATCCTTCTCCTTGTTTTTAGAAACTTAAGTGAATGATGAATTCAAATAGATTTTTGTTATTCTATTGTGATAAATAAGAGCATTCTTATTTTTTACCCTTTGGTCCAGGTGCAAAGAATATTGACTAATCCTACGTTTGATTACTGAATCTGCGGCTAGGCTGGGAGGATACTGGCTGCCACTTCAGAGCTCCCACGTTCCCCTCACCTGAGGGCTAACATCTACACTTCAGCTCTCAATCAGTAGGACCGAATTGAATATTTTAGTGTGTCACACTAAAATGTCCAATTCTACACCTGATAAATAATATTTCCCTATTTATTTGCACCCTCCTTCCAAGGCTTTTGACTTCTCTGAATATCGGATGTAATCTTTTACTATAGTTGATAATTCAACATATTTTAACAAATCAATGGGCCAGATTAAAAAGTAAATTAAGTTTTAAGTAAAAATTATCACAATTTATTTTAATATTTTAGGCATTTCTATTTAATTTCATCAATTCACATAATTTCATAAACAAAGATAAAGACTAAGAAAACTACTCAGAATGCATGGAAATTAAATAAAGCATGGATTTCATTTAAAGTTAACAACAACAAACAAAGATACTTATCTCAATTTCCTCCCCAAGCGTAACTCCTTGAATTTCTTTTGACTTTTCCTTCTAGTACAGCACACTTCTAAACTGACTAATTACACTCTTAAACTCTTAAAATAGACACCAAGTTGACACTAAGATTCTCTAAAATAGACACAAATTGACACTCAGGAGACACACAACATACTAAAATTCGTCCTCCATTTATAGAGGTAGGCAAAGGTCCAAGGGGTGCTTAAACACCTCTTCAAAAAGCGTCCAGGTTCAACGTATCCAGCATTTTGAACAGTCTCGCCGTCGGCGAGAAACGACCTCGCCGTCGGTGGGCTTCTAGAAGGTCTCCAAACCGCGCGATCTCGCCGTCGGCGAGCTCGGTCTCGCTGGCAGCGAAGTAGTTATAAATCCTTCAAAAATTCTTCTTATGATCTCGCCGTCGGCGAGCTCGATCTCGCGGTCGACGGCTTAGTTCATTTTGCATGAATTTCTTCCTTTTTTATCCAAATTCGCTCCATTTCATGCTTTTTGCTTTTATCACTTATAAATCCTCATTCCTGCAATAAAATAAAGAAAATACATTTCTTTAAAGTGCAATTTCATAAAAAATAGGTATGAATTTCTTTACATATTTTTCTGTGATCAAAATCCCCCAAACTTAATTATTACTTGCCCTCAAGTAATTTTTATACTAAATAAAAATAATGATTTTTGTAATAGAATTTTTCATTCAAACTAACTATGAATTTAATTCAAATAATATTATAGTAAAGTTAAAATAGAAATATTTTTAAGTAATTAAATTAATTTTATAGATATAAGATTATTTAGTTATCAGATCTAAGATTTCTAGCTCTCTATTTATTTCAGGAAAGACTATATTTAAAAGAGTAATTTGCTTAAGATATTTAGATGATAGGAAGTTTAAGAAAATACTATTTAGTAAAATACTAATCCGTATAAATATAAGTTTAGAAATATATTTGAGTTTTATTCTTTAGGTTGATTCCATTGAAGCCAATTTTTGATAATGCATCTCCTCAAGCTTCTCCTCACTTATATTTTTCTTTTATTTTCTCTCTTTTCTTCTTTTTGGATTGATTTTCAATCCTTCACTTTTTTTCTTTTTCAAGTGAGGATTACTGTATCCGGATAGCCTATTAATAATTTTGAACTTCAACTTTCTCTTCCTAAATTTGAAACTTAAAATATTTCTTTGCTTATATGTATTTCATAGCCTTTACTTCATTGAGTTTTAATCTCTTATTTTCCATTTAAATACTTAAGGATTTCAATTTTAGAATATAGTTTTCCCTTACTTTAAAAAGTTTACTATATTCTTATTTCTTTTAACCAAATATCTTATTTTATTAAATAATTGAATTACTAAAAACATTTTATTTAACTTTCTATAATAATTAAATAAAGTAAATCATGTTTATTGAATTGAAAAATTACTATAGAAAAATCATTTGATAATAATTTTTGAAAATAGAAATTGAGAACAATTTAATAATTAAATTTGTATTTTTACCTTCCCCCAAACTTAAATTTTTCTATCTATTTCTAAATGGTGAAAAGGAAAATATACAATGAATTTATATCATACCTTTGAGCTTTAGGTATTTCTTTACCTTGAAATTTTTGCAGACTCTTTCATTATTTAAAGAACCTGTACTGTTAGTATTCTTCCATATATATAGTATTTAAAAGAAAGTACTGGGATAAGAAATTTTGAATAAGTATAAAACACAACAAAATGAAAACTTAATCTATTACTACACATACAATCAACTAACCTACTTTAAAACATATTAAAACAATCTAAACATATTAAAAGTTCATAACTTATAAAAACTTAAACAACAATTTAAAGAAAAACTAACATCCTATCTAAAATAAAAAATTGCAAACTAACTTAACACACATAAAAAGTCTAACGTTATATCATAAACAAACAAACAAACACACCAACTCCACAGTCCACAAAGAGTACAGAATAATTACATACACAACAATAAAGTTTTCAAAAGTGTAATTAATATAAACAAACTAAACAAAGTCTCTAATATTGCACATCAAAATCCCAGGCTCTATCATCTCCTTGATCTCCAGGCTGAGAAGGCTAAGCAGGCTGGTACTGTGTGTAGCGGGGGCACTCAGGAAAGACAACATCTAAATCACCACTCCTTTATCGACATTCATCTTCATAATATGCAATTTTGTACTCTGAATGCCGCTGGAGATATTCACTATCATAATAATGTCTTCTTTCCAAGCCATCAATCCTGTGGTCCATATGCTCAAATTTTCTTTCCATATTCTCTCCAAATTGTTCAAAACTATTTCTTCTCAGGGTCAGGTCATTCATCAGATCTTGAAGGGTAGGAGTGGTATACTGAGGTGGATCATAACTAGTAGAGGGAATATCTCTACTTGAAGAAGGCACATAATACATTGTCCCAGATCTCCATCCTCCATGGGATTCATATTTCTTAATATTAGCCAGAGTAATGGGTTTCATAGGCTCAACCCATTCCTCATCATCTCTTGCCTCTACCCCAGATAATTGGTAGAGTACATAGATAAGACCAGGATGTCCTAGTCCTCCTTCACTTTCACTTCTTGAGGTGGCTAATATATTCTTATAGATTACATTTCCCACATTAATACTTTTCAGTTCTGAATATAGAAATTTAGAACTGCTCTATCTCTTGTTACCTCACTATGGTGGTAAGTAGGTAACAAAGTAGAACAAATAAAATAGTGCCAAGCTTTTGAAGTTGCATTTAACATAGAAACGAGGAAAATTTACCCTTTACCGTCGCTTGATCTTCCGTACGCCTTTCCCATCGCCGAG
Organism: Papilionanthe hookeriana x Papilionanthe teres; assembly: GCA_022702705.1. Lineage (NCBI taxonomy): Eukaryota > Viridiplantae > Streptophyta > Magnoliopsida > Asparagales > Orchidaceae > Papilionanthe > Papilionanthe hookeriana x Papilionanthe teres. Next base: position 90,938,495 of record CM040422.1, read on the forward strand.
AAAGTCGATCACCTCTTCCAGTGGTCCTTCCATCATCCCAAAAGTCTCGTACTCACTGGTGTAGGTGTCTCGTACCTCTTAATAAGCATTTATTCTTGCAACGTTAAATTCTACCAAAAATCCTCTAACCTTTACTAGTGCATCTTCTGCCTGTGTCAGGTTCGCATAAAATTCCTTTACAACTTCCACAGCGGCTCTGTTGGTTATGAAACAAAAATTTTCTCATCCTCGTTCCTTTATTACTCGCTCCACCTCTCCTCCCAGATTCTTAAAAACTCGATCTTGAATGCATTTTCTTGATTGAATATTGTGAAAATATCTTGATTGTGCCCTTGCATTCACAAATCGGGTTTCATCGTATTCCAACCGTCGCTTTTGTCGTTGAGCCATTTTTGATCTGTGAAATTTACAAAAATCTTAACTAAACTCCTAAATATTACCAAAAAAAAGGCTTCCTATTACATCTAAAATCCATTTAAATCGATCTCCATGGATTTTATCCAAGTATTTTCTCCACATTTATAATTTTTTCAAATTTTCCCAATGCAGAAGAAATCCATGGTGACAATCAAAAATTTTTGCATAGGAGTGAAGCTCTTACCAAGGGAAGATGAAATCCGGTGTCAAAAAGTGTTGAAATCGCCTCAAATCCAAGATCTCTCAAGCCCTAGGTCAATTTTTTTGAAGTTTTGAGGAAGGGGATGATGAAGTGTCGGTTAACTGGTCAAATATAGGTCTTTTCGTGATCTCGCTGTCAGCGAGATTTTTCTCACCGTCGGCGAGCTAATTAATTTAACAAAGGCAAAAGTTTAGGGAAAAATCCGCCGTCAGCGAGATCGTTCTCGCTGTCAGCGGGATTTTCCTCGCTGTCGGAGGGATAATTCTCACCGTCGGCGAGATCCTAAAATTTTAAATTTTTTGAAATTCATCAATCATTTTCAACCTCTATTTGCCCTTAATCAATCTTCCGATCACTTACTTTAACAATTAGTATGAAGATTAAATACTTATACTCACAAAAAGTTCACACAACACAAACAATATAATTTTATATATGAAATCCATGAGACTTACAAACTTCACACTAACAACTAACAACATACTTAACTTAAATGTCCTAATTTATAATATTCAGCATCGCAATCCAAACCACTATACACTAAATGCTGAGACATAACAAATACATATAATTTCATTAAATCTAAGATGATCAAATTAAAAATAAATCCTAAATTCAAATCAACACACACAAAGATAACATAAGATATAAATCTTTACTACTCCTCAATGTCTGAACTATCATCCTCTCTGATATTTCTGATGTGACTGTTGACCTCATTTTTGATGAGGTCTTCTCTTCTCTCTTTAGTACTTAGGATCTAGCCTTAGACTTTTCCTTTGACTATCTTAGAGGACTAGAAGTGGAACCCACCTTTTAGAATTCCAAAAAACACCTCTTAACTCCCTACAAACTCCACAAACTTGATTGTAGACCCCTAATCACCTAGAGGGTTGAAATCAAATCTGGAAGTTTAAAGGATGAGTTCCTATAGGACTCTTTAGCCTTAGGACTGCCCTGGGTGGCCTAGTCTAGTGAGGGCTGACTTACACACACACTACACTTATACACTATACATTCACATACCTCCTAAAACCACACCCATACCCAACTTGACCTCCTGACTCATGGAGGTGATTCACATGGATGGTCCTTAACCCCTATGCCCTTGGCTAAGAGGGTCAGGAACAACAAAGTGAATGCCTCAAATGAGTCCCTTCATGGCTCATGTGGGCTTGATATGGCTTCATGGCTCAACAAAAATGATTTCATTCCACTTACATTTACCCAATCTTCAATTTTCTAAATTTTCAATTTTTGACCCCCCGGGACCCTGCACTCCACCAAACCTACCAAATGCCCTTGAAACTACCCAAAATTTGCAAAATCACCTAAATTACCCAAAATTCCCAAAAATCATTCCTAAACATTTCCCTCCACTCAAAGTGATCATCCATAGCCAAAAATACCAAAAATTCCAAAAATACCCCCCAATACTCTCCAAATACCCAAAAAGCCCCTCTTATCCAAAAAATCCAAAAATTCCGAAAATTCCCAGAAAATTCCAGAAAATCCCAAATATTCCTAATTTTATTTTGTCCAACTACACCATGGACCAATTTTGTCAATTTATCCCACTTTTGTCAAAATCCCCAATTTGACCCATTTTAACCCAAAGTGAACCTAATGTCAAACCAAATCTACCCAATTGAACCAAATTCTAGTCCAATTAAATTCTAAACTTCAATTTAATATCCACAATATCAATCTAGACCAAATACAAGTCCAATTTGATTGAAATTTGAATCTAATTTCACTTTTGACCTTAAAGCCTAATTTGGACCCATGGCCAAAACTTAGCCCAAACTAACCCAATTCAACTCCAATTAACCCCAAACCTCTTCTAAACCTTCCCTAACATCCCCAAAAACAAAACACTAACATAATTTGCCAAAAATTTGGACCCAAACCCCACTCAAATTCAACCCAAAACCAAAAAGCCCAATTTTGACCTAAACCCAAACCTAACCCAAATAAGCCCAAACCCCAAAATCAAAACCTAACCAAAGTCACAACCTCTTTGAAACACTCCCATAAACATTTCCCAACATTAATTTTACATCAATTTAAACCCTAGCCCAACATTGGCCCAAATTAGCCCAATTTGACATACATTGGCCCATTTATCAAAGAGGCCCAAATCCAACCCAATTCAAACCCAAATCACTCCAAACTCATTTCAAATCACTCATGACATATCCCTAAACCAAACCCAACAATTATTTGGCCCAAACTTCTACAAAAATTCCCACACATGAATTCATTCTTAAACCTAAAGGCCCAATCCCCTTTAGCCTTCCTAAAAGCCCATCAAAAATGACTTCAAAAGGCCCAAAATTCCTCTAAAGCCCACATGACACTTCCCCTCATCATCCATTTAATAAAAATCACCCCTAAGTTTCAAGATCATCATTAAACCAATCCAAATCAAGCCTTATGACAATTCTCCTTAAATCCATAAAAAATTTCAACACCCTTCCTCATGAAAGTCGACTAAACTTTTCCCAAGCCAAATGGAGCCATGAAGCCATGCATAAGCCACATGGGAGCCATGAGAGCCATGGAATCTACTTTCCACCTCACCAAGCCATTAATGGCAAGAGAGGGGATCTCTTTCTTAAACCTTTTTTAAACCATTTTTACCTTAAACATGATACACTCTAAACCATACTTTGCCACCTAATCCTTGATGTGCACTTCACTACCTTTAGTAGGTTGACTCACATGATCCTCCCAGCCCAAAACCAGAACTTGGAAGGGTGCACCAAGCCCAAAATGGTGAGTTGACCCATTTGAACCCAAAGTGACCTTATCTCCATTCCATTTTAATTCAAGCCCTTTACACATGGCATTGGTCCATTGCCTACACAAAACCCCAACCCTGACCCACCTGAACCTGAGGGTGACCCATGTCTGCCGGCCAAACACCTGGATCGCAGGAAAACACCATACCCGAGAGCTCACATGTGAGCCAACATTGAAATTCTCCCTTGCTGAGCTGCCCCAAGTCCAGTGGCTGCCATGGCTGTTCTTCCCTTGACCTAAGCAGCTGATCCCAAGCCCTAACTCCCCTTGGGATAGCCTCCAGCCATGTCTATTTAAACCCCACCTCTCTCGGCCATGGAGGAGGTGCTGAACCAACCTTAAGGAAACTCTGCCAAAATCATTCCAGACTACTCCCCACACATAGAGAACTTGATCCCCACCGAAATCCCCCTGCCATTTCCTCTCTGCGAGCTCAATTTCGCAGTCGAAATCCAAGCCCAAAACCAGGACACTTCTCCACAGTGAGCCAATCCCCAAATTGATTGGTCCTACACCTTCACCAGACCAAGAGAAGAAGTTTACCAGCAAAAGCCCCTTCTCCAGGCCACCCATATGTTCCAGACTCCAAAAGTGTATAAGTGTAGTGTGTGTGTAAGTCAGCCCCTTCACTGCACCAGGCCACCTGCAGAGGGGCCCTAAGGCCAAAGAGTCCTATAGGAACTCATCCTTTAAACTCCCACATTTGATTTCAACCCTCTAGGTGATTAGGGGTCTATAGTCAAGTTTGTGGAGTTTGCAGGAGTTTAGAAGTGGTTTGAATTTCTAAAAGGCGGGTCCCAATTCTAGTCCTCTAAGATAGTCAAAGGAAAAGCCTAAGGCTAGATCCTAAGCACTAAAAAGAAGAAGGGAAGACCTCATCAAAAATGAGGTCAACAAATGGACCCCCAATAGTGTGGTGAGCCGACGGAGCACACCGCACGTATCGGTGTTGACCGAAGCGATCAACAAAACCAACACAGATGTCCAAGTGACGAACTTAGGACGAAGTAGAAGAGTTTCGCTGGGGAGTGTCAAGTATATCTCTAAAACTGGAGATTCTTGAACTCTCGCTGGGGAAAGGAAAAGGAGGTGAATCCCAAATCACATGATCTGGGGGAATTTCGATTTAGATTTTATTTTGTTTTAGTTTAAGTTTTGATGTGTGAGTTTAAATTTTAGTTTGGAGTTTCAATTTAGATTGAAGTTTGTCAAAATTAATTTGAAGGATTTGATTTGAAATGAAAATTGGAATTTTGAGGTTTTAGATGTAACATCTTTAACCTCGAAAGAAAATTGAATTGATTAGATTGAATCGTTGCAATGAGAAGAGATCTCAGAGCAAAGTGGTGTTGGATATAAAATCCTTAACCTCAAGAGTTTGATTTTGATGTATTTCATTGCAATAGGAAAAGAATCCTAAAGCGGTGCAATCTTGGATGTAAAATCCTCGACCCAAAATGTTTGAATTTGATTTGATGTATTTCAGTGCAATAGGGAAAGAATCCTAAAGCAGTGCAGTCTTGGATGTAAAATCCTTAACCCAAAAGTTTGAATTTGATGTATTTCAGTGCAATAGGAAAAGAATCCTAAAGCAGTGCAGTCTTGGATGTAAAATCCTCGACCCAAAAGGTTGAATTTGATGTATTTCAGTGCAATAGGAAAAGAATCCTAAAGCAGTGCAGTCTTGGATGTAAAATCCTCGACCCAAAAGGTTGAATTTGATGTATTTCAGTGCAATAGGAAAAGAATCCTAAAGCAGTGCAGTCTTGGATGTAAAATCCTCGACCCAAAAGAGTTTGATTTTGATGTATTTCAGAGCAATAGGAAAAGAATCCTAAAGCAGTGCAGTCTTGGATGTAAAATCCTCGACCCAAAAAGGTTGAATTTGATGTATTTCAGTGCAATAGGAAAAGAATCCTAAAGCAGTGCAGTCTTGGATGTAAAATCCTCGACCCAAAAGGTTGAATTTGATGTATTTCAGTGCAATAGGAAAAGAATCCTAGCAAAGTGCAGTCTTGGATGTAAAATCCTCGACCCAAAAGAGTTTGATTTTGATGTATTTAAGTGCAATAGGGAAAGAATCCTAAAGCAGTGCAGTCTTGGATGTAAAATCCTCGACCCAAAAGGTTTGAATTTGATGTATTTCAGTGCAATAGGAAAAGGATCCTAAAGCAGTGCAGTCTTGGATGTAAAATCCTCGACCCAAAAGTTTGAATTTTGAGATTTGGAAGGATGAGTTTGAACTCGATTGAAATTTTATTTAAGATTTGATTTGAAATTTGGAAGATCAAATTTGAAACTTGATCGGGAGTGGATTTGAAATTTGATTGAGGATTTGATTTGGAATTTGTAAAGATGAAATTTGATTTTAAAGTTTGGAATGATGGAATTTGAGATTTGTGTTGATTTCGTTTATCTTTTAATGGTTCAAATTTTATTTTATTGTTTATTTAATGTTCATGTGAACTTGGTGTTTGTCATTTTTCAGATTTTTTTTTTAGAAAGTTTTCTTTTATTCTCTTTTTTTGTTTTATTTCTTTTCTCGTTCTTTGTTCGAAGTTCATTTAACTTTAATGGCGTTTCCCAATCAATTTGCACAAAAGAGGTGAAGGCCAAAAACGTGACATGGTCACTTTCATTCCAATCATGTTGAAAATACGTCGTACAACTCGATCTGGAATATATTTCATACAATCCATGTAGACTCAAAACGGATCGTGTATGATCTTTGTTGATCCATCAAAAGAAGCATCCGTCAAAAAATCCATGTCCGAATAATGGGGTACATGGTCAATAACATCACCTTCCAAGCCATCCTTGGCAAGGATGCCGGCTGGATGTACGTTGGAGGTGTGATATTTCCCATGTAACTCACGAGCTCGTAAGGCCGGAGGTTCTCTAGCTCCGGGTCCGGTCGGAAATGGTAAGGTATTTTGTCGTCGTCCATCCTCCCGAAAGTAACCGAGATTCGCTCCACCGGCACTCCCGGTATGCAATGCTTTGCGATATCCGCTCCGTTACCCCGCAAGTATCATGACGGAACCCACCGGTAAAGGTATCTTTATCGGCCCTCGGAACTCACCCGGGCCTCGCTATCCGGAGGTCGATCCGAACATGATGTTACACTCATTCAGGAAAGAGATCGTGCGAAGTTGTCCGACGAAGTCGTGGTGATCAATATGTGGGGGTATGCGATCACCCCGTTTGTAGATGTTGATAATGCAGCTATTGGGTATGCAATCTGGCTGCGTACTCCTCCATGTTATCAATCTTTTTACCATTCTCTTGATAACTAATGGCATCGGATCCACTTGCCCATGACGGAGTATCCCGGTGGGTTTCCCTTCCGTCTTCGGCAAAGTTGTAGCAAGATCCGCATTGTATCGTGATTCTTCCTTTCCCCGGCATCCATCTCCGGGGTTCCAAGTATGTGTTTTCCCTCGTGCGGCTCGCTCGGCCCATTCTTTTCGCATCCTGGATACGATCCACGATTTGCCGTTGTTCATACTCCGAGAATACGTCGGTGTGTAGCTCGAGGCCTTCTAGTATGTTGATTCTTCTTCCTTTAATTCTCTCGAAGTATTCGAAAGTTTTCTTTTCAACATTCGCATTCTCTCCAGCTTCGTATTCCGGAATGATCCGCAGATGGCGAGGCCTTGTGACATATTGTGGGATATATGGTTCAATTCCTTCACGTTCCCCCGCATACCTCGGCTCCTCGTGGATGATGCTCCGTCGGGACATCCCCCGGGGTTGCTTCGCAACAAGGTCATGCACTACTCGGTGGTTCTATCCGGTGGCGTGGTAGCCTTCTTTCTTCCGATCTTCTCGGAGATTTCCCCGGTTCTTTCCGTCATCCTAGGAGCTGGCCTCCTTTCTTCGGTGTTCCCAGTGAACCGGTGTCCTTAAAATGTGAGTGCCGGCATTAGCAATTGTCTCGTCGCGCTTCTTGAATCTCTCGCGGCGCGGCGCCGACAAGCCCGCCCTACTCGTGTAGTGATTACGGACTTCATTTTCTTGTCTTCTTCAGCATTTGCCTTTCTCTTCTTGCTCGCTGGATTGGTGGCTTGGGCCACCCACTTTCATCACTCGTCCGTCCGGCAGTTCTTCTCGGCTAACCGGGACCCAGCTCACTTTCCTCGTATCGTAGGCCCGCTCGGTGCGAAATCCGAGTCAATCTCGATTATCGCTCCATCTTTCACCCTCTTTTCATCGAGTGCAAGGCTTACGACATTCTTAAAGTTCAAGACCAACCGCTCGTTCGACATTTCCCTGCGAAAAGACAAGGAAAAGGATCAGGGGCTGTACTAAGAACAAGAACATTAAGAAAATGTTTATTAAAGATACATTTTTTTTATATATATTTTTTTTATTTTCAAATTTAACAGGAATGAAGTAGGATAAGATCAGGGAAGAGATTTTGATTTGGAAAAGAAAACAAGGAAAACATATTATCATGACTTTATTTATTTTAACACATTTTATTATTTTTGGGTTCGGACCCAATCATAAGTAATTACTTCGCCCGTGTTTCTTAGGGATGAAGATTTCATTCCTTCGAAACATCAGGTAGCGTAATACTTTTTCAAGTATCGTCCGTTGATCGGAAGCATATGTCGTTCTCCCTGGCAATTCACTAGCTGGTAGGAACCTCCTGAGTATACTGCTTCAACCACAAATGGTCCTTCCCAAGTGGGTTCAAATTTTCCTCCTATCTTGCGGTGTGCAAGAATAGGTCTCTTGAGAACGAGAACTAAGTCACCAACTTTGAAGGTTCTCGGGCGGACCACGCTTGTCATGGGCTTGAACCATCTTAGCTTGGTATAGTTCTAAATTCTATTGCGCCGCAAGTCTTTTCCCTTCCAAGCTTTCTAATTCTTCGAGTCGTAATATGGCGTTTTCTTCGTCATGATCTTGTTTGCAACTCGCAATTCCGAGTGAAGGAAGCCGAACCTCTAAAGGTAACACTCGCCTCGGACCCATACACCGGAGCGTAAGGTGTAGCTTCGAGTAGGAGTTCGAAGGTTGTCCGGTAGGCCCATAAGGCTTCTAACAATTTCTCGTGCCAATTTCTCTTATTATCATCCAAGGTTTTCTTTAAGATTTGAACGAGAGTTTTATTAAAAGCCTCAGCCGAGACCGTTTGCTCTTGGGTAGTAAATTGTCGAGTATCGCGATCGATTCCGTGTCTCCCGACAAAATTGTTGATTTGTGTGCTTCGAATGCCGACCCATTATCCGAGATGATCTCGCGCGGCACTCCGAAACGGTAGACAACTTGGTTCTTGAAAACCGTAGCACGTGGTGTGCTTTCACTTCTCTAAGTGGAACTGCTTCGCCCACTTGGAAAAGTAATCCGTAGCCGCAAGAATGAAGCGATGTCCTTTTGAAGATGGTGGTTCTATCGGACCCACTATATCCGTGCCCCAACATTCAAATGGCCACGACGCAATTGTCGGGTGTAGCACATTTGGAGGTTGGTGTAGAACCACTCCGTGCACTTGGCATTGATGACGGCTCTCGGCGATTTTCATGCGATCGGTCATCATCGAGGGCCGATAGTACCCTAGTCTTTTAATTTTCATTTTCATCTTTGGACCCGACCGGTGAGCGCCACGAGTCCCGAATGCACTTCTTTAACAATTTCACGGTTCTCGGACCCGCTTAGGCACCTTAGCCACATTCGATCAAAAGACCTTCCGTATAATGTGTTGTTTATTAATGCGTAGGACGGAGTTCTTTTCTTGATCCGATGGGCTAGCGACCTATCGTCCGGTAGCTTTCCGTTTGCAGGTAGTTCATCAATGGCCGTCGCCAATCTTCCGTGTTTTCCGTCACCGCCGCAACTCGATTCTTTTTCTTTTTCTCGATTTGTGTATTGTGTCTATGTCAAACCGTGATAGGACTCGACGTCCGTGAACCGACACTTCCATCGATTCATCTTGCAAACAAGCAAATTCTTTTGCGAGACGGGCTAAAGCATCTGCTAGAGCATTTTCTTTTCTGGGAATTTTGTAGATCGTTACATTTGGAATCTGTTCCAACAACTGTATGGCATACTGGAAGTATTGTTCGAGTCTTGGTTTAAAAATTCTGTATTGTCCGACGATCCGTCGAATGATTAACCGTGAATCCCCGTAGATGTTGATGTCCGTTATCCCCATTCGAATAGTTAATTCCAATCCCGTTATGAGGGCTTCGTATTCCGCTTCGTTGTTTGTACACGGTTCCGTCAAGTGGTAGGAGTATCTTAACATCCCCCGCTCCGGTGTTATAAAGATTAGCCCGATTCCTGCCTTACCGGGCACTATCACTTGCGATTCTTCGTCTTTGTGTGCTGAAGATGCTCCGTCGAAATATAATTCCCAACGTCGGTCATCAAGGTCTTCTAGGTTCATTATTTGTTCATCTGACAGATAGTCATTGAGAGGATATTCGGCTGGCAAAGGGTGTGCTGCGAGGAAGTCTGCTAAGACTTGTCCCTTTACGGCACGCAGAGGCACGAAAGTTATATCGAATTGCAATAATATCATTGACCATCTGGCAAGTCTGCCGGAAAGTGTTGGACAAGTCATCAAGTATTGCAATGGATTAAACTTCGAAATCAGGTTGACCTTGTGAGAAAGCATGTAGTGCCTGAGCTTTTGAGCGGCGTAGATCAGGGCCAAACAATGCTTTTCAATTGCGGGATACCTTACTTCCGTCGGAAGTAAACAACGGCTTAAGTAGTAAAGAGCATTTTCTTTACCCTCATCATCGACACTCGGCTAACGAGGCTCCGAGAGAGTCGTCTAAAGCCGCGGTGTAAAGTATCGCCGGTCTACCCGAGATCGGGCTCGCTAAGACAGAGGTGTCATTAAATATTGTTTAATGTCTTCGAAGGCCTTCGGCATTTCTCTTCCCAAATAAATTTGGCGTCCTTTTTAACTAGTGCCGAGAAAGGCCGACACCTACCCGACGTGCTCTGAGATAAAGCGTCGAAGATATGCCAACTTCCCTTGAAAAGATCGTAGTTGTTTTAAGGTTTTGGGAGGCGGCATTTCTAAGATGGCTTTAATCTTCTCCGGGTCGATTTCAATTCCACGATGTCGGACAACGAATCCTAAGAATTTCCCGGAGGTGACGCCGAAGGCACATTTTAAGGGATTCATCTTAAGGTTAAATTGTCTTAATCGTTCGAAAACAATTCTCAAATCATACAGTGGTTTTCCTTTACTTTGCTTTTGATGACGACATCGTCCACGTAGCACTCGACTTGATTGTGCATGAGATCATCAAAAATTCTTGTCATTGCTCTTTGGTAGGTTGCTCCCGCGTTCTTCGATCCGAATGGCATCACCGTGTAGCAAAATACTCCGATCGGCGTTCTGAATGCTGTAAGCTTTTCATCTTCTGGAGCCATTTTTATCTGGTTATATCCTGAAGATCCATCCATGAACGAGAATATTTCATGTGTCGAAGCAATATCGATCATCAGTTCTGGAATCGGTAGAGGGAATTCATCTTTTGGACATGCCTTGTTTAAATCTCTGAAGTCCACACAAATTCTGATCTGACCATTCTTCTTTCGACCGGCACCACATTGGCTAACCAGTGTCGGGTATTGTTCTTCACGGACAAATTTAGCGTCTATTAGCTTTTTAACTTCGGCTATGACTTGTTGTTCTATTTCTAGCACGCATTCTTCCGGACCTTGTCCGACCGGAACGAAGTAGGATCCACTCCTAGCTTATGGACCGCAACCTCCGGAGCTAATCCTGGCATTTCATCGTAGCTCCAAGCAAAACAGTCTTTAAATTCCATTAATAACTTGATTATTTCTTCGGAGTCTTCTTTATTGAGTAAGGAGCTAACAAAGGTAGGTCTAGGCTCTTCGCTAGTACCTAAGTTAACTTCCGTTAACTCATCTATTGTGGATTTAATTTCTTCTTCGAATTATGGTGGAGCGTCTCCAATTTGTAAATCTTCGAGTTCGTCTGTAGTTTCCATGCAGTTTTCATTGGACTTGCAAGTGACAACCAAGCAAAATTCGACATCGTCAACCGACCCTACCTGTGCCGAATCCGAGTCCATACTTTGAATTGGGAGGACGGCCGGAGTTATTCCATAACTTTTCAAAATGTTGTGATTGGCCTTTTGTCCATTGTCGAGGTAAGAAACCACGTTGAATTAAATTTTGAACACAGGGAGAGTACCACTCAAAAGGTAATTCCATTAATTCCGATGAAGTGACATCTTCGAATTGTACATTATTTTCGCTTTGGAGGAAGAAGCACCGCGGTAGAATTTGATCGGCTTCGCACCGTCACTACGTACCTCTTTGACCTCCATACCCTCGATCTTATTAGAATGGATCGGAGTTAGGGTCATAGTATGTACGTAGTGGTTAATCTTCTCGTACATTGATTTGTATTCTTCGTTCTTTTCATCTTCGAGGGGGATCTTGTATTGCGGCTTCTTTCGACTTATTGTTGTCGCTTCTTGCTTGATTTCTTTTTCTTCTTCAGAACTATCTTCCCAATCAACATTGATGGCTGGTTTCCTCCGTCCAACCTGTCCTAACGTCTCTACCACGACCTCGTCCCCAGCCTCGACCTCGGATGCGAGTTGTGGAGAAACCTTCACCATCTCGCCGTAAGGGAGTGGTGAGTGACGGTTGGACTAGAACCTCAGGTTCTTCGTTGTCCTGAACTTTCTTTGCTTCATTTGTTACGGTATCTCTGGAGAAGATCGTTTTCTTTGGCGGTGCATAATAAGCTGCATCTTCATGGATTCCAATCGCATGTACGGAGAATGGTTGTAAGTCGCCTTTGATGCACTGTTCCCCTCCATCGTAATATTTGATGCACTGATGTAGAGATGATGGTACCATCTTGTTTTCATGTATCCATGGTCGGCCCAGTAGAGCGTTGAACGACGTTTCTGAATCAATTATGTGAAATTTTGCGGTTGTCTTTGCTAAGTCACCGGTCTTCATTAGTAGCGTTATTGACCCGAGGGCTCTTTCTCCTTTCTGGTTGAATCCTCTTAATAACATTTTGTCGGCTTCGAGTTCACGAGCATCAATTTCCAAGTATGCTAGCGTTCGAAGACTCATTATATTGATTGATGCTCCTGGATCCACCAATACTCTGGAGAGCGTAAACTTCCCAATTGTAACTGAAATGTACAACGGTCGGTTGTGATCTGCTGTCCCAAGTAGTAGGTCATTGTACGTGAAGGTAACACCTCGTCGTTCCTTTAACGAGCAAACCTCATCTAAGGAATCTCCGGCCATTCGAGCTAAGCAAATTTCCGGATCAAGTAAGGCCTCGATCGAGCTTCTCTCATCTCCTTTGATAAGATGAGAGCATCGTAGATGCTCAGTTTGGCCGGTAGTTTCCTAAGATGGGCTAGCACGTTGTAGTCCACTTTGTTTCCATGCGTCTCGGCTTCTTCTCGAACGGGTATCTCTTCCGCCGGGTTGGTTCTTCTTGAACAACCACTCGCTTTCCTTTGTCTTTTGGACCCATTCTCGGAGGTAGAACTCTTCCACTTCTCAAGTTGACTTCGTAATTTCTTCGAATCTAGTGTCGAGTTTGTCGGTGTCTCCTCCCGAATCGGAATGACCGGCTCTTCCGGATTATCTTCCAAATCCGAAGGCTCTAACTCTATCGTAACTGGAGCTCCTCGAAACTCACAGATAGATCCGTTGCTTGTTGAACTCTCGTAGCCTCCTTGATGGATGCCTCCTTCGTCATTTTGACCGTCGAGATCTTGTATGATTTGAGAATTGTTGTTGGTATCGAAATCGACGCCCGGATTGTCGCTAGTTACGTAATCGTTAGAAACAATCAAAACGTAGCCAACGCCATCACCCTTATCATTATATGATCCCACCGAAGTGAGCAGATAATCATACAAAATCAGAGGTTCGAGGGATTTCTCCCCCGAATCGGAAACAACTATCCTAGGATAAGCAGCCCCTAGTCTAGCCTTAGGAGTCTCAGTCCCCTCTTCTTCGTCAATTTTCTTCTTCTCTTCGATTGTCTCCTGTCGAGGTGGTTCTTCTATCGTAAGTGATAGTACCGGCTTAACGGGTCTCGAACTCTGAATTGAAGCTCGCACCGAAGCGGTTCGGATGTTATCTAAAATCTTCTTCGAAGACCTTGTCCAGTGCGGTAGTCCATCCATCGTTGGTTGCATAGGGATTTATCGGAATGACGGGATCGGCTGAGATAACATCGACGGAACCTCCTTTCCGGGGTTCCTTCATGTACTCCTTCGGGATTGTTATATTTCCTTTCGAAGGTTGTCATCGAGCCAACTTTTGAAGGTAATGCAGCTCTTCTATCTTGTGCCCAAGCATCCGATGGTAGGGGCAAAAGTTGGGATCACCTTTCTTGTTGACTTCCTCCGGTCTTTTAGGCTGCGGCACTCGGAAATCTGGAGTTTTCATTAAGCCGCGGAACATCTTCGGTACCGCTTCATTTTTGAACGGATATTCTCTCGCTCGAAGCTCCCTCAATGTACGTTGCGGACGGGACGGTTGTTCATACCGCGGAGACGACCGATAGCCGGATCGGGGTTGCTGGCAATTCCGTGGTGGTTGCCGCGGCCGTTCTGGTGGTATTTGCATCGGTTGTTTGCCTTTGTCAACTGCTGCAACGATCCCGAATTTCTTCTCGAAGGTCTTCACCGGCTTCTGCTTGTCCGTCTTGTAGGCAAAACTTAATTGCTTCGCCTCTTCTTGCAAGCTTCCGGCCTTGCTTAACAACTTCTCAAAAGTCTTAATAGTGAATCCTCGAGGAGAAGTGCTATCGAGCCGTGAATGCTTTTAAGCAAGATGCCGACCGCATGTTGTTCTTGCAGTTGTGGTTCACACTTCATGCTTAAATTTCTCCATCGAAGTATGTAATCCACTAGAGTTTCATTCGGCCTTTGTTTCTCTACCACTAAATCACCTATAGTGATGTGGTGCCGAGCTCCGGCAAATCGCTTAATGAAGAGGCTCTCTAGCTCCGAGAATGTCTTCACGTAACCGTTGGGTAATCCCGCATACCGTCGAAGGCGATTCCCGACGGATCGCTAACGAACCGTCGGAAGAGTAGCGCATCGCTCCCGCCGGCATTGCAACAACCGGCACGAAAGTGTGCAACATGTTGTCGGGGGTTCCCGATTCCGTCGAAGGTCTTAAACGAGAGGTGGTACGAAGCCTTTCGGTATCGGACAGTCGTCGACTTCTTCCGGGTAAGGTCTACCCGTCCGAATGGATGTCCCGTTCTTCGATTGTGCTAAGGCTTCTCGCACTCGCTGCTCTACCAAGTTCTTGATATCCTTTTCGTGGATCATACTTTCAGGCCGTATCCTTTTTCGACCGGTCATCCCCATCGACGGATGTAATCTCCTTTCCTCCGTCTACGATGTGAATGACTTCGGGGGTGTCTCTCATGTGGTTGTACTTAACTCCGGAGAGTGGCCGCAGCTACGGCCATCTCTTCCATCCTCTTCGCCATTTGAGCGATCGTGTCGTCCTTTTCCCGAAGCCGTCTCTTCATCGGTCCCGGCTCCTCTCTTTCTGCAGTCGCAGGAGCACCTCGAGAAGCCGATGAAGCTCGTGTCTCAACCATGTTGATTTCCGCATATTCGTTGTCCATGAATTCCGATGAGTCGATCTCATCTCCGAACTTCTCTTCTCTTTCTTTTGCCAACCGTCGGATGTCGGTTCTCAACTTTTCCATGGCATCTTCTAGCGGAGCTTTCGTGTGTCTTTGCGGTTGTCATGCGATGGTCGCCGGGTCCCCTTTCACGAGTCCCCTTTATCGCAAGGAGCGGTTTCTTCGCATTCCAGCCTCCCGGCGAGACTTTCTCTCTCGGGCCGTCGTTTCAATCTCAATCGCCCCGTAGTGGGATGCCACACCATCCTTCTAGCAGCAGAAGGTCTAGGACCAGATGGTCTGTTGGCCAAATGCTAGAAGGTTGTATCCTCCCTAATCTGTAATCCTGATACTACGACAGGCGGGCTAGCCTTCATTCTCTTGCTTGGCTTTTCAATCATGACGGCGGGTTCTACTCGGGGCCCAAGACGGGATTTGACTGGCACCCGTCCTATCCTTCGTAGAATTTCTGACACGAGGCAGTTTTCCTTCTTTGCTAGCTTTTCTACCAAAGTTTGCAGTCGAGCAAACGGCGTAGTTCTAGTTCTTTTCTTGCGGCTATCGTTGTAGTATGCGGGCCGAGGTAATGTGGCAGCAATCTTGCGAACATTCTCCTCATCCTCTGCGGCGGAGAGGGGATGGAACCTGCTTCCTCTCCAAAGTGGTATGTAGTCAGGCAGTGGTGTATATTCTGGTAGCGGTGTATATTCTGGCAACTCTGGAATTTCCTCCAGGAAAGCAATCTCGGCGGCTCCGCTTCCCCGGCGATCCTTCTATTTCTATTTCTTCTTTGGGTCTTTGTCGGCGACGGAATCTTCGAACCGGACCCGATTTCGAAGACGAAGGTCTTACAGGAAGATCCGTACCCTCCACGCGTAACGTGTTTACCATAGTTCCGGATTTCTTTCCCCTTTGATTTGGCGAGAGTCGGGGTAGGTGCGAAAACAACTAGACTCCGTGGGGGTAGTAAGAACAGGTCCTCCTGCGTACGGCAGTACTCCTCCTAGCTCGGGACCCTTCGCAGGGAGGAAACTCTTGGGTCGAGCTAAGGTCGAACTCGGCGGTGGTTCCTCGTTCCGAATACCTTGTTCGTCAGTGCAAAGAGGGAGACGTCGGTGACCTTGACGTTCGTGTTTTCAAATTCATGTCCGAATCGGATGACCCCATTGTCGGGCAGCTCATCCTTATAGACAGCGAAGTCCAGTCCGTTGGTGAAGGAGAAAATCAGTTTCGGGGCTTCCATTTCTGCAGGGTAGATTCTGGTTGTCAGTCTCAAGTTGTGCTTCTTTTCTTTAAGACGAAAAGAAAGGAATTGAAAAGAGTCCGAACTCATTCTTTGTTCATGTATTTATAAAAAGAATCATTTGTTAAAAGAATCACTTATTAGAGGGTTTGTTTATTTAGAACGGAATGTTCAAAGGTGTAGAGAAGGTAAGGAATCCGATTCGAAAGGAAAAGAAAGTCTTAAG
This sequence comes from Papilionanthe hookeriana x Papilionanthe teres, assembly GCA_022702705.1. Taxonomy (NCBI): domain Eukaryota; kingdom Viridiplantae; phylum Streptophyta; class Magnoliopsida; order Asparagales; family Orchidaceae; genus Papilionanthe; species Papilionanthe hookeriana x Papilionanthe teres. The sequence continues at coordinate 90,955,023 of CM040422.1, forward strand.
CAAGACTTCCCGACTCGAAGGATCACTCCTAAACTAACACCTATCGGGGGTCCACCCCACCTCGTAAATGAGGTAAAAGGATCTCGGAACCTCTCTGTTTAGGGGTGTCTAAACAGTGGCTCCTAAATCCGAGAGAATGTTGGCTATACTTGTTCAAGATAGAAATGAACATAGTATTCCAACGGAAAGAAGGGTAGTTTGATCCACAAGGGACATGGATACACTACCGATTTTTGAAAGCAGAATTATTCGATTATAATGGAGAGAGGAATCTTCCCCAGCGGAGTAGCCGAAGTTGTCGGCACTATTTTTAGGTTGTGTGATATTTTGAAAAGGGGGCGCCTAACGTAAGTTGTCGGCGAGTTTAAATTTTAAATTTGATTTAAATATATATATAATTTAGAAAGTAGTATTTGACTTTGAAAATAATTTTAAATTTGAAAGTTTTAAGATATGAGATTAAACCGATCTCACATCCCAAATAGTTTATATAAACGAGCACCGCACCACAAACCGTGTATCTATCCCTAAGGATGGACACACTGCTTGAGGGTGGGGCTCGATTAAGTAAACTAGAAGTTTTGTGACATCCGTTTGGTTTGCGAACCAATTTTATAAGCCGACAAATTCCCCTGCTTAATATGAAAGTATTAAACAGGGTTTATATTACCTGGGTTCTTTAAAATTCCCTATAAGGGCAAGCCCCTATAGTTAATTACATCTTAAGTGACGGGAATCACCTAAGAAAACTCTCGATTAATAACCAATAATTCCGCTCTCAAGAATTTCAAAGTTTAAGGTTTTCAAAGATTGAATTTTGGAATTTCAATAGTGGAATGGATCAAATTTGGAACATTTTGTTTTGTGAATCCAATGGAAGAAAGGTAGGAGAAATCACCGATTCGAAGTGAACTTCGGTAATTTCCCGACTATCCTATCGTTTCGGCTCGAGTTTAGGAAAGTCCTAATGTTTATTTAGTATTTCAATCTCGCCAATTTTAATTAATTAGGGCTTATATTTGTATGATGAAATCAAACAAATAGCTCGGAAGATGTGAGGGTTTATTGTCGTATCGAACGACTACCTCGGAATCCTAAGACCGGTTAGGGCTTAATTTACAATGCAAATGCCTAACGAAGAGGTTGAGGATTTATGTTGCACTAGGCAAGATACCTCGAAGTCCTATGGCTTTGTTGTTTAATTCTAAGAAGGTTTTGCTAAAGTAGGTTCAGGTTTTGCTGATGACGATGGTCGTGCTGCCCACCATGCTCCGAGCTCCTTGTTGTTGCAGAGGTTTAGTTTTAGAAGTCATAAATCAGGGGATGAGAAAAGTGTTTTGGTTTAGAGTAGTCTTAATTTTCCAAGTGTTCTTGTATTTCGATTAAAACAAATCTTAAAGTTGATTATAACGACACCGGTTAAGATCCCACGGTTCCATCCTTCCGGCATCATTATTTTTATCGGATTCACTTAGTCCAGATGAATTTGCTAAACTCAACTGAATGAGTTCCACACTTTCATTTAGACCGTGGAAATCCCGTTAGTAACACGTAGGTTACATCATCCGAGGTATTCCCGATCATCCAACGAGACGTTTTAATTTAGTTGCAATTGTAGTTTTGTGTTCTATTTGTGATTAAATTTTGAGTTGTTTTATATTTTGAAATTTTGTGGCGGTGAATTTTATCTTGCAATGACTTTTAACTTAGTTTTGGTTTCAGTTTTAGGGACTATCCTAAAGGTGTGGGTTTTCATGCAACAGCTTGTTTTATCATGCAAGAAAAGTAAAGTGCATCCGCAATAAAGTAAATTGCAGTGGAAGTAAATTGCAAGAAAGTAAAATGCAATAAAATAAAAGCGTACTCGGAGGGTCTTCCCGTCATCCCAAGCTACACTTAAAATACAATTAGAATATTTAAGCAAGTTCCTAGGTAAAGCTAAGGGAAAGGTTATGGTTTTCTACCAAATTCCTAATCCTATACCTAGTCATCTCCTATGACGTCTAGTGTTCTTTGTGTTTTTGTTTGAGGACGATTTTCTTCATCAAAGAACAATTAAATCCAATTGTTCTTATAAATATCCTATCATATTGAGGAAGTGCTTAAGAAGAATCTTAAACATCTTTTCAATATTTTTAGGATTGTTTTAAGTTCAAATGAATTTAATCATATAAATGAATCAATCGTCCGAGGTTTTCAAGTTTTGTTAACTTGCCAGTGAATTAAGACATTTGAATATCTTATGAGTGAAGTAGCACTTCATTTAATGTTTCATTTAGGAGTTATAATAATCAAAGCTTTCGAGGGTAAATTAAGTATTCAAATGATTCGATTTAAGTTAAAGGGTTTAAATTTGGAATAGTGTTCAAGTTGCTTTATATTTAATTTCTTTTATGTCTTAGGTGATGTTATATTTAATTCAATTTAATTTAATTGAGTTTTAATTTAACTTAATTTAATTTAATTTGATTTTGATGTTTAATTAATTTGATTTGATTTAATTTAATTTAATTATTTAATTTAATTTAATTTAATTTAATTTAATTGTTTAATTTAATTTAATTTAATTATTTAATTTAATTTAATTTAATTTAATTTAATTGTTTAATTTAATTTAATTTAATTTAATTTAATTTTAATTTAATTTAATTTATAATTTTAATTCGAGATTTTAAAAGAGTTTAATGATTTAATTAAATCTTTTAATATTTTAAATTTGAGTTATCATTTTAATTAAGAGTTAAGTGTTAATGATATAATTAGTTTAGGGATTTTTTAAATTAAAGAATAAATCTCTTCCTAATAAATATCCCTTATTTTAATAATTCCAATTTTATTATTCTTCCAAATTTAATCTATTATTTAATTAAAGTTTAATCATTTAAAAATTGTTTAATGAGTTTCTACCCTTTAATTATTTAAATTTCAATCATCCAAATCAGATTAAGATCAAATATTTTACTTGTTAATTTTATTAAACCTAAAGTTTTAATTAAGAGTTAAAATTTTAATTACCATTTTGCCCTCCAAGCTTAATAATTTCATAACTCACTAAATTGAACTCAAATGAATTTGAAATTTTGATGTGACTTCACTCATATATCAATAAAGACATGAGAGGAGAAAATGTGATTTTTCTGTATTTAATTTATTTATATAATTATTTTTGGTGGAAAATAGAGATTTCAAGGAAAATTTAATAACATGACCAAGGGAAAGTTTCTGTCCTTAAGAAAATTAGGGGACATTCCTAATGACTAGAGAAGCACTTGGACCAATTTTGGTGATTTTTTAAATTATATTATTTTTATTATAATTATTTTGAGTTTTGGAGTGTTAATTAATTTAAAAATAAAATAAATGTTGAAAAATGGGTTTTATATTTTTCAAAAATCTCTCTGATATCAAGGAAACCAAAGAAGCAAATTTTGCAATTTTCTGATTTCTCTATGATTTATTATAATTATTTTAGTGAAAATGCTAGAAAATAAATTTTTTTTTTAATTTTTAAATTACCCTAGGGCTTTAAAATTCAATATCTCACTAAATAGACCTAAGAAAAATGTGGGATTTGTTCCTAAGTGATTAAAATTCAAAATGTGACATTTTGGTGAATTTTATTATTTTTGTGATTTTTATTATTTTTTAATTATTAAAAATATTAAAATATTATTAAAAATCAACTTTTTTAGAAAATTGAAGTTTTAATTTTCTTAGGTTCCCCTGATATCAGAGAGGATCCAAAACCAATTTGGTGAATTTTTGAAAAGTATTTTAAAAGTTATGAATTTTTAAAGTTTAAAATGGCTAAGTGACTTAATCAACCCAATTAGTGGGGCTAACCAAGTCCAATTGACCTCAAATTTTTATGATGGGTTCCTCTGATCCTAAAGGTCAGTGGAGAATTGATTTCAAGTCAATTTGATGCCTGGTTAATTCTAATTAATTAAAGACCTATTTTGGGTGTTTAAGCCAATTAGGGTTGTTTTAAATGAACTAAGTCAAAACCTATTTTTCCTAGGGTTCTCTGGTCATAAGGAACATCACCAAATTTTCCTAGAATTTATTTCACAACATGCTATTTACTGAAATTAAAATACTCAAAACAGTGACTCTGAACTTCGAAAAATCAAGAACTCTTCATAGGGATGGCCTCTGACTTTGGAAAATTCAGGGAATGTTCCCAAATTCGTAGGCTTCAAAAGCCCTATGGTCTCATGCCATGGTGAATTGTATGCATGCATGGAGAATTAAAACAATGCGAGAGTAAATAAATTATAAAAAATAAAATATTTGATGAAATTAAGTGATTTCTTTTCCACATTATTCTCCTCTCTTCACCGAGCAAGAGGGTATTTTTATTTTATTTTTCTCGATTTTTCTACACGAGAGATATGAATTTTCGAAGTTTAGGGAATTAAATAAATCGGAAAATCCCTAATTTTCTACTTATCCGAGTCGGCGCCAACGCATCCTCGGCAGCCTCCGAAAGGCCACGCGGCGCGCTCCCATTCGACGCCGCCACTCGAGCCGGCAGCCCGGGCCCCGCGGTTCTCGTACCGTCTCCTCGGTCCGACGCCATCTGAGCCGTCCGTCCGCGCGTGTATTGAATGGACGGCATCCGTTCATCGTCCCCAAGTGTTCTCACCCGAGAGCCGTCCACACTAAATCCCTAAGATCTCACTCGATTCTCAATGGATTTTTACGTTCTTATACTCTATGGATTCGTCTTCAAGAGACGAACACATCTATACGGTTAACATGCATCGAAACTAAAGCATTTGAAATGGAGAATCTCCGAAGCTCGGGATGAAGAGTTAGCTCATACCTTGGCTCGCAGAAGTGTGGCTTCAATCCGAGAGCCGTTGCACCTTCGATTAGGTCCCGGCAGGCTCCGGATGAAGTCTCCTGGTCCGTGAATTGTCCGGATATGATTTCGACCAAGCCCGATCACAAAGCTTCGGAGGCCGGAGCAACCGGGTGGCTCCGGAGATGGGGCTTTTGATGGTGGACACCTTCCCTCGGTCCGGTGAAGGTGTAGAGCCAATCAATTTGGGAATTGGCTCACCGTGGAGAAGTGTCCCGGTTTTGGGTGGAATTTCAACTCCGAAATCGAGCTTACAGAGGAGAAATGACAGGGGAATTTCACCGGGATCAAGTGCTCTAAGGGTGGAGGAGGGTCTGGAACAATTTTGCGTAGTTTTGGCAAGGTTTATGCTTCTCTCTTTTCATGGCCGAGAGGGGTGGAGTTTGAATCGAGGCTGCTCGGGGGCCTCCGTGGGGAGTTAGGGCTCGGGATCACTCGCTCTGGTGAGGAGAAGAACAGCCATGGTGACCACTAGGCATGGGGCAGCTCGGCCAGTGAGAATTTCAATGTTGGCTCACATGTGAGCTCTCGGCCATGGTGTTTTCCCGCGGCCTGGTGGCCGCCGGCCGTGCAATGGTCACCATCTTGGTCGGTGGGTCGTGGTCGGGGTTTAGTGTAGTAATCGGCAAATGCCATGTGTAAAGTGGTTGAATCAAAGTAGAATGGGGCATGGCTAGTTTTGAGTCTAAATGGGTCAATCCACCCATTTGGGCTTGGTGCACCCTTCAAGGTGGCTTTGGATGCCGTGGGGGATAAAAGGGATCAACTTGGTCTGGCATGGAGAAGTCTCCATCCAAATATATTTGGATTAAATTTAAGTTTAGTGTGAAACATGATTAAGGCTAATGAGCTTTAGGGATTAAGGAAAGCCCCCCTCTTCTTACCCAATATGGCATGGTGGAGTGTCCAAAGCTCTCATGGCTCACATGTGGCTCATGCATGGCTTCATGGCTCACCTTTGGCTCGGCAAAAAGTTTGGTCAATTTCATAAAAAAGGATTTTAAGGATTTTGGATAATTTGGTGGAAATTTGGATGAAGCTTCATTTAGAAATATTTGATCATTGGTTTAGGACTTAGGGATGATTTTAATTGAAAGTATGATGAGGGGAAATGTCATATGGGCTTTGGAAGAATTTTTGGGGTTTTGGATTTGGTGGAAGTGGGCTTTTAAAATGGTTTAAGGAATCGGCCCTTAAGTTTAAAAATGAATTTATGGATGGGAATTTTGTAAAGAGGTTGGGCCAAATAATTATTGGGTTTAGCTCATGGATGTGTCATGAGTGATTTGAAACAAATTGGGGGTGATTTGGATTTGAATTGGGTTGAATTCGGGTTAGGTTCTGGCTTAGGTCAAAAATGGGCCTTTTAACCTCGGGGTTGAGTTTGAGTGGGGTTTGGGTTCAAATTTTGGGCAAATCATGTTAGGGTTTTGTTTGTGGGAATGTTAAGGAAGATTTAGAAAAGATTTGAGGTTAATTGGAGTTGAATTGGGTGAGTTTGGGTTAAGTTCTGGGTCATGGGTCCAAATCGGGCTTTAAGGCCAAAAGTGAGATTGGATCCAAATGTCAATCAAATTGGACTTGGATTTGGTCTAGATTGGTATTGGGAATGTTGAATTGAAGTTTATAATTGAATTGGACCAGAATTTGGGTCAATTGGATAGGTTTGGTTTGACATTGAGTTCACTTTGGATTAAAATGGGTGAAATTGGGGGTTTTGACAAAAGTAGGGTAAATTGACAAAATTGGCCCATGGTGTAGTTGGACAAAATGAAATTGGGAATATTTAGGATTTTCTGGAATTTTCTGGGAATTTTCTGAATTTTTGGATTTTTAGGCCAAGAAGGGTATTTTGGGTATTTTGAGGGTATTGGGGGGTATTTTTGGAATCTTTGGTATTTTTGGGTATGGATGATCAATTTGGGTAATTTGGAGATGTTTGGGATTGATTTTGGAAAATTTTGGGTAATTTGGAAATTTTGCAAAAATTTGGGTAATTTCATGGTTTTGGCAGGTTTAGTAGTGTAGGGTCCCGGGGTCAAAAATTGAAAATTTGGGAAATTGAAGATTGGGTGAATCTAGGTGGAAAGAAATCATTTTGGTTGAGCCATGAAGCCATTTCAAGCCCATATGAGCCATGAAAGGACTCATTTCGAGGCATTCACTATGTTGTTCCTAACCCTCTTAGCCCAAGGGCTTAGGGGTTAAGGACCATCCATGTGAATCACCTACATGAGTCAGGAGGTTAAGTTGGGTATGGGTGTGGTTTTAGGAAGTGTGTGGAAATGTAGTGTGTAAGTGTAGTGTAAGTCAGCCCCTTCACTGCACTGTGCCACCTGAAGGCGCCTCCTAAGTGCCAAAGAATCCTATATGAACTCATCCTTTAAACTTCTACATTCGATTTCAACCCTCTAGGTGATTAGGGGTCTATAGTCAAGTTTGTGGAGTTTGCAGGGAGTTTAGAAGTGGTTTGAATTTCTAAAAGGCGGGTCCCAATTCTAGTCCTCTAAGATAGTCAAAGGAAAAGCCTAAGGCTAGATCCTAAGCACTAAAAAGAAGAAGGGAAGACCTCATCAAAAATGAGGTCAACACTTTGAAACCTTATTTACCATCATAGTGGGTAATAATTTTGATGAGATAAAGAAAAGCCAATGCTTCGAGACAGGGTTAAGAAGTGATGCAGAAAAACTGACATACCCGTCTTCGCGCAACTCCCAATCATCGTGTTTGTCGGTCGGTATCTATAAATCTCGTTCATATTGTATCTCGAAGGAACAAAGTTTGAATAATGACTGCATGGGGTATTTTCTATAGAAAATAATTCATTTACCCTTGAAGGAGTAAATGTTACCCATCTTCCTCTGACGTAGACACTTCCATTGTTGATCGCATGTAGATTAGAGTAAAACTGTTTAACTACAGGAATAACTACAGCTGATGTTGTATAGCAAAATACCTCCCAATGCCGCTGCGCAATCATTTCTTCAATTTTTGCGGTGGAATTTCTACTCCTCTGTTGACAAATCCCCTTTCTTTAATAAGTCGCTTCTTCATCAAGACTTTGTTGAAAATACGCTGCGCCTCCGAACTGAAGAATTTTCTTCGGTTGAAAATTCCAGTTTTTGTGGTTTCTAAGAGTTTTGTGGCCATTTTGGATTGAAAGGAATGGTCTCTAGTCATTTCTAAGGAAGAAAATAGAGTAAAAATGAATTTGGGATGGTTTTCTACAAAGAAATGGTTTTAGAACCGTCCAAAACCTCACCTAAAACTCAAAAGAACCATTTTTCAACTGCCTCGCCGTCAGCGGGAAGTTTCTCGCCGTCGGCGAGCTAGTTATAAAACTAATTTAAAATATGGCACGAGATCTCGTTGTAGGCGAGAATCGACCTAGCTGTGGCGAGATTTTTTAAAATTTTCCAATTTCGCTCTGGTCCGAATATTTTCTGATCTTATCATATAGGTTCAAATTTGTGATGATTCTAATTAAAAATTTGAGTAGTAAGATTTGTTGTAATAATACAGACTCACTAATTTGTATATAATTAAAATAAAAGACTAATATGGGTTGCCCCCCATAAAGTGCTTGGTTTAACGTCGTCACCCCGACCTAATTTAGGTTAGTAATCAGGTTGACTAAGCATTAAAACCTCTTTAAAATTTGGTCTTCTACCTTTGAAATATGGTTTTAATCTATGTCCGTTTACCTTAAATTTATGTCCTGTTTTTGGATCTTCAATTTCTATGGTTCCATACGAAATTATTTGAGTTATGGTGAAAGGTCCTAACCATCGAGATTTCAATTTCCCAGGAAATAATTTCAATCTAGTATTATATAGAAAAACTTCTTGTCCTGGTTCAAAATTTCTCTCGATTAATCTTCCTATCATGCCATAATTTCATTCTTTCTTTATAAATCCTATCATTATCATATGATTCATTCCTTAATTCTTCTAATTCATTTAATTGCAACAATCTCTTCTCACCAGCTTCTTTCATAATATAATTAAATTATTTAATTGCCCAATATGCTTTATGTTCTAATTTAACTGGTGTGTGGCAAGTTTTTCCATATATAAGCCTGTAAGGAGTCATTCCAATCGGAGTTTTATAAGCAGTCCTGTATGCCCATAATGCAGGGTCTAGTCTTATAGACCGACCCAATCTATTAGGGTTTACAGTACTTTTCTAAAATACGCTTAATCTCTCGATCGTAAATTTTAGCTAATCCACTAGTTTGTGGATGATAAGAAGTTGATATCTTATGAATAATATTATATTTTTCTACTAGTTTGTGAATATATTTATTTCTAAAATGAGTTCCTCCGTCAGTGATAATCACACTGGGCATTCCAAATCAAGTAAAAATATTTTTCATTAAAAATTTTGAAACACTTTTAGCATCACACCTAGGTAAAGCTTGTACTTCAATCCATTTGGAAACATAATCAATAGCTACTAATATATATGAGTTTCCAATTGAAGGAATAAAAGGTCCCATGAAATCTAATCCCCAAACATCAAAAATTTCAACTTCTAATATAAAATTCAGAGGCATTTAATTTTTCCTCGATATATTTCCTACTCTTTCGGCATTTATCGCAGGTTATTATATATCCGTATACATCTCTAAATAGAGTAGCCAGTAGAATCCAGATCGTAGAATTTTATACGCAGTTTTATTAGTCCCAAAATGTCCTCCAAAATCAGAATCATGACATTTTTGAATAATTGGTTCAGTTTCTTCATAAGGCACGCATCTTCTAATAATTAAATCCTTACATTGCTTATATAAGTATGGTTCATCCCAAAAGTATGTTTTTGTATCATGAATGAATTTTTTCTGTTGTTGCAAAGTTAACATAGGTGGTAAAATGTCACTCGCAATATAATTTACTATATCAAGATACCAAGGTATTTTCCACTCATTTATATTATAAAGTTGTTCATCGTGAAAATTGTCTATAATTTCATTATCGCTATCGGATAACTCATGATATTCTAATCTTGATAAATGATCAGCAATTTGATTATCAGTTCCCTTTTTGTTAATGATCTCAAAATCAAATTCTTGCATTAATAAAATCCATCTAATTAATCTTGGTTTAGAATCTTTCTTTTGCATTAAATACTTAATAGCGGAGTGATCAGTATGCATAATACATTTAGTTCCTATTAGATAATGTCAAAATTTATTAAAAGCATATACAACTGCTAATAATTCTCTTTCAGTAACTGTATAATTTATTTCAACATCATTAGAGTTTTACTAGCATAATATATAACTTTGAAAATCTTATCATATCTTTGCCCAAGAATCGCTCCTATAAGCATAATCACTAGCATCACACATAAGCTCAAATGGTTTCTCCCAATTAGGTGAAACTATTATAGGTGTCGTAATTAATTTATCTTTTAATAATTCGAAAGCATTCGAGCATTCAGTTGTAAATTCAAATTTCTTGTCCTTTTCAAGAAGTTGGCATAGAGGTTTAGTAATTTTTGAAAAATCTTTTATATAACGTCTGTAGAATCCAACATGTCCAAGAAAACTTCTTACCCCTTTTACCGTAGTTGGAGGTGGTAATTTAGCTATAGCTTAAATTTTTGAAGGGTCTACTTCCATGCCTTTTTCCGAAATTTCATATCCTAATACAATGCCGCCTGCAACCATAAACTGACATTTCTCCCAATTAAGAACTAAATTAGTTTTCTCACATACTTCAAATACTTTTTTAAGATGATTTAAGCACGTGTCAAATGATGTTCCAAATACAGAGAAATCATCCATAAATACTTCTATTCCATTATCAATTAATTTACTAAATATAGACATCATACATCTTTGGAATGTTGCAGGTGCATTACATAATCCAAAAGGCATCCTTCGAAAAGCGAAGGTTCCATAAGGATTAGTAAATGTAGTTTTCTCTTGATCCTTAGGAGCAATTTGTATTTGATGATAACCGATATATCCATCTAAGAAACAAAAATACTTATGTCCGGCTAATCTATCTAACATCTGGTCTAGAAATGGTAAAGGGAAGTGATATTTCCTGGTGGCTGCGTTTAATTTTCTATAATCAATACATATTCGCCATCTAGTAACTTGTCTTGTAGGGATAAGATCATTATTTTCATTAGCTTTTACAGTCACTCCTCCTTTCTTAGGCACACAAGTGAATCGGGCTTACCCAAGCATCGTCGTAAATAGGATATATAATACCATTATCTAACCATTTTAAAATTTCTTTCTCGACTACTTCTTTCATTATCGGGTTTAATCTCCTTTCGAGGATCTACTCAAGGCTTATGTTCATTATCTAAAATAATTTCGTGCATACAGATTGAAGGACAAATTCCTTTAATATCTCGCTAAAGTCCAACCAAAAATTTTCTTATATTTTTTTAAGGTATCTAAAAGTTTTTGTTCTTGAGATTCATTTAATTCGGATGAAATAATAACTGCAGTAGTTGAAGAATTACCTAAGTAAGCATATTCCAAATGATTAGGTAACATTTTTAACTCAAGTTCAGGAGGTTTAGTAATTGATGGAACTATATTTTTTTCGGTGTTTTCTGTATTATCTGAAAATTCAAAATTCTCTTGAATACAATCTAGTTCTTCATTTATATCGGCTTCTTCAATTAATTCAGTATTTTCTTTTTCTAATTTTTCTTCATAATATTCCTTAAAATGTTCTTTTTGTAAATGATTAAGTACTTCCATTCGAAAACACTCATCCTCTTTTTCTAGCGCAGGATATTTCATTGATTTAGCAATATTAAAAGTAACTTTTTGGTCATTTACTCTCATAGTTAATTCTCCTTTCTGAACATCAATCATAGCTTTCCCAGTGGCTAAAAATGGTATTCCTAAGATGATAGGAATTTCTTTATCTTCTTCCATATCAAAATTATAATATCTACAGGGAAGATAAATTTATCCTCTTTTACTAAAACATCTTCAATAACTCCCTTAGGATATGTAACAGAACGATCAGCTAACTGAAGGGTTACTGAAGTAGGTGAAATTTCTCCCAATCCTAATCTCTTAAAAATTGATAGAGGCACTAGATTGATGCTTGCTCCTAAGTCACACAAAGCTTTTCCATAGAATTTTTCTCCAATAGTGCAGGGTATAGTGAAATTACCAGGATCTTTTAATTTTTCAGGAAGCTTTTTCTGAATAATAGCACTACACTCTTCACTAAGTGCGACCGTTTCATTATCGGTAAATTTTTTTTTATTTAAAATATCTTTCATGAATTTTACATAATTTGGCATCTGTTCTAAAGCTTCTACAAAAGGAATATTTATTGTTAATTTCTTCAGAATTTCAAGGAATTTAACAAACTGTTTATCTTTTTTATGTTGATTTAGTCGTTGAGGAAATGGTGGTGGAGGTTTTTCAACGTAAATTTTCATTGGTATTAAAGGATTTTCTAAGTTTGGATCTTGTTGATTCTTTTCCTTTTCGATTTCCACTTCCTCTTTTTGACTTTCCAGTTCTTTCTGAATTCGAGGTTCTAATTCTTTTCCACTTCGTAATTGTATCGCATTAATTTATTCATTTCCTTTGTCTTTGGGATTTATTTCCACATTACTAGGAAATGTTCCAGGTATTCTATTATTAAGCGCGGTAGCGATATGTCCAAGTTGAGTTTCAATATTTTTAATAGCTGTTCCTTGATTTTGTAATTGGTTTCATTGTATTTGTAATTGATTTCCTTGATTTTGTAAATGTTGACCCATATTTAAAATTAATTCTTCTATAGATAATTTCTTATCTTTAAATTGAGGGTTATTATTATTAAATCCAGGTGGATAACTAGGTTTATAATTAAAATTTCCTTGGTTAGAGGGATTTCCTAATTGTTGTGTTATGTTGTTCATCCATGGTTGATTAGTTGTATTATTATTCCAATTAAAATTAGGATGATTTTTCCATCCAGGATTATAATAATTTCCATAAGGATTATTGGGTCTATTATTAATTGCATTTATAGTTTCATAATGAGATTGGGATTCTATAAGTTGTCCATATGAGTTTTCTTCTAATATAGTTGGAGAGTACTTCATTTCAAAATGATCTAGTTTTTTAGATATAGCAGCTATTTGCGAAGCTAACATAGATATTGCATCATTTTCATGAATACTGGCTATCTTTTTCAGATTCATTCTATCAGCAGGCCATTGAAAATTATTGGTAGTCATTTCTTCGATTAGTGCATAGGCTTCATCAAATGGTTTTGACATTAATGATCCTCCAACAAAGAACATCGATGATTGATCTAAGAGATCCTACTAATCCATTATAGAAAGTTTGAATAATTAACCAATCTGGTAACGCATGATGTGGGCATTTCCTAAGAAGTTCTTTAAATCTCTCCCAAGCTTCATTTATTGACTCTCCATCAAACTGACTAAAAGAAGTTATATCATTTCTAAGCTTAGCAGTTTTAGATGGTGGAAAATATTTGGATAGAAATTTTTGTGATAATTCTCCACAAGTTTTAATAGATCCAGGTGCTAACGAATTTAACCACACTTTAGCCTTATCCCTTAAAGAAAAAGGAAAAAGTCTAAGTCTAATAGCATCGTTAGATACTCCTTCATATTTAAAAGTAACACATAGCTCTAAAAAACTAGCAAGATGTAAATTAGGATCTTCAGTAGGTGAACCACTAAATTGATTGTTTTGTACCATTTGGATAATTGCAGATTTAAGTTCAAATGAGTTATCAGCTACATCAGGGTTTTGAATAGTTAAATGAATTTCATCTAATGTATGGTTGGCATAATCTCTTAATGGTCTCTGTTGATTGATATTTTCATTTTTAGGAATATTCGCCATTTGTGTTAAATTTATAATTTATCTCTTTTGTTTTCTAATTCTTTTAACTGTACGCTCTAATTCAGAATCGTAAGGTATTAAGTTTTCGTTTCCAAATTTACGCATACAATTATGCAAAATAAATTTTAAAATAGATCGTTACTCTAGTAAATAATTTTTTTACCCTCCCCGGCAATGGCGCCAAAAACTTGACCCACTTTTTATGTTTGCAAATTGTGTTAATAGCAACGGCACCAAAAACTTGATCCCGCTTTAATATATATAATTGATTTTATGATGGAATGTATAATGTGGATTCTACGCAAGTATACGTATCGTATCAAGTAATACAGGGCTCTAGTGGAGTCCTGGTTATCGATCCCACAGGGAAGTTTTACTAAATTTGTAATAGCTAAATTTAAAAGTTTTTTACTTACTAATAAAGTATACAAAAATTTAGAATATTTAAATAAAGCAAACTAAAGTAAACTAATGCTTAAAAATAAAGTTGATTTAAAGATTTCAGAAAAAGGTATCCTTCTCCTTGTTTTTAGAAACTTAAGTGAATGATGAATTCAAATAGATTTTTATTATTGTAATGTGACAAATAGTAGCATTCCTATTCTTTACCCTTTGATCGAGGTGCAAAGAACATTGATTAATCCTATGTTTGATTATTGAATCTGCGGCTAGGCTGGGAGGATACTGGCTGCCACTTCAGAGCTCCCAAGTTCCCCTCACCAGAGGGCTAACATCTACACTTCAACTCTCAATCAATAGGATCGAATTGAATATTTTAGTGTGTCACACTAAAATTTCCAATTCTACGCCCGATAAATAATATTTCCCTATTTATTTGCACCCTCCTTCCAAGGCTTTTAACTTCCCTGAATATTAGATGTAATCTTTTACTATAGTTGATAATTCAATGTATTTTAACAAATCAATGGGCCAGATTGAAAAGTAAATTAAGTTTTAAGTAAAAATTATCACAATTTATTTTAATATTTTAGGCATTTCTATTTAATTCAATCAATTCACATAATTTCATAAACAAGGAGAATGACTAAGAAAACTACTCAGAATGCATGGGAATTAAATAAAGCATGGATTTCATTTAAAGTTAACAATAATAAACAAAGATACTTATCTCAATTTCCTCCCCAAGAAGACTCCTTGAAGTTCCTTTGACTTTTCCATCAAGTACAACACACTTCTAAACTCACTAATTACACTATTAAACTCTTAAAATAGACACCAAGTAGACACTAAGACTCTCTAAAATAGACACAAATTGACACTCAGGAGACACACAACAGACTAAAATTCATCCTCTATTTATAGAGGTATGCAAAGGTCCAAGGGGTGCTTAAACACCTCTTCAAAAAGCGTCCAGGTTCAACGTATCCAGCATTTTAAACAGTCTCGCCGTTGGCGAGAAACGACCTCACCGTCGACGGGCTTCTAGAAGGTCTCCAAACCACGCGATCTCGCCGTCGGTGACTCGGTCTCGCTGTCGGCGAAGTAGTTATAAATCCTTCAAAAATTCTCCTAATGATCTCACCGTCGGCGGGCTCGATCTCGCCGTCGGCGGCTTAGTTCATTTTGCATGAATTTCTTCCTTTTTTTATCCAAATTCGCTCCATTTCATGCTTTTTGCTTTTATCACTTATAAATTTTCATTCCTGATATAAAATAAAGAAAATACCTTTCTTTAAAGTGCAATTTCATAAAAAATAGGTATGAATTTCTTAACATATTTTTCTGTGATCATGAAGCTAAAATAGAAAAGGCTCATTATCTTGAATACTTGCCATTCTTTTAGGATTAACCCTTTCAGAATGCCATTGAAAATTATTATTACCCATTTCTTCAATGAAGGTATAAGCTTCATCAAATGTCTTAGTCATTAAGCAACCACCAGCAACAGCATCTATAATATATCTAAGTAATCCAATAAGTCCATTATAAAATATTTGAATAATTAACCAATCTGGTAAAGCATGGTGAGGACATTTTCTTAATAGTTCTTTAAATTTTTCCCAAGCTTCATAAATTGCTTCTCCATCAAATTGCGTAAATGAAGTTATATCATTTCTTAATTTAGCAGTTTTAGAAAGAGGAAAATATTTAGCAAGAAATTTTGTGCCATATCTGCCCAAGTTTTTATAGATTAAGTTGCTAATGAATTAAGCCACATCCTTGCTTTATCTTTTAAGGAAAAAGGAAAGAGTTTAAGCCTAATAGCATCATCAGAACCATTATTATATTTAAAGGTAGCACAAAGTTCTAAGAAACTAGCAAGGTGTAAATTTGGATCCTCATTAGGTGTTCCACCAAATTGATTATTTTGAACCATTTGAATAATAGAAGGTTTAAGTTCAAAAGAATTAGCATCTACAGTTGGCATTTGAATACTAATATGAAGTTCATCAGCTGTAGGGTTTGCATAATCCCTTAATGGTTTATAAACATTTTGTTCATGTATTTCTATTAGATTTTGGTTATTATTATGTAAGTTAGCCATTTCCTGATTTTTTTTGAATTTGTTTTCCTTTTCTAATTCTTTTAACTGTTCTTTCTAATTTAGAATCAAAAGGTAATAATCCTTCTGATCCAGAACTAAGCATAAAAATAAATTAAAATCTTTTTTGTATTTTCATTTTTATTTTATTTTTTTATTATTATTAAAGAAATAAAAGTATATAAAATTATTTTAAATTTGAGAAATGTAAAAATTATATTTTTAACTTTCTTACTTATTTTCTTTATCTTCCCCGGCAACGGCGCCAAATACTTGATAACTATACTGCCTATCGGGGCTTTATATATACTTTCAAATGCAAGAATTTGATACCACAGCTAGAAGATTTAATCCCCGGCAACGGCGCCAAAAACTTGAATTGACCCAGCCTATCGGGGCTTGATATATACTTTCAAAAGCAAGAATTTGATACCACTGCTAGAAGATTTAATCCCCGGTAAACGGCGTCAAAAACATAATGTGACCCGACTTTTACTTATGTAAGAGTTTATGAATTTATGTTTAAATATTATATTAATTATTTTAAAAGTCACAATTTCAAACGCAAGTATATGTATCGTTTCAAGTAATATAGGGCTCTAGTGAGTATTGGTTATCGATCCCACATGGAAGAATTTAAGAAAATTAAGAAATATTTTTAATTTTTCAAATTAAAAGTATATATTATTTTATTTCTTTTCAAAATTTCAGATTTTAAATTTAATAAAATTTATACTAAATGTAAGCAAGCAGTAATAAAGTAAAGATTAATGCAAGTATAAATAAAATAACTTTCTCCTTTTCAACAAATACAAGCTTTTTAGAATAATTATCAATTGTGGAGAATTTATATTATGGTATTGTGCCAAATAGAAGTATTCCTATTATTTACCCTTTGATCCAGGCATAAAAAACATTGACTAATCTATAGATCGGTCTGGGATGTTTTATTAGTAGAATGGGTTAATCTAGGCACACACAACTAGATGTCCAAGGGTGTCTTTGGTCGGCCCTACCAGTGACCTGTTCCCTTTGTATAAACTAAATTATTAGAATTTAGTCTGTCACTCTAAAAACTAATTAATTCTACGCCCAATAAATCATATCTTCCTATTTATTTGCACTTCACCTTGAATAACCCGCATAAAGCCTTCGATTACCCAAGGATTCATGTGATATCTACTAGTTAAGAACTCATCTCAGGATATGTCTCAAAATTCTTCAACAGGTTTTAACAATTTAAATGGCCAGTTTAAAAAGTAAACTAAGATCAAATATTAATATCATAACAATTTTTATAAATATTTTAAGTTAAATTCTCCAAAAAAAATTAATTATCTTATTATCTTTTCATAGTTGAAAGGAGAAAGTAAACTAACTACTCGGAATACATTGAATTCACACAACAAAACATATTAATAAAACCTTGAATCAAGTTACAAATACTTATCTGGAATGTTCCTTCAAGTGATCTGCTCACTCCTACTTACTCCAATGCAATGATGAAAGACTTCAACAGCAACAACACTAAATAAACTCACACTCAACACTCAAAATAAACTAAAAATAAATTCACTAAATACTAAAGAAGGTGGTTCCTTAAAATGATTGGAAGATAGAGGGGGGATTGAATGGCTATATGGTGCTTGGGGACTATAGGGTGTTAGGGTACGATTTTCTCTGTAGAATGGGCTCCTATTTATAAAGCTCTGAATTTAACTAGGATTTGCTTAAGGCACCTCTTCAAAATTCATCTAAATAAAACGTTGTACGGCTTATTTTTAGGTTATGTGTTTAATTTTTGAAAAAGGGGTCGCCTAACAGAAATTGTCGGCGAATTTTATATTTTAAATTTAATTTAAATATATATATAATTTAGAAAGTAGCATTTGATTTTGAAAATAATTTTAAGTTTGAAAATCTTAAGATATGAAATCAAACTGATCTCACATCCCGAATAGTTTATATAAACGAGCACTGCATCATAAACTGTGTATCTATCTCGAAGAATAGACACATTGTTTGGTAATGGGGCTCGATTAAATAAACTAAAAGATTTGTGAAATCCGTTTGGTCTGCAAACCAATTTTATAAGCCGACAAATTCCCCTACTTAATATAAAAGCATTAAACAGGGTTTATATTACCTGGGTTCTTAAAATTCCCTATAAGGGCAAGCCCCTATAGTTAATTACATCTTAAGTGACGGGAGTCACCTAAGAAAACTCTCGATAATAATCGGTAATTCGCTCTCAAGAATCTCAAAGTTTAAGTTTTCAAGGGATTGAATTTTGGAATTTCAATAGGGAATGGATCAAATTTGGAACATTTTATTTTGGGAATTCAAAGGAAGAAAGGTAGGAGAAATCACAGATCCGAAGCGAACTTCGGTAATTTCCCAACTATCCTATTGTTTGGCTTTGAATTTAGGAAAGTCCTAATATTTATTTAATGTTTTGATCTTGCTAATTTTAATTAATTAGGACTTATATTCGTATGACATGATCATACAAATAGCCTTGAAGATATGAGGGTTTATGTCGTATCGGACGACTACCTCGGAGTCCTAAGACCGGTTAGGGCTTAATTTGCGATGCAAATGCCTAACAAAAGGTTGAGGATTTATGTTGCACTAGGCAAACTACCTCAAAGTCCTATGGCTTAGTTATTTAATTCTAGGAAAGTTTTACTGAAGTAGACTCAGGTTTTGCTGATGACGATGGTCGTGCTGCCCACTATGCTCCAAGCTCCTTGTTGTTGTAGAGGTTTAGTTTTAGAAGTCATAAATCAAGAGATGAGAGAAGTGTTTTGGTTTAGAGAAAATCTTAATTTCCAAGTATTTTTTATGTTTTAATTGAAACAAATCTTAAAGTTGATTATAACAACACCGGTTAAGATCCCACGGTTCCATCCTTCCGGCATCGTTATTTTTATCGGATTCACTTAGTCCAGATGAATTTGCTAAACTCAACCGAATGAGTTCCACACTTTCATTTAGACAGTGGGAAATCCCGTTAGCAACACGTAGGTTACATCATCCGAGGTATTCCCGATCATCCAACAGGACGTTTTAGTTTAGTTGTAATTATAGTTTTGTGTTCTCTTTGTGATTAAATTTTGAGTTGTTTTATATTTTGAAATGTTATGGCGGTGAATTTTATCTTGTAATGATTTTTAATTTAGTTTTGGTTTCAATTTTAGGGGCTACCCTAGAGGTGTGGGTTTTCATGCAACAGTTGTTTATCATGCAAGAAAAGTAAGTGCAATGTGATTAAATAAATTGCAATAAAGTAAATTGCAATAAAATAAGAGCGTACCTGGAGGGTCTTCCCATCATCCCAAGCTGCACTTAAAACACAATTAGAATATTTAAGCATGTTCCTAGGTAAAGCTAAGGGAAGGGTTATGGTTCTCTACCAAGTTCCTAATCCTATAGCTAGTCATTTCTTATGACGTCTAGGTTCTTGTGTTTTGGTTTCGAGGACGATTTTCTTCATCAAAGAATAATTAAGTTCAATTGTTCTTATGAACATCCTATCATATCGAGGAAGTGTTTAAGACAAATCTTAAACATCTTTTCAATATTTCTAGGATTGTTTTAAGTCCAAATGAATTTAATTATACAAATGAATTAATCGTCCGGGAATTCAATTTTTGTTGTTGTCTTGCTCAGTGAACTAGGACATTTGAATATCCTATAAGTGAAGTAGTATTTCATTTAATGTTCTGTTTAGGAGTTATGATAACCAAAGTTTTCGAGGGCAAATTGGTGTTCAAATGATTTGTGATTTAGTTTAACTTCAGTTAGAGGGTTTAAATTTGGAATAGTGTTCAAGTTGCTTTATATTTAACTTCTTTATGTCTTAGGTGATGTTATTTAATTCAATTTAATTTTAATTTAATTTAATTTAGTTTAATTCAATTTAATTTGATTTGATGTTAAATTAATTTAGTTTAATTTGATTTAATTTCTTTTAATTTAATTTTAACTTGATTTAATTTTAATTTAATTTAATTTAATTTAATATGTTTTAATTTAATTAATTTAATTTAATTTAACATTTTTTTTAATTTAATTTAGTTTAATTTAATTTAATTTATTTATTTGATTTAATTTAATTTAATCTTTGATTTAATTTTATTTTTTAATTTTAGTTTAATTGAAAATTTAAAAAAGAGTTTAATAATTTAACTTTTTAATTTAATTTTAATGATTAAGTCCTTTAACATTTTAAAATTTAAATTTGAATTATCATTTTTAATTAGGAATTAAATATTAATGAGATGATTAATTTAGGGATTTTTTAAATTAAAGAATAAATCTCTTCTTAATGACATCCCTATCTTAATAATTCCAATTTTATTGTTCTTCCAAATTTAATCAATTGTTTAATTAAGGTTTATTTTAATTATTTTAAATTGTTTAGTAGGTTTCTACCCTTTAATTATTTAAATTTCAATCATCCAAATCAGATTAAGATCAAATATTTTACATGTTAATTTTATTAAACCTAAAGTTTTAATTAAGGGTTAAAATTTTAATTACCATTTTGCCCCTTCAAGCTTAATAGTTTCATAACTCACTAAATTGAGCTTAAATGAACTTGAAATTTTTATGTGACTTCACTCATATGTTAATAAAGACATGAGAGGAGAAAATGTGATTTTTCTGTATTTAATTTATTTATGTAATTATTTTTGGTGGAAAATAAGAATTTCCAAGGAAAATTTAATAACATGAACACGGGAAAGTTTTTATCCTTAAGAAAATTATGGGACATTCCTAATGACCATAGGACCACTTGGACCAATTTTGGTGATTTTTTGAATTATATTATTTTTATTATAATTATTTTAAGTTTTGGAGCATTAATTAATTTAAAAAAAAATAAAGGTTGAAAAAAAAATTTTATATTTTTCAAAAATCTCTCTGATATCAAGGAAATCAGATAATTAATTTTTACAATTTTCTAATTTTTCTTTGATTTATTATAATTATTTTAGTGGAAATACTAGAAAATACATTTTTTAATTTTAAAATTACCCTAGGGCTTTAAAATTTAATATCTCACCAAATAGACCTAAGAAAAATATGGGATTTGTTCCTAAGTGATTAAAATTCAAAATGTGACATTTTAGTGAATTTTATTACTTTTGTGATTTTTATTATTTTTTAATTATTAAAATATTAAAATAATACTAAAAATTAAATTTTTTAGAAAATTGAAATTTTAATTTCTTTAAATTCCCCTGATATCAGAGAAGCTCCAAAACCAATTTGGTGAATTTTTGAAAGGTATTTTGAAAGTTATGAATTTTTAAAGTTCAAAATGGCTAAATGACTTAACCAACCCATTTAGTAGGGCTAACCTAGTCCAATTGACTTCAAATTTTTATGGTGGGTTCCTCTGATCCTAAAGGTCAATGGAGAATTGATTTCAAGTCAATTTGATGTATGGTTAGCTCTAATTAATTAAAGAGCTATTTTGGGTGTTTAAGCCAATTAGGGTTATTTTAAATGAACTAACTCAAAACCTATTTTTTCTAAGGTCCTCTAGTCATAAGAGACATCACCATATTTTCCTAGAATTTATTTCACAACATGCTAATTATTGGAATTAAAATACTCAAAACAGTAACATGAATTTGAAAAATCAATAACTTCTCATAGGGATGGCCTACGACTTTGGAAAATTCAAGGAATTTTCCCAAATTCAGAGGCTTCAAAAGCCCTATGGTCTCATGCCATGGTGAATTTCCTATATGCATGGAGAATTAAAATAATGCATAAGGTAAATAAATCATTAAAAATAAAATACTTAATGAAATTAAATGATTTCTTTTCCACATTATTCTCCTCTGTTCACTGAGCAAGAGGGTATTTTTATTTTATTTTTCTGATTTTTCTACACAAAGTTATGGATTTTTGAAGTTTAGAGAATTAAATAAATCAGAAAATCCCTAATTTTCTATTTATCCGAGTCGGCGCCACGTCAACCTTAACATCTCCGAAGTGCCACGTAGCGCTCCCATTCGACGCCGCCACTTGAGTCAGCAGCTCGGGTCCCGCCTTCCGCGTATCATCCGTTGATCCGACCTAATCTGAGCCGTCCGTCCACGCGTGTATTAAATGGACGGCATCCGTTCATCGTCCCTAAGCGTCCTCACCCGAGAGCCGTCCACACTAAATCCCTAATATCTCACTCGATACTCAATGGATTTTCGTGTTCTTATACTCTATGGATTCGTCTTGAAGAGACGAATACATCTATACGGTTTATGTGGCATGAAATTGATTCAATAAAAATGGAGAATGTTCAGAAGCTCGGGAAGAAGAGTGAGGCCATACCTTTGCTCAGAGAAGTGTGGTTTCGATCTGAGGGTTGTGTCACCTTCGATTGGATCCCAGCAAGCTCCAGATGAAGTCTCCTGGTCTGGTGAATTGCCTAGCTAAGAAAGTGACCACATCCGATCACAAAGCTTGGAGGCTGGAGCAACTGGGTGTCCTGGAGATGGGGCCTTCAGTGGGAAACTTCCCCTCTTGGTCCAGTGAAGGTGTAGGACCAGTAAATTTGAGGATTGGCCCACTGTGACAAAGTGTCCTGGTTTTGGGTGGAATTTTAGTTGAGAAATTGGGTTCTGTTGGTGGGGATTAGGGCAAATTGACACTGGGGATCAACTGCTCTAAGGATGGTGAAGGGTTTGGAACAATTTTGGCAGAGTTTCGGCAAGGTTTGTGCAACTCTCCTCTCATGGCCGTGAGGGGGTGGTGTTTAAATAGGAGAGGGTGGAGGGTATCCCAGAGGGAGATAGGGCTTGGGATCAGCTGCTCTGGGCATGGGAAGAACAGCCATGGTGGCCATTGGGCAAGGGGCAGCTCAGCAAGGGAGAATTCCAAAGTTGGCTCACATGTGAGCTCTCGGGTGTGGTGTTTTCCGGCGGCCCATGTGGCTAGCCGTCAGGCAGGGGTCACCATCTTGACCAGGGAGGTCAGGGCTTGGTAATGGTGTAGTCAATTGGGCTTGGGCATGTGTAAAGTGCTTGGATTAAAATGGTATGGGGGAGAGGCCACTTTGGCTTGATTTGGGACAACCCATCCTTTTGGGCTAGGTGCACCACCCAAGGCCTGGTTTTGGGCTGAAAAGAGTCACTTGGGTCAGTTGCCATGGAGTGGTGAAGTCTCCATCCATGGTGAGGTGGCTAAGCATGGTTTTGTGTGTGACATGCTTATGGTTAAAAAGGCTTAATGAAGGATTAGGAAAGGGGGCCCTCCTTTTGCCATTAATGGCTTGGTCACATGTCAAACCTTCCATGGCTTCATGTGGCTTGTCCATGGCTTGCATGGCTTGTCTTTGGCTTGGGGAAAGTTGAGTCGATTTCATGGAAATGGATTTAAGAAAAATTTTGGTATTTAGGGGTGATTTGGCATGAGGCTTGATTTGGAATTATTTGATGATGGGATTATAACTTAGGGAATGGCTTTGATTAAATGGATGGCAAATGGAAATGTCATGTGGGCTTTAGAGCCAATCTTGGGCTTTTGTATTTGGTGGAAATGGGCTTTTAAAATGGTTTAAGGGAGTGGGCTTTTGGATTTTAAAATGGATTTTAGGATGGAATTTTGGAAAATGCTTGGGCCAAATAATTGTTGGGTTTAGCTCATAGATGTGTCATGAGTGACTTGGAGCAAATTGGGAGTGATTTAGGTTTGAATTGGGTTGAATTTGGGCTCCTTTGGTGAATGGGCCAATATAAGTCAAATTGGGCTAACTTGGGCCAATGTTGGGCTAGGGTTGAAATTGATGTAATATTAATGTTGGGAAATGTTTATGGGAGTGTTTCAAAGAGGTTTTGACTTTGGTTGGGCTTTGATTTTGGGATTTGGGCTCATTTGGGTTAGGTTTGGGTTTAGGTCAAAATTGGGCCTTTTTGCTTTGGGTTGAATTTGAGTGGGTTTTGAGTCTAAATGTTGGGCAAATCATGTTAGTGTTTTGTTTGTGGGAATGTTAAGGAAGATTTAGAAAAGATTTGGGGTTAATTGGAGTTGAATTGGGTGAGTTTGGGTTAGGTTTGGGTCATGGGTCCAAATTGGGCTTTAAGGCCAAAAGTGAAATTGGATCTAAATGTCAATCAAATTGGACTTGTATTTGGTCTATATTGGTGTTGGGAATATTTAATTGAAGTTTAGAATTGAATTGGACCAGAATTTGGGTCAATTGGGTAGGTTTGGTTTGACAT
Source organism: Papilionanthe hookeriana x Papilionanthe teres (assembly GCA_022702705.1). Classification (NCBI taxonomy): domain Eukaryota; kingdom Viridiplantae; phylum Streptophyta; class Magnoliopsida; order Asparagales; family Orchidaceae; genus Papilionanthe; species Papilionanthe hookeriana x Papilionanthe teres. The sequence continues at coordinate 90,979,484 of CM040422.1, forward strand.
TGGGTTCACTTTCGGTTAAAATGGGTCAAATTGGGGGTTTTGACAAAAGTGGGTTAAATTGACAAAATTGGCCCATGGTGTAGTTGGACGAAATGAAATTGGGATCATTTGGGATTTTTTGGAATTTTTTGGGAATTTTCTGAATTTTTGGATTTTTGGGTCAAGAGGGGTATTTTGGGTATTTGGAGGGTATTGGGAGGTATTTTTGGAATTCTTGGTATTTTGGGTATGGATGATCACTTTGAGTGATGTGGAAATGTTTGGGATTGGTTTTGAGAAATTTTGGGCAATTTAGGTGATTTTGCAAATTTTGGGTAGTTTCAAGGGTTTTGGGTAGGCTAGGCGGGTGTAGGGTCCCGGGGGTCAAAAATTGAAAATTTGGGAAATTGAAGATTGGGTGAATGTAAGTGGAATAAAATCATTTTGGTTGAGCCATGAAGTCATATCAAGCCCACATGAGCCATGAAGTCATTCATTTGAGGCATACACTATGTTGTTCCTAACCCTCTTAGCCAAGGGCTTAGGGGTTAAGGACCATCCATGTGAATCACCTACATGAGTCAGGAGGTCAAGTTAGGTATGGGTGTGGTTTTAGGAGATGTGTGAAAGTGTAGCGTATAGGTGTAGTGTGTGTGTAAGTCAGCCCTTCACCAGACCAAGCCACCCAGGGCAGTCCTAAGGCCAAAGAGTCCTATAGGAACTCATCCTTTAAACTTCCACATTTGATTTCAACCCTCTAGGTGATTAGGGGTCTACGGTCAAGTTTTTGGAGTTTGCGGGGAGTTAAGAAGTGGTTTGAATTTCTAAGTGGTGGGTCCCAATTCTAGTCCTCTAAGATAGTCGAAAGGAAAAGCCTAAGGCTAGATCCTAAGTGCTTAAAGGGAAGAAGAGAAGACCTCATCAAAAATGAGGTCAACAAATGGACCCCCAATAGGTGTGGTGAGCTGACGGAGCACACCGCGCGTATTGGTGTTGACCGAAGCGATCAACAAAACCAACACAAACGTCCAAGTAACAAACTTAGGACAAAGTAGAAGAATTTCCGTTGGGGAGTGTCAAGTATATCTCTGAGACTGGAGATTCTTGAACTCTCGCTGGGGAAAGGAAAAGGAGGTGAATCCCAAATCACATGATCTGGGGGGATTTCAATTTAGATTTTATTTTGTTTTAGTCTAAGTTTTGATGTGTGAGCTTAGATTTTAATTTGGAGTTTTAATTTAGATTGAAGTTTTGTCAAAATTAATTTGAAGGGATTTGATTTGAAAATGGAATTTTGAGGTTTTGGATGTAACATCTTCAACCTCAAAAGAAAATTGAATTGATTGGATTGAATCATTATAATGAGGAGAGATTTCAGAGCTATGTGGTATCGGATGTAAAATCCTTAACCTCAAGAGTTTGATTTTGATGTATTTCATTGTAATAGGGAAAGAACCTAAAGCAATGCAGTCTCGGATGTAAAATCCTCAACCCCAAAAGTTTGATTTTGATGTATTTCATTGCGATAGGGAAAGAACCTAAAGCAATGCAGTCTCGGATGTAGAATACTCAACCCCAAAAGTTTGATTTTGATGTATTTCATTGCGATAGGGAAAGAACCTAAAGCAATGCAGTCTCGGATGTAAAATCCTCAACCCCAAAAGTTCGATTTTGATGTATTTCATTGCGATAGGGAAAGAATCCTAAAGCAATGCAGTCTCGGATGTAAAATCCTCGACCCCAAAAGTTTGCTTTTTTTTATGTTTTTCATTGCGATAAGGAAAGAACCTAAAGCAATGCAGTCTCGGATGTAGAATCCTCAACTCCAAAAGTTTGATTTTGATGTATTTCATTGCGATAGGGAAAGAACCTAAAGCAATGCAGTCTCGGATGTAGAATCCTCAACCCCAAAAGTTTGATTTTGATGTATTTCATTGCGATAGGGAAAGTGCAGTCTCGGATGTAGAATCCTCAACCCCAAGAATTTGATTTTGATGTATTTCATTGCGATAAGGAAAGAACCTAAAGCAATGCGGTCTCGGATGTAAAATCCTCGACCCCAAAAGTTTGATTTTGATGTATTTCATTGCGATAGGGAAAGAACCTAAAGCAATGCGGTCTCGGATGTAAAATCCTCAACCCCAAAAGTTTGATTTTGATGTATTTCATTGCGATAGGGAAAGAACCTAAAGCAATGCGAGTCTCGGATGTAAAATCCTCAACCCCAAAAGTTTGATTTTGATGTATTTCATTGCGATAGGGAAAGAATCCTAAAGCAATGCAGTCTCGGATGTAAAATCCTCAACCCCAAAAGTTTGATTTTGATGTATTTCATTGCGATAGGGAAAGAACCTAAAGCAATGCAGTCTCGGATGTAAAATCCTCAACTCCAAAAGTTTGATTTTGATGTATTTCATTGCGATAGGGAAAGAACCTAAAGCAATGCAGTCTCGGATGTAGAATCCTCAACCCCAAGAATTTGATTTTGATGTATTTCATTTGCGATAGGGAAAGAACCTAAATCAATGCAGTCTCGGATGTGAAATCCTCAACCCCAAAAGTTTGATTTTGATGTATTTCATTGCGATAGGGAAAGAACCTAAAGCAATGCAGTCTAGGATGTAAAATCCTCAACCCCAAAAGTTTGATTTTGATGTAGTCATTGACTTTGCAAAGATTTGTAGTGTTGATTTGAAAAGTGTGGAATTTTGGTGTTTCAAAATTTCATGAAAGTTGTAAAAGACTTTCATGGAAGGAAATAGATTAGGAGGGAATATGTAGATGTTACACACCCCGTTCAAAAGAGTTGATCGGAAGTTGCTGGTTTGGATTGGATACAATTCCTCGCCATCAGGTTCGATCCGTGTCAATGGAATCAACCGCTTCCATCCCAGACAAGGGAGAGGGTAGAACGGATTGGATTTCAGATTTGGAAGGTTGAGTTTGAACTCGATTGAAATTTGATTTGAAATTTGATTTGAGATTTGAAAGGATTGAATTTGAAATTTGATTGAAGATTGATTTGAGATCTGGAAGATCGAATTTGAATTTAATTGAGATTTGATTGAGATTTGGAATCTGGAAAGATTGAATTTGAAATTTTATTGTGATTTGATTTGAGATCTGGAAGATCAAATTTGAGATTTGATTGAGATTTGATTTGAAATTTGGAAGATTGAATTTGAACTTTGATTGAGATTTGATTCGAAATTTGGAAAGATTGAATTTGAAATTGATTGAGGTTGGATTTGGAATTTGAAAAAATTGAATTTGAACTTGATTTAAAACTTGTGCTCATTTTGTTTTTGTCCTTTAAAGATTCAAATTTATTTTATCGTTTATTTAATGTTCATGTGAATTTGGTGTTTATCATTTTTAGATTTTTAAGGGAAGTTTTCTTTTATTCTCTTTTTTTTATTTCTTTTCTGTTCTTTGTTCGAAGTTTATTTAACTTTAATGGCGTTTCCCAGTCAATTTGCACAAAAGAGGTGAAGGCCAAAAAAATGTGACATGGTCACTTTCATTCCAATCATGTCGAAGATACATCATACAACTCGATCTGGAATACATCTCATACAATCCATGTAGACTCAAAACGGACTATGTATGATCTTCATCGATCCATCCAAAGAAGCATCTGTCAAAAATCCATGTCTGAATAGTGAGGTACATGGTCAATAACATCACCTTCCAAGCCATCCTTGGCAAGGATGCCGTATGGATGTACATTGGAGGTGTGATATTTTCCATGTAGCTCACAGCTCGTAAAGCCGGAGGCTCTCTAGCTCCGTGTCCGTCTGGAAATGGTAAGGTGTCTTCCTGTCGTCCATCCTCCCGAAAGTAACCGAAATCCGCTTCACCGGTACTCTCGTTATGCAATGCTTAGCGATATCCGCTCCGTTGCCCTTCGGTATCATGACGGAACCTACCGGTAAAGGTATCTTCACTGGCCCTCGGAACTCACCTGGGCCTGCTATCCGGAGGTCAGATCCGAAAAAGATGTTACACTCGTTCAGGAAAGAGACTGTGTAGAAAGGTTTGACAAAGTCGTGGTGATCTATGTGCGGGGGTATGCAGTCACCCTGCTTGTAGATGTTAATAATGCAGTTATTGGGTATGCAATCCGGCGCGTACCCTCCATGTTATCAATCTCTTTACCATTCTCTTGATGACTAGTGGCATTGGATCCACTTGGCCATGACGGAGTATTCCCGGAGGGTTTCCCTTCCTGTCTTCCGCAAAGTTGTAACAGCATCCGCATTGTATTGTAATTCTTCCTTTCCCTGGCATCCATCTCCTGGGTTCTGAGTAAGTGTTTTCCCTTAGGCGGCCCGCTTGACCCATTCTTTTCAAATCCCGGATGCAATCCACGATTTGTTGTTGTTCATATTCTGAGAATACGTCTGTATGTAGCTCGAGGCCCTCTAGTATATTGATCCTTCTGCCTCTGATTCTCTCGAAGTATTCAAAGGTTTTCTTTTCGACATTCTGCATTCTTTCCAGCTCGTATTCCGGAATAATTTGCGGATGGCGGGGCTCAGTGACGTATTGTGGGATATACGGCTCAATCCCTTCACGTTCTCCTGCATACCTCGGCTCCTCGGGGATGATGTCCGTCGGGACATCCCCCGAGGTTGCTTCTGCAACAAGGTCATGCATCACTGGTGGTTCTATCTGGTATCATGGTAGTCTTCTTTCCTCTGATCTTCGTGAGATTTCCCTGGTCCTTTCTGTTATCCTAGGAGCCGGCCTCCTTTCTTCGGTGTTCCCGGTGAACCGGTGTCCTCGACGTGTATGTGCTTCGGTAGTAGCCAGCCTGCCTCGTCGCCGGTCCGTCGCTAGTTTGGTTAACATCTTACGGATACGACGATTCTTATTTCTTCGTTGTGTTGCTGTGAGAGTAGCTCTTCGAATTTCTTGAATTTTTGTGGGCGCGGCGCTGACAAGCCTGCCCTCTGCTGTAGCAACTACAGACTTGATTTTCTTATCTTCTTCAGTGTTTGCCTTTCTTTTCTTCGTCGTTGGATTGATGGCTCGGGCCACCCACTTTCATCTCTCGTCCGCCGGGCAGTCCTCTCGGTCAACCGGGACCCGACTCACTTTCCTCGTACTTGCGAGCCCGCCGGTGCGAAGTCCGAGTCAATCTCGATTATCGCTCCATCTTTCACCCTCTTTTCATCGAGTGCAAGGCTTACGCCATTTCTAAAGTTCAAGACCAACCGCCCGTTCGACATTTCCCTGCGAAAAGACAAGGAAAAGGATCAAGGGCTGTACTAAGAACAAGAACATTAAGAAAATGTTTATTAAAGGCATTTTTTTATTACTTTTTTTATTTTTAAATTTAACAGGAATGAAGAGGGATAAGATCAGGAAAGAGATTTTGATTTGGAAGAGAAAACAAGGAAAACTTTATTATCATGATTTTATTATTTTAGCACATTTTATTATTATTTTTGGGTTCGGACCCAGTCATAAGTAATTACTTCACTTCGTGCTTCTAGGGATGAAAAATTCATTCCTTCGAAACATCGAGTAGCGTAATACTTCTTCAAGTATCGTCCGTTGATCGGAAGCATATGTCGTTCTCCCGGGCAATTCACTAGCTGGTAGGAACCTCCTGAGTATACTGCTTCAACCACAAATGGCCCTTCCCAAGTGGGTTCAAATTTTCCTCCAATCTTGCGGTGTGCAAGAATAGGTCTCTTGAGAACAAGAACTAAGTTACCAACTTTGAAGGTTCTTGGGCGGACCAGTTTGTCATGGGCTTGAACCATCTTAGCTGGTATAGTTCTAAATTCTGCTGCACTGTAAGTCTTTTCCCTTCCAGGCTTTCTAATTCTTCTAATCATAATTTGGCATTCTCTTCTGTCGTGATCTTGTTTGCAACTGCAATTCTGAGTGAAGGAAGCTGAACCTCTAAAGGTAACACTGCCTCGGACCCATACACCGGAGCGTAAGGTGTAGCTTGAGTAGGAGTTCGAAGGTTGTCCGGTAGGCCCATAAGGCTTCTAATAACTTCTCGTGCCAATTTCTCTTATTATCGTCCAAGGTTTTCTTTAAGATTTGAACGAGAGTTTTATTAAAAGCCTCATCCAGGCCGTTTGCTCTTGGATAGTAAATTGTTGAATACCACCAGTCGATTCTGTGTCTCCTGACAAAATTGTTGATTTGTGTGCTTCGAATGCCGACCCATTATCCGAGATAATCTCGCGTGGCACTCCGAAACGGTAGACAACTTGGTTCTTGAAAACGCGTAGCACGTGATGTGCTTTCACTTCTCTAAGTGGAACTGCCTCCGCCCACTTGGAAAAGTAATCTGTAGCCGCAAGAATGAAGCGATGTCCTTTTGAAGATGGTGGTTCTATTGGACCCACTATATCCGTGCCCCAACATTCAAATGGCCACGACGCAATTGTCGGATGTAGCACATTTGGAGGTTGATGTAGAACCACTCCGTGCACTTGGCATTGGTGACAGCTCTTGGCGATTTTCATGCGATCGGTCATCATCGAGGGCCGATAGTACCCTAGTCTTTTAATTTTCATTTTCATCTTCGGACCCGACTGGTGAGCGCCACAGAGTCCTGAATGCACCTCTTTAACGATTTCACAGGCCTTGGACCCGCTTAGGCATCTTAGCCACATTTGATCGAAAGACCTTCTATATAACGTGTTATTTATTAATGCGTAGGGCAGAGTTCTTTTCTTGATCTGATGGGCTAGCGACCTATCGTCTGGTAGCTTTCCTGTTTGCAGGTAGTCTATTAATGGTTGTCGCCAATCTTCTGTGTTTTCTGGTCATCCTTTGTTAACCGATTCTTTTTCTTTTTCGATTTGTGTATTGTGTCTATGTCGAGCCGTGATAGGACCCGACGTCCGTGAGCCGACACTTCCACCGATTCATCTTGCAAACAGGCAAATTCTTTTGCGAGAAGGGCTAACGCATCCGCTAAAGCATTTTCTTTTCTCGGGAATTTTGTATATCGTCACATTCGAATCTGTTCCAACAACTTGTATGGCATACTTGGAAGTATTGCTCGAGTCTTGGTTTTAAAATTCGGTACTCGTCCGCGATCCGTTGAATGATTAACCGTGAATCCCGGTAGATGTTGATGTCCGTTATCCCCATTTGAATAGCTAATTCCAGTCCTGTTATGAGGGCTTCGTATTCTGCTTCGTTGTTTGTACACGGTTCTGTCAAGTGGTAGGAGTATCTTAGCATACCCCGCTCCGGTGTTATAAAGATTAGTCTGATTTCTGCCTTACCGGGCACTATCACTTGCGATTCTTCGTCTTTGTGTGCTGAAGATGCTCCGTCGAAATATAATTCCCAACGTCGATCATCAAGGTCTTCTAGGCTCATTATTTGTTCGTCTGGCAAATCGTCATTGAGAGGAGATTCGCCAACGAAAGGGTGTGCTTGCGAGGAAGTCCGCTAGGACTTGTCCCTTTACGGCACGAAGAGGCACGAAAGTTATATCGAATTGCGATAATATCATTGACCACCCGGCAAGTCCGCCGTAAAGCGTTGGACGGGTCATCGAGTATTGCAATGGATTAAATTTCGAGATCAGGTTGACCTTATGAGAAAGCATGTAGTGCCTGAGCTTTTGAGCGGCGAAAATCAGGGTCAAACAATGCTTTTCAATTGCGGGATACCTTATTTCCGTCGGAAGTAAACGACGGCTCAAGTAGTAAAGAGCATTTTCTTTACCCTCATCATTGACCTGGGCTAACAGGGCTCCGAGAGAGTCGTCTAAAGCCGTGGTATAAAGTATCGCGGTCTACACGAGACCGAGGCTGCTAAGACAGAAGGTGTCATTAAATATTGCTTAATGTCCTCAAAGGCCTTCTGGCATTTTTCTTCCAAAATAAATTTGGCGTCCTTTTTAACTAATGCCGAGAAAGGCTGACACCTACCTGACAAGTTTCAGATAAAGCGTCGAAGATATGCTAGCTTCCCTTGAAAGGATCGTAGTTGTTTTAAGATTTTGGGAGGCAGTATTTCTAAGATAGCTTTAATCTTTTCCAGGTCGATTTCAATTCCACGATGTCGGACAACGAATCCTAAGAATTTCCCGGAGGTGACGCCGAAGGCGCATTTTAAGGGATTCATCTTAAGGTTAAATTGTCTTAATCGTTCGAAAATAATTCTCAAATCGTACAGGTGGTTTTTCTTTACTTTGCTTTTGATGACCACATCGTCCACATAGCATTCGACTTGATTGTGGATGAGATCATCAAAAATTCTTGTCATAGCTCTCTGGTAGGTTGCTCCTGCGTTCTTCAGTCCGAATGGCATTACTGTGTAGCAATATACTCCGATCGGCGTTCTGATTGCTATAAGTTTTTCATCTTCTGGAGCCATTTTTATCTGGTTGTATCCTGAAGATCCATCCATGAATGAGAATATTTCATGTGTTGAAGCAATGTCGATCATTAATTCTGGGATCGGTAAAGAAAATTCATCTTTTGGACATGCCTTGTTTAAATCTCTGAAATCCACGCAAATTCTGATCTAACCATTCTTCTTTCTGACTGGCACCACATTGGCTAACCAAGTCGGGTATTGTTCTTCACGGACAAATTTAGCGTCTATAAGCTTTTTAACTTCGGCTATGACTTGTTGTTCGATTTCTAGACGCATTCTTCCGGGACCTTGTCCGATCTGGGACGAAGTAGGATCCACTCCTAGCTTATGGACTGCGACCTCCGGAGCTAAACCCGGCATCTCATCGTAGTTCCAAGCAAAAACAGTCTTTAAATTCCATTAATAACTTGATTATTTCTACGGAGTCTTCTTTATTGAGTAAGGAGCTAACAAAGGTAGGTCTAGGCTCTTCGCTAGTACCTAAGTTAACTTCCGTTAACTCATCTATTGTAGATTTAATCTATTCTTCGAATTCTGGTGGAGCGTCTCCAATTTGTAAATCTTCAAATTCTTCTGTGGTTTCCATGCGGTTTTCATTAGACTCGCAAGTGACAACCAAGCAAAATTCGATATCGTCAACTGATCCTACTGTGCCGAATCCGAGACCATGCTTTGAATTGGGTGGACGACCGGAGTTATTCCATAATTTTTCAAAATGTTGTGATTGGCCTTTTTTCCATTGTCGAGGTAAGAAACCACGCTGAATTAAATTTTAAACACAGGGAGAGTACCACTCAAAAGGTAATTCCATTAATTCTGATGAAGTGACATCTTCAAATTGTACATTATTTTCAGTTTTGGAGGAAGTAGCACCACGGTAGAATTTGATTGGCTTTGCACCGCCGCTACGTACCTCTTTGACCACCATACCCTCGATCTTATTAGAATGGATCGGGGTCAGGGTCATAGTATGTACATAGTGGTTAATCTTCCCGTACATTGATTTGTATTCTTCGTTCTTCTCATCTTCGAGAGAGATTTTGAATTGCGGCTTCTTCCGAGCTTATTGTCGCTGCTTCTTGTTTGATCTCTTTTTCTTCTTCGGAACTCGTCTTCCCAATCAAAATTGATGACTGGTTTCATCTGTCCAACTGTCCTAACGTCTCTACCACGACCTCGTCCCCGGCCTCGACCTCGGATGCGAGTTGTGGAGAAACCTTCACCATCTCGCCCTAAGGGAGTGGTGAGTGACCGTTAGACTAGAACTTCAGGTTCTTCGTTGTCCCGAACTTTCTTTGCTTCATTCGTTATGGTATCTCTGGAGAAGATTGTTTTCTTCAGTGGTGCATAATAAGTTGCATCTTCATGGATTCCAATCTCATGTACGGAGAATGGTTGTAAGTCACCTTTGATGCACTGTTCCCCTCCATCGTAGTATTTGATGCACCGATGTAGAGATGATGGTACCATCCTATTTTCATGTATCCATGGTCGGCCCGAGTAGAGCGTTGAACGACGTTTCGAATCAATTATGTGAAATTTTGCGGTTGTCTTTGCTAAGTCACCGGTCTTCATCGATAGTGTTATTGATCCGAGGGCTCTTTCTCCTTTCCGGTTGAATCCTCTTAATAACATTTTGTCGGCTTCGAGCTCGCGAGCATCAATTTCCAAGTATGCTTAGTGTTCGAAGACTCATTATATTGATTGATGCTCCTGGATCCACCAATACTCTAGAGAGTGTAAACTTCCCAATTGTAACCGAAATGTACAACGGTCGGTTGTGGTCCGCGTCCCGACGATAGGTCATTGTCCGTGAAGGTAACACCTCGCTGTTCCTTTAACGAGTAAACCTCATCTAAGGAATCTCCGACCATTTGAGCCAAGCAAATTTCCGGATCAAGTAAGGCCTTGATCAGAGCTTCTCTCATCTCCTTTGATAAGATGAGAGCGTCGTAGATGCTCAGTGTGGCCAGTAGTTTCCTAAGATGGGCTAGCACGTTGTAGTCCACTTTATTTCCATGTATCTCGGCTTCTTCTTGAATGGGTATTTCTTCTGCCGGGGTTGGTTCTTCCTGAACAACCACCTGCTTTCCTTTGTCCTTTGGACCCATTCTCGGAGGTAGAACTCTTCCACTTCTTAAGTTAACTTCTATAATTTCTTTTGAATCTAGTGTTGAGCTTGCTGGTGTTTCTTCCTGAATCGGAATGACAGGTTCTTCCGGATTAGCTTCAGAGTCTGAAGGCTCTAACTTTATTGTGACTGGAGCTCCTCGAAACTCGCAGATAGATTTGTTGCTTGTTGAACTCTCATAGCCTCCTTGATGGATGTCTTCTTTGTCATTTTGATCGTCGAGATTGCGTATGATTTGAGAATTGTCGTTGGTATCGAAATCGATGTCCGGATTGTCGCTAGTTACGTAATCATTAGAAACAGTCAAAACGTAGCCAACGCCATCACCCTTATCATTATAAGATCCCACCGGAGTGAGCAAATAATCATACAGAGTCAAAGGATCGAGGGATTTCTCCCCCGAATCCGAAACAACTATCCTAGGATAAGCAGCCCCTAGTCTAGCCTTAGAAGCCTCGGTCCTCTCTTCTCCATCAATTTTCTTCTTCTCTTCAATCGTCTCTTGTTGAGGTGGTTCTTCTATCGCAAGTGATAATGCCGACTTGACAGGTTTCGAACTCTGAATTGAAGCTCGCACCGAACTGTTTTGGATGCTGTCTAAAATCTTTTTCGAAGACCTTGTCCAAGTCTGTAGTCCATCCATCGTCGGTTGTATAGGGATCTATCGGAACGATGAGATCGATCGAGACAACATCGACGGAACCTCCTTTCGGGGTTCCTTCATGTACTCCTTCGGGATTGTTATATTCCCTTTCCGAAGGTTGTCATTGAGCCAACTTTTGAAGGTAATGCAATCCTCATCTTGTGTCCAAGCATCCGGTGGTAAGGGCAAAAGTTGGGATCACCTTTCTTGTTGACTTCTTCTGGTCTTTTAGGCTCTGGCAGCTGGAAATCTGGAGTCTTCATCAGACTACGGAACATCTTTGGCACTGCCTCATTTTTGAATGGATATTCCCTGCTCAGAAACTCCCTTAATGTACGTTGCGGACGAGGCGGTTGTTCATACTGTGGAGATGACTGATAGCTGGGTCGGGGTTGCTGGTAATTTTGTTGAGGTTGCTGTGGCCGTTCTGACGATATTTGTATTGGTTGCTTGCCTTTGTCGACTGCTGCAATGATCCCGGATTTCTTTTCAAAAGTCTTCACAGGCTTTTGCTTGTCTGTCTTGTCGGCGAAACTTAATTGCTTCGCCTTCTCTTGCAAGCTCCCGGCCTTGCTTAACAACTTCTCAAAAGTCTTAATAGTAAATCCCTTGAGGAGAAGTGCTATCGGTCAATGAATGCTTTTAAGTAAGATGCCGATTGCATGCTGTTCTTGTAATTGTGGTTCACACTTCATACTTAGATTTCTTCATCGAAGTATGTAATCCACCAAAGTTTCGTTCGGCTTCTGCTTCTCTACCACTAAATCACCTATAGTGATGTGGTGCTGAGCTCCGGCGAATCACTTGATGAAGAGGTTTTCTAGTTCTGAGAACGTCTTCACTGAACCATTCGGTAATTCTGCAAACCAATCAAAGGCGATCCACGACGAGCCGCCGACGAACTGTCGGAAGAGTAATGCATCGCTCCCACCGCATTGCAACAACCGGCACGAAAGTGTGCAACATGCTTGTCGGGGATTCCCGATTCCATCAAAGGTCTTGAACGGAGGTGGTACAAAGCCTTTTGGGTATTGGACGACCGTTGAATTCTTACGGGTAAGGTCTACCCATCCGAATGGATGTCCCGCTCTTTGATTGTGCTAAGGCTTCTCGCACTTCGTTGTTTCACCAAGCTCTTGATATCTTTTTACGGAATCATTCTTTGTGTTGTATCTTTCTTTAGCCGATCATCCCCGTTGACGGATGTAATCTCCTTTGCTCCGTCTACAATGTGAATGACCTGCGGGGCGTCTCTCTTTGGGGTTGCACTTGACTCTGGAGAGTGGCTAGGGCTACAGCCATCTCTTCCATTCTCTTCGCCATTTGGGCGATCGTATCGTCTTTCTCTTGAAGCTGTCTTCTCATCACTTCCGGCTCCTCTCTTTCCGTGGCTGCAGGAGCACCTTGTGAAGCTGACGAAGCTCGTGTTTCGACCATGTTGATTTCTGCATACTCATCGTCCATGAATTCCGATGAATCGATTTCATCTCCGAATTTCTCTTCTCTTTCTTTTGCTAGTCGTCGAATATCAGTTCTCAACTTTTCCATAGCATACTCTAGCTGTCTTTTCTGTGCATCCTCGCAGCTTGTCGTGTGATAGCCGTCGGGTTCCCTTCTCACGAGTCCCCTTTCTTGCGAGTAGCACTTTCTTCGGATTCGAGTCTCTCGACGAGACTTTCCTTCTCGGCCGTTGTTTCGATCTTAGTTGTCCAGGTAGTGGGACGCCATACCATCCTTCTAGCGGCGAAGGTGCTAGGACCGGATGGTCTCGTCGGCCAAATGCTTCGGAAGGTGGTATCCTCCCTAATCTGCAACCCCGAAACAACGATAGAGCGGACTAGCCTTCATCCTTTTATTTGACCTTTCTGTAACGATGGCAGGTTCTACTCGTGGCCCAAGACGGAATTTGACTAGCACCCACCCTATCCTTCTTAAAATCTCCGATACGGGGCATTTCTCTTTCTTTGCTAGTTTCTCGATCACAGTCTGTAGTCGGGCAAATGGTGTAATCCTAGCCCTTTTCTTTCTGTTGTCGTCGTAGGACGCTGGTCGAGGTAATGTAGAAACAATCCTGCGGACATTTTCCTCGTCAGCTGCGGCGGAAAGGGGATGGAATCTACTTCCTTCCAAAAAGGGTGTATCTTCAGGCAATGGTATGTATTCAGGTAGTGGTGTGTACTCAGGGATTTCTGGGATTTCCTCCAGGAAAGCAACTTCGGCAGCTCTAGCCTTCCTGGCAATCTTCCTACTTCTATTCCTTCTTTGGGTCCGTGTTAGTGATGGAATTCTTGAGCTGGACCCAATTTCAAAAATGGAAGGTCTCATAAGAAAGTCTGTACCCTCCATGGTAGCAGGTTCACCATAGTTATGGATTTCCTTCCGCTTTAATCTGGCAGAAGCCGGGGTAGGTGCAGAGACAACTAGACTAGTGGGGGTAGCAAGAACAGTCCTCCTGCGGATAGTAGTACTCCTCTCAGTTGGAATTTTTTGCAGGGGCAGAAACTCTTGAGTTGACCTAAGGTTGAACTCGATCAACGGCTTCTCAGCTTCAGATACTTTGTTTATCAATGCGAAAAGGGAAACGTCGGTGATCTTAACATTTGTGTTCTCGAATTTTTGTCCAAAAGGGATGATCCCATTGTCGGGCAGCTCATCCTTGTAAACAGCGAAGTCCAGTCCATTGGTGAAGGAGAAAATCAGCTTTGGGGCTTCCATTTCGCGGGGTAGATTCGATTGTCGGTCCCAAGTTATGCTTCTTCTCATCAGGACGAAAAGAAAGGAATCGAAAAAAGTCCGAACACATTCTTGTTCATGTATTTATAAGGAGTTATTTGTTAAAAGAGTCATTCATTAAAGGGTTTGTTTATTCAGAACGGAATGTTCAAAGGTGTAGAGAAGGTAATGAATTCGATTTAGAGTTGGAAAGGAAAAGAAAGTCTTATGCAAGACTTCTCGACTCGAAGGATCACTCCTAAACTAACACCTATCGGGGGTCCACCCCACCTCAGAAATGAGGTAAAAGGATCTCGGAACCTCTCTGTTTAGGGGTGTCTACACAGTGGCTCCTAAATCCGAGAGAGTGTTGGCTATACTTGTTCATGGTAGAAATTAACATAGTATTCCAACAGAAAGAATGGTAGTTTGATCCACAAGGGACATGGATACACTATCGATTTTTGAAAGCAGAATTGTCTGATTAAAATGGAGAGAGGAACTCTCCCCAGCGGAGTCGCCAGAAATTGTACGGCTTATTTTTAGGTTATGTGTTTAATTTTTGAAAAAGGGGTCGCCTAACAGAAATTGTCGGCGAATTTTATATTTTAAATTTAATTTAAATATATATATAATTTAGAAAGTAGCATTTGATTTTGAAAATAATTTTAAGTTTGAAAATCTTAAGATATGAAATCAAACTGATCTCACATCCCGAATAGTTTATATAAACGAGCACCGCATCATAAACTGTGTATCTATCTCGAAGAATAGACACATTGTTTGGTAATGGGCTCGATTAAATAAACTAGAAGATTTGTGACATCCGTTTGGTCCGCGAACCAATTTTATAAGCCGACAAATTCCCCTGCTTAATATAAAAGCATTAAACAGGGTTTATATTACATGGATTCTTAAAATTCCCTATAAGGGCAAGCCCCTATAGTTAATTACATCTTAAGTGATGGGAGTCACCTAAGAAAACTCTCGATAATAATCAGTAATTCTGCTCTCAAGAATCTCAAAGTTTAAGTTTTCAAGGGATTGAATTTTGGAATTTCAATAAGGAATGGATCAAATTTGGAACATTTTATTTTGGGAATTCAAAGGAAGAAAGGTAGGAGAAATCACAGATCCGAAGCGAACTTCGGTAATTTCCCAACTATCCTATTGTTTGGCTTTGAATTTAGGAAAGTCCTAATATTTATTTAATGTTTTGATCTTGCTAATTTTAATTAATTAGGACTTATATTCGTATGACTTGATCATACAAATAGCCTTGAAGATATGAGGGTTTATGTCGTATCGGACGACTACCTCGGAGTCCTAAGACCGGTTAGGGCTTAATTTGCGATGCAAATGCCTAACGAAAGGTTGAGGATTTATGTTGCACTTGGCAAACTACCTCGAAGTCCTATGGCTTAGTTATTTAATTCTAAGAAAGTTTTGCTGAAGTAGACTCAGGTTTTGCTGATGACGATGGCCGTGCTGCCCACCATGCTCCAAGCTCCTTGTTGTTGCAGAGGTTTAGTTTTAGAAGTCATAAATCAAGAGATGAGAGAAGTGTTTTGGTTTAGAGAAAATCTTAATTTCCAAGTGTTTTTTATGTTTTAATTGAAACAAATCTTAAAGTTGATTATAACAACACCGGTTAAGATCCCACGGTTCCATCCTTCCGCATCGTTATTTTTATCGGATTCACTTAGTCCGGATGAATTTGCTAAACTCAACTGAATGAGTTCCACACTTTCATTTAGACCGTGAAATCCCGTTAGCAACACGTAGGTTACATCATCCGAGGTATTCCTGATCATCCAACAGGACATTTTAGTTTAGTTGTAATTGTAGTTTTGTGTTCTGTTTGTGATTAAATTTTGAGTTGTTTTATATTTTGAAATGTTGTGGAGGTGAATTTTATCTTGTAATGATTTTTAATTTAGTTTTGTTTTCAGTTTTAGGGGCTACCCTAGAGGTGTGGGTTTTCATGCAACAGTTGTTTATCATGCAAGAAAAGTAAGTGCAATGCGATTAAATAAATTGCAATAAAATAAGAGCGTACCTGGAGGGTCTTCCCGTCATCCCAAGCTGCATTTAAAAGACAATTAGAATATTTAAGCAAGTTCCTAGGTAAAGCTAAGGGAAGGGTTATAGTTCTCTACCAAGTTCCTAATCCTATAGCTAGTCATTTCTTATGACGTCTAGGTTCTTGTGTTTTGGTTTGAGGACGATTTTCTTCATCAAAGAATAATTAAGTTCAATTGTTCTTATGAACATCCTATCATATCGAGGAAGTGTTTAAGACAAATCTTAAACATCTTTTCAATATTTCTAGGATTGTTTTAAGTCCAAATGAATTTAATTATACAAATGAATTAATCGTCCGGAATTCAATTTTTGTTGTTGTCTTGCTCAGTGAACTAGGACATTTGAATATCCTATAAGTGAAGTAGTATTTCATTTAATGTTCTGTTTAGGAGTTATGATAACCAAAGTTTTCGAGGGCAAATTGGTGTTCAAATGATTTGTGATTTAGTTTAACTTCAGTTAGAGGGTTTAAATTTGGAATAGTGTTCAAGTTGCTTTATATTTAACTTCTTTATGTCTTAGGTGATGTTATTTAATTCAATTTAATTTTAATTTAATTTAATTTAGTTTAATTCAATTTAATTTGATTTGATGTTAAATTAATTTAGTTTAATTTGATTTAATTTCTTTTAATTTAATTTTAACTTGATTTAATTTTAATTTAATTTAATTTAATTTAATTTAATATGTTTTAATTTAATTTAATTTAATTTAATTTAACATTTTTTTTAATTTAATTTAGTTTAATTTAATTTAATTTAATTTATTTATTTGATTTAATTTAATTTAATCTTTGATTTAATTTTATTTTTTAATTTTAGTTTAATTGAAAATTTAAAAAAGAGTTTAATAATTTAACTTTTTAATTTAATTTTAATGATTAAGTCCTTTAACATTTTAAAATTTAAATTTGAATTATCATTTTTAATTAGGAATTAAATATTAATGAGATGATTAATTTAGGGATTTTTTAAATTAAAGAATAAATCTCTTCTTAATGACATCCCTATCTTAATAATTCCAATTTTATTATTCTTCCAAATTTAATCAATTGTTTAATTAAAGTTTATTTTAATTATTTTAAATTGTTTACTAGGTTTCTACCCTTTAATTATTTAAATTTCAATCATCCAAATCAGATTAAGATCAAATATTTTACATGTTAATTTTATTAAACCTAAAGTTTTAATTAAGGGTTAAAATTTTAATTACCATTTTGCCCCTTCAAGCTTAATAATTTCATAACTCACTAAATTGAGCTTAAATGAACTTGAAATTTTTATGTGACTTCACTCATATGTCAATAAAGACATGAGAGGAGAAAATGTGATTTTTCTGTATTTAATTTATTTATGTAATTATTTTTGGTGGAAAATAAGAATTTCCAAGGAAAATTTAATAACATGACCAAGGGAAAGTTTCTGTCCTTAAGAAAATTATGGGACATTCCTAATGACCAGAGGACCACTTGGACCAATTTTGGTGATTTTTTGAAATATATTATTTTTATTATAATTATTTTAAGTTTTGGAGCATTAATTAATTTAAAAATAAAATAAAGGTTGAAAAATAAATTTTATATTTTTAAAAAATCTCTCTGATATCAAGGAAATCAGATAATTAATTTTTACAATTTTCTGATTTTTCTTTGATTTATTATAATTATTTTAGTGGAAATACTAGAAAATACATTTTTTAATTTTAAAATTACCCTAGGGCTTTAAAATTTAATATCTCATCAAATAGACCTAAGAAAAATATGGGATTTGTTCCTAAGTGATTAAAATTCAAAATGTGACATTTTGGTGAATTTTATTATTTTTGTGATTTTTATTATTTTTTAATTATTAAAATATTAAAATAATACTAAAAATTAAATTTTTTAGAAAATTGAAATTTTAATTTCCTTAAATTCCCCTGATATCAGAAAGGCTCCAAAACCAATTTAGTGAATTTTTGAAAGGTATTTTGAAAGTTATGAATTTTTAAAGTTCAAAATGGCTAAATGACTTAACCAACCCATTTAGTAGGGCTAACCTAGTCCAATTGACTTCAAATTTTTATGGTGGGTTCCTCTGATCCTAAAGGTCAATGGAGAATTGATTTCAAGTCAATTTGATGTATGGTTAGCTCTAATTAATTAAAGAGCTATTTTGGGTGTTTAAGCCAATTAGGGTTATTTTAAATGAACTAACTCAAAACCTATTTTTTCTAGGGTCCTCTAGTCATAAGAGACATCACCAAATTTTCCTAGAATTTATTTCAGAACATGCTATTATTGGAATTAAAATACTCAAAACAGTAACATGAATTTGAAAAATCAATAACTTCTCATAGGGATGGCCTCTGACTTTGGAAAATTCAGGGAATTTTCCCAAATTCAGAGGCTTCAAAAGCCCTATGGTCTCATGCCATGGTGAATTTTCTATATGGATGGAGAATTAAAATAATGCAAAAGGTAAATAAATCATTAAAAATAAAATACTTAATGAAATTAAATGATTTCTTTTCCACATTATTCTCCTCTGCTCACTGAGCAAGAGGGTATTTTTATTTTATTTTTCTGATTTTTCTACACAAAGTTATGGATTTTTGAAGTTTAGGGAATTAAATAAATCAGAAAATCCCTAATTTTCTATTTATCCGAGTCGGCGCCACGTCAACCTTAACATCTCCGAAGTGCCACGTGGCGCTCCCATTCGACGCCGCCACTTGAGTCAGCAGCCCGGGTCCCGCCTTCCGCGTATCATCCGTTGATCCGACCAAATCTGAGCCGTCCGTCCGCGCGTGTATTAAATGGACGGCATCCGTTCATCGTCCCCAAGCGTCCTCACCCGAGAGCCATCCACACTAAATCCCTAATATCTCACTCGATACTCAATGGATTTTCGTGTTCTTATACTCTATGGATTCGTCTTGAAGAGACGAATACATCTATACGGTTTATGTGGCATGAAATTGATTCAATAAAAATGGAGAATGTTCAGAAGCTCGGGAAGAAGAGTGAGGCCATACCTTTGCTCAGAGAAGTGTGGCTTAGATCTGAGGGTTGTGTCACCTTCGATTGGATCCCGACAAGCTCCAGGATGAAGTCTCCGGTCCGGTGAATTATGTAGCTATGAAAGTGACCACAGCTCGATCACAAAGCTTGGAGGTCGGAGCAATCTGGGTGGCTCTGGAGATGGGGCTTTCGGTGGGAAACTTCTCCTCTTGGTCCAGTGAAGGTGTAGGACCAGTCAATTTGAGGATTGGCTCACTGTGGCAAAGTGTCCTGGTTTTGGGTGGAATTTCGGTTGAGAAATCGGGCTCTGTTGGTGGGGATTAGGGCAAATTGACACCGGGATCAAGCTGCTCTAAGGATGGTGAAGGGTTTGGAACAATTTTGGCAGAGTTTCGGCAAGGTTTGTGCAACTCTCCTCTCATCGTCGTGAGGGGGTGGAGTTTAAATAGGAGAGGGTGGAGGGCATCCCAGGGGGAGTTAGGGCTTGGGATCAGATGCTCTGGGCATGGGAAGAACAGCCATGGTGGCCATTAGGCATGGGGCAGCTCAGCAAGGGAGAATTCCAAAGTTGGCTCACATGTGAGCTCTCGGGTGTGGTGTTTTCCGGCGGCCCAGGTGGCTGGCCGGCAGGCAGGGGTCACCATCTTGACCAGGGAGGTCAGGGCTTAGCAATGGTGAAGTCAATTGGGCTTGGACATGTGTAAAGTGCTTGGATTAAAATGGTATGGGGGAGAGGCCACTTTGGCTTGATTTGGGTCAACCCATCCTTTTGGGCTAGGTGCACCACCCAAGGCCTGGTTATGGGCTGAAAAGAGTCACTTGGGTCACTGCTATGGAGTGGTGAAGTCTCCATCCATGGTGAGGTGGCTAAGCATGGTTTAGTGTGTGACATGCTTATGGTTAAAAAGGCTTAATGAAGGATTAGGAAAGGGGGCCCTCCTTTTGCCATTAATGGCTTGGTCACATTTCAAACCTTCCATGGCTTCATGTGGCTTGTCCATGGCTTGCATGGCTTGTCTTTGGCTTGGGGAAAGTTGAGTCAATTTCATGGAAATGGATTTAAGAAAAATTTTGGTATTTAGGGGTGATTTGGCATGAGGCTTGATTTGGAATTATTTGATGATGGGATTATAACTTAGGGAATGGCTTTGATTAAATGGATGGCAAATGGAAATATCATGTGGGCTTTAGGGCCAATCTTGGGCTTTTGTATTTGGTGGAAATGGGCTTTTAAAATGGTTTAGGGGAGTGGGCTTTTGGATTTTAAAATGGATTTTAGGATGGAATTTTGGCAAAGGCTTGGGCCAAATAATTGTTGGATTTAGCTCATAGATTTGTCATGAGTGACTTGGAGCAAATTGGGAGTGATTTAGGTTTGAATTGGGTTGAATTTGGGCTCCTTTGGTGAATGGGCCAATATAAGTCAAATTGGGCTAACTTGGGCCAATGTTGGGCTAGGGTTGAAATTGATGTAAAATTAATGTTAGGAAATGTTTATGGGAGTGTTTCAAAGAGGTTTTGACTTTGGTTGGGCTTTGATTTTGGGATTTGGGCTCATTTGGGTTAGGTTTGGGTTTAGGTCAAAATTGGGCCTTTTAGCTTTGGGTTGAATTTGAGTGGGGTTTGAGTCTAAATGTTGGGCAAATCATGTTAGTGCTTTGTTTGTGGGAATGTTAAGGAAGATTTAGAAAAGATTTGGGGTTAATTGGAGTTGAATTGGGTGAGTTTGGGTTAGGTTTGGGTCATGGGTCCAAATTGGGCTTTAAGGCCAAAAGTGAAATTGGATCCAAATGTCAATCAAATTGGACATGGATTTGGTCTAGATTGGTGTTGGGAATGTTTAATTGATGTTTAGAATTGAATTGGACCAGAATTTGGGTCAATTGGGTAGGTTTGGTTTGACATTGGGTTCACTTTGGGTTAAAATGGGTCAAATTTGGGGTTTTGACAAAAGTGGGGTAAATTGATAAAATTGGCCCATGGTGTAGTTGGACAAAATGAAATTGGAAATATTTAGGATTTTTTGGAATTTTCTGGGAATTTTCTGAATTTTTGGATTTTTGGGTCAAGAGGGGTATTTTGGGTATTTGGAGGGTATTGGGAGGTATTTTTGGAATTCTTGGTATTTTTGGGTATGGATGATCAATTTGAGTGATGTGGAAATGTTTGGGATTGGTTTTGAGGAATTTTGGGCAATTTAGGTGATTTTGCAAATTTTAGGTAGTTTCAAGGGTTTTAGGTAGGCTAGGCGGGTGTAGGGTCCCGGGGGTCAAAAATTGAAAATTTGGGAAATTGAAGATTGGGTGAATGTAAGTGGAATAAAATCATTTTGGTTGAGCCATGAAGCCATATCATTTGAGGCATACACTATGTTGTTCCTAACCCTCTTAGCCAAGGGCTTAGGGGTTAAGGACCATCCATGGGAATCACCTACATGAGTCAGGAGGTCAAGTTAGGTATGGGTGTGGTTTTAGGAGGTGTGTGAAAGTGTAGTGTATAGGTGTAGTGTGTGTGTAAGTCAGCCTTTCACCGGACCGAGCCACCCGGAGGCGGTCCTAAGGCCAAATAGTCCCATAGGAACTCATCCTTTAAACTTCCACATTTGATTTCAACCCTACAGGTGATTAGGGGTCTACAGTCAAGTTTGTGGAGTTTGCAGGGAGTTAAAAAGTGGTTTGAATTTCTAAGTGGTGGGTCCCAATTCTAGTCCTCTAAGATAGTCAAAGGAAAAGCCTAAGGCTAGATCCTAAGTACTAAAGGGAAGAAGAGAAGACCTCATCAAAAATGAGGTCAACAAACGTATTTTCTAGAAGGTAACTGTCGCGCCTAGGCACCAGGATCTGGCGCCTAGGCGCCGAACTCCTTGATCAGGTCTTCGCACCTCTTCACTTTAGATCGTACCTCTTCGCTATTAAAACTGTTTCCCTATGTCCAGATGCATTTTATCACATGTCCAATATATTAGGAGTAACTTTCAGTCTTATAGAAGCTCTGATAACCGCTTAACACCGTCAAAATAACTACCCAAAATCATGAAAAATCTTGTCTGCATCTGTATCGAACTGGTGCTTAAGCGCCAGAATCTGGCGACTAGGCGCCAAGCCTATAATTTGAACAACTTTACATTTTAAGCTCCATTTTGCTATTTTTTGCTCCTTTTTTCTTCTTAAACTCTTTTTATATCACCTACATCCAAAATCATAAAAATAACTTTTATTAAAGCATAATATCCTTATGAATTGAATCATAAATAAGGCATAAAAATATGTATTTTTACAAATGGATAATTTTTTTCAATTTTGACCGCGAAAATCTCCTACATTAAGAAGATTTGAATTTTTAGGTTTTAAGAAAATTTAGAGATTTTCCATGGTGTTGGAGTTCTTATCTAATTAAATTTATTTTGGAGTCTATTACATTATAATTTTGAAATTGGTTTGGATAAATTTGATATTTTTAGAAAAATGGTTCCAAGAATGGCAAAAGGGAAGAGAAATTTTGATTATGATGAGAGTAAATTTGTGAATTTCAACGCTTATTCCCTCTTTAGTACATTTTTTAGTAATAAGAAGTGTGTTCAAGAAAAAGCCGTTGAAAATTTTGGAGGTGTGATTGAAGAATTAATTGCAAATCGTCAATGAGAATATTTCTGCTATTTTACTGTTGAAGCGATGTTGGAGATTGTAAGAGAATTTTATCCTAATTTATACTATTCTAAGAGTGAATATATCCTTGTTAGAGGACAAATAGTAGAATTTCCCCCCGCCCGCAGCAAAGCATTTTACCAGTTGAGAGAACCTTTCTTGTGTGAATACAAAAATTTTCTTGTTACTAACGAAGAATTAGATATGGTTATGAAATATTTGACTGACGAAAATAGGGAATGGAATATTAAACAAAAGCAAAAAAGTTTAACTTCCCCTTTCTACATTGAATCTTGTATTGAAAGTCTGGCATTATTTCATTTCCGCAAGACTTATGCCTACCAGCCATTACAATGAAGTTACTGTAGATAGAGCTGTTCTAAATTACTGTTTTCAGAACATGAAAAATATCAATATTGGGGCTATCATTCATAAAAGTATTTTGACAAATTCAAAAGGAGAGACTATAGGTGGAATAGGACACCCCAGCCTGATTCATGCCTTGTGTATACAGTCAGGTGTAGCAACTGAAGATAATGATGATGTAGTCCATCCCCTGAAGCCAATAAGTAAACTAAATATAAAAACCTATGAAGCCATGTAGGATGGAAATGGAGTAAGAATGATGATGTACCTTCTTCTAGTTAGGAGAGACCATCTACATCTAGGGAACCTACTCTGCATGATGTTATGGATCATTTAGAAAAGTTGAACACCAGAGTAGAGGGACTAGAAGGAAGGAATAAAATAAATGATGATTATCAAGTGCGGTGGTGAGAATATTATATAGCTTATTATGACACACAGATGAGATTCCTCAGGGGAGACACTAGTGTTGTATTCCCTACATACTCTGAGTACACTCCATACTAGCTTGATGATCCTAATGATGGTGGAGCTCCTACAGATGATGATGGGTAGTTTAGTATTTTTATTTTCATTGCATTTTTTATTTGTTGATGTATTTGTGATGTACCTGAGACTCTGATGTGTATTTGTGATGTAATTTGTATTTGGATGTGTTTGTTGTGAACTTTATGTTGAATTATGATGGATGTGATGTAATTGTATTTAGTATGTTAGTTTAATCTGTGATTGTAACAATTGGATGTTAATGTTATGTGTTTAGTTGATGTTTTATGTTTTAAGATTTCAAACTTCTTCCCTTGAAAATTTATAACATATATTTGTGTGTAGAAATGTTCTTAATTATTTCAGGCCTATTGTTCTAATTTATGAAGAAGACCTGCCTAAACTCAAAGGTATAAAAAGCCCAACATATTGAGGTATGGGTTATATATATGCTTAGATCTTTTCTTTCTACCTATGTTAATCTTATTGATATTCAAAAATTTAAGTTTAGGGGAGCGAAAGAATTTACTATTAGTTGTTCTCATTTAAAAGTATTTTCAAAATTATTATTAACATAATTTCTTGTGATAGAGTTTAATTTCAGATAACTGTATTTTGATTTTATTTTAAGTACTTTAGTAGACTTGAATGAAAGTTTTTTTAAATGAAAAGTAATTTTGTAGGCTAAGATATTTGGTATAAGAGAATAGGACTATAGTCAACTATTCAAAGTAAGAAAATTTATATGATTGAAATATTAAGAATCCTGAAACTTTATGTGAAAGGAAAGGATTGAGACTCTATGATGAATCAATAATAAGCTAAAGAAATGCCTATAAGGTAAGGATTGAGGTAAGTTTCAATTTTAGGGTGAGAAGGGTGAAGTCTAAAATTATTAAAGGCTATCCAGATATAGTAATCCTCACTTGAAAAAAAAACAAAAAAACAGAAATAAATACAAAAAAAGAGAAAAAGAAGAAAAAGAAAAGAAAAAGTGAGGAGAAACTTGAGGAGATGCCTAATCAAAAATTGGCTTCACTTAGACCTACCTAAAGGGAAAAACTTAATTACTTTCTAGAACTTATATGTATGAATTAGCATCTTTACTAATAGTGTTCTCATAAACTTCTTTTCATGTAATCCTTTTAAGTGCCTTAATAGGACAATCTACAGTCATTTTTGAAATGAATAAAAGACTAGAACTCTTAGACTTGATGACTAGATAGCCTTACACCTGCAGATTTCACTTGAATTATTCAAAGTTCTTTTTGAAATTTTTATTATTGTATTTATCTAAGTAAAAATTATAGTATTCTAGAAAGAAAGTTCATTGTAGTGGATCATTATTTTATGTATTAACTAAATAACTTGAGGACAAGTAGTAGTTAAGTTTGGGAGACATTGATCCACTAAAAATTTGATAGTTTTTTAATATTCATTTCATAAATGTTTTTGATGATATTGCACTTTAAAGAAAGGTATTTTTCGTGATTTCATGCAGGTATAATAATTTTAGGCCTTTGGAGCAAAAGGAGCAAATTTGGAGCAAAATGGAGCAAAATGCATTTTATTGTACAATCGTTGAACGACGCTGTCACCAGTGTCTGACCATGCCAAATTACAGAGAGTTTTGAGTAGATGGCGAAAAATAGCACCGGATGGCGCCCTGTCCTGAGTCGGACCGCGCCCTATCCCGATTTTAAACTAGATTCAATGTATTTGACCGGATTTTGGAGGGATGCTTGAAGAAACTCTTGGAAAATCAATTATGACCGAATTTAAACTGTTTTGGAGCCACGTTTAGAGAGAGAGGGAGAGAGTCTTTAGTGTGAGGGAGTGAAGAGTGAGTGTGTCTTTTCATTTTATTGAGTGTAGAGAGTCCATCTAGGGTTTGTGTGTGTTCTCATTTAAGAAGTGTAGGAGGAAAGGAAAAGTCAGAGATTTCTTCTTCTTTACTTATCTAAAAAGTGAATTGTGTGTTGATGTGAAGAAAGAAGAGGAGTCAAAGGAATTCCTTGAGATTCTCTTGGGGAAGAGTTTGAGATAAGTTGTCTTGTCTTTACTCTATTTATATGACATTGCTTTTATATATAAAATCCCTATTTTGTCATCTTTTCCTCATGAGTCTTGAGTAGATTTCTTTGTCTTCCTCCTTTTCATGTGATGTGTTGATGTTGTGATATGGAAATGATGTGCTGATTTTTTATGAAGAATTTGTGATGACATTTTCACTTCGTACTTCATTTACTTTTTGATCTGGCCAATTAAATTGTTAAAACTTGTTGGGAAACATATGTTCCGAAAGGATTATGAGTTCCACGACAAAATTAAAGGTCGCATTAAATTTTCATGAATGAGTGGCGTAGTTCATGGGGGTTGAGTGCAAATGAATAGTGAAATATATTTTGATGGGCGTAGAATTGGAGATTTTAGAGTGGCTGGCTGAAATCCCCAATTTGGTTCTAGGATTTGGAAACCAAACCGAGAGTTAGCCTTCAGGGTAAGGGAAGTGGGAGCTTTGGAGTGAGAACCAGTATCCTCCCAGCCTAACCTCCGATTTGAGAACAGAACTTAGGACTAGCCAATGTTCTTTATGCACTTGGAAGAGGGTAAAGAATATGAATGCTCCTGTTTGGCACAATACATTTGATACTCTGATCTATGTCACTAAATTATCACATTATTATTGGAGAGGAGGAAGAATCTTTCTTGTAATTAAACTTTTGTTATAAATTTAGTCTTATGTTAGTTAACTTACTAGAAAGTTAGAATGTATTTTGGTAGAATTAGTAACTGCAACTGTTTGTTCATCTTTTAATTTTAGTAATTACTTGCAATTGTGTTGTGATTCGTGAAATGATTTATGTACTACATTATAAAATTAACTGCCTCCTCGTGGGATCCATAACCAAGACTTCATTAGAGCCCTATATTACTTGAGCGATACGTATACTTGCGTTTAATTGTGTGACTCAATAGAAAACTAAATCAATATATATAAATCTGAGTTCATAACTTTTGTCAAACTAAAAAAGTTGCACCAACCTAAAAATAAAAAATTGGTGTTAAAATTATCTCCTAATTAAGAAGACTTGAAAACCTCACTTAAAGACTTTCTTAGGATAGCATATTCAGTAAAACATAGTTAGATTGGTTGCATAACTCATAACTTCTATATAAATTTCTTTGAGGAATGAAAATATTTCAAATCACAGCAAATTAAGAGTTTTGTGATTCACTTTGGCCGAAAAGAAGGATAATTAAAAAAATGGGATATGTTATTAGAAATTAATGAAGATTCTACCCTTCAATGATGTTTGCATATCTTCTTGTGTATTTATATAATCTTGTTAAAGAACCAAGATTGCTACATGAGAACAACGAACACCATTTGATTCCCAAATGTGATATGATATTACTTGAGGACAAGTAATATGTAAATTTGAGGGAATTGGTATGGGGCAATTTTATGTGTTGTTCTTGCATTTACTAATGTCTTTTCCTCATTAATTATCATTGTTTTACACTTGAGAAAAGTTATCTATGGTGTTTTGCAAGTTATATGAGCTTGGACGCATATTGAGAAAATGGTTGGTCCTTAAAAGCCAAGTTGGCATAACTATGCCCAGATTCAGCATAATTATGCCTCTTGTTTTGGCATGGAGGTAGGGTTAGACCAAACTCTGGTGTGCCTATGTCGTATATGGTGTAGTTATGCCACATTTTGGTGGAGCTATGTATGTTCATGAACTGCACGATGTGATTAATGCAGGTTCGGGCATGACTACGTCACCCAGGCTAGTTCTTCACTTTAAAAGTTTCATCTTGCTAACATGGATAAGGGTTATGAAAGCACATGTTAGGGCACGATTTGGAACTCTTAGGTAGTTGGAGGCTGAATTTGGGGACATTTTGGAGAGTTTTAGGGGGGTTTCTCTTCGTTATTATCGGTTGTTTTTCTCTTTTTTCTCTCTTGTTTATTATTTTCTTTAAGACAGTTTATATGAGAGGGAAAGCTACTACTATGAGGGAGAAAATAATCTTGGTTGTAAATTACTCTTACATTGTAATATTACTTGCTTCATTGATTACAATGGCATGCCTTCTGTTATTTCATTTCTCCATGAGTACCTAAATGTTTTCATGCCTTTGTGATGTAGTGATATTGATTTTTCGTGATTTTCTCTTATGTTTTTTCCTATATGTTTTCAAGCTTTTCATGTATCCACGTTGTTGGTTAACTTTTTTTCTTTGTTTACTCATAATCTGACTAATTAAGATGTTAACGTTTGTTATGAACTATGACTCCTACATAATGTGTAGTGAAACGATTAAGTTAAACACAAAAATCTAATAGTATAAGCATATTCTTGTCAGGGTATTACAACCTAGTTATGTGATCAGAAGAATACTGGAGAGCGACATAGGGTTAAGTGAAAACTTAATTTTATGGATTTCTTATTCTTCTTCTGACTTAGGCATAGACTTAAGAAGAAAATTTTGTCTCTGATTGACAACAATCATTTAAGAGAGCACTTAAGGTACGAGCCTCATCCTTCTTGAAACATTTAGAATTTTTCTTTTCTATTCTCCAAGATCTAGATTCTTTTATATTTGTTATTTAGAATTAAGGATTTGACTTCTAAAAGTTGTTATCACACTAAGGTTGGTGTCTGAATTTAGTAAACTAGAGATTTTTGTTATAATATATATATATATATATATATATATATATATATATATATATATATATATATAATCATTTTCTCACAAGATCAATACACAAACACTAATATCACATATTAGTTGACAAGTATACTTGCTTGATTGACCGACTTGCCTTAGTAATTTTCGGTCAACAATATAATGTAGTGACACACCCATAATATTATGTAGTGATGAACCCTAACTTTAATGTAACAACGTAGCCTATATATGATGTAACGATGCACCGTAAATATGTTGTAATGATGTATCCCAAAAAAGGGCTAATGAATAATGATGTACCAAAGATCTGATGAAAATTTTCTAGCGACAACTACTTACAATCATCGTATTTGGAGTACAGTGACTCTCTTTGTGCTTATAAAGTCTCCTCCTTATGTTGTATATTAATAATTGAAGTCTCTGATGTAATAGTAAATCAAGGAAAAGGATTGTGACTACCAATTGGTGTAGCTCGAACTATAGCCTATGTGGCCAACTAACACTATTACAGCTCTCCACTACGATTTATGTTGCAAAATGCTATCGTTACAGTCCTCCACTACTATCATTGTAGCCAATTGACACTCTTATAGCTACACACTACGATCCTCATCGCCAACTACTACTGTAGTTACCCGCTACATCTTATGTTGCAAATTGCTATCAATGCAGCCTCTCACTATGGCTTTTAAGACAAGTTGATGCTATTACAAGCATGATCTACAAAATTTGTTAAAAATTGTTGGCTTCGTAACAATCAACTAAGACATTTCTTCTCTGTTATCGCTATTATCGCCAATGACTATATTTTGCAGCTCAATTGATGCTATTATTCTTGAACTATGTTATATATATATATGATTATTAACTTTGTAATTTTTTTTCTTTAATTCAGGAGAATATCACATAGTGAATTATTTTGACTTGACTAGACCCGAACATTTTTATCTTTTCAGGATTATTTCACATAAAAAATTATGTTGTTTTCTCTTACTACTTCTCTATTATCTGTGTAATGGATCATTCTACAATGCTAAGACATTAAATTAGCACTCTACTATTATGAATCTTCCATCAAACAATATATATATATATATATATATATATATATATATATATATATATAGTGTAGATTCACGTAACAGCGTAAATGAGTCGCCCTTGATCGAGCGCAAGACTTATTTGTGTTCTGCTCGTTAAAAATTTTTTTATTCATATTTGGGTCGTCTTTGAAATAGCTTTTGAGTAAACTGTTCGTGTTTGGTTTGACTCAAATTATCTTGTTGGAATGAAGTATTTGAGATTTTAAAGAATATTTTTTTTTATACTAAACCTTTCCAGAGTTGTTTTTTTTTTTTTTTTTTTTTTTTTTTTTTTTTTTTTTTTTTGTGCTTTGCATATTTTAAAAAGACTGAAGTAGGCAAAGCTGAGTATTTTTTATTTCCTACCATTTATTTTACATTTATAGTGGATTCCCCAAGTAATAACGCATGCAGCGTTGGTCCATTGGGCCGTGAGCAAGAGCGCTTGGCAAAAATTTTGGATCCATTTACATAGATACCACCCAAATTTTATGTATTTATTTATTTATAATCTAAATTTTGTTTCTTTTTATATTTATTTAAATTAAATCTTTGATATCATATCAAATATATCATTAATTTTACTTTTATATATCATTTATTATTTATTTATTTATTTGGAGCTAAAACGAGCCGAAAACAAATGAACACAACATTTAATTGTCTTCGACACGTTTATAAATTGAGCTCAAAAAAATTATTCATGTTCAGCTCCTTTGCTTTACCAACGAATCAAACATCAGCTATTTAACTAGCCGAACACAAGCTGTGCACGAATAACAAACAACATTTGTCGCAGCCTGATTTCCGCTATTATTGTTGAACTATTGTACATATAAAATCATTAACTTTATAATTTAAACTTCTCTAATTTCGGAGAACAGTGGACTTATATGCTTACAATCACATTATACATTAATTATACTGAATTAGACTTGTTGTTTATCATTTTTCCACAGAAAAAAAATTTCTCTTTATATATATATATCGTTGAAGTCTTGTTGAAGTTGGTCATAGAAGCACAAGCCGAAGCCAAAATTATTGTCAACATTTAGCGTTGGAGTTATGCTTCTCGCGTCAAACTCTTTACATTCTTGAGGGGTTACACTCGATGATCTTTGATAGGATAATATTCGCAGGACGAAGTCTTTCAGCAAAACTCAGTGTTGTTGCATTTGAGGCACTTTCCAAATTGAGAATCGAATAAGGCGGTACCGTGGCAAGTGCCGCTCCACTCAATCATCTCTCCTTTAACTCATGTTGGTACAAAATAAAACATCCATAGGTAAAATTTCTTGCTTCCTGATACATTATTAATAAATTTTTCTGATACATTATTAATATATTTTCATCATTTGGTACGAATCTCAAAATATGAAGTGAATTTTAAGATAATATTTAAATTCAAATTATGATAAAAAAAACATCCAAAACTCCGATTTCAAAAAACTTTTAGTTAAACTGACCGGCTCGATGAGACGAAGCTAATGATATCAAAGTTAATTCAATCTAATTCAAATCAAGCCCTGATCAAGTTATTAAACAACAGTTGAAAATTTTTCTAACGTATTTGAAAAGTCAAACGGATGTCGAATCTGATGAGCACATAATCGAATCAAGCGTTTCGACAAGTCGAATCCAATGAGCCCAAGATTGCCCAATTCAAATATCGTTAAGGCACTCAAATTTTCATTAAATGTCGTGTGATCAGAGGAAGCTCTCCGGACCGTCCGATCAAGAGAGTTCATATTACTGCATTAATTGCACTTAGAACACTATAAATAGACCCTCACCCCTCTTATGAGGGGGAGGCTTGAAGCTTCAGGGAGCACCTGAAGCTTTGCGCAGGAGCTGAAGCCCTACACCATCCCTGTCATTGTCGATCGACATCGGCCACCGTCGACCGCTGTCAACCGTCGTCCACACCCGTCGATTGTCATCGACCACCATCGACCTCGTCGACCACTGCTGATCGTCATCGATTATTGTCGATCGCCGTCGACCACTACCAGCCATCACCGACACTGGTCGATCACCGTCGATCACCACGGACAGTCGTGGACCACCACCGACCTCGTCGACCACTGCCGATCGTCGTCGAACACTGCCGATCGTCGTCAACCACCGTCGACCTCATCGACCACAGCCAACTGTCCTCGATGATCGCCGACCATCATCGATTGCAGTTGATCATCGTCGACCGCATCGACACCAGCCGATTGTCGTCCACGATCGTCGACCTCGTCGACCACTACTGACCATCATCGACCATCATCGATCGTCGTTGACCACTGTCGACCATCATTGAAACCCATCGATTGTCGTCAATCACCACTAACCAGATGTCATCAATCGACGTTGTAACTTGAAAAATATAGTTACATTTTCTCGTCTGTAGGACAAGGGATTTCTGTAATTACCAATCAAAAGTAAATTTTTGCAACTGAGTTTGGCCCTGTGATTTTTTTCTTTACAGGTTTTTCACATAAAAATTTTTGGTGTCATTACTAATTACTTTCTTTCATCTGAGTGAATGTTAAATTATCATGCAACGCTAAAATAATATTTCATTAATCTACTCTTGAATTTTCTAGCACGCATCATTTCCAAATTCTGCCTTCACTAGCATTTCGATATGTCTTAAATGTGTAGGGCATATTTAGTCCATGTCCAAACTACATGGAAATCAAATTTAATTTTAAATGGCTTCAGAGTATCTTAGAGGCAAAATTTTTAAAAGCCAAAAGTTTAATAATTTTTTATAATAAATAGCACGAAAAAAAAAATTTATAGCGTGAAATGGGTACAGTTAGTCCGATTTCTCCGTAGAATTTTTTTATTTCAATTTTCCCACCCATCCAGTTCTCTCTCTCTCCTGTAAAGCTCCCCACGGCCCCACCCGTCACTTCTCTCTCCCCCACTCTCTCCATATCCACATCTCGCGACTGCATGCGGCACGTTTTATAGCGTGAAATGGGCACGTTTTATTCTTTCCCGGGTGGCCGAGGACGAAAATAAAAATTTAATTTTAAACTTTTTATTTAAAAAAACTTTTGTTAAAGTTTTTTATTTATGATAATTAATTTTACTTATTTTTTAGCTATTTGTAGCTTGTTATTTATTTAATGCATAATAAAAAAATCTATTTTAAATTAATTAAATATTCCATTTATCAAATATTATGAATTATTTATTTGTTATAATTTATAATTTAAAGTTATAAAATAAAAAAAAATTATTTGCAGAAAATTAGTTTATGCAATATTAATATTAGTTTTAAAATTATTATGATTATAATTTTTTTTAATATTTTAGTAAATTAAACTAAACTTAAATATAGTTAATTTACATAAAAAATTGAGTTAAACATTTTTTTTTCAAAATTAATTTATACATTTGATAAATTATGGGTAAATCTAAGTTGTCGTTTGCGCCTTCTTTGACAAAGTTTAAGTATATTTAAATTAAACTTAAGATAAACTTAACTAAGATTTGGATTAGCTTAAATTAAAAGCAACTTGAAATTAAGAATACATGCAACCCAATTTTATAAACATGATTTTTAATTTATTATGCAAAATAGTATGATTTGACACAATGAGTGAGGGAACAGCGACTATAATTGCTTGATACTGTGGAGAATTTCTATTGTTAAATATAGTAGCGGTAAGAATCATCCACTCTAAATATCAATTCCTCGCACATTTTATGAATTAAAGGGCATAAAAATTTTGTTCATTAAACTACGATGCCTCGAAATTTTTATTTGATAAACATTTGAGTAAATAAAAACTTTTCTATTCGATTTATATGCTCAAATACTTATCAAATAATTATCATATTCGTAGGATTTCTTTCAATCCATTTGACACTAGTAGACCAACATTTTCAACCCAACATCTTAGCAAAAGAAGAGGCTTCAAATCCAACAATTTGACGAAGACTATGTGACAATGTGCAATGAATCTAATGATTCTTCAAGTGAAGATGATCCGTACATGGAGTTTAAATATACAACAGATAGTAGTGATCTTACGTGTCACCAAATAATATATAATCAACCATTTGAAAATCCAAGGAGGATGAATGGAATGATCTCAAAAAATGACCACATTCAAAAATTTTTTGAGCACAGGAGTGAAGTAATTATGTCAATTTTCATGTACTACTTGATGACACTGTCCCTTTTGAAGAAGGATTTATCCCTGATGATTTGAGGGAGGAGATTCTTCCCAAGCAAAGCTACAATTTGGTTCTCTAAGTAGATGAATCATACAAAACATGCAGAGCACAATATACTCTCATCCAACAAGAGTGAATATACTATAATATGTGCAATGATGTTTGCATGCAACGAATGGAAAATCAGTAGGCGGGGCATGAAGCATATCAAATATTTCTGGATGAATAATATGCACACATCTGGTCTTATTAGGATGGCATAGACCTTGTACTTCAAGATTCATCAGTTACTTCATATTGCCCAATACTTACTAATAATTTGACATGAAACGAAAGAAAATTATAGGTCTCATGGAGGCGTGATGCAATGCAAGAATTTCATACATGAAGGCATGGGATGTAAGTAGAAAGCATTAAATTCATGTTTGGAAGTTGTGACGAGACCTATTGATTGTTAGACATGCTAATGGTGGCCATTTGTTATGCAATAAGGGAAACTATGTACAAAATTCAAATTGGCATGTCTAATAGTTTAAAATATATTCTATGGGCTTTCAAACCATCGATTTTTGGTTGGTCAACTTACAGAACTGTTTTAAGTTTTGATGTAACTTTTCTATTAAGAAAATATAGACACACATTATTGATTGCAGTTGGAATAGATGATAACAATGGTTTATTCCTATTAACTTTTATTATTGTAGTATATGAGTGTAATGAAATGTTGTCGTGGTTCCTACAGTTTTTGTGTAACATAATTTCGATAATGCATAATAAAACATCTTTATGCATAATTTAAGATAAATATTATGGTTGGCTTAGGGGTTGCATGGAAATTTTTTCCCAGGAAGCTCATTGTCATTGTCTACAACATTTATGAGAAAATTTTAAAAAAGCCATAAGAACTATGAGCATCTCAGATTGTGATTCCATTTACCTGAAGATACGCTCAGCTAGGAATATTAAATCTTAAGATTGTGGCGGATGCATGGCTTGCTAATAAAGATGTACCCAAATGATATTTAATATATGATGGCAGATTCAGGCATGGAACATAGACTACTAATGCAAAAGAATGCTTCAGTAGTATACTTTGACGGGCTCGAGGGCTTCCAATCCAAGCATTAATTTGTTTAATACCATTCATGAAACATTAAAATGTTGCTATTGAGCTTACTTCTCCGAATGAGTCCCTGTTTCTTACAGAGACAAAGAATGTTACAAACAGTTGAGAATGAGGCACATAAAATTTTGGTGCCAACCTTTATTAAAATGCATGAATTTGAGGTATTTAATATAACATGTCATTCATATCATGTGCTTTAACTTTATAAAGTAATGTATGCAATTTTCATCGACATGAAATTTATCATATGTCATGCACACATGTAATTGCTATCATGGGCATGCAGAGATTATACCAACTCTATTATATATTTGAAAACTACACTATCGGGAGTACAAGCAAACACATAGCTGGAGTTTCTTACTATACCTGTTAAAGCTAGCCGTCTTGGAATTTTAGTGCTTCTACCTCCAAGCTTATGACGGAAAATAGGACAGCCCTAAGTGCATTGCTACATAAGTACTATAGATGAGCCCGACAAGATATAACAATCATAATTGTAGATTTTGTGCAACATTGGGGACACAATAGATCAACATGTCCTCATAATCCACATAATTTTAGATAGGAACATAAAATAAATTGTGTTGTCAAATTGTAATGCTCTTCAATTTTGTAGTATTATTGTGCTTGTCATCGTTAGTCTTATTGTAATTGTGTTAAGCAGATGCATTATTACTATCGTCTGCAGTCTTACTATACACATTGTATGCGGTTTTCATCTGTATTATGTACCTATTCATGAGTTTATTGTTATCGAAATGTATTTTTACTTCTTCAGTTATTGAGATATTCTTTTTTGTACTCCATTATCATCTCCTAAATTTATGAAGTTTAATTTAAAGTAAAAAAATCAGAATAATTTCTGAGAAATAATAATCTTATATACCTCAAGACATTTGAAAAAGATAAACCGTTTTCAGGAGCAACATGCTTAAATGGAATTAAATTTTGAGTTCACAGTTAATTTTCATTAGTAAAAAAAACTCAATTACACTTAGTAAATTAAACCTTTATTGAGTTCACGTGTTGGATTAAACATCTTCTTAAACTAAAAATTTATTGTGATCAACTCTTTGATCCATTTTACTGAGCGCATTAAGCATGGTTTACATATAAACATATGTTGATTAAGTTTCAAATAACATATAGAAAGATTATTAACAAGAGTTGCAATGGAGGACATGAATGTGCACTGCCAGAACCGACAGTTGTTCCTCCCACCATTGTCGGATTAAACGAAACTCTTCGGATTAAATGAAACTCATCGTATCTCTTCTCCCGATTTTTTTTTTTGTTAGCTATGTATAGTTTTTTATTTATTTAATTCATAATAGAAAAAAATCTATTTAAAATTAATTAAACTTCTTGTTTATCAAATTTAATATTATGGATTATTTTTTGTTTATAATTTAAATTTCAAAAATTATAGAATAAAAAATATTATTTCCTGAAAATTAGTTTATGCAATATTAATTTTATTTTAAAATTTATTATTATTATAATTTTCTATTAATATTTTAGTAAATTAAACTAAACTGAAATATAGTTAATTTACACTAGAAATTGAATCAAATATATTTTTTTCAAAACTAATTTATACATTTAATTAAATTATGGGTCAATCTAAGTTGTCTTTTGCGCCTTCTATGACAAAATTTAAGTATATTTTAATTAAACTTAAGATAAACTTAACTAAGATTTGGATTAGCTTAAATTAAAAGCATATTGAACTTAAGAATACATTCAACCCAATTTTACAGATATTATTTTAATTTTATTATGTAAAATAGTATAATCCGACACAATAAGTGGGCGAGTTACGACTATAATTACGTTGTACTTTGGAGAATTATTTCTCTCAGACAATTCTATTCTTAAATGCATCGGTGGTAAAAATTGTCCACTATGAATATCAATCCTTCGCACATTTTATGAATTAAAAGACATAAAAATTTCGTTCATTAAACTGTGATGCCTCGAAATTTTTATTTGATAAGCATTTGAGTAAATAAAAAATTTTTTATTCTAATTATCTACTTAAATGCTTATCAACTAATAGTCATATTCTTAGGATTTCTTTCAATCCATTTGACACTTAGTAGACCAACATTTTAGCAATAGAAGAGGCCAAAATTTCAAATCCAACAATTTGACGAAGCTATGAGACAATGTGCAATGAATCTAGTGATTATTTTAGCGAACATGATCCATATATTGAGGTTAAATATAAATATATAGTGGTGATCTTACGTGTCATCAAATAATATATAATCAACCAATTGAAAATCCATGGAGGATGATTGGAACAATCTAAAAAAATGAACACGAGTGAAGTAATTATGTCAATTTTCCTGTACTACTTGATGACTCTGTCTCCTTTGAAGAAGGATTTATCTCTGATGATTTGAGGGAGGAGATTGTTCCCAAGCAAAGCTACAATTTGGTTTGCTCTAAGTAGATGATTCATTCAAAAAAAAGCAGAGCACAATATACTCTCATTCAACAAGAGTGAATATACTATTATATGTGCAATGACGTTTGCAAGCATCGAGTGGAAATTTAGTAGGCGGGGCATGAAGAATATAAAATATTTATGGAAGAATAATATGCACACATCTGGTCTTACTAGAATGGCCTAGACCTTGTACTTCAAGATTCATTAGTTACTTCATATTGCCCAATATTTACTAATTATTTGACATGAAACCAAAGAAAATTATATGTCGCGTGGAGGCGCGATGCAATGTAAGAATTTCGTACATGAAGTCATGTGATGTAACTAGAATGCATCAAATTCACGTTTGGAAGTTGTGAAGAGGCCTATTGATTTTTAGATAGACTAATGGAGGCCATTTGTCATGCAATAAGGGTAACTATGTACAAAATTAAAGTTGGCATTCGAACCATCGATTTTGCTCATTCGAACCATCGATTTTAGGCTGTCAACTTACAGAACTGCTCTAAATTTTGATATAACTTTTCTATTAGGAAAATCTAGACGCACATTATTGATTGCATTTGGAATAGATGATAAAAATGGTCTATTCCTATTAACTTTTATTATTGTATAATGAAATGTTGCAACATAATTTCGACAATGCACAATAAAACATCTTTATGCATAATTTAAGATAAATATTATGGTTGGCTTAGGGGTTGCATGGAAATATTTTTCCTAGGAAGCTCATTGTCATTGTCTACAACATTTACGAGAAAATTTTAAAAATGCCATAAGAACTATGAGCATCTTAGATTGTGATTCATCTGTCTGAAGATGCGCTCAGCTAGGAATATTAAATCTTAAGATTGAGGCGCATGCATGGCTTGCTAATTGAGATGTACCCAAATGATATTTATTATATGATGGCAGATTCAGGCATGGAACACGGACTACTAATGCAAAAGAATGCTTCAGTAGGGTGCTTTGACGGGCTCGAGGGCTTCCAATCCAACATTAATTTGTTCAATAATATTCATACAACAACAACAACAACAACAAAGCCTTAATCCCACTAAGTGTGGTCGGCTACATGAATCCTTTTTCTCCATTGCGTCCTATTTAGTGTCAAATTTTCGTTTAATTCTAATAAATTAAGATCATTTTTTATGCAATAAGCCCAAGTTTTCCTAGGTCTTCCTCTGCCTTTCTTAACATAAGTTGTATTTAAAACATCTACTCTCCTAATCGGATCATCAGTGGTCGACGTTCAATGTGATCAAACCATCTAAGGTGACTCTCTCTAATTTTATCCGTCACTGGTGCAACTCCAACCCTATTACAGATATATTCATTTCGCATTTTGTCTCTAAGTGTAAAGCCACTCATCCACCTAATCATTCTCATCTTGGCAACACTTAACTTAATATTATGCTTCTCTTTTAAAGGCCAACATTCAGCAACATAGAGCATTGAAGGTCTCACCACCATCTTATAAAATTTTCCTTTCAGTCTAAGCGGTACTTTTCTATCACACAATAGGTCGGACGCATTCCTCCACTTCAACCATCCAACCTAAATTCTACTATTAACATCCCCATCTATATCACCATCGCTTTGAACAATGGACCCGAGATATCTAAATCGTTCACACCTTTTAATAATTTGATCACCCAAAGTTACACTTCTGTCACTAGAACTACTATTACTAAAATTACATTCAATGTATTTAGTTTTAGTTCTACTCAAACGAAGACCTTTAGACTCCAATGTAGACCTCCATAATTCAAGTTTTTCCTGGACTTTTTCTCCTCTTATCCACAACGAGGATATCATCAGCAAAAAGCATACACCAAGGTACATCCTCTTGTAAATGCCCAGTAAGACTATCCATAAATAAAGCAAAAAGATATGGGCTTAAAGCCGATCCTTGATGTAAACCAACAGAAATAGTAAAATACTTGGTCAATCCTCCTTCAGTACGAACACATGTAACAACTCTAGCATACATATCTTTAATGACTTGAATATAAGACATATCAACACCTTTCTTCTCAAGGACTCTCCAAAGAACATCTCTTGGAACCTTATCGTAAGCTTTTTCTAAATCAATAAAAATCAAATGTAGATCCTCCTTATTATCTCTGTACTTCTCCATCAAACCTCTCAATAAATGTATAGCTTCCATGGTAGACCTGCCCGGCATAAATCCAAATTGATTATGATAAATCTTTGTAATACGTCTTAACCTATGTCCAATTACCCTCTCCCATAATTTTAAGGTATGACACATCAATTTAATTCCTCTATAATTTGCACACTCTTGTGCATCTCCTTTATTCTTAAAATGGGGACCAAAATGTTTTTTCTCCACTCCTCAGGCATCCTTTTAGTTTTTAAAATAATATTAAAAGGTTTAGTAAGCCAGGAAACCCCCAAAGCACCTAAACATTTCCACACTTCAATTGGGATATCATTAGGTCCTACAGAC
The DNA here is from genome assembly GCA_022702705.1 of Papilionanthe hookeriana x Papilionanthe teres. Taxonomy (NCBI): domain Eukaryota; kingdom Viridiplantae; phylum Streptophyta; class Magnoliopsida; order Asparagales; family Orchidaceae; genus Papilionanthe; species Papilionanthe hookeriana x Papilionanthe teres. The sequence goes on from CM040422.1 coordinate 91,018,929, forward strand.
TTTCCCCCCTTAGTTTTCTTTAAAGCCTAATCAACTTCTTTTTTACTAATGCGACGGTAAAAATGAAAAGTTTTATTATTATTAACGATATTAAGATCACTAAGGTCGATCGTACTTTCAGCATCATCATTAAAAAGTTTATCAAAATAACTCACCCACCTATGTTGAATATCTTTTTCTAAGAAAAGCACTTTTTGATTTTCATCTTTAATATACTTTACTTGAGTTAAATCTTTACTTTTCTTTTCTATTCGTTTGGCTAGTTTATACATATGTTTTTCACATTGCTTAGTATCTAATATGTTATAAAGATCACTAAAAGCAGAATTTTTAGCGTCACAGATTATTCTTTTACACTCCTTGCGGGCTATTTTATATTTTTCCTAGTTCTCTACGCTTTTACATTTAAACCAATTTTTATAACATAACTTCTTATATTTTATCTTTTCTTGCACATTATTATTCCACCACCAACTATTTTTATTTATAAAACTTTTTCTTTTGATTCTCCAAGTATATCTTTAGCCACTTGTTTAAAAGTATTAGTTAATTTTTCCCACATAACATTCGCGTCTTCATGAACATCTCAAATATTTAAATCTTGAATTTTACTCATAAAAATAATTTTATTTCTGTCTTTTAGGTGCCCCCATCTTATTCTACGATGTTGAATCCTAGTATTCTTTATTTTACAACTCTTCATCTTAAAATCTAGAACTAATAATCGATGTTGGGTACTTAATTGCTCACTTGGAATGACCTTACAATTCTTACAATCTGGATGATGTCTTCTTCTCATAAGAAAATAATTAATTTGTGTTTTATTAGATCCATTCTTATAAGTAATAAGATGCTCATCTCTTTTCTTGAATAAATTATTAGTAATAATCATATCAAACGCTAAAGCAAAATCTAAAATGGCTCTACGTTCTTCATTAATCGCTCCATAACCGTAGCTACCATAAATATTTCTGAAATCTTCTACCACTTTACCGACATGTCCATTTAAATCTCCTCCAATAAAATTTTTTTCTTCAAGGGGTATCAAGTGTATTAAGTCTTCTAAATTATTCCAGAAATTATCATTAGAGCCTATATCTAAATCAACTTGAGGAGCACAAGCACTTATAATATTAAAAATATTAGTATCAATAATAATCTTAAGTGCTATAATTTTATCTCTAACTCTATTAATTTTAAAAACATTATCTTTCTAACTCTTATCTATAATTACACCTACACCATTTCTAGTACGACTCTTACCAGAATACCATAGTTTAAAACCTAAGTTATCAATCTCCTTAGCTTTTTCTCCTACCCATTTAGTTTCTTGAATACATAGGATATTTATCTTTCTATGGATCATAATATCAATAATATTCATGAAACATTAAAATGTTGCTATTGAGCTTACTTCTCTGAATGAGTCCCTGTTTCTTACAGAGACAAAGAATGTTACAAAAAGTTGAGAATGAGGCACATAAAATTTTGGTGCCAACCTTTATTAAAATGCATGAATTTGAGGTATTTAATATAACATGTCATTCATATCATGTGCTTTAACTTTATAAAGTAATGTATACAATTTTCATCGACATAAAATTTATCATATGTCATGCACACATGTAATTGTTATCATGGGCATGCAGAGATTATACCAACTCTTTTATATATTTGAAAACTACACTATCGGGAGTACAAGCAAACACATAGCTGGAGTTTCTTACTATACCTGTTAAGGCAAGCCGTCTTGGAATTTTAGTGCTTCTACCTCCAAGCTTATGACGGAAAATAGGACAGCCCTAAGTGCATTGCTACATAAGTACTATAGATGAGCCCGACAAGATATAACAATCATAATTGTAGATTTTGTGCAACATTGGGGACACAATAGATCAACATGTCCTCATAAGCCACATAATTTTAGATAGAAACATAAAATAAATTGTGTTGTCAAATTGTAATGCTCTTCAATTTTGTAGTATTATTGTGCTTGTCATCGTTAGTCTTATTGTAATTGTGTTAAGCAGATGCATTATTACTATCGTCTGCAGTCTTACTATACACATTGTATGCGGTTTTCATCTGTATTATGTACCTATTCATGAGTTTATTGTTATCACAATGTATTTTTACTTCTTCAGTTATTGAGATATTCTTTTTTGTACTCCATTATCATCTCCTAAATTTTTGAAGTTTAATTTAAAGTAAGAAAATCAGAATAATTTCTGAGAAATAATAATCTTATAAGCCTCAAGACATTTTTAAAAGGTAAACCATTTTCATGAACAACATGCTTAAATGGAATTAAATTTTGAGATCACAGTTAACTTTCATTAGTAAAAGAAACTCGATTGAACTTAGTAAATTAAACCTTTATTGAGTTCACGTGTTGGATTAAACATCTTCTTGAACTAAAAATTTATTGTGATCTACTCTTTGATCCATTTTACTGAGCGCATTAGCGGATTAAGCATGGTTTACATATAAACATATGTTGATTAAGTTTGAAATAACATATAGAAAATTTATTAATAAGAGTTGCAGTGGAGGACATGAGTGTTCACTGCCAGAACCGACAGTTGTTCCTCCTAATATTGTTTTGGTACTTCAAATTTTTCTTTAATTTCTTCAAATTTAATTCACTCTCTTGGTAGGAGACAATGCTTGGAGTGTAAAATTTATTAAATATGGTATTTTTATATATCATCTCACGTGTTTATAAATGCTATTCTTCTTTGAGCTCCAAATCATTAATGTTCATATTTTTTATATCATTACTTAATTTGAATCATTATTTCAATATTTTTATTATACATGAATATTCATTTCATGTCCTAAGAAAGTTATTTTTAAAAAATATTATAAATTGCGCTGATGTGGCCTGTTATTTATTTATTATAATTATTTTTTTTTTTTTGAAAATTGAGGGCCCAGCCCAAATTTATTAAATAAAATAAAGAAGAAACAAAACAAATAACATACAACCCAACACTAAATAAAAGGAAGACAACACAAAAATCCAAGAATGAAAGAAAAATAATATACTAAGACGAAAAAATCAAACATAATAAAACAACTGCAAACAATTTGCAATAACAACTTCTCAATGATAAGCAACAAAAAAAAAAGCCAAGCCACTAGGAGCAGCAACAATCTGCCGCATAGAACATGAAGGCTAGAGAAAGATTGAACCAATTGAAACATCAACAAAAAAGCTCCAACAAACTATTGAACCTACAACAACATATCAAGAAGACGCAACAATCTGCAACAACAGAAAAAAACCAACAACAAGAGCAGAAAGTAATATACAACTTCTATATTATTATAAACATTGAGCCAAAATCTTTTTAGGAAAATAAAACATGTAATAAAACAAACCAAATAATAGCTCAGCCAAATCAAACCAGAATTAAGCAACTTTAAGTGCAAAAAACACAAAAGCTGGTTTTAAAACCAAGGAACAATAGCTGAAAAATAAATCATGGTATTTCCAAAGAAATTAGACCTCAGCTCTTGATGGCTCGCGCTGCTCATTGTCGCTTAGTCGCCATTCGTTCATTGACGTTTGCTTGTTGTTGTGGTGGAGTCACCAGTTTGTTTACCTTTGTATAACTTCTCTCTCTCCAAATAACTCTCTGATCGTGCGGATGATCCAAAGAGAGAAGTGATCGGAGAGCTAGGCCATACGATGATGGAGACAAATAAAAAAAGCACGTGGGGAAACTTTGTGAAGTGTCTTTCATATAGATTGCTCCGTAGCATGCATTTGAGATGTTATCTTCTTAGAAACTTTAGAGGTATACTTGCGTGGAGAACCTGGCAAAAATCTAGGGTGATGTCCGCCTATACGTCTTCTGAGGGTCGCTTCTTCCTATAGGGCAAGCCCCTATAGATAATAACATCTTAAGCAATTTAGGTATTTAAGAAAACTAATGATTAAGTTTGTGATCCTTAGAAAGTTTGAATGTCATTGTTTTCATGGAAGGAGTTTCAAAGTCATATCCTGAGAGTAACAAATGCTTGAAGGTTCCGAAGAATCCTGTCAAGATCCCGAACTATCATATGGTTTTTTGTTGTCGTCATTGGTTTAGTTGAGGTTAATCATCCACTTCATGTTTTCTGCAATTTGAATGCTCGTCCCTGCAAAATAGAGTCAGTACTCCCTAATAACATGCAAAGTAAATCTAGGGTGACGTCTGCCTTTTATCTTCAATAACCCTGCAAAATAGAGTTATCATATATTTTTTTAGTTTGTTTGATTTATTATCATTTTTTAAGACAATTAGGTCAAGATTCTCTTAGCTTTAAATTTTCCTTGGGTTGTCAGGTTCCTTGATCTACTTAGACTGAGAGAAGGTCAAACCAACATCGATCAGATGATTCCTGTCAGAAACCATGGGTTGTGTCATCCAAGAGAACTTTGTAGACTTGGGTGGCGGGGTTAAAGTTGTGTTTGGTGATCTCTGTTCATTAGGGTTTCATTTAGTTCTTAATATTTTTTTTTTTCAGATTTTAGGGGTTGAAAATTTTAGATTGCTTAATACTTATTAGTCGATTAGATTATTATTATCTTGTGTTTTATTTTATTGTTTGGAATGAACCGGTCAAGATCTCATGGTTCCGTCATTCTGGGGTTATTGAAGTTTGCGGTTTGATTTCCCACAAGTGACTAGAAGGAACTTTTTTAGCAGCCATGGGTTGCAGCCTTAAAAATACCTTCTCAAACCATATTACATTTTGTAGTTAAAGTTTAAGTTTTAGTGGCTTTTAGAGTGAATTTTATGTTGTTTCTTTTAAGTTAATTTGTACCTTGGCCCAAATTACCCTGAGTGAGGTTAAGTGTGCTTTTTTTCTCTTATGAGAAGTCAAACACACCATAACCTCAAATCTTCTGAGTTAAGTTGAGTTCGGATTAGCCCAAGTTAGGTTGGACTGATCTAGAGTGAGTTTTTATCTGATCTGAATTTGCCCGAGTTTGGATCAATTTCGAATTGATTTAAGTTAGCTAGGGTTTAACAAGATTGACCCAGGTTAGCCTAGTTTGATTGGGGTCAAGCTAAGCTTAGTTTGATTTAGACTAATCCATGATGGGACTGAGTTGGTCCAAATTAGGCTGAGTTAACTTTGTGTTAACTGGTGTGACTTTTTAAATTTGCCAAAATTTATGAACTCGAATTTTTATATATATATATATATATATATATATATATATATATATATATATATATATATATATATATTGATTTAGTTTTCTATTGAGTCACATAATTAAACGTAAGTATACTTATCACTCAAGTAATACAGAACTCTATTAGAGTCCTGGTTATCGATCCCACAAGGAGGCAATTTATCTTGTAATGTAGCACATAAATCACTTCACGAATCACAGTGCAATTGCAGTATTTACTAATAATAAAAGATGAACAAACAATTGCAGTTAATATTTCTACTAAAGTACATTCCAACCTCCTAACAAAGTTAACTAATACAAGACTAAATTTATAATAAAAGTTCAATTGTAAGAAAGAATCTTCATCCTCTCCAATGATAATGTGATGATTTAGTGACATAGATCAATGATGCAAATGTATTGTACCAAATAGGAGCATTCCTATTATTCACCCTCTTCCAAGCGCATAAAGAACATTGGCTAATCCTAAGTTCAGTCCCTAAATTCGTGGTTAGGCTGGGAGGATACTGGCTCTAACTCTAGAGCTCCCACTTCCCTTTGCCTGAAGGCTAATTCTCGCTTTAGTTTCCAAACCCTAGGACCAAATTAGGGATTTCAACCTGTCACTGTGAAATCTCCAATTCTAAGCCCATCAAAATATATTTCCCTATTTATTTGCACTCAACCCCTGTCGGTCGTTTTAATTGTGTTGAGGTTGATATTTTGAAAAAGATTGTAATAGAAATTCGATTTGTTTTAATATATACATATATAGATTTTTGAAAGTAATATTTTAATTTTGGAAAATACGAAATCAAATTGATCTCATACAGATGTTAGTTTACATAATCAAGTGTATATGACTTGGAATGAGGCTTGATCAAACAAACTAAAGAATTCATGACATCCATTTGATCTGTGAACCATTTTTGACCGACAATTTTCCCTGACTAATATGAAGGAACTAGATAGGGTTTATATTAATCTGGGGTCTTTAAGTTTCTTATAAGGGCAAGCCCCTATAGTTAATTACATCTTAGATAACCGAAGTCACCTAAGAAAAATCTTGATATAGATCAGGAAATATTTATATTCATGACTTCCAAAGGTAAGGTTTCCAAAGAAAATGTGATAGTTGAAAATTCAATAGGTGAATGACTCAAATTTTGAAACATTTTATTTTATCGGAATCCAAAGGAGAGAAAGCCAGGGGAAGAACATAGATTCAAGGGAAACCTTGATGTCCTCCCGAACTATCCTATAGTTTAGCTTTAAATCTTAAAAATGAAGTTATTTAAATTTTAATCCTGGCAATTAATTATAGGGATTACATTTGTTTAATATTCAATTATGCAAATAACCTGGAAGATGGGAGGATTTATGTTGTACCGGACGATAACCTCGGATTCCTAAAGCGAATTAGAGCTTATATTACACAACATGGTGCAAAGGCCTAAAGAAAAGGTGAGGATTTATGCTGCACTAGGCAAGCTACCTCGAAGTCCTATGGCTTGTTGTTTAGACTAAGGAAAGGCTTTGGTGATGTAGACAAGTTTTGCTGTCAAAGATGGTCGTGCTGCCCACTATGCATGTTCCAAGCTCCTCGTCACAGCAGATTTAGTTTAAAAAAGTGTCAATTGTGGAGAAGAGAGAAGTGTCATGTTTTAGAAATATTTAAATTAAGGTGTCTTAATACTTTATTAGGGGAAAATTAAAGTTGATTATAGTAACACAGGTTAAGATCCCACGGTTCCATCATCCTGGCACCGCTATTTTCATCAGATTCACTTAGTCAAAACAAATTTACTAAACTCAACTTAATGAGTTTCATACTTTCATTCAGACCGTGGGACACCCCTGTTAGCAACATGTGGGTTACCTACTCCATAGAATTCCCGATCATCCAACGAGACGTTTTAATTTTGTTACAATTGTGGTTTTTGTTGTTTTGTTTGTAATTAAATTTTGAGTTGTTTTATATTTTGAATATTGTGGCGACGGATTTTATCTTATTGTGATTTCTTAATTTAGTTTTGGATTTGGTTTTGTGGCTATCCTAAAGTTTCAGTTTTCATGCAGGGGGACATTGTTGTTTATCATGCAAATTGCAAGAAAAGTAAAGTGTAGTAAAGAAAATATGGGAAAAGAAAGTGTTGTAGACTTATAAAAGTGTACCTAGCGAGTCTTCTCGTTTCTCCACCTGAAACATTAATATTCTTGTAATAAACATTTATATTTGCAGGAAGTAAAACCTTAAGGATTTGTTCGTCACAGGCCTACCAAGTCCTAGTTCATAACCCAACGGGTCCTATTTGTTCATTTGAGAGATATTTTCATTCAATAAGTATGATCGGTGCAATAGTCCTGCAAGATGTCCAAAAGACTTGTGAAGAGCCTCTAGGAGATACCTAGATGTTTCACAATTCCTTTGAGCTTCCTTGAGATCATTTTGAACCTATCATAATTATTAAATAATCTATCTATTATATACCCTTATGCTCAGTGAGTTGGTGTTTTTAATTAACCCAAAAGACAGAGTAACTATCATTTGTTTTATCTTTTAGAGATTATGTGGGTGAAAACCCCTTTAGGCAAAGTCAATTTGTTTGGGAAAATTAGCCAATTAATTTCATAATTGGGCTTGTAGTGTTTTCAAATATTTAGAATTTGACGATGTTTGCTTTTCTAAACTTCTTTTAGCAAGATTAATTAAGCCTAGCTCACCACTAAGCCCTTAAAATTTTGATGGATACATTTGTAATTCTTTTTGGAAAAAGTAAAATAATTTTAATTAATATTTATCAAAATGTTGGGCTATCATTTAATATACCAAAGTGGGGTGTAAGTTAGTGGATTATTGATCTCTGAGATCAACCCCTAACCCTAAGGATAGTTTTGATTAATTATCTTCCAAATTACAACTAATTAGAAAAATCCAAACATTTAGTTTTGATATGAAAAAATTGAAGTTGGTTTCTACTATTTGTCCCTTTAATGTTTCAAACATCTAATCATATCATTTAGGATCATTTATTGCCCATTTTACCCTTTGATTAGGCCTGAATATTAATTAAGGCTAAAAACCCTTAAAATTACAACTTTGCCCTTGGGGCCTTATCACTTCATAATTCCATAAATTCAATTCAAATGACTTTGGAATTTTCATGCTACCTTACTAATGAGATAATTAAAACATCAGAGGATAAAATATGATTTTTCATATTTTAATTTAATTTATATATTTTAATAAAAAATAGAGGTTTTAGTGAAGATTTAATAACTTGATCAAAACAAAATATTTTATTTTGAAATTTTTACTGGAGGTAAACCTAGACCAGATGACCACTTAGACCAAATTTCATGATTTTTTAAGTTTATTTTAAATATTAGAATCATTTTAATTTCTGGAGTTTTAATTAATTATAAAATATTTTAAATTTTGAAAACTCAATTTCATATTTTTCAAAAATCTCTCTAAGGTTAGGGAATTTTTGGCAATTTGGGTGATTTTGGAAATTTGGGGAATTTTAGGGCTTTGGGGGGCATTTTAGGTATTTTGGAGCAAAGGGGATAGGAATTTGGAATGTTTGGGCAAATTGGGATTGGTTGAAGGTGAGTAGTATGGAATTATTTAGATTGAGCCATGGACCAAGGGTCACCCTCATTTGGTCCTCTATGTGTTGGTACTAGCTGATGCGACTTTTTTATATGTAAGAATTTATGACCTCAGATTTATATATTTATAATGATTTTGTAAAGTCACAATTTCAAACGCAAGTATACATATCGTATCAAATAATACAGGGCTCTAATGGAGTCCCGTTTATCGATCCCACAGGGAAGCGAGGTAAAAAAGTCCTTAGTCAAATTCTAGTCTACTACTATCAGACTTTAGTTTGGAAGGTCGATATAAGTGGTTTTTCTAACAAGTACTCCTAAATGCAGATGATTATATGTAAGGATAATAACTACTCCTAAATGCAAATATTACTTCTAAAGATAACCCTTTTTGGGGAAATTAGCTTGGTGAATTTTGAGATAATGAAATCTACTATTTTTATGTAATGAATTGGATAAAGTTTAGGAATCTGATGCATTAAATATTGTATGTGCCAAATAGGAGCAATCCTATTCCTTACCCTCAAAAGAGTACCCCCTCTTTCAAGCATGTAAAGAACATTGACAAATCCTAAGTTCAGTCACTAAATCTAATGCTAGGCTGGGAGGATACCAGCTTTCACTACGGAGCTCCCACTCACCCTTCACTTGAAGGCTAACCTTCGAGTTTAGTTACTAATCTTAGGACCAAATTGGGGATCTCAGCCTGTCACCCTGAAACCTCCAATTTGAAGCCCATCAAAATACATTTCCTTATTTATTTGCACTCAATCCCCATGAACTACACAATTCATTCACGGACATTGAATGTGGTTCCACTTTGTTAAGAATTACACCTCCCCTTTCAGGTCAATGCAATTACAACAAATTTTAACACTACAACGGGCCTTTATTGTAATGTAAATGAAATGCAAGTAAAAACTATCACATTTATAATTAAAACATCTTTTAGCAAGTATCCTAATATCCTAATCATGAATCCTACTCATTGTAAAAGAAAAGTAGAATGAAAATAATGATATAATCTTCTTATGTCATTATTTCCAAAGAAGAATAAAGACTAAGAGAAAGACATCACAAAGCACGAAGAAAACACAACGAAAAACTTAATTTCAAAGCAAATCCACAAAATAAGTGTTTACAAAACCATAAGATAATGAAGAACACAATACTTAGCTTTTTTTTCCCTTGAAAGAAAGATGAGAATCTCCCACACAAAGTCTCCCATCGATCCATGCAATGCTAGAACATTCCCTTACATATTCTCTCAAAATCCCCTCTCCAATCTCTTCAAAAAGGTAGAAATCTACATTTCTACTCCTATTCTAAGATCTCTAATCATTTTCTACATTTTTCTAACTTCTACTCTCCTCTTTTTGGCTTCAAATTCGGTTTAAAATAGTGTAGGGACGAATTTTCCAAGAGGTGCATGAAGAAACCTTCCAAAAAGTGTCCAGATTCAATGTATTTGGCCAATAACTGCTCCTGGTGCCACTGGTGCCGTACTTGGGTGCTGCCGGCGTCCAAAAATCGTGGTCGTGGGTTCCTGGCGCTGTCGGCGCCCTATTCTGCACAACTCCTCTATTTTGCTCCGTTTAGCTCTGTTTTAGCTCCGATTCGCCCCGTTTCAGTTGCGTTGTGTTCCTAACAGATACCCCTACAAAATAAGCATAAAAAACCTTTCTTTAAAGTGTAATCTCATTCAAAAATATGCAAGAAGTGTGAAAGAGATTAAGCATAGAAAGACTTATAGAAAGGTGTTAGGCCAAAATTTGCTTTCTTGCTCGTTTTTGCTCAAACTTGCACCATTTTTGCTTCTTTTTCTCCAATCACCATTTCTTGTACCTAAAACCAAAAAACATACAAAATACCTTCCTTTAAAGTGTAATATCATAAAAAATGAGTAAAATTATATAACAAAAAGCGTATATATTTTAGGCGTGTCACTAGCCAAACCCTAGCCTGAGGTTAAGAGTTTGGGAAAACCACTTACATGTGTTTCCAAATAGTTAGGGGATCAAAAGGTGGTGTGCTTTTTTTAGGGTTGTGACTGTATAGTATGAGTGTGGTGTAAGCTCCAGACCTCACAGGGTAGAACTTATGGTCTGACCACCTATAGGAGACTTCTTCTAGGCTTCCTTATGCTTGGTATCTTCCTCTCAAAACTGGAGGTTAGGCCATAAGCATATGGAAATTCTCAGTGAAGTGAGAAAAGTTTGAATTTCTATGGGGAAGGGTGCCATGTCTAGTCTTCTAAGAAAGTAAGTAGGAGAGTCCTATGGCTAGACCCTAGGCTATTCTAAAGAAGGACTAGACCTCAACCAAAAAGGAGGTTAACAACCCCCATGAACTACTTCATTCATTCATGGACATCGAATGTGATGTTCACTTTTGTTGTGGAACTCATAATTCTTTCAGAACATATGTTTCCCAACAAGTTTGAACAATTCAATTGGCCGGATCAAAAAGTAAATGAAGTTCGAAGTGAAAAGGTCATCACAAATTCTCCATAATAAATCGGCACATCATTTCCATATCACAACATCAACACATCACATGAAAAGGAGGAAGACAATGAAATCTACTCAAGACTCATAAGGAAAAAGACGACAAAATATGGATTATATATATAAAAGCAACGTCATACAAACAGAGTAAAGAAAATATAACTTATCTCAAATGCTTCCCTAAGATAATCTCAAGGAATTCCTTTAAATCATCTTCTTTCTTCACACCAACACACAATTCTCTTTTTAGATATATAAGGAAGAAGAAATCTCTCACTTTTCCTCTTCTCCTACAATCCTTAGAAGAGAACACACACAAAACCTAAATGGACTCTCTACACTACAACAATGGAAAGACACACTCTCTCCTCACTCACATACACACAAGACTCTCTTCCCCTCTCTAAACTTGGCTATAAAATAGTTTGAATTTGGCCATAAGTTATTTCCCAAGAGTTTCCTTAAGCATCCCTCCAAAATCTGGCCAAATACATTGAATCTAGTTCAAAATCGGGATACGGCGCAGTCTGGCACAGGATAGGGTGCAGTCTAGCGCTATTTTGCACCTTCTAGTTAATACGCTCTGTAAACTAGCGTGGTCCGGCGCTGGCGATAGCACTGTTCAGCACTAGTTCAATAAAATGCACTTTTGCTCTATTTTGCTCCAAATTTGCTCATTTTTGCTTCCTTGCTCCAAAGGCCTAATCATTGTGCCTACATGATGATCCAAGAAAAAATACCTATTTTTATGCCTTGATTTTCATTAAATTTTAAGGATATTATGCTTTAATGAAAGGTATTTTTGTGTTTTTGGATGTAGGTGATACAAAAATGTTCAAGAAGAAGAAAAATATGAAAAATGAGCAAAAAGGAGAAAAAATAGAGCGAAAATGCAAAATTTTTGAAATTACTGGCCTGGCGCATAGCGCTAGAGTCCGGCGCCTAAGCGCCAGCTCGATACAGAAAACTGTTAAGTTTTTGATGACTTTTGGGTGATTATTTTGACGGTGTGAGCGGTTATTGGACCTTCTAGAAGACTGACAGTTGTTCCTGGTTTATAGGACATGTGATACAATGTATTTGGATGCTTCAAAATAGTTTTAATTGCGAAGAGGTGCGATCCAAAGTGAAGAGGTGCGAAGAAATGGAGGCAGTGTCCGGCGCCTAGGTGCCAGATTCCAGCGCCTAGGCGCCAGACACACCTTCTAGAAGATTCATTGAATGTGGACGCATTTTGAAGAGGTTCCTAGAAGCAACCCTTGAAGCTTATAAATAGGAGGGTATTCCTTCAGAGAAAAATGCCCCCATCTACCCTCCCTATCTAGAATCCTATCTTGAGAGAGAATTAAAGAGATCATATTGGGGCCACCTTTCTACTTTCCTTCATAAATTAGTGAGTTTATTTTAGAGTTTGTATTCAGAGTTTGAAAGAGTTGGCGCATCTCTAGTTCATTACACTGTGGAGTCAGTAGGAATTAGAAGTTCAGTAGGAGAAACATCTAAGATAAGGATTTTGATTTTGATTCAAAGTTTATTTATTATGTTTTGTTATTTAATTTCAATGTGTTCTAAGTAGTTACTTTACTTTCTCCTTTCAATTATGAAAAGATAAATAAGATAATACAATATTCGTCGGAGAATTAAAAATCATATATTTTCAAAACATTGTGATGATATTAATACTGGTTCTTAATTTACTATTTAAATTGGCCATTTAAATTGTTAAAACCAGTTAAAGAGTTTTGAGACCTAGAAGAAGATGAATTCTTAACTTGTAGATATCACATGAATCCTTGGGTAGTCGAAGGCCTTGTGTGGGTTATTCAAGGTGAAGTGCAAATAAATAGGAAGATATTATATAATGGGCATAAAATTGATAAGTTTTTACAGTGACAGTCTAAATTTTTATGATTTGGTTTATAGAAAAGGAAAGGGTCACTAGTAAGGCCGATCATAGCCACCCTTGGATATCTAGTAGTGTGAGCCTAGATTAACCCATTCTACTAACAATACATCCAGATCTGATCTATAGGTTAGCCAATGTTTTTTGCAACTGGATCAAAGGATAATGAATATGAATGCTTCTATTTGGCACAATACCATAAATTTATATTCTCCACGAATATTATCATTATCTTAGAAAATCTTGGATTAATTGAAAGGTTCTTATTGCTATTTACATCTATTATTTTATTTCTGCTTTATTATTGCATCTAGTAAATTAAAGATATTTTATTTTTAATTATAAAAGAAATACTTTAAAATAAAAATATTTAAAGATCTATAACTCTCTCTCCGTGGCATCGATACTGGGGTCTTTGTTTCAAAGCACTATATTACTTGAAACGATACATATACTTGCGTAGAACCCCTAGTGTGTAAAATATTTTCCATAAAATTATATTTATATACACTATTCGCTGTTATTATTTATAACATATATTTTTGAAAACATTAATTAGTACGTTGATCTTCAGAGGACTTCGGGTCAAGCTTTTGGCACCGTTGCCGGGGAAGAAGATTTTAGTACGCATATATTTATATCGGGTCAAGTTTTTGGCGCCGTTGCCGGGGAGAGCAGAGGCAAACATTTAGATTTTAAGTATTTATATTTTATTTTATTTTATTCATTTTTCTTTATTAAAAAAAAGTAAATATATATAATAATAATTTTTAATTCTTGCTAATTGACTTTTTATGCGTAGTTTTGGATCTGAAGTATTATTACCTTTAGATTCTGAATTAGAAAGAACTGTTAGAAGAATTAAAAAAGGTAAACAAATTCAAAAATTTCAAGAAATGACTAATTTACATAACAATTTACAAAATCCAATTGAAATTAATGATCAAAATGTTTATAAACCATTAAGGGATTATGCTAACCCTACAAGTTGATGAACTTCATAGTAGTATTCAAATACCCACTATAGATGCTAATTCTTTTGAGCTTAAACTGTCTATTATTCAAATGGTTCAAAACAATCAATTTGGTGGAACACCAAATGAGGATCCAAATTTACACCTTGCTAGTTTTTTAGAATTTTGTGCTACCTTTAAATATAACAATGTTTCTGATGATGCTATTAGGCTTAGACTTTTTCCTTTTTCTTTAAGAGATAAAGCAAAGATGTGGCTGAACTCATTAGCAACGAGTTCTATTAAAACATAGGCTGAAATGGCACAAAAATTCCTTGCTAAATATTTTCCTCCTTCTAAAACTGCTAAATTAATAAATGATATTACTTCATTTAGTCAATTTGACGAGGAGACAATTTATGAAACTTGGGAAAGATTTAAAGAACTATTAAGAAAATGTTCTCATCATGCTTTACCTGATTGGTTAATTATTCAAACATTTTATAATGGATTAATTGGATCTTTAAAATCAATTTTTGATGCTGCTACTGGAGGTTTTTTATTGTCTAAATCATTTGAAGAAGCTTACACTTTAATTGAAGAAATGGCTAACAATAATTTTCATTGGCCTTCTGAAAGGATTAATCCTTAAAGAATGACAAGTATTCATGATAATGAAGCCTTTTCTATTTTAGCTTCGCAAGTAGCAGCAATGTCTAAGAAATTAAATAGTTTTGCTATTAATATATCACATAATAATTCTGCTAATATTGAAGATTCTCAAACTATTGAAACTTTACAAGCTATTGCTAGTAAAAATAATCCTTATTCAAATTATTATAATCCTGGATGGAAAAATCATCCTAATTTTAACTGGAATAATTCACAACAATGGGGTAATAATCAATCTCATGCCACTGGAAATTGGAATAATCAAGTTAATTCAAACTATAAACCACCTGGATTTAACAATCAAAAGAAAAAGTTATCTATAGAAGAATTAATTTTACAACTAAGTAATCAATTACAAAATCAAAACACTGCTATTCGTATTATTGAGAATCAAATGGGACAAATCGCTAATTTAATTAATTATAGACCCCCAGGAACACTTATTAGTAATGTTGAAATCAATCCAAAAGAAACTGGAAAAGAACATGAACATGTTAAAGCTGTACAACACAGAAGTTGAAAGGAATTAAAAGAAAGAATGCAAAATGAAATTGAAAATGAGATTGAGGTTGAAGAGATTGAAAAATCTAAAGAAACTCCTTCTCATAATAAAGATCAAACTGATATTTCTATTAATATGGAAGTTGAAAAACCACCACCACATTTTCCTCAAAGACTTAAACAGCAGAAGCTTGAAATTTTTAAGAAACTTACTATAAACATACCTTTTGCTGAAGCTTTGGAACAGATGCCAACTTATGCAAAATTTATGAAAGATATTTTAAGTAAGAAACGAAGATTTGAAGCTTTTGAAATTGTTGCATTAAGTGAAGAATGTAGTGCAATAATTCAAAAGAAATTACATCAAAAACTGAAAGATCCTGGAAGTTTTACTATACATTGTGCTATTGGAGAAAAGTTTTGTGGAAAAACTTTATGCTATTTAGGAGCAAGTATTAATCTCATGCCATTTTATATTTTTCGAAGGTTAAATTTAGGAGAGATTACTCCCACCACTGTAACCCTTCAGTTAGTTGATAGATCTATCACTTATCCTAAAGGAGCTATAGAGGACGTTCTTGTTAAAGTAGATAAATTTATCTTCCCTGTAGATTTTATTGTACTTGATATGGAAGAAGATAAAGAAATACCAATTATTTCAGGGAGACCTTTTCTAGCGACCAGACGAGCTATGATTGATGTGCAAAAAGGAGAATTAACCATGAGAGTTAATGATCAAGAGATTAAATTCAATGTCCTTAAATCAATGAAGTACCCTGACAAAGAAAAAAGTTATAGAATGGATATAATTAATTATTTAATTAAGAAACATTATCAAGAAAAATGTAAAGTCATTTCTGAAGAAAATTTTGAATTATTAACCGATGAAGATGAAGAACTAAAAGAAGAAGAAACTCATTATATCAAAGATAATTGGGAAACTTTGGACTTAACTCAAAATGATATACTTTTACCCTCAATTTAAAAAGCCCCTGAACTGGAATTAAAAATGTTACCTTTATATTTAAAGTATGCATTTCTGAGAAATTCATTAACTTTACCTATTATTATTTCTTCTAAGCTAAGTAAAGATCAAGAAGAAAAATTGATAGGAGTGTTAAAGAATTATAAGAAAGCATTTGGTTGGACAATTGCTGACATAAAAGGAATAAGCCCGTCCATTTGTATGCATAGAATTTTAATGGAAGAAAATTTTAAACCTACTATTGAACCACAAAGAAGATTAAATCCTATCATGAAAGAGGTTGTTAAAAAAGAAATTGTTAAATGGTTAGATGCTGATATTATTTTTCCTATTTCGGATAGCCAATGGGTAAGTCCTTCTCATTGTGTTCCAAAGAAAGGAGGAGTAACTGTCATTGTCAATGAAAAAAATGAACTAATTCCTACAAGACAAGTTACTGGATGGCGAATTTGCATTGATTATAGAAAATTAAATGATGCCACTAGAAAGGATCATTTTCCTTTACCTTTCTTGGATCAAATGCTTGATAAATTAGCTGGACACTCATATTTCTGTTTTCTGGATGGATATTTTGGTTATCATCAATTACCTGTCACTCCTGAGGAACAAGAGAAAACAACATTTACAAGTCCTTATGGAACATTTGACTTTAGAAGAATGTCTTTTGGTTTATGTAATGCACCTGTAACTTTTCAAAGATGTATGATGTCAAAATTTTGTGATTTGATTGACAAAGGAATTGAAATATTCATGGACGATTTTTCGGCTTTTGGAACTTCTTTTGAATCTTGTTTGGAAAATATTTCCAAAATTCGAAAAGATGTGAAGAAACAAACTTAGTTCTTAACCTGGAAAAATGTCAATTCATGGTCACAGAAGGCATTGTACTTGGTCACAAGATTTCACAAAAAGGGATGGAAGTAGATCAAGCAAAAGTGAAAATTATTGCTGAATTACAACCACCTACTACTGTTATTGATGTGAGAAGTTTTCTAGGTCATGCTGGATTTTATAGAAGATATATAAAGGATTTTTATAAAATTGCTAAACCTATTTGTCATTTATTGGAAAAAGATGCTAAATTTAAATTTAACAAACACTGTGTTAATGCTTTTAATATTTTAAAAGAAAAATTAATAAACTGCACCTATCATTATTGCACCTAATTGGAATAAATCTTTCGAATTATTGTGCGATGCAAGCGATTTTACAATTGGAGCTCTATTGGGACAAAAATATGAGAATTTTCTAAGTTATATATTATGCTAGTAAAACTCTTACTGAAACTCAAAGAAATTACACTACTACTGAGAAAGAGCTTCTAGCTATAGTATATGCCTTTGATAAATTTAGACCTTATCTTCTTGGTACTAAATGCATAGTTCATACTGATCATTCTGCTATTAAATATCTAATGTCAAAAAAGGATGCTAAACCTAGACTAATAAGATTGGTTTTACTTCTACAAGAATTTGATTTTCAAATAGTGGATAAAAAAGGAACGGAAAACCAAATTGCTGATCATTTATCTAGAATTAAAAATGATGTTATTACTGAAAAGAACATAAATGAGAAATTTCCTGATGAACATTTATATGTTATTCAAGGATACCAAACACCTTGGTATGTGGATATAGTTAACTATTTAGTTAGCAATATTCTACCTTATGGATTGGATGAAAAATTTATTAAGAAATTTAAAAATGATGCTAAATATTACATTTGTGAAGATACTCATTTATTTAAATTAGGAAGAGATTCTATAGTTTGAAGATGAGTACCTTATGAAGAAACTTATGCTATTATTCAAAAATGTCATGATTCCGATTTTGGACGACACTTTGGAATAGATAAAACTGCATTTAAAATTTTAAATTTAGGATTTTATTGGCCTATTTTATTCAGAGATGTGAGCAATTATGTTAAAACATGTGATCGATGTCAAAGAATGCGAAATATATCCAAGAAAGATGAAATGCCTTTAAACTATATATCGGAAGTTAAAATTTTTGATATATGGGGTTTAGACTTTATGGGACCATTTGTACCATCATATGGAAAAAATTATATTTTATTAGCAGTTGATTATGTTTCAAAGTGGATTGAAGCTGTAGTTTTGCCTAACTGTGACTCCAAAAGTGTATCTAAATTTTTAAAGAAGATGATTTTTTCAAGATTTGGAATGCCTAAGCTAATTATCACAGATGCTAGAAGTCATTTTATAAATATAAGAATTCAATCATTACTGTAAAAATTTGGAATCAAACATAAAATTGCAACTACATATCACCCACAAACAAGTGGAATGGCTGAAGTATCAAACAGAGAAATTAAAAGAATTTTAGAGAAGACTGTTTATCCTAAAAGAACTGATTGGGTTGATAGACTTGATTCTGCATTATGGGCTTATAGAACAGTTTATAAGACACCAATCGGAATGTCACCTTACCGGTTAGTTTTTGGAAAACACTGTCACTTAGGCGATAAATGAGTTTAATTCTGATTTGAATACTGCAGGAGAAAAATGACTATTGCAAATAAATGAGATGGATGAATTAAGAAATGAATCATATGATAATGCAAAAATTTATAAAGAGAAAATGAAGGTGTTACATGATAAAAAGATTTCAGGAAAAATATTTGAGCCTGGACAAGAAGTATTACTATTTAATACTCTTTTTAGACTTTTTCCTGGAAAATTGAGATCAAAATGGATAGGACCATATATAATTGAAAAAGTATACCAATATGGAGTGCATGGATATTAAAGAACCCAAAACGGGAAAAATTTTTAAAGTTAATGGATTAAGATTAAAGCCTTATTTGGGAGACATTAAAAAGATTTATAAAGTGGCTTATGAATTAAGCCAACCTGATTAAAGAATTACTTAGGTCGGGCTGATGACGTTAAAAAAAGCGCTTAATGGGAGGCAACCCATAGATTTTTATTTTTAGTGTGGTTTTACATTTTTAATGTAAAGTTATGCCTCGGTCTTGATTAATTTTATATAACTTCATAAAATTAAAAATCATCTTGAAGTATATAAAGTTTGGACTTTGGATCACTCCATTTCATATGTGAGTAAAAAGGATATCAAGTTAACCTTCATTGAAATTATGTATAACTGTGTTATTGAGATTATTCTGATCTTATCATTATAATTTACTTATTTTTGGAGAACGAAACCTTGAAATTTGACGTTAGGCGAAATGGAGTCGAACATGGTTCCGGCGCCTAAGCGTCAGAATAAGCTGTGTGTCGATGGGTCCGGCGCCTAGGCGTCAGATTTGGCGCCTAAGCTCCACGGTTACTGGGTCGTGTAAAAACCAAAAACTTTTAGTTTTTCACACGATTTTCAATTTTAAATTAACCCATCTTCATCCCCAATCCCTAAGCAATCAATATTTCGACCCATACACTCCATTCTTGAGAGATTAGAGAGGATTTTTGAAGAAATGGAGAGGAGAATTCTTGGAGAAGAGGCTAAAGACAAAGGCCCAAAAGATCCTCAACCCTACTTCAATGGTTTCATTGCTGTAAGTTTGGAGAAAATTTCTAGTCGTCTTGATAAATTTGAAGCAGATTTCAAGAGTATTGGAGATCGCCTTCATGAGATGTATCATCAGATTGAACATCTGGATTGGCAAGCGAAACTCCAATTTGATCATCTAGCGGCTTATCAAGATGCTCAAGTTGAAATGTATGTGAAGAACAAATGGATTGACGAGAAGACAACTACGAATTTTCCGAGAGCATTAGTGTTCTTCCCAAGTGGGTTGAATAGTTTTCCTTGCCAAGATGATGGAAATCAGATAGTGATTTGGTGAGATCATGATTTATCTAGTGAGTCGTTGTATCGATTTAGTGAATCGATTATGTTTGTTTGTGTATTTGCTTTCATGTTCAATGTGTGTTGTATTTGTTTTTAAATTGTGTTGTTTGATTGTGTGTTCGAATTTGAATCATTATATTATGCTTATTTGAAGTGTATTGAGCCAATATTGAAGATTATAAATGAAAATTAGAGCAGTTTGATTTAAACCTTGTATTTGATTGGTGGATTTAATATTTAATTTTTAAAATTTTTGGAAAATGTTTTGGAAGTTAAAAACCGAAGCCCTACTCTAATATGAGTAATTGGAAGTTGAATTTATGAATTTTGGTGGAAAATAATATTTTTAGAGTGATTTTTGTGAAAGGCGAGTCAGGCGCTAGAATTCAGCGCCTAAGCGCCGGTTCGGCCTGCTACCCGAAAAACACCATATAAATCCCATTAGCCATAGACGACACCTAACCTTCATCTTCTTCCCCATTTTCGCGAAAATACACCCCTTAGATCCATTTTGAGGTCAAAACATCAAGTATTTGGGCACGAAATCACTTGATTTCTTCGTCTCGAGGTCAGATCTACACTCTAATCAATTTATTTTCGATTTTCACCATAGTTTTTCCTATGTTTTGCTAAAAACTGAAATTTTGAGAAAAATTTTGATTTTTAGGTATTCTATTTGGATTTTTAAACTTATTTTAATTTTCTTAAACTTAAAAAGAGTTTAAATATTTGATTCCTAAATTTGTTCTTGTTTTCTTTCACGTTTAGATGGCACCGAAATCTAAGCGATGGAAGGGAAGAGAGAATTTTGATAATAGCAAGTTCGCAACTGCGGCAGCGCATTTTCGATATCACGAATTTGCGACGTCGAGAAAGTTTATCTCGGAGCGAAGCTTTTACGATTCAGGTGAAATGATCAAGAACACAATCATTGTGCACAACTGGCAACGATTCTATTATTTCACTGCTGTTGCTGTTATTCCAGTCGTTCGAGAATTTTATGCTAACTTTTTAGATGCGGAAGACTACGAAGTCTTCGTCAGAGGTATTGAAGTAGGATTTACTCCGGAGATGATCATTGTGTTTTATGGACTGCCACCTACCATGGAGTGCCACTATTCTGGATTATCTCCATCTGAGGAAGATCTTGAGATAATTATTGCTTATTTGACTGACGGCACTGGAGCTTGGAAGATCCAGAATGAAAAACGGCTAAATTTCAAATCTTCCAAGTTAAATGGTATTTCAAAGGCTTAGCATTATTTTATTTCTGCCAGACTTCTACCTTCCAACCACCTGAGTAAAGTCACCAGAGATCGAGCTATCTTAAACTATTGCATTCAGGAGAGGAAGCCGATAGATGTCCACAGTATTATTTATGATTCTGTGGAGTCTACTTCGAGATCCAGCACTTCAGTGGGACTGGGATTCCCATCTTTGATATATTCTTTATATGTTAACAATGGAGTCACTGCTGATATTTCTGAGAAGAAGCTGAAGTCGACCAAGCCAATTGGGCAGGAGAGTGTTAGTATATATGATCGTCTTCGAGGGAAGAGATCAACCGCTCCTTCTACTTCTGCACACACTTCAAGTAGACCTTCCACTTCGAGGCCTTCTATTTCTACTGCTGAGCCACCATCTAGTTTTTGAGAATCGATGCATGATCAATTTCTGGAGCAGCAGCAAGAGTTATTTCAAACTCACTGCAGAATTGATTCTATTTATAAGAAAATTGATCATTTATCTGAGTATACCTAGAGGAAGAGTAGTTACGATGCTGAGTATGATGAAGCTCTCATTAGATTCCTGAAGGGAGAGCATGATATTCAGTTTCCTACCTTTCCTAGTTTCTCACCATATGTTGATCCTAAGGATGTTGAGTTTTCTTTTGGAGATGATGACGACGTTGAGGCTACAGACAGTGATTAGTGGCCTGATTTACCTCTGAATTGTGCTAAGTCTGTTGTTAGTTTAGTTTATTTGCTAGTATTGATTGTTGTTTGTTGTTCACTAGTTTAGATTTGTTTATCTACTTTGTGTGGATTGTTGGGTGTTAAGACTGTTGTTAGAGTATTTTTAATGTATTGTGTTTAAGATTGAAATTTGGATAAATTTATGTTTATTTCTGTTTCAACCTACTGTTTAGTAGTTAGTATTGTTGTCTATTTCCGTTATTATAAGCGATATAGTCATTTAATTTAATTACTAATGAGCTCGCTTACTTTTATATCTCGCTTCATTATTTCAGGTATTATTCATAAAAGCATGTGTAGAAGTAAATTTTTCTTTCTAGAATGTTTTTTTTTACATACTTATAAAAATTCCTTTTTAAAATTATGTTTTTCTTTCTCTCATACTTAAAAAAAAATTTTCATGATAGACCAAAACTTAAGTTTGGGGGAAAGGGAAAATACATTTAAATTTAAATTTTATTTGTCCTTTAAGAACTAATATTTTCTTAAAATAAAATTTTTTTTAACATAACATGAAGAATGAAGAATCTATTTAAGATCACTTAAAATTTTTAAATTATAAATATATTAGTGGACTTAATCAAAAATTTTAATAACTTTGATTAATTTTAAGAATAGAATTATTCAACTTAAAGAAGAATAAGATTAATAAATTTTTCTATTCATAGTAGAGATAATTAAATTTTAGAAGTATTAAGAAATCAAAAATTATAACTCGAAAAAGAATAGATTGAAATTCTTTTTGAAATCTATTTATGTTATAATAATTAAGTGAAAATATATAAGTTTGAAAATATAAGTTAAGGATGGTGAAGTTCAAAACCATTATCAGGCTATCTAGATACAGTAATCTTCTCTTTAAAAAAAAAAGAGAGAGAGAGAAAAAGAGAGGAGAAGCTTGAGAATTTCCCTAATAAAAAATTGGCTTCACTTGAATTAACTTATAAAAGGAAAACTGATTACATTTATTACTTAATTTTTATGCATGTATTTTTACTAGAAAAGAATTTCATGAAGATCTTTTTCTTGTGAATAATTTATGTGATCTTAATATAATAAACTACAATTATTTTCGAAGTGAATGAAAAATTTTTTGAAGTCTTATGATTTGGTAGTTAGAATATTCTTTAAATTCTTAAAATTAAACTTAATTAGTGAAATTTGGTTAATGATTTATTAAAGCCTTTATAAAATCAAAAATCTTAAGGAGTCTTAAATATTTACCTTTTTATTCCAAATGTTATACATTTTATATAGTAAAAAAGGTTACTTGAGGACAAGTAACGTTTAAGTTTGGGGGATTTTGATCCAAGAAAAAATACCTATTTTTATGCCTTGATTTTTATTAAATTTTAAAGATATTATGCTTTAATGAAAGGTATTTTTGTGTTTTTGGATGTAGGTGATACAAAAATATTCAAGAAGAAGAAAAATATGAAAATGAAGCAAAAAGGAGCAAAAATAGAGCCAAAATGCAAAATTTTCGAAATTATTGGCCTGGCGCCTAGCCGCCAGAGTCCGGCGCCTAAGCGCCAACTCGATACAGAAAACTGTTAAGTTTTTGACAACTTTTGGGCAGTTATTTTGACGATGTGAGCAGTTATTGGACCTTCTAGAAGGCTGGCAGTTGTTCCTGGTTTATAGGACATGTGATACAACATATTTGGATGCTTCAAAACGGTTTTAATCGCGAAGAGGTGCGATCCAAAGTGAAGAAGTGCGAAGAACTGGACGCGGTGTTCGGCGCCTGGGCGGCAGATTCTGGCATCTAGGCTCCAACACACCTTCTAGAAGGTTCATTGAATGTGGACACATTTTGAAGAGGTGCCAAGATGCAACCCTTGAAGCCTATAAATAGAAGGGTATTCCTTCAGAGAAAAACACCCCCATCTACCCTCCCTATCTAGAATCCTATCTAGAGAGAGAATTAGAGAGATCATGTTAGGGCCACCTTTTTACTTTCCTTCATAAATTAGTGGGTTTATTTTAGAGTTTGTATTCAAAGTTTGAAAGAGTTGGTGCATCTATAGTTCATTACGCTGTGGAGTCAGTAGGAATCAGAAGTTCAGTAGGAGAAACATCTATGATAAGTATTTTTATTTTGATTCAAAGTTTATTTTTTATGTTTTGTTATTTAATTTCAATGTGTTCTGAGTAGTTACTTTACTTTCTCCTTTCAATTATGAAAAGATAAATAAGATAATACAATATTCGTCGGATAATTAAAAATCATATATTTTCAAAACATTGTGATGATATTAATACTGATTCTTAATATACTATTTAAATTGGCCATTTAAATTGTTAAAACCTTTTGAAGAGTTTTGAGACCTAGAAGGAGATGAATTCTTAACTTGTAGATATCACATGAATCCTTGGGTAGTCGAAGGCCTTGTACGGGTTATTCAAGGTGAAGTGCAAATAAATAGGAAGATATTATATAATGGGCGTAGAATTGATAAGTTTTTAGAGTGACAGTCTAAATTTTTATGATTTGGTTTATAGAAAAGGAAAGGGTCACTAGTAGGGCCGACCATAGCCACCCTTAGACATCTAGTAGTGTGAGCCTAGATTAACCTATTCTACTAACAATACATCCGGACTCGATCTATAGGCTAGCCAATGTTCTTTGCACTCGGATCAAAGGGTAAAGAATATGAATGCTTCTATTTGGCACAGTACCATAAATTTATATTCTCCACGAATATTATCATTATCTTAGAAATCTTGGATTAATTGATAGGGAGAAAGTTGCTTTCTTATTGCTATTTACATTAATTATTTTATTTCTACTTTATTATTGCATCTAGTAAATTAAAGATATTTTATTTTTAATTATAAAAGAAATACTTTAAAATAAAAATATTTAAAGATCTATAACTCTCTCCTCGTGGGTTCGATACTGGGGTCTTTGTTTCAAAGCCCTATATTACTTGAAACGATACGTATACTTGCGTAGAACCCCTAGTGTGTAAAATATTTTCCATAAAATTATATTTATATACACTAGTCTCTATTATTATTTACAACAAATATTTTTGAAAGCACTAATTAGTACGTTGATCTTCAGAGGACTTCGGGTCAAGCTTTTGGCACCATTGCCGGGGAAGAATATTTTAGTACGCATATATTTATATCGGGCCACATGAAATCATGAAAAATACCTTTCTTTAAAGTGTAATATCATCAAAAATATGTATGAAATGGACATTAAAAAGCTATCAAATTTTCAGTGGATCATTAACCTAGGTTAGGATGGGATGACTCCAGTTAAGCTCTCTGAGTTAAGTCAAATCTAGTTTATGTTAGACTGGAATGAAGAATAAGTTAATGTAGATTTGATTCATCCTTTAATAGATTTGATTCATCCTTTAATAGAGTTAGGTCTAAGTTGACTCAGTGATTCAGTTGATTAGGTTAACCCATATTAGGTTGGGTTGACTCAGTGATTTAGGCTAATTGGATTAACTCGAGTTAGTTAGGGTTGATTAGTGAATTATGTTGATTCGGTTACCAAAGTTTAGCAAGATTAGGCTTACCCGATGAATTAGGTTGATTGGTTTAACTTGAGTTAGGTCTGGTTGACTCAGTGATTCAAGTTGATTGGGTTAACCTGAGTTAGGTTGCTTTGACCTGGTGATTTAAGTAAATTTGGTCTAAGTTAGATTAAACCAAAGGGTTTTTTGTTGTGTTAGGTCTAAGTTAGGTTAGACATAGGGTTTAAAATGTTTTAAGTCTAAGTTGGGTTAGACTTGGGGTTGAAGTTGAGTCTAATTTGAGTTAGACCTAAAGGGGCTTATGTGGGACTAGGTAAAATTTTGGTTAGAGCTCACAAGGTTTGACTTTAGGATAGTATTAGGGTGGTTTGTAGTTAAGTCTAATTTGGATTAGATCTAAGGATTATTTATGACTAATTCTAAGCTAGGTAAGACCTAGTAAGGATTAAGTTTGGATAAGGTCTAACTAGGATTAGACCTAAGGAATTTAGGTTGTAGTAGATCTAAGTTGGTTTAGACCTAGTTGGTTCAGGTTGAACTATGTCTATGTTAGGTTAGAACTAGTAGGGTTTAGGTGTGGTTAGGTTTAATTTGGGTTCCACCTAAAGGGTTTGATGTTGTGTTAGGTTTAAGTTATGTTAGACCTAGTTAGCTTCGAATTGTGGTTAGGTCTAATATGAGTTGGACTAAAGGGGTTAATGTTGTGTTAGATCTAAGTTTGGTTGAACAAGGTCTAAGTTAGGTTAGACCTAGTAGAGTTCAATCTTGTGCCTGTCTAGGTTGGATTAGGCTTAGACTAAACCTTAACCTGACTTGTTCTAGGTTAGACATGCTTGGAGATCAGACCTAAACTCAATTGTATTGGGTCTAGTTGTTTTTCCAATTGGTTTAGGTCTAAGCTAGGTTAGACCTAAGTCAAGTTGGACCAAGCCAAGCTCAAATTGGGCTAAGCCCCGAGTCATTAAGGGTGATTTTATGGTTAAGGGAATAATCATGAAGTCTTGCCCTTAAGATCCACACATTAGGCTAGGCCCTTAGAGTTGATTTAGTGTTTTGAATTAAATTTAGAGAACAATTTTGGCCAAAGTAAAAAATTTTAATTTTACATTTCTACTCCTAGCTTCCTAATTTTCATTTTAGTTTTTGAGGGTGGAAATTGTCATTTGTGGGATTATTTTCATTGCCCTAAAATTTTTAGTCAATTTCCATTTTTAATTTTTAATATTCTAATTTTTATTTTTCGTCTTTGAAATTACTTTTCAAAATAACTACATTTTAGATAAAAAATTTATCATTTTAGGGTTAAGGAGCGGTTCTGATTTTGGAAAAATCAGAGAATATTCTTAAAAGCAGAGGGGAACTTACCGCAAAATATTAGATTTTTCTACCTTGTGAGTAATTTTTAATAATTAAAAAAATCTCTGGACTATTAAATTAATTTAAAATTAGTTACAAGTTAATTGTTTTCATTTTCATTTTTATTATTTTAGAGGTATTTTATTTTTTTTGTGATTTTTCTACATTAAGTTATGTATTTTTAAAGTTTATTTAATTTTCTAAATTCATTTAATTTATAAAATAACAAATTATCCACTTAACCACATGGAGATCACGCCAACCTCGGCGCCATCGACCACAGAAAAATATATTAAGAATTTCATACCAATTTTATATGAAATTGCACTTTAAAGAAATATATTTTCTTTGTTTCATTGCAGGAATGAAGATTTATAAGAACTGAAAGCAAAAAGCACAAAAGAAGCGGATTTGGAGCAAAAAGGACTCAATTAGATGAAAATTGAACTATCCCGCCGAAGGCGAGATTTTGGCCGCTGACGGCAAGATCGAGCCCGCCGAAAGCGAGATCGGCGCGGTTAGCCTATCTTCTAGAAGCCCGCCGACGATGAGATCAAGCAGCCGACGGCGAGACAGTTGAAAAGAGCCAAAATACATTGAACCTGGATGCTTTTTGAAGAGGTGCTTAAGCAACCATTGGAGATTTGACGCCTTCTATAAATAGAGACGAATTCTAATCAGTGTGTGTAAGTCTTTGTCATTTGTGTGAAAGTTCAGTGTAATTTAAGAGTCTTTGAGTGAGTGTTTAGCATTTTGGTGTGCTTCACTGGAAGGAAGAGTCAAAGAAACTTCAAGAGTCTGCTTAGGGAGAAGAATTGAGATAAGTATATTTGTTATTAGTTTGTTAACTTTAATGAAATCCATGCTTTGTGTTACTTTTCCCATGCATTCTGAGTTGTTTCCTTAGTCTTTCTCCTTGTTATTGAGATTTTGTGAAATGATGAATTAAAGTAATTGTGCCTAAAAATATGAAAATAGAAATTGTGCTAATCTTTAACATAAATCTTAATTTACTTTCAATCTGGCCAATTAATTTGTTAACATATGTTGAAATATCAACTATAGTAAAGATTACATCCAAGATTCAGGGAAGTCAAAAGCCTTGGAAGGAGGGTGCAAATAAATAGGGAAATATTAACTATTGGGCGTAGAATTGGACATTTTAGTGTGACAGACTAAAATATTCAATTCGATCTTATTGTTTGAGAGCTGAAGTGTAGATGTTAGCCCTCAGACGAGGGGAACATGGGAGCTCTGAAGTGGCAACGAGTATCCTCCCAACTTCTAGCCGTGATTAGTAATCAAACATAAGACTAGTCAATGTTCTTTGCACCTGGACCAAAGGGTAAAGAATAGGAATGCTCCTATTTGACACAATATAATTAAAAACTTATTTAATTCTTCATTCACTTAATTCTCTAAAATAAGGAGAAAGATACTTTTCTGAAATCTTATATTCAACCTTAAGCATTAGTTTATTTTAGTTTAAGTATTCTTAATTTCCATAAACTAGATTAATAAGTAAGTTTACTTTAATTTGTCTTTGAAATTTTCTAACTTCCCTGTGGGATCGATATCTAGGACTCCATTAGAGCCCTATATTACTTGATAAAGATATGTATACTTGTTTAGTATCCACAATATAAATCATAAAATCCATAACAGAATCATCAGTATAAATTCAGTGCGGGATCAAGTTTTTGGTGCCGTTGCTAACTTTTAATATCATAATTGTAAGTATAAATATCGAAAAGTGGATCAAGTTTTTAGAGCTGTTGCTGAGGAAGTTAAGTAAAGTAATTATTAAGGTAATTAATAGAATTATTAAAATAATTACTAGAGTAACGGACTATTTTAAATATTACTTAAAAATTGTATGCGTAAATTTAGAAATGAAATTTAATACCTTACGATTCAGAATTAGAGCGTACAATTAAAAGAATTAGAAAACAAAAGAGAGAAATAATAAATTTAACACAAATG
Organism: Papilionanthe hookeriana x Papilionanthe teres; assembly: GCA_022702705.1. NCBI lineage: Eukaryota > Viridiplantae > Streptophyta > Magnoliopsida > Asparagales > Orchidaceae > Papilionanthe > Papilionanthe hookeriana x Papilionanthe teres. The sequence goes on from CM040422.1 coordinate 91,047,889, forward strand.
GCAAATAATCCAGAAATTGAAAATATAAATCAACAAAGACCATTAAGAGATTATGCCAACCCTACACTAGATGAAATTCACTTAGCTATTCAAAACTCTGATGTAGCTGCTAACTCATTTGAACTTAAACCTGCAATTATCCAAATGGTATAGAATAATCAATTTAGTGGTTCACGTAATGAAGATCCTAATTTACATCTTGCTAGTTTTTTGGAACTATGTGCTACTTTTAAATATGAAGGAGTATCTAATGATGCTATTAGACTTAGGCTTTCTCCTTTTTCTTTAAGGGATAAGGCTAAGATGTGGTTAAATTCATTAGCACCTGGATCTATTAAAACTTGGGGAGAATTATCACAAAAATTTCTATTCAAATATTTTCCTCCTTCGAAAACTACAAAACTTAGAAATGATATAACATCTTTTAGTCAGTTTGATGGAGAATCCATATATGAAGCTTGTGAGAGATTTAATGAACTTCTTAGGAAATGCCCACATCATGCATTACCAGATTGGTTAATTATACAAACTTTTTACAATGGATTAGTAGGATCTCTTAGATCAATCATTGATGCTACTGCTGGAGGTTCATTAATGTCAAAACCATTTGATGAAGCCTGTGCATTAATCGAAGAAATGGCTACTTAAAATTTTCAATGGCCTGCTGAAAGAATAAATCCTAAAATGATAGCTAGTGTTCATGAAAATGATGCAATATCTATGTTAGCTTCTCAAATTGTTGCTGTATCAAAGAAATTATATCATTTTGGAATGAATTACTCTCCTATATTAGAAGAAAACTCATCTGGACAAATTATAGATTCTCAATCTTTTTATGAAACTATAAATGCTATTAATAATAGACCCAATAATCCCTATGCGAATTATTATAATCCTGGTTAGAAGAATCATCCAAATTTTAATTAGAATAACAATACAGCTAATCAACAATGGATGAACAACTCTATAGGAAATCCACATAATCAAGGAAATACAAATTATAAACCATCTTATCCACTTAGATTTAATAACACTCAATTTTATGATAAGAAGTTATCTATATAAGAATTAATATTAAGTATGGGTCAGCACTTGCAAAATCAAGGAAATCAATTACAAATTCAAGGAAATCAATTACAAAATCAAGGAACAACAATTAAAAATATTGAAACTCAAATCGGACATATTGCTACAGCGCTTAACAATAGAGTTCCTGGAACTTTTCGTAGTAATGTGGAAATAAATCCTAAAGACCAAGGAAAAGAACAAATTAAAGCAATACAACTAAGAAGCGGAAAAGAGTTAGAAACTAAAATTCGGAAAGAAACAGAAAGTAAAAATGAGGAAGTGGAAATTGAGAAAGAAAAGGATCAACAAGATCAAAACTTAAAATATCCATTGATCCTTATGAAAATATTTATAGAAAAACCACCACCACCATTTCCTCAACGACTTAAACAACATAAAAAAGATAAGCAATTTGCTAAATTCCTTGAAATTTTAAAAAAAATTAACAGTAAATATTCCTTTTGTAGAAGCATTAGAACAAATGCCTAATTATGTTAAATTTATGAAAGATATTTTAAATAAAAAAAGAAAATTTAAAGATAATGAAACTGTTGCACTGAGCGAAGAGTGTAGTGCAATTATTTAGAAAAAGCTTCCTGAAAAATTAAAAGATGTTGGTAGTTTCACTATACCATGCGCTATTGGAGAAAAATTTTATGGAAAAGCTTTGTGTGACTTAGGAGCAAGCATAAATTTAATGCCTCTATCAATTTTTAAAAGATTAGAATTAGGAGAAATTTCACCCACTTCAGTAACTCTTCAGTTAGCTGATCGTTACGTGACTTATCCTAAGGGAGTTTTTGAAGATGTGTTAGTAAAAGTGGATAAATTTATCTTCCCGGTAGATTTTACTGTTCTAGATATGGAAGAAGATAAAGAAATTCCAATAATATTAGGAAGACCCTTTTTAGCCACTGGAAAAGCTTTGATTGATGTTCAGAATGGAGAATTGACTATGAGAGTGAATGATCAAAAAGTAACTTTTAACATAGCAAAATCAATGAAATATCCTGCTTTAGAAAAAGATGATGAATGTTTTTGAATGGAAATAATTAAACATTTGCAAAATGAACATTTTAAAGAATATTATGAAGAAAAGTTAGAAAAAGAAGATATAGAATTAATTGAAGAAGCAGATAATGAAAAACTGGATTAAATACAAGAAAAAATTGAAATCTTGGATAATACTGAAAACATTGAAAAGAATATAGTTCCATCAGTTATTAGACCTCCTAAACTTGAATTAAAAATTTTACCTAATCATTTAAAATATACTTACTTAGGTAACCATTCAACCTTACCAGTTATTATATCAGCTGAATTGAATGAATCACAAGAACAAAAACTTTTAACCATATTAAAAAAATATAAGAAAACTTTTGGTTGGACTTTAGCAGATATTAAAGGAATTAGTCCTTCAATCTGTATGCACATAATTATTTTAGATAATGAACATATGCCAAAAGTAGATCCTCCAAGGAGATTAAACCCAATAATGAAAGAAGTAGTCAAGGAAGAAATATTAAAATGATTAGATAATGGTATTATATATCATATTTCAGACAATGCTTGGGTAAGCCCAATTCACTGTGTTCCTAAGAAAGGAGGAGTGACCGTTAAAGCCAATGAAAATAATGATTTAATACCTATAAGACAAGTTGTTGGATGGTGTATATGTATTGACTATAGAAAATTAAACGCAGCCACCAGAAAAGATCACTTCCCATTATCATTTCTAAACCAAATGTTGGATAGATTAGCCGGACATAAATATTTTTGTTTTTTAGATGGATAAACCGGTTATAATCAGATACATATTGCTCCTGAGGATCAAGAGAAAACTATATTTACTAGTCCTTATGGAACATTTGCTTTTTGAAGAATGCCTTTTGGATTATGTAATGCACCTGCAACATTCCAGAGATGTGTGATGTCTATATTTAGTAAATTAATTGATGATGGAATAGAAGTATTTATGGATGATTTCTTTGTATTTGGAACGTCATTTGACGCATGCTTGAATCATCTTGAAAAAGTATTAGAAGTATGCAAAAAAACTAACTTAGTTCTAAATTAGGAGAAATGTCAATTTATGGTTGCAGGAGGAATTGTATTAGGGCATAAAATTTCAGAAAATGGCATGGAAGTAGACCCTGCAAAAATTCAAGTTATAGCTCAATTACCACCTCGAACTACAGTAAAAGGGGTAAGAAGTTTTCTTGGACATGCTGGATTCTACAGACACTATATAAAAGATTTTTCAAAAATTACTAAACCTCTATGCCAACTTTTAGAAAAGGATAAAAAATTTGAATTCACAACTGAATGCTTAAATGCTTTTGAATTATTAAAAGATAAATTAATCACAACACCTATAATAGTTTCACCTGATTGGGAGAAACCATTTGAACTTATGTGTGATGCTAGTGATTATGCTATATGAGCAGTACTTGAGCAAAGATATGATAAAATTTTCAAAGTTATATACTATGCTAGTAAAACTCTTAATAATGTTGAATTGAATTATACAGTTACTGAAAAAGAGCTATTGGCAATTGTTTATGATTTTGATAAATTTAGACCTTATTTAATTGGAAATAAATGTATTGTGCACACTGATCACTCTACTATTAAATATCTAATGCAAAAGAAAGATTCCAAACTTAGATTAATTAGATGGATATTACTAATGCAAGAATTTGATTTTAAAATCATCAATAAAAAGGGAACTGATAATCAAATTGCAGATCATTTATCAAGACTAGAATATAATGAATTATTTGACACTGATAATGAAATTACTGACAGTTTTCTTGATGAACAATTATATAATATAGATGAGTGGAAAATACCATAGTATGCTGACATAGTAAATTATATTGTAAGTGATATTTTACCACCTATGTTAACTTTGCAACAACAGAAAAAATTTGTTCATGATGCTAAAACATATTTTTGAGATGAACCATATTTATATAAGCAATGTATGGATCTTATAATTAGAAGATGCGTGCCTTATGAAGAAACAGAACAAATCATTCAGAAATGTCATGATTCTGATTTTGGAGGACATTTTGGAACAGATAAAACTGCTTATAAATTTTTACAATCTGGATTTTATTGGCCTAGTCTTTTTAGAGATATTCATAGATATATCAAAACTTGTGATAGATGCCAACGAGTAGGTAATATATCTAGAATAAATGAAATGCCTCTAAATTTTATATTAGAAGTTGAGATTTTTGATGTTTGGGGATTAGATTTTTTGAGACCATTTGTTCCTTCATTTGGAAACTCATATATATTAGTTGTTGTTGATTATGTTTCTAAATGGATTGAAGCACAAGCTTTACCTCGGTGTGATGCTAAGAGTGTTTCAAAGTTTTTAATGGAAAATATTTTTACTAGATTTGGAATGCCGAGAGTGATTATCACTGACGGAGGTTCTCATTTTAGAAACAAATATATTCACAAACTAGTAGAAAAATTTAACATTATTCATAAGATATCAACTGCTTATCATCCACAAACCAGTGGATTAGCTAAAGTTTCTAATCGAGAGATTAAATGTTTTTTAGAAAAGACTGTAAACCCTAATAGATTGGATTGGTCTATAAGACTAGACACCGCATTATGGGCATACATGACTGCTTATAAAACTCCGATTGGAATGACTCCTTACAAGCTTATTTATGGAAAGACTTGCCACTTACCAGTTCAATTAGAACATAAAGCTTATTGGGCAATTAAAGAATTTAATTATAATTTGAAAGAAGCTGTTGAGAAAAGATTATTGCAATTGAATGAATTAAATGAATTAAGAAATGAATCTTATCATAATGACATAATTTATAAAGAAAAAAAATGAAATTATGGCATGATCGGAAGATTAACCTGATGAATTTTGAGCCAGGACAAGAAGTTTTACTTTATAATACAAGATTGAAATTATTTCCTGGGAAATTGAAATATCGATGGTTAGGGTCTTTCACTATAACTCAAATATTTTCGTATGGAACTATAGAAATCAAGATCTAAAAACTCGAGCATAGATTTAAAGTAAACGTACACAAATTAAAACCTTATTTTCAAGGAATAAGACCAACTTTTAAAGAGATTTTAATGCTCACCAACTCGATTACTAACTAATTTAGGTCTGGGTCGACGACGTTAAACCAAGCGCTTTATGGGAGGCAACCCATAGTAGTTAATTATAATCTATTTATTAATATTATTGAAAATTAAAATAAAGAATGAATTCTACTACTCATTTTACTTTTTAGAATCATCACAAATTTGAATCTATACGAGAAAATCAGAAAAAATTCAGACCGGAGCGAAAAATTGGGCAAATTACCTAATCTCGCCGACGGCGAGATCGTTACCACTGATAGCGAGATCGGCCCGCCCAAATTCAGTATAAATTAATTAACTATCCCGCCGACGGCGAGATCATTATCGCCGATGGTGAGATAGTTCAAAAGTGGTTTTTGTGAGTTATTTTGCAGTTTTGGACAGTTCTAAGGGCATTTCTCTGTATAAAACATTTAAAACTTCAATTTTATATTATCTTCTTCCTTAGAAACGACTAGAGTCCCTCCAAAACAATTTATTATGGCCTCCAAACTACTTGAAACCACGAAATCCAGAGTTTTTAACCGATGAAAGTTTGTCAGTTCTGAGGCTCAGCGACTATTCAACAAAGTTTTGATGAAGAAACGTCTGATTAAAGAAAGAGGGTTCGTAAACAGAGGAGCGGAGAATTCAACAACAACAATTGAAGAAATGATTGTTCAGTGACGTTGGGAGGTATTCAGCTGTACCACATCTGCTGTAATCATTCCTGTAGCCAAAGAATTCTACTCTAATCTGCATGCGATCCATAAAGGAAGTGTTTACGTAGGCAGATTGGTAACTTTCACTCCTTCTCGAATCAATGAATTATACTTGATTGAGAATACCCCTGTTTGCCACTACTCAAATTTTGTTCCTACAAGATACAACATGAATGAGATATACAGATATCTGACCGACGAACCTGATGATTGGGAATTACGAGAAGACGGGTACGTTAGTTTTTCTACGTCGCTTCTTAACCCCATCTCGAAGTATTGGCATTTCTTTATTTCATCAAAGTTACTACCCACTATGAGGGTAAACAAAGTTTCAAAGGAATGTGCAATCTTGAATTACTGTATTCAATCTGGATTGCCTATTGATGTTGGATCTATTATTGTGAAGTCTGCATTAGGATTAATTGTGCATTGGTCAATTCATGGACTTGGACACCCATCAACTATATTTGCTTTTATGTAGTCAGTACCAAGTTTCCTACGAAGCTTGGGAAAAGTGTTATTGCCTTGGAAACCACTAGATCCAACAGATATGTTTCCTACATTGGATAACAATGATGAAACAGTAATTATTTCTGATCAAGCATCACAAAACAATCCTTTAGTTAAGCCCCTGACTGATAGAACAACCCTCATTTTATGGAAACTTAAAGGATTGGAGAAGGATCTACAGAATGTGATGAATTCTATCGATAATATCTCTGATTTGTTCGATCACATCGATTGGAGAATGAAGGAGCACTTTGACCATACAGGACACCTGGAAGCATGTTTTATACGACTATTGAGACAGAAAGGGTGGATTGAAGAAGATTCTACTGCAGAATTCCCTTTCAGGCCTTTCTATAATTTGTTTGTGCACCTACATTCTATTGGAAACATCAGAGAAGAGAACAGTTCAGATTCCGATGAGTAACATAGACTTCTATACATATTATATGTATGTGTGTTGATTTGAATTTAGTTTTTGATTTAGTTTGAACTTTACGTAGCTAATCTTAAATTAGATAAGATTGTATGATGTTTGTTTAGTCTAAGCATTTAGAATATTAACCCGACCGCGGCGCTTAACGCAGTAATGTTTGCTTCCAAAAGATAGCCAAAAAACTTTGACTCAATTTATAAATAGCGGCTAGTGTATAAAATTAATATTATATAATTTAGTAATATTTTTACACACTAGGGGTACTACGCAAGTATACGTATCGTTTCAAGTAATATAGGGTTTTTAAACAAAGACTCCAGTATCGATCCCACAGAGAAGATTTATAGAAATAAATTTTCTATGAAGTGAAAGCGAAATAAAATAGTAAAAATATTTTTATTTTATCTTTTAATCTGATTATAAATTACTATTAATTTACTAGATGCAATTAAAGAAAACAATAATAAGAAAATCATTTTATGAATTCTATATAAAATAAACAACTTTCTTTCCTTTAATTAATCTAAGATTTTTAAGATAATTTAATATTCGATGGAGAATTTGATTTATGGTATTGTACCAAATAGAAGCATTCCTATTCTTTACCCTTTCGATCCAGGTGCAAAGCACATCAGGCTAATTTGACGAATCAGGTCCGGATGTATTGTTAGAGAATGGGTTAATCTAGGCTCACACTTCTAGATGTCCAAGGGTGGCTATGGTCAGCCCTACTAGTGACCCTTTCTTAGTCTATAAATCAAATTATAAGAATTTAGACTGTCACTCTAAAAACTTATCAATTCTACGCCCTTTAAATATTATCTTCCTATTTATTTGCACTTCAGCATGAATAGCCCGCACAAGGCCTTCGACTACCCAAGGATTCATGTGACATTTACAAGTTAAGAGTTCTTCTCCTTCAAGGTTTCAAAACTCTTCAACAGGTTTTAACAATTCAAATGGCCAATTTAAAAAGTAAAGTAAGATCAGATATTAATGTCATCACAATGTTTTGAAAATATTTTGAATTTTAATTCTCCATCAAATCTTTATATTATCTTATCTATCTCTTCATAATCGAAGTAAGAAAGTAACTAACTACTTCGTAACACATTGAAAATAAATAACAAAACATGATAATTAAACTTTGAATCAAATGTAAAAATATACTTATCTCAAATATTTCTTCTACATATCTTCTGATTCCTACTGACTCCACAGTGTAATGAACTCCAGATGCAATAACTTGAAAATAAACTCACTAAACTAAACAAAAGTAGCCCTAAATTTCTCTCTCTAATTCTCTCTCTAAGGATGAGAGATCCTAAAGTAGATAAGAGAAAGGGGTACAATGGGAGGGGCACATTTTCTGAAGAAATGGACCTCTATTTATAAGCTTCAAGGGTTGCCTTGAGGCACCTCTTCAAAACATGTCCACATTCAATGAATCTTCTAGAAGGTCGGTCCGGCGCCTAGCGCTGCATCCGGTGCCTGGCACCGGACACCGCATCCAGCTTCTTCGCACCTCTTCACTTCGGCTCGCACCTCTTCGAGATTAAAACCGTTTTGGAGCATCCAAATTCAATGTATCACATGTCCTATTATCAAGGAACAACCGCCACCTTCTAGAATGTCCAATAACCGCTCACTTCGTCAAAATAACTGATCAAACGTTGTCAAAAACTTGACAGTTTTTGTATCGAGTCTGGCGCTTAGGCGCCAGTTTCTGACACCTAGGCGCCAGGCCATATTTTTTTTATACTTTTGGTATTTTGCTCCATTTTTTCACCTTTTTGCTTCTTTTTTCTTCTTAGACCTTTTTACATTACTTACATCCAAAAACACAAAAAATACCTTTCATTAAAGCATAATATCCTTAGAAATTAATAAGAATTAAGACATAAAGAAATATGTATTTTTTTATAGATCAAAATCCCCTAAACTTAAATGTTACTTGTCCTCAAGTAACTCTTTTTACTACATAAAATATAACTTGTTGAAGTAAAAGATAAATATTTAAGATTCCTTATAATTTTTTATTTTATAAAGTCTTTAGTAAATTATTAATCTAATTTCACTAACTAGGTTTAATTTTAAGAATTTAAAGAATATTTAACTACCAAATCATAAGATTTCAAACTTTTCATTCATTTTGAAAATAATAGAAGTCTATTATATTAAACTTTCATAGATCATTTACAAGAAAAAGATCTTCTTGAAAAATCTTTTCTAAATAAATATTTATGTATAAAAATTAAGTAAAGTATGTAACTAGTTTTCTTTCTATAAGATAATTCAAGTGAAGCCAATTTTTGATGAGGCATTTCCTCAAGCTTCTCCTCTCTATTTTTTTTAAATATAGAGAGGATTACTATATCTGGATAACTTGTTAATGGTTTTGAACTTCACTATCCTTAACTTATATTTTCAAAACTTATACATCTCCACTTAATTATTATAACATAAATAAAAATTCAAAAAGAATTCCAATCTTTTCTTTTTCAAGTGATAATTTTTGATTACTTAATATTTCTAAAATTCTATTATTTCTACCATGAATAGAAAAATTCTTTATCTCATTCTTCTTTAAGTTAAATAATTCTATTCTGAAAATCAATCAAAGTTAGTAAAATTTTGGTTAATTTCACTAAATTGTTTATAATTTCAAAATAAAAGTGATCTCAAATAAATTCTTCATTCCTTAAGTTATGTTAAAAAGTTTTTATTTTTAAGAAAATATTAGCTCTTTAAGGACAAATAAAATTTAATTTTGAATGGATTTTCCCTTCCCCCAAACTTAAGTTTTACTATACTATGATAATTTGAAAGTATGAGAGAAAGAAAATCATAAGTATTTTTAGTAAGTATGTAAAAACAATCTTAAAAAGAAAAATTAACTTATAGTCATGCTTTTATGAATAATTAAGATAAAATTGAAGCATGTATATAGAAAAGTAAGCATACTAATTTTATGATGATATTAAATTTGAAACAGAATTAAAATAGAGCAAAATAATTAAGTACTAAACATTAAACTAAAACAACATATAAATTAATTCTAAATTCTGTCTCAACACAACAGAATCCTAATACTAAACAGTCAACATACATCAAATACAAAACTAACAAACAATCCAAATAAAACAAACTAACAGAGTAACACATCAAAGAAATCTAAACGTAAAAGAAAACAAGAACAAATTTAGGAATCAAAGATTTAAACTCTTTTTAAGTTTATAAAACTTAAAATAAGTTTAGAAATCCAAGAAATCACTAAAAATCAAATATTTTTTTCAAATTTTCGGTTCTTAGCAAAACTTAGGGAAATCTATGGTGAAAATCGAAAATAAATGGTTTAAAGTGTAGATCTGACCTTGAGACGAAGAAATCGAGTGGTTTCGCGCTCAAATCCTTGATGTTTTGACCTCAAAATGGACGTAGAGGATGTATTTTCGCGAAAATGGGGAAGAAGATTAAGCTTAGGTGTCAAAAATGGCTTTTGGGGGTTATTTAAGTAAATTTTCGGGTACAGGCCGAACTGGCGCTTAGGCGTCGAATTCTGGCGCCAGACTCGCCTTTCACAAAAAATTTTTTAAAATTTATTTTTCTACCAAAATTCATAAATTCAACTTCCAATTACTCATATCAGAGTAGAGCTTCAGTTTCTAACTTCCGCAACATTTTTCAAAAATTTATAAAAATTAAATATTGAATCCACCAATCAAACATAAGGTTTTCAATCAAACTCACTAATTTCCATTTAAAATCTTCAATTTTGACTCTATACATTCCAGATAAGTACTACATTTGATTCAAGTTCCTATTACACACTCAATCATAACAATTTTAAAGCAAATACAACACACATTGAACATGAAAACAATAACACTAACAAACATAATCGATTCTCTAAATCGATACAACGACTCAACAAACCATAATTAATATCTCTTTACCAGAATATTCTAATCTTCACAAGGGAAATTGTGTATTCCACTTGGAAAGAATACTAACGCTCTCGGGAAATCCGTAGTTGTCTTTTCATCAATCCACTTATTCTTCGCATATATTTCAACTTGAGCATCTTGATAAGCCGCAATATGATCAAATTGAAGTTTCATTTGCCATTCTAGATGTTCAACTTGATGAAATATCTCATGAAGGCGATCTCCAATTCTTTTAAAATCTTCTTCAAACTTATCCAAACGACTAGAAATTTTCTCTAAACTTACAACGATGAAAACCACCGAAGTAGGGTCGAGGATCCTCGAGACCTTGTCCCTAGCCTCTTTTCCATGATTTCTCCTTTCCATTTCTTCAAAAATTTCTCAAATCTCTCAAGAATGAAATGTAAGGGATGTAATTTTGATTGTTTGATGGTTAGGGAAGAAGATGGGTTGATTTAAAGGGGAAAATCGTGTGAAAAACTGAAAATTTTCGGTTTTTGCACGACCCAGTAACCGTGGCGCTTAGGCGCCAAATCTTGCACCTAGGCGCCGACTTATCGATACATAGTTGTTCGGCGCCTAGGCGCCGACTCGGCGCTCAGCGCCGACTCCGGCCCCTAGCGCCGACTCGGCCCCTGGCGCCGACGTTTCGCCTAATCATCAAATTTTCAAAATTTCGTTCTCCATGATAGGTAAATTATACTGGTAAGAGTAATTTAGACTCGATAACTCACATTGTAAACTATCATAATGAAGGTTAACTTGATCTCCTTTTTACTCATATTTAAAATAGAGTGATCCTATTTTTAAATCTTACATACATCAAAATAATTTTCAGCTTAAGTCAACCAAGACTTACGAGCATCAAATTTTTCTAAAGTAATATAAAATTAATCAAGATCGAGGCATAACCTTACATTAAAACACAAAAACACAAGATAATTATGGGTTGCCTCCCACAAAGCGCTTGGTTTAACGTCGTCAGCCCGACTTAAGTAAATCTTTAATAAGATTGACTCAATTCATAAGCCTCTTTATAAATCTTCTTAATATCTCCCAAATAAGGCTTCAATCTTAATCCATTTACTTTCAAAAAATTTTCAGTTTCGGGATCTTTAATATCCACAGCTCCACAATGGTATACTTTCTCAACAAAGTAAGGTCCAATCCATTTAGATCTTAATTTTCCAGGAAAAAGTCTTAAACGAGAATTAAACAATGAAAACTTTTTGTCTAGTGCTCAAAAATTTTTTCCGAAATTTTCTTATCATGCAACATCTTCATTTTCTCTTTATAAATTCTCGCATTTTCATACGATTCATTTCTAATTTCTTCCATCTCATTTAGTTGCATTAATCGTTTTTCTCCTGCTTTATTCAAATTAAAATTAAACTCCTTTATCGCCCAATAAGCTTTATGTTTAAGTTCTACAGGTAAGCGACAATGTTTACCATAAATTAACCAGTAAGTCGACATTCCGATTGGTGTCTTATAAGCCGTTCTATAAGCCCATAATGCGTAATCAAGTCTATCAACCCAATCATTTCTTTTAGGATTAACAAGTCTTTTCTAAAATTCTTTTAATTTCTCTCGTTTGATACTTCACCCATTCCACTAGTTTGAGGGTGATAAGCATTGCAATTTTATGTTTGATTCCAAATTTTTGTAGTAATGATCGAATTCTTATATTCTCGAAATGATTTCCACCATCGATGATAATTACCTTAGGCATCCAAATCTTGAAAATATCATTTTCTTTAAAAATTTTGAAACACTTTTGGAATCACAGCTTTGGTAAAGCAACAGCCTTCAATCCACTTTGAAACATAATCAACTCGCTAATAAAATATAAATTTTTCCGCATGATGGAACAAATGGTCCCATAAAGTCTAATCCCCATATATCAAAAATTTCAACTTCCAATATATAGTTTAAAGTCATTTCATCTTTCCTAGATATATTTCGCATCCTTTGACATCAATCACATGTTTTCACATATTGTCTCACATCTTTAAATAAGTTAGGCCAATAAAATCCAGAATTTAAAATTTTAAATGCAGTTTTATCTATGCCAAAGTGTCCTCCAAAATCGAATCATGACATTTTTGAATAATAAGAAAAGTTTCCTCATAAGGTACACATCTTCGAATCATAGAATCTTTACCAATTTTAAATAAATGTGGTTCTTACCAAATATAAGATTTAGCATCATATTTAAATTTCTTAATAAATTTGTTATCCAAGTCATAAGGCAAAATATTGCTAACTAAATAATTAACAATATCAGCATACCACGATGTTTTGTATCTTTGAATAACATATAAAGATTCATCAGGGAATTTCTCATTTATATTTTCTTCCGAAATAATATCATTTTTAATTCTTGACAAATGATTAGCAATTTGGTTTTCAGTTCCTTTTCTATCTACTATTTGAAAATCAAATTCTTGTAGAAGTAAAACCCATCTTATAAGTCTAGGTTTAGAATCCTTCTTAGATATTAGATATTTAATAGCAGAATGATCAGTATGAACTATGCATTTAGTACCAAGAAGATAAGGTCTAAATTTATCAATGACATACACTATAGCTAGAAGCTCTTTCTCAGTGGTAGTGTAATTTCTTTGTGTTTCAGTGAGAGTTTTACTAGCAAAATATACAACTTTAAAACTTTCTCATATTTTTGTCCTAAACAGCTCCAATTACAAAATCACTTGCATCACACATTAATTCAAAAGATTTATTCCGAATCAAAAGTTACAATGATAGGTGCAGTTATTAATTTTTTTTTTAGAATATTAAAAGCATTAATACATTCTTCATTAAATTCAAATTGTGCATCTTTTTCTAATAAATGACAAAGAGGTTTAGCAATTTTAGAAAAATCCTTTATATATCTTCTATAAAATCTAGCATGACCTAGAAAACTTCTCACATCAGTAACAGTAGTAGGTGGTTGCAATTCAACAATAATTTTCACTTTTTCTTGATATATTTCCATCCCTTTTCGTGATACTGTGTCCAAGTACAATGCCTTCTGTGACCATGAATTGTCATTTTTCCGAGTTAAGAACTAAATTTGTTTCTTCGCATCTTTTCAGAACTTTGGCTATGTTTTCCAAACAAGATTCAAAAGAAGTTCCGAAGATTGAAAAATCGTCCAAGAATATTTCAATTCATTTGTCAATCAAATCACAAAATATTGACATCATACATCTTTGAAAAGTTGCAGGTGCATTACATAGACCAAAAGGCATTCTTCTAAAAGCAAATGTTTCATAAGGACTTGTAAATGTTGTCTTTTCTTGGTCCTCGTGAGAAATAAGTAATCGATGATAACCGTAATATCCATCCGTAAAATGTAAATATGAGTGTCCAACTTAATTTATCAAGCATTTGATCCAAGAAAGGTAAAGGAAAATGATCCTTTCTAGTGGCTTTATTTAGTTTCCTATAGTCAATACAAATTCGCCATCCAAGTAATCTTGTCTTGTAGGAATAAGTTCATTTTTATCATTAACAATGATAATTACACCTCCTTTCTTCGAACACAATGAATAGGACTTACCCATCGACTATCCGAAATAGGATAAATAATACCGACGATCTAACCACTTAATAATTTCTTTTTAACAACCTCTTTCATAATAGGATTTAATCTTCGTTGCGATTCTATAGTAGGTTTAAAATTTTCTTCCATTAAAATTTTATGCATGCAAATGGAAGGGCTTATTCCTCTTATATCAGCAATAGTCCAACCAAAAGCTTTCTTATAATTCTTTAACACACCTAGTAATTTTTCTTCTTGGTCTTTACTAAGTTCAGAAGAAATAATAATAGGTAAAGTTAAAGAATTTCCAAGAAACGCGTATTTTAAATGGGAAGGTAATATTTTTAATTCCAGTTCAAGTGTTTTTTTAATTGAGGGTAAAAGTATATAATTTTGAGTTATGTCTAAAGTTTCCCAATTATCTTTAATAAAATGAGTCTCTTCTTCTTCTACTATTTCATCTTCATTAGTTAAAAATTTAAATTTTTCTTCAGAAATAACTTTACCTTTTTATTGATAATGTTTTTCAATTAAATAATCAATTATATCCATTTGATAACATTTCTCTTTATCAGGGTACTTCATTGATTTAAGAACATTGAATTTAATTTCTTGACCATTGACTCTCATGGTTAATTCTCCTTTTTTCACATCAATCGTAGCTCGTCCGGTAGCTAGAAAAGGTCTTCCTAAAATAATAGGTATCTCTTTATTTTCTTCCATGTCAAGTACTATGAAATCTACAGGGAAGATAAATTTATCCACTTTAACAAGGACATCCTCTATAACTCCTTTAGGATAAGTGATAGATCTATCGGCTAATCGAAGAGTTACAGATGGTGGGAGTAATATCTCCTAAATCCAATCTTCGAAAGATAGAAAATGGGATGAGATTAATACTTGCTCCTAAATCACATAAAGCTTTTCCGCAAAATTTTTCTCCAATAAGCACGAGGGTATAGTGAAACTTCCAGGATCCTTAAGCTTTTCAGGTAATTTCTTTTGAATTATTGCACTGCATTCTTCACTTAATGCAACAGTTTCAAAAGCTTCAAATTTTCATTTTTGCTTAAAATATCCTTCATAAATGTTGACCTCCATTTTGATGAGGTCTTCTCTTCCCTCTTTAGTGCTTAGGATCTAGCCTTAGGCTTTTCCTTTGACTCTCTTAAAGGACTAGAATTGGGACCCATCCCTTAGAAATTTGAACCACTTCTTGACTCCCTGCAAACCCCACAAGCTTGATTGTAGACCCCTAATCACCTAGAGGGTTGAAATCAAATGTGAAGGTTTAAAGGATGAGTTCCTTGTAGGCTCTTTCGGCCTCAGACCACCCCAGGTGGCTTGTCCAGTGAGGGTCGACTTACACACGCACTACACTCATACTCTACACTCTCACACACACAATCCAAATCCTAAAACCACACCCATACCCAACTCGACTCCTCGACTCCTTGACTCATGTAGGTAATTCATATGGATGTACCTTAACCCCTAAGCCCCCGGTTAAGCAGGGTTAAGAACGACATAAATAATGCCTCAAATGAGTCCTCCCATGGCTCATATAGGCTTAATATGGCTTCATGACTCAATCAAAGTGACTCCATTCCACTCATATTTGATCAATCTTCATTATTCCAAAATTTCAATTTTAGGCCCCGGGGACCCTACACCTACCAAACATACTAAAAGCCCTTAGAATTGCCCAAATCCTCCAAAATTTCCAAATCACCCAAAATTCCCCAAAATTAACCTTGAAAATTTCCTCACCAATCAAATTGATCATCCATAGCCAAAAATACCAAAAATTCCAAAAATACCCCCCAATACCCTCCAAATACCCAAAATGCCCCTCTTAGCCAAAAAATCCAAAAATTCAGAAAATTCCTAGAAAATTCCAGAAAATCCAAAATATTCCCAATTTCATTTTGTCCAACTACATGATGGGCCAAATTTGTCAATTTACCCCACTTTTACTAAAACCCCCAATTTAGCCCATTCTTAACCTAAGTGAACCCAATGTCAAACCAAATCTACCCAATTGACCCCAATTTTGGTCCAATTCAATTCTAAACTTCAACTTAATATTCACAATATCAATCTAGACAGAATCCAAGTCCAATTTGATTGACATTTGAATCCAATTTCACTTTTGACCTTAATGCCCAATTTGGACCCATGACCCAAACTTAGCCCAAACCAAACCAATTCAACTCCAATTGACCCCAAACCTTTTCTAAACCTTCCCTAACATCCCCACAAACAAAACACTAATATAATTTGCCCAAAATTTGGACCCAAACCCCACTCAAATTCAACCCAAAACCAAAAAGCCCAATTTTGACCTAAACCCAAACCTAACCCAAATAAGCCCAAGCCCCAAAACCAAAACCCAACCAAAGTTAAAACCTCTTTGAAACACTCCCATAAATATTTCCCAACATTAATGTTACATCAATTTCAACCTTAGCCCAACATTGGCCCAAATTAGCCCAATTTGACCTACATTGGCCCATTTACCAAATGAACCCAAATTCAACCCAATTCAAACCCAAACCACCTCAAATTCATTTCAAATCACTCATGCACATCCCTAAACCAAACCCAACAATTATTTGGCCCAAACTTCTACAAAATTCCAATCCATGAATTCATTCTTAAACCTAAAGGCTCATTCCCTTAAGCCTTCCTAAAAGCCCATCCAAAACAAGTTCAAAAGCCCAAAGTCCATGACAAAGCCCACATGAAATTCCTCTCATCATCCCTTTGATTTAAAACACTTTCTAAGTTCTAAAATCCATCACCAAATAAACCCAAATCAAGCCTTATGACAATTCTCCTTAAATCCATGAAAAATTCCAACACCCTTTCTCATGCAAGTGAGACAACTTTTCCCAAGCCATATATGAGCCATGAAGCCATGCATGAGCCACATGGGAGCCATGAGAGCCATGGAATCTACTTTCCACCTCACCAACCCATTAATGGCAAGAGAGGGGATCTCTTTCTTAAACCTTTTTAAACCTTTTTTACCTTAAACATGATACACTCTAAACCATACTTTGCCACCTAATCCTCGATGTGGACTTCACTACCTTTGGTAGGTCGACTCACATGATCCTCTCACCTAAAACCGGGTAATGGGGAGGTGAACCCAACCCAAACACATGGGTTGACCCAAGCCAAGCCAAAATAGCCATGCCTCCATTCCATTTTGATCTAACCCTTTTACACATGGCAAAGCTCAATTGCCTACACAAAACCCCAGCCCTGACTCACCTGAACCTGAGGGTGACCCATGCTCACTCGGCCAGCCGCCTGGATCGCCGGAAAACACCATGGCCGAGACCTCGGGAGGAGCCAAATTTTGGAATTCCACCTTGCCGAGCCGCCTCACTCCAAATGGCCATTGCAGCTGTTCTTGTCCTCACCGGAGCAGATCGATCCCAACCCTTAAACCCCTCGGAGGCCCTCCATCCTCTCCTATTTAAACACCCCCTCCTCTCGGCCAAGAGAGGTGCCGAACCAAACCTTACCGAAACCCCGCCAAAATCATCCCGCACCACTCTCTACACATAGAGAACTTGATCCCCACTGAAATCCCCCTGCCATTTCCTCTCTGCGAGCTCAATTTCGGAGTCGAAATCCAAGCCCAAAACCAGGACACTTCACCACAATGAGTCAATCTTCAAATTGATTGACTCTACACCTTCACCGTACCAAGAGAAGAAGTTTCCCAAGCAAAAGCCCCTCACTGTGCCAGCCATTGTCTTCTCAGCCTCCAAGCTTTGTGATCGGCCGTGGTCGTAATCGTACCTGAGCAATGCACTGTGCCAAGGGACTTCATCCTGGAGCTTGGTTGGACCCAATCGAACGTGACACAACCCTCGCGATCAAGCTTCACTTCCGAGCAAAGGTATGGACTCACTCTTCTTCCCGAGCTTACGGAGATTCTCCATTTAGTTTGAGTTAATTTCGGTGCATGTTTACCGTATGGATGTGTTCGTCTCTTCAAGACGAATCCATAGAGCATAAGAACACGAAAATCCGTCGAGAATCGAGCGAGAAATTAGTGGTCGAAGGTCGACGGTCACGGGTTCACACCAGTCATAGACGATGATTGGGAACCGTTGGATCGCGCGTGTATCGGATGGACGGCTCGGATCGCGTCGGACCAGAAGATGTTACGTGAAAGGCGGGTCCCAGGACGGGTGAGTCAGATGGCGGCGCCGAATCAGGAGACGACGCGTGGAGCTTCGGAGACGCCGAGGTTGAGTCAGCGCCGCATGGATAAGTATAAAAATAGGTTATTTTTCTATTTATTTAATTACCAGAACTTGAAAAATTCATAACTTTGTGTAGAAAAATCTTACAAATAAAATAAAAATACCCTCTTGCTCAATGAACAGAGGAGAATAATGTGGAAAAGAAATCAAGTAATTTCATTAAGTATTTTATTTTTAATGATTTATTTACTCTCTGCATTGTTTTAATTCTCCATGCATATAGGAAATTCACCATGGCATGAAACCATAGGGCTTTGAAGCCTCTGAACTTGGGAACATTCCCTGAATTTTCCAAGGTCAGAGGCCATCCCTATGAGAAGTTATTGATTTTCCAAGTTCATGTTACTGTTTTGAGTATTTTAATTCCAATAATTAGCATGTTGAGAAATAAATTCTAGAAAAATTTGGTGATGTTTCTTATGACCAGAGGAGCCTAGAAAAAATAAGTTTTGAGTTAATTCACTTTGAACAACCCTAATTGGCCTAAATACCCAAAATTGAACTTTAATTAATTAGAGTTAACCATTCATCAAATTAAGTTAAAAATAATTCTCCACTGTCCTCTAGGGATAGGAGAACACCACATAAAAATTTGAAACCAATTAGACTTGGTTAACCCCACCAAATGGGTTGATTAAGCCTCTTAAGCAAAAATGGGTAAAATTAAACTTTAAAAATTTATAACTCATAAAATACTTTTCAAAAATTCACAAAAATGGTTTTGGAGCCTCTCTGATATCAGAGGAACTTAGGAAAATTAAAATTGTAATTTTCTAAAAAAGTTGATTTTTATCATTATTTTAATATTTTTAATAATTAAAAATAATAAAAATCATAAAAATATTAAAAATCACCAAAATGTCACATTTTGAATTCTAATCATTTAGGAACAAACTAAATATTTTTCTTAAGTCCCTAGGGTAAGATATTGAATTTTAAAGGCTTAATGTAATTTTTAATATTAAAAAATGTATTTTCCAACCTTCTCACCAAAATAATTCTAATAAATCAAAGAAAAATTAGAAAAATATAAAATTTATTTCTCTAGACTCCTTGAGGTTAGAGAGATTTGAGAAAAATATAAAATCCATTTTTCAACTTTAATTTTATTTTAAAATTAATTAATGCTCCAAAACACAAAATAATTCTAATAAAAAAAATATAATTCAAAAAATCACCAAAATTAGTGAAAATGGTCCTCTGGTCATTAGGAGTGCCCCATAATTTTCTTAAGGACAGAAAAATTCCCTTGGTCATCTTATTGAATTTTCCTTGGAAATCCCTATTTTCTACAAAAAATAATTATATAAATAAATTAAATACAGAAAAATTACATTTTCTCCTCTAATGTCTTAATTGACATGTGAGTGAAGCCACATAAAAATTTTAAATTCATTTAAGCTCAATTTAGTGAGTTATGGAATTATTAAGCTTGAAGGGCAAAATGATAATTAAAATTTTAACCCTTAATTAAAACTTTAGGTTTAATAAAATGAGAGAGACAAATATTTGATCCTAATCTGATTTGGATGATTGAAATTTAAATAATTAAAGGATAGAGACCCATCAATCATTTTTAAGATTAATTAGAGTAAACTTTAATAATTTAATTAATGAAATTTGGAAGATTAATAAAAATTGAAATTATTAAAATAGGGATATTATTAAGAAGACATTTATTCTTTAATTTAAGAATCCCTAAATTAATCACTTCAATAATATTTAATTACCAATTAAAATGATAATCCAAACTCAAGATTTAAAATACTAAAAGACTTAATCATTAAATTAAATTAAAATTAAAACATTTAAATTAAATCCTTCCAAAATTTCAATTAAATTAATACTTTAACAATTAAATTAAATCATCCTTAAAACATTAAAAAAATAAAATATTAAATTAAAATTAAAATAAAATAAAATTAAATTAAATTAAAACATATTAAATTAAATTAAATTAAAACATATTAAATTAAATTAAATAAAAATAAAATTAGATCAAATTAAAATAAAATTTAAATGAAATTAAAATTAAAATTAAAATTAAATTAAATAAATTAAATTAAATTAAATTCAATTAAATATAACATCACCTAAGACATAAAGAATTCAAAATAGGTCTAAAAACAACTCGAATACTATTCCAAACTTAAACCCATTAATTAAAATTAAATTAAATCACAAATCACTTAAACATCAATTCGCCCTCAAAGCTCTTTGTTGTCATAACTCCTAAACGGAGTATTAAGTGAAGTGTTACTTCACCTATAGGATATTCAAATGTCCTAGTTCACTCGAGCAAAAGAACAAAACTTAATTAAACCCTCGAATGATTAATTAAATCCGTTTCGACTTAGAATAATTCCAACAATATCGAAAAGATGTTTAAGATTCGTCTTAAGCACTTCCTCAATATGACGGGATGTTTTATAAGAACAATTGAACTTAATTATTCTTTGGTACGTAAAATCATCCATAAACAAAATCGAAAACCTAGACGTCATAGAGAATGACTAGCTATAAGATTAGGATCTCTGTAGAAAACCGTAAACCTCGCCCTTAACTTTACCTGTGTAATTGCTATGAATACTTAAATGCTCTAACATGTGTTTCAAGTGCAACTTGGGATGACGGGAAGACCCTCTAAGTACGCTTTTATTTTATTGCAATTTACCTTCTCGCAATTTAATTAATCGCATTGCACTTTCTTTTCTTACATGATAAACAACTGTTGCATGAAAACCAAAACCGTTAGGATAGTCCCTAAACTAAAACCAAAATTAAATTAAAAATCATTACAAGATAAAATTCACCGCCACAACATTCCAAAATATAAAACAACTCAAAATTTAATCACAAACGTAACACAAAACTACAATTGCAACTAAATTAAAACGTCTCGTCGAATGATCGGGAATACCTCGGATGATGTAACCCACGTGTCATGCACCTGGATTTCCCGCGGTCTAAATGAAAGTGTGGAACTCATTCAATCGAGTTTAGCAAATTCATCCGGACTAAGTGAATTCGATGAAAATAATCGGTTCCGGATGACGTAACCGCGGGATCTTAATCGGTTTCGTTTAAACAACTTTATGATTTGTTTTAATTAAAATATTAAGAAAACTCGGATTTTAAGATTTTCTCTAAACCAAAACACTTCTCTCATCTCCCGATTTATGACTTCTAAAACTAAACCTCTCGCAACAACAAGGAGCTTGAGCATAGCTGGGCAAGACGGCCATCGTCATCAATGAAACTCGAGTCTACTTCGAAGAAACCTTTCCTAGTTTTAAACAACCAAGCCATAGGATTTCGAGGTAATTTGCTTAGTGCAACATAAATCCTCAACCCTTTTGTTAGGCATTTTCATAATCATATTAAGTAAATTAAGCCCTAACCGGTCTTAGGATTCCGAGGTAGTTGTTTGGTAAGACATAAACCCTCACATCTTCGAGGCTGTTTGTATGATCATGTCATACGAATATAAGTCCTAAATAATTAAAATTGGCAAGATTGAAATATCAGATAATATTAGGATTGTCTCAAATCTAAGCCAAACAATAGGATAGTTTGGGAAGTTGCCAAGATTCTTCTGATCCTCGACTTCTCCTACTTTTCTTCCTTTGGACTCCTAAAATAAATTGTTCCAAATTCGAGCTATTCCCTATCGAAATCTCAAAATCCAATCCTTTCGAAAACCTTAAACTTTGAAATTCTCGAGAGCAAAACCACCGATCATTATCGAGAGTTTTCTTAAATGATTCCCATCATTTAAGATGTAATTAACTATATGGGCTTCGCCCTTATAGGGAACTTTAAGAACCTGTGTAATATAAACCCTGCTTAATTCCTTTACATTAAGCAGAGGAACTTGTCGGCTTATAAAATTGGTTCGCAGACCAAACGGATGTCACAAATCTTTTTGTTTATTTAATCGAGCCCCATCATCAAGCAGTGTGTCTATTCCTCGAGATAAATACACTGGTTTGTGGTGCGGTGCTCGTTTATATAAAATATTCGGATGCGAGATCGGCTGATTTCATATCGTAAAATTTTCAAATTTAAAAATTATTTTCAAAATCAAATACTACTTTCTAAATTATATATATATATTTAAATTAAATTTAAGATTCTCAGACAATCTTTGTAGATGACCCCTTTTCAAAAATACAACACTCAACCTAAAATATGCCGACAACTTCTGGCGACTCCGCTGGGGATCAGTTCCTCTCTCCATTTTGATCAGATGGTTTTGCTTTCATAAATCGGTAGTGAGCTTATGCCCCTAGAGGACCAAACTATCATTCTTCCGTTGGAATACCCCGTTCATTTCTGTCTTGAACGAGTATAGAGAACTCCTCTCGGATTTAGGAGCCACTGTTTAGACACCCCTAAACGGAGAGGTTCTGAGATCCTTTTACCTCATTTCTGAGGTAGGTTGGACCCCCAATAGGTGTTAGTTTTGGAGCGGTCCTTCGAGTCGAGATGTCTTGCATAAGACTTTCTCTTCCTTTCCAATTCTGAATTGGATTCCTTACCTTCTATACACCTTTGAACATTTTGTTCCTAATAAACAAACCCTCTAATGAATAACTCTTTTAACAAATAACTCCTTTTTATAAATACATGAACAAAAATGTGTTCGGACTCTCTTCGATTTCTTTCTTTTCATCCCGATGAGAAGGAGCATAACTCGGGACCGACAATCGTAATCTACCTTCGAAGATGTCCGCCCCAAAGCCGATTTTCTCCTTCACTAATGGACCGGACTTCGCCGTTTACAAAGATGAGCCGCCCGACAATGAGATCATCCGGCTTCGACAAGGATTCGAGAACACAAATGTCAAGATCACTGACGTTACCCTTTTCACACTTACAGACAAAGTATCTGAAACTGAAAGACCTTTGATCGAGTTCAACCTTAAGTCAACTCAAGAGTTCCCTCCCCTGCAAAGGGTTCCCGTTAGAGGAATACTACTGTCCATAGGAGGACTGTTATCTCTACCCCCACTGGTCTAGTCTTCTCTGCACCTACCCCGGCTTCCGCCAAACTGAAGGGGAAGGAAGTTCAAATTTGTAACGAGTATGTTACCGTGGAGGGTACGTATTTCCGTGCAAGACCTTCTATTTTTGAAATTGGGTCCAGCTCAAGGGTTCCACCCCTAACACGGACTCAGAGAAGAAACAGAGGTAGGAAGACCAGAAAGGCCAGAGCTGCTGAAGTCGCTTTCTTAGAAGAAATCCCCGAGTACACACCACTACCTGAGTACATAACATTGCATGAGTATACACCGCTTTTGGAAGGAAGTAGATTCCATCCCCTTTCCGCCGCAGCTGACAAGGAAAATGTCCGCAAGATTGCTTCTACATTACCTCGACCCGCATACTATAGCGACAGCCGAAAGAAATGGGTTAGGATTACACCATTTGCCCGACTACAGACTGTGATAGAGAAGTTAGCAAAGAAAGAGAAATGTCCTGTATTAGAAATTTTAAGAAGAATTGGGTGGGAGCCAGCCAAGTCCTATCTTGGGCCGCGAGTAGAACCCGTTAGCGCCACAGAAAAGCCGAATAAGAAGATGAAGGCTAGTCCACCTGTTGTTGTTTCAGGTTTACAGATCAAGGAGGATACCACCTTCCAAAGATTCGGCCGACGTGACCATCCGGTCCTAGGCCTTCGTCGCTGTGAAGGATGGTATGGCGTCCTACTACTGGCCAATTAAGACCGGAACAACGACCTGAAAAAGAAAGTCTCGTCAAGAGACTCGAGTCCGAAGAGAGCGCCACTGCAATGAAGGGGACTCCCAAAAAGGAAACCCAACAGCCATCGCATGATAACTGCAAAACCGCACGAAAAAGACCATTGGAAGATGTTATGGAAAAGCTAAGAACCGACATTCAACGATTAGCAAGAGAAAGAGAAGAAAAGTTTGGAGATGAAGTTGACTCGTCGGAGTTCATGGATGACGAATATGTGGAGATCAACATGGTTGAAACACGAGCATCGTCAGCTTCGCAAGGTGCCCCAGCAGCTGCGGAGAGAGATGAACCGGAAGCATTAAGAGCACAAATTCGAGAAAAAGATGATACGATCTCTTAAATGGCAAAAAGGATGGTGGCTACAGCCCTAGCCACTCTTCAGAGTCAGGCTCAACCCCCAAGAGAAACGCCTCCGAAGTTATTCATATTACGTACGGAGGAAAAGAGATTACATCCGTTAACGGAGACGATCGACGAAGAAAGATTCTACCTGAATATGATTCCGCAGAAGGACATCAAGAACATGGTGGAACAAGCGAGTGTGAGAAGCCTTAGCACGGCCTAAGAGCGGAGCATCTATTCGGACGGCTAGACCTTACCCCGAAGAATTTGATGCAAGACAATACCCAAAAGGCTTCGTACCACCTCCGTTCAAGACTTTTGATGGTACCGTAAACCCTCGACAAGCATGTTGCACATTTTCGCGCTAGTTGTTGCAACGCCGGTGGAAGTGACGCCTTACTCTTCTCCGGAATTCGTCGGCCACTCGTCGGGATCGCCTTCGATTGGTATGCGTAGTTACCGAACTCGTTCGGTAAAGACATTTTCAGAATTAGAAAACCTTTTCGTGAAACAGTTTGCCAGAGCTCAGCAACATATCACCATCGGTGACTTTGTGGTAGAGAAACAGAAACCAAACGAAACTTTAGTGGACTACATACTTCGATGGAGAAATCTAAGCATGAAGTGTGAGCCACAGCCTACAAGAGCAAGATGCGCTCGGTATCTTGCTTAAAAGCATTCACGGCCCGATAGCACTCCTCCTTAAGGGATTTACAATTAAGACTTTCGAGAAGTTGTTAAGCAAGGCCGGAAGCTTGCAAGAGGAAGCAAAGCAACTAAGTTTCATCGATAAAACAGACAAACAGAAGCCTATGAAGACATTTGAAAAGAAATCCGGGATCGTCGCTGCACTCAAAAAGGGCAAGCAACCAATGCAAATACAGCCGGAGCAGCCACAGCCCAGCTATCAACAACCTCAGCAGAACTACCAACAACCTCAACCCGGTTATCGACCAACTCAACAATATGAGCAACCGCCTCGCCCACAGCAGCACGTTAAAGGAACTTATAAACAAAGAATATCCATTCAAGAATGAGGCAAGGCTAAAGATGTTCCGCAGCTTGATGAAGACTTCGGATTTTCGATCGCCGAACCCGAGATGCCGAAGAAGTCAACAAGAAAGACCATCCCAACGACTGTCCTTACTACCAGATGCTTGAACATAAGATAGAGGATTGCATTACCTTCAAGAGTTGGCTCGACAATAATCTCCAAAAGGGGAACATAACGATCCCAAAGGAATACATGAAAGAACCCCAGAAAGGAGGTTCTGTCAATTTTATTTCAACGGATCCCATTGTTCCGATAGACCCTTACACAACTGATGATGGATGGAGTACCGCTTGGACGAATTCATCAAAGAAAATTTTGGATCGCATCCAAACCGCTTCGGAGCATGCTTCAGCTCGGAGTTTGAAACCTGTCAAACCGGCGCTATATCTTGCAATTAAAGAACCACCCCAGGGAGAATAGATCATAGAAAAGAAGGAAATCGTAGAAGAAGAAAAGACCGAGGCTCCTAAGGCTAGATTAGGGGCTGCTCATCCTAGGATGGTTGTTTCCGATTCGGGGGAAAAATTCCTCGAACCTCTGACTCTGTATGATTATTTGCTCGCTCCAGCAGGATCTTATAATGATAAGAGTTATGGCGTTGGCTACGTTTTGACTGTTTCTATTGATTACGTAACTAACGACAACCAATCTAATCCGGATCTCGATTCTGATACCAATAACAATTCTCAAATCATACACAACCTCGACAATCACGATGACAAAGAAGACATTCATCAAGAAGGCTACGAAAGTTCAACAAGCAATGAATCTATTTGTGAATTCCAAGGAACTCCAATTACAATAGAGTTAGAGCTTTCAGATTCCGAAGCGACTTCAGAAGAACCCATCATGCCGATTCAAAAGGAGACACCAGTAAACTCAGTACCAGATTCAGAAGAAATCACAGAAGTCAACTTAAGGAGCGGAAAGGTTCTACCTCCGAGAATGGGTCAAAAAGACAAAGGAAAGTAGGTGGTTGTTCAGGAAGAATCAACCCCAGTAGAAGAATTGCCCATTCGGGAAGAAATTGAGACACATGGTAACAAAGTGGAATATAACGTGCTAGCCCATCTTAGGAAACTACCGGACCAACTGAGCATCTACGACGCTCTCATCTTATCAAAAGAGATGAGGGAAGCTCTGATCAAGGCCTTACTTGATCAAGAGATTTTTTTAGCTCAGATGGCCGGAGATTCCTTAGACAAGTTTTGCTCGTTAAAGGAACAGCGAGATGTTACCTTCACGGACAGTGATCTACTACTTGGGACAGCCGATCACAACCGACTGTTGTACATTTCAGTTACAATCGGAAAATTTATGCTCTCCAGAGTATTGGTGGATCCAGGAGCATCGATCAACATAATGAATCTTCGGACGCTAGCATACTTGGAAATTGATGCTCGCGAGCTTGAAGCGGACAAGATGTTACTAAGAGGATTCAACCAAAAAGGAGAAAGAGCCCTTGGATCAATAACACTGTTGATGAAGACCGGTGACTTAGCAAAGTCAACCGCAAAATTCCACATAATTGACTCTGAGACATCGTTCAATGCTCTACTGGGCAGACCGTGGATCCATGAAAACCGGATGGTACGATCGTCTCTGCATCAGTGCATAAAATACTACGAAGGAGGAGAACAGTGCATTAAAGGTGATTTGCAACCTTTCTCCATACACGAGATTGGAATCCATGAAGATGCAGCTTATTACGCACCTCCGAAGAAAACAATCTTCTCCAGAAACACCGTGTCGAATGAAGCAAAAGAAATTCAAGACAATGAAGAACCTGAAGTTCTAGTCCAACAGTCACTCACCACTCCCTTACGGCGAGATGGTGAAGGTTTCTCCGTAACTCGCATCCGAGGTCGAGGCCGGGGACGAGGTCGTGGAAGAGACACTCGGGACAGCTGGACGAAAAAGCCAATGATCAACGTTGATAGGGAAAACAGACTTCGAGGAAGAAGAGGAAGTCAAGAAAGAAGCAGCCTACAATAAACCGAAGAAACCACAATTCAAGATTTCTCTCGAAGATGAGAAGAACGAAGAATACAAATCGATGTACGAGAAGATTAATCACTATGTACACACTATGACCCCGACCCCGATCCGATCTAATAAGATCGAGGGTATGGTGGTCAAAGAAGTACATAGCAGCGGTGCAAAGCCAATCAAATTTTACCGTGGCACTTCTTCTTCCAATACTGAAAATAATGTACAATTTGAAGATGTCACTTATTCCAAATTAATGGAATTACCTTTTGAGTGGTACTCTCCCAGTGTTCAAAATTTAATTCAGCGTGGTGTCTTAGCTCGACAATGGACAAAAGGCAGATCACAACACTTCAAAAAATTATGGAATAATGCCGGTCGGCCTCCCAATTCAAAACATGGTCTCGGATTCGACACAGTAGGTTCAGTTGACGATACGGAATTTTGTTTGGTTGTCACTTGCGAACCTAATGAAGACTGCTTGGAAACTACAGAAGACCTTGAAGAGCTGCAAATTAGAGACGCTCCACCAGAGTTCGAAGAAGAAATCAAATCTACAATAGATGAGTTAATGGAAGTTAACTTAGGTACTAGAGAAAAGCCTAGACAAACTTTGTTAGCTCCTTACTCAATAAAGAAGATTCCAAGGAAATGATTAAGCTATTAATGGAATTCAAGGACTGTTTTGCTTGGAGTTACGACGAAATGCCAGGATTAGCTCCAGAAGTCGCAGTTCACAGGCTAGGAGTGGATCCTACTTCCGTTCCAGTCAGACAAGATTCCAGAAGAATGCATTTGGAAATTGAACAACAAGTAATAGCTGAAGTTAAGAAGCTAATCAACGCTAAATTTGTCCGTGAAGAACAATACCCTACTTGGCTAGCTAATGTGGTACCAGTCAGAAAGAAGAATGGTCAGATCAGAATCTGCGTAGACTTCAGGGATTTAAATAAAGCATGTCCGAAGGATGAATTTCCACTACCAATTCCAGAGTTAATGATCGACATCGCTTCGACACATGAAATATTCTCTTTCATGGATGGATCTTCACGATACAACCCGATAAAGATGGCACCAGAAGACGAAAAGCTCACGGCATTCAGAACACCAATCGGAGTGTATTGCTACACAGTAATGCTATTCGGACTAAAAAACGCAGGAGCAACATATCAAAGAGCAATGACAAAGATTTTTGATGGTCTCATTCACAACCAAGTTGAGTGCTACGTAGACGATGTGGTCATCAAAAGCAAACTGAAGGAAGATCACCTGTATGATTTGAGAATTGTCTTCGAGCGACTAAGGCAATTAAACCTTAAGTTGAATCCCTTAAAATGCGCCTTCGGCGTTACCTCCGGGAAATTCTTAGGATTTGTTGTCCGACATCGCGGGATTGAAATCGATCCAAAAAAGATTAAAGCTATCTTAGAGATGTCGCCTCCTAAAACCTTAAAACAGCTACGATCCTTTCAAGGGCAGCTGGCATATCTTCGACGCTTTATCTCGAACTTGTCAGGTAGGTGTCAGACCTTCTCGGCATTAGTTAAAAAAGATGCAAAATTTATTTGTGAAGAGAAATGCCAACGGGCCTTCGAGGACATTATGTAATACTTAATGACACCTCCTGTCTTAGTAGCCCCAGTCTCAGGTAGACCGTTGATACTTTATATCACGGCTCTAGACAACTCCCTTGGAGCCCTGCTAGCCTAGGTCAATGACGAGGGAAAAGAAAATGCTCTCTACTACTTAAGCCGTCGTTTGATTCTGATGGAAGTAAAGTATCCTCCAATCGAGAAGCATTGTTTGGCCCTGATCTTCGCCGCACAGAAATTCAGGCATTACATGCTCTCTCATAAGGTCAACCTTATCTCGAAAGTTAATCTGTTGCAATATTTAATGACCCGTCCAACACTTTCTGGCAGACTTGCCAGGTGTTCGATGATACTATTGCAATTCGACATAACTTTCGTTCCTCTTTGTGTCGTAGAGGGACAAGTGCTAGCTGACTTCCTTCCAGCGCACCCTTTACCGGCAGATTCGCCTCTCGACGACGATTTACCAGACGAACAGATAATGAGCCTAGAAGACACTAATGATCAACGTTGGGAACTATACTTCGACGGAGCGTCCTCAGCACAGAAAGACAAAGAATTGCAAACGATAGTGCCCGATAAAGCAGGAATCGGACTAATCTTTATAACACCGGAGCGGGGGATGTTAAGATACTCCTACCACTTAACAGAGCCGTGCATAAACAACGAGGCAGAATACGAAGCCCTCATAGCAGGACTAGAATTAACCATTCATATGGGAATAACGGATATCAACATCTACGGAGATTCTAGTACGGCTTATTTTTAGGTTGAGTGTTGTATTTTGAAAAGGGGTCACCTACAGAAATTATCGGCAAATTTTTAATTTAATTTAAATAAATAATTTGAAAAGTAGTATTTGATTTTGAAAATAATTTTAAATTAGAAAATTTTAAGATATGAAATCAAACTGATCCCACATCCCAAATAGTTTATACAAATGAGCGCCACATCACAAGTTGTGTATCTATCCCGAAGAATAGACGCACTACTTGATGATGGGGCTCGATTAAATAAACTAGAAGATTTGTGACATCCATTTGGTCTACGAACCAATTTTATAAGCCGACAAGTTCCTCTACTTAATATAAAGGAATTAAGCAGGGTTTATATCACCTGGGTTCTTAAAGTTTCCTATAAGGGCAAGCCCCTATAGTTAATTACATCTTAAATGACGGGAATCACTTAAGAAAACTCTCAATAATAATCGTAATTCGCTCTCAAGAATTTCAAAGTTTAAGTTTTCAAGGGATTGAATTTTAGAATTTTAATAGAGGAATGGATCAAATTTGGAACATTTTATTTTGGGAATTCAAAGGAAGAAAGGTAGGAGAAATTACAGATTCGAAGCGAACTTCGATAATTTCCCGACTATCCTATTGTTTGGCTTGAATTTAGGCAAGTCCTAATGTTTATTTGATATTTCAATTTTGCCAATTTTAATTAATTAGGACTTATATTCGTATGATGTGATCACATAAATAGCCTCGAATATGTGAGGGTTTATGTCGTATCGGACGACTACCTCGTAATCCTAAGACCTAGTTAGGGCTTAATTTGTAATGCAAATGCCTAACAAAAGGTTGAGGATTTATGTTGCACTAGGCAAACTACCTCGAAGTCCTACGGTTTGGTTATTTAATTCTAAGAAAGTTTTGCTGAAGTAGATTCAGGTTTTGCTGATGACTATGGCCGTGCTGCCCACCATGCTCCGAGCTCCTTGTTGTTCCAGAGGGTTTAGTTTTAGAAATCATAAATCAAGAGATGAGAGACATGTCCTGGTTTAGAGAAGGTCTTAATTTCCAAGTGATTTTTTATGTTTTAATTAAAACAAATCTTAAAGTTGATTATAACAACACCGGTTAAGATCCCACGGTTCCATTCTTCCGGCATCGTTATTTTTATCGGATTCACTTAGTCCAGATGAATTTGCTAAACTCAACTAAATGAGTTCCACACTTTCATTTAGACCGTGGGAAATCCCGTTAGCAATACGTAGGTTACATCATCCGAGGTATTCCCGATCATCCAACAAGACGTTTTAATTTAGTTGTAGTTGTAGTTTTGTTTTGTTGGTGATTAAATTTTGAGTTGTTTTATATTTTGAAATGTTGTGGCGGTGAATTTTATCTTGTAATGATTTTTAATTTAGTTTTGGTTTCAGCTTTTAGGGACTATCCTAAAGGTGTGGGTTTTCATGCAACAGATTGTTTATCATGCAAGAAAAGTAGTGCGATGCAATTAAGTAAATTGCAATAAAGTAAATTGCAATAAAATAAAAACATACCTGGAGTGTCTTCCCGTCATCCCAAGCTGCACTTAAAACACATATCAGAGCATTTAAGTATTCCAACAAGTACCTAGGTAAAGCTAAGGGAAAGGTTTTGGTTTTCTACCAAGTTCCTAATCCTATAGCTAGTCACCGCCTATGACGTCTAGGTTCTTGTGTCTTGGTTTAAGGATGATTTTCTTCATCAAAGAACAATTATGTTCAATTGTTCTTATAAAAATCCTATCATATTGAGGAAGTGCTTAAGACGAGTCTTAAAACATCTTTTCAATACCTCTAGGATTGTTTTAAGTCCAAGAGAATTTAATTATACAAATGAATTAATCGTCCAGGAGTTCAAGTTTTGTTCTCTTGCTTAGTGAACTAGGACATTTGAATATCATATAAGTGAAGTAACACTTCACTTAATACTCTGTTTAGGAGTTATGACAACAAGAGCTTTTGAGGCCAAATTGATGTTCAAGTGATTTGTGATTTAATTTAATTTCAAATAATGGGTTTAAGTTTGGAATAATGTTCAAGTTGTTTTAGATTTATTTTGAATTCTTTATGTCTTAGGTGATGTTATATTTAATTCAATTCAATTTAATTTAATTTTAATTTAATTTAATTTGGTTTAGTTTAATTTTAATTTAATTTTATTTTTTAATTTAATTTAATTTTATTTTAACTTGATTTTATTTTTTATTTAATTTAATTTAATTTAACATGTTTTAATTTAATTTAATTTAATTTAGTTTAATTTAATTTAATTTAATTTAATTTAATTTAAATTTTAAATTTAATTTAATTCAATTTAATTTAATTTAGTTTAAATTTTAATTTAATTTAATTTTTAATTTTAATTTAATATATTTTTTTTTGCTTTAAGGATGATTTAATTTTAATTGTTAAAATATTAATTTAATTGAAATCTTAGAAGGATTTAATTTAAATGTTTTAACTTTAATTTAATTTAATGATTAAGTCTTTTAGCATTTTAAATCTTGAATTTTGATTATCATTTTAAATAGGAATTAAATATTATTGAGGTGATTAATTTAGGGATTCTTAAATTAAAGAACAAATCTCCTCCTAATAGTATCCCTATTTTAATAATTCCAATTTTTATTATTCTTCCAAGTTTAATCAATTTTTTAATTAAGGTTTATTTTAATTATTTTCAAATTGTTTGGTAGGTTTCTACCCTTTAACTACCTAAGTTTCAAACATCCAAAATCAACTTAGTATCAAATATTTTACCCACCCTTTTAATTAAACCTAAAATTTTTAATTATAGGTTAAAATTTTAATTACCATTTTGCCCTTTAAACTTACTAATTCCATAACTCACTAAATTGAGATTAAATAAATTTGAAATTTTTATGTGACTTCACTCATATATCAATCAAGACATTAGAGGAGAAAATATGATTTTTCTGTATTTAATTTATTTATGTAATTATTTTTGGTGAAAAATAAGGATTTTCAAGGAAAATTCAACAACATGACCAAGGGAAAGTTTCTATCCTTAAGAAAAATATGGGGCATTTCTAATGACCAGAGGACCACTTGGACCAATTTTGGTGATTTTTTGAATTATATTCTTTTTATTATAATTATTTTGAGTTTTGGAGTATTAATTAATTTAAAAATAAAATAAAGGTTGAAAAATAAATTTTATATTTTTCAAAAATCTCTCTGATATAAAGGAAACCAGAGAACCAATTTTTATAATTTTCTAATTTTCTTTGATTTATTAGAATTATTTTAGTGGAAATGCTAGAAAATACATTTTTTTTTAATTTTAAAATTACCTTAGGGCTTTAAAATTTGATATCTCATCATAGAGACTTAGGAAAAATATGGGGTTTGTTCCTAAATGATTAAAATTCAAAATGTGACATTTTGGTGAATTTTATTATTTTTGTGATCTTTATTATTTTTAATTATTAAAAATATTAAAATAATGCAAAAAATTAACTTTTTTAGAAAATTGCAATTTTAATTTTCTTAAATTCCCCTGATATCAGAGAGGCTTTAAAACCAATTTGGTGAATTTTTGAAAAGTATTTTGAAAGTTATGAATTTTTAAAGTTTAAGTTTGGCTAAATGGCTTAATCAACCCATTTGATAGGGCTAACCAAGTCCAATTGACTTCAAACTTTTATGGTGGGTTCTCCTGATCCTAAAGGTTAGTGGAGAATTGATTTCAAGTCAATTTGATGTATGATTAGCTCTAATTAATTAAAGCTCCATTTTGGGTGTTTAAGTCAATTAGGGTTATTCCAAGTGAGTTAACTCAAAACCTATTTTTCTTAGGGTCCTCTGGTCATAAGAAACATCTCCAAATTTTCCTGGAATTTATTTCTCAATATGCTAATTATTGGAATTAAAATACTCAAAACAGCAACATAAATTTGAAAAATCAATAACTTCTCATAGTGATGGCCTCTGACCTTGGAAAATTCAGGAAATGTTCCCAAGTTCAGAGGCTTCAAAAGCTCTGTGGTCTCATGTTATGGTGAATTTATTATATGCATGGAGAATTAAAATAATGCAGAGAGTAAATAAATCATTAAAAATAAAATACTTAATGAAATTACATGATTTCTTTTCCACATTATTCTCCTCTGTTCACTGAGCAAGAGGGTATTTTTATTTTATTTTTATGATTTTTCTACACAAAGTTATGGATTTTTGAAGTTCTGGGTATTTAATAAATAAGAAAATCCCTATTTTTCTATTTATCCGAATCGGCGCCGCGTCAACCTCAGCATCTCCGAACAGCCACGCGGCGCTTTCTGGTTCGACGCCGCCATCCGACTCAGCGCTCCAGGGGCCCGCTGCATCGTTCTGTCTCCTCATACGACTCAATCTGGATCGTCCACCCGCGCGTGTATCAAATGGACGGCATCCGTTCATCGTCCCCAAGCCTCCTAACCCGAGAACCGTCCACACTAAATCCTTAATATCTCACTCAATACTTAACGAATTTTTGTATTCTTGTGCTCTATGGATTCATCTTGAAGAGACGAACACATCTATACGGTGATCATGCATTGAAATTAAAGCATTTGAAATAGACAATATCCAGAGGCTCGGGATAAAGAGTTAGCTTATACCTTAGCTCGTAGAAGTGTGGCTTC
Organism: Papilionanthe hookeriana x Papilionanthe teres; assembly: GCA_022702705.1. NCBI lineage: Eukaryota > Viridiplantae > Streptophyta > Magnoliopsida > Asparagales > Orchidaceae > Papilionanthe > Papilionanthe hookeriana x Papilionanthe teres. The sequence goes on from CM040422.1 coordinate 91,082,676, forward strand.
GATCCGAGGGTTGTGTCACCTTCGATTGGGTCTAAGCAAGCTCCGGATGAAGTCCCTCGGCTCCGTGAATTGTCCGAGTATGATTTCGACTAAGCCCGATTTCAACCTTTGAGTCCGGGAACGGATGGGTGGCCCGGAGAGGGGGCTTTCACCGGGGAGCTCCTTCTCTTGGTCTTGTGCAGGTGTGGGTGAGTTTAATTTGACTTTGGTGGAGGATTTGGGAGTGTCCTCGTTCTCGGCTCGAGAATCGAGCTCCAAAATCGAGCTCAATTAGCTGGGGATTGTGACAAGAGAACAGATGGGGATCAAATGCTCTAGGTGTGGGGAAGAGTCCGGAGTGATTTTGGCAGAGTTTCCTTAAGGTTGGTTCAGCACCTCATTTGGCCGAGAGGTGGTGGTGTTTAAATAGCATGGTCGAGGCTCTCCTGTGGGAGTTAGGGCTTGAGATTAGCTGCTTAGGTCAAGGGAAGAACAACCATGGTGGCCATTGGGCATGGGGCAGCTCAGCAGGTGGGAATTCCAAACTTTGGCTCCTCCCAAGGTCTCGGCCATGGTGTTTTCCGGCGATCCAGGCGGCTGGCCGGCAGGCATGGGTCACCCTCAGGTCCAGGTGGGTCAGGGCTGGGGTTTAGTGTAGGCAATTGGGCTTTGCCATGTGTCAAAAGCTTGGATTAAAATGGCATGGGGGAAGGCCAATTTTGGCTTGATTTGGTCAAGTCCACCTTTTGGGCTTGGTTCACCCTTCAAGGAGGCTTTGGGTGTTGTGGGGAGTCAAAGGAATCAGACTGGTTTGGCATGGAGAAGTCCTTATCCAAATATATTTGGATTAAATTTGAGTTAAGGGGAATCATGGTTAAGGCTAATGACTTTAGGAGATTAAGGAAAGAGACTCCTTCTTTTGCCCAAAATGGCATGGTGACATGTAAAGAGGCTCTCATGGCTTCCATGTGGCACATGCATGGCTTCATGGCTCATCTTTGGCTTGGGAAAAGTGAAGTCAACCTCATGAAAAAGGGTTTTGCGAATTTTGGCATTTTGATGGGAATTGTTATGTGGCTTAATTTGGAATTGTTTAATTGATAAATTATAACTTTAGGAATGATTTTAAATTGAATGTGTGATGAGGGAAAGTGTCATGTGGGCTTTAGATTGATTTGGGCTTTTGAATTTGGTGGAAGTGGGCTCTTAGGAGGGCTTAAGGGGATGACCCCTTTAGGTTTAAGAATGAATCCATGGATGGAAATTTTGTAGCATTTTAGGCCAAATAATTGTTGGGTTTGGTTTAGGGATATGTCATGAGTGATTTGAAATGAATTTGGAGTGATTTGGGTTTGAATTGGGTTGGATTTGGGCTTCTTTGGTAAATGGGCCAATGTAGGCCAAATTGTGCTAACATGGGCCAATATTGGGCTAGGGTCAAAATTGATGTAAAATTAATGTTGGGAAATGTTTATGGGAGTGTTTCAAATAGGTTTTGACTTTGGTTGGGTTTTGATTTTGGGGTTTGGGCTTATTTGGGTTAGGTTTGGGTTTAGGTCAAAATTGGGCCTTTTGGTTTTGGGTTGAATTTGAGTGGGGTTTGGGTCCAAATTTTGGGCAAATCATGTTAGTGTTATGTTTTTGGGGATGCTAGGAAGGTTTTAGAAAGGATTTGGGGTTAATTGGAGTTGAATTGTTTTGGTTTGGGCTAAGTTTGGGTCATGGGTCCAAATTGGGTTTTAAGATCAAAAGTGAAATTGGATTCAAATGCCAATCAAATTGAGCTTGGATTTAATCTATATTGGTGTTGGGGATGTTGAATTAAAGTTTAGAATTGAATTGGACCAGAATTTGGGTCAATTGGGTAGGTTTGGTTTGACATTGGGTTCACTTTGGGTTAAAATGGGTCAAATTGGGGATTTTGACAAAAGTGGGGTAAATTGATAAAATTGGCCCATAGTGTAGTTGGACAAAATGAAATTGGGAATATTTGGGATTTTATGAAATTTTCTGGGAATTTTCTGAATTTTTGGATTTTTGGGTCAAGAGGGGCATTTTGGTAATTTGGAGGGTATTGGGGGTATTTTTGGAATTTTGAGTATTTTGGGTAAAAATGATCAATTTTAGTGGTGGGAGAATGTTTGAGATTGATTTTGAGAAGTTTGGGTGATTTTGGAGAATTTTGAAAATTTTGGGTAATTTCAAGGGTTTTGGGTAGGCTAGGCAGGTCTGGGGTCCCGGGGGTCAAAAATTGAAAATTTAGAAGATTGAAAATTTAGAAAATTGAAGATTAGGTAAATGTAAGTGGAATGAAATCATTTTGATTGAGCCATGAAGCCATATCAAGCCCATATGAGCCATGAAGGGACTCATTTGAGGCATTCACTATGTTGTTCCTAACCCTCTTAGCCAAGGGCTTAGGGGTTAAGGACCATCCATGTGAATCACCTTCATGAGTCAAGAGGTCAAGTTGGGTATGGGTGTGGTTTTAGGAGGTGTGTGAAAGTCTAGTGTATAAGTGTAATGTGTGTGTAAGTCAGCCCTCACTGCACCGAGCCACCTGTAGGCGATCCTAAGGCCAAAGAGTCCTATAGGAACTCATCCTTTAAACTTCCACATTTGATCTCAACCCTCTAGGTGATTAGGGGTCTACAATCAAGTATGTGGAGTTTGCAGGGAGTTAAGAAGTGGTTTGAATTTCTAAGTGGTGGGTCCCAATTCTAATCCTCTAGGATAGCCAAAGGAAAAGCCTAAGGCTAGATCCTAAGTACTAAAAAAGGAAGAGAAGACCTCATCAAAAATGAGGTCAACAATTCTCAGCTGATCATTCAATAGATCGCCGGACAATACAGAATTTTAAAGCCAAGACTTGAGCAATACTTTCAGTATGCCATGAAACTGTTGGAACAAATTCCAAATGTAACAATCTACAAGATCCCCAGAAGAGAAAACGCTCTCGCAGATGCGCTAGCTCGCCTTGCAAAAGAATTTGCCTGCTCACAAGATGAGTCAGTTGAAGTGTTAGTTCAAGGACGACGAGTCCTATCACGACTCGACATGGATATGATACGAAATCGGAAAAATAGAGGAATCGGTTACGAGCAGGTGACGGAAAACACGAAGATTGGCGTCAACCGCTAATGGACTACACCGCAAACAGAGAAATTACCGGACGATAAGTCATTAGCACATCAAATCAAGAAAAGAGCTCTGTCTTACACATTAATAAACAGTACATTATACAGAAGGTCTTTTGATCAAATGCGGTTAAGATGGCTGAACGGGTCCAAGGCTCGTGAAATTGTCAAAGAAGTGCATTCAGGACTTTGTGGCGCTCATCAGTCGTGTCCGAAAATGAAAATGAAAATTAAAAGACTAGGGTATTACTGGCCCTCGATGATGACCGATTGCATGAAGATTGCCAAAAGTTGTCACCAGTGCCAAGTGCACGGACTGGTTCTACACCAACCTCAAAACGTGCTACATCCGACAATTGCATAGTGGTCATTTGAGTGTTGGGGCACAGATATAGTGGGTCCGATAGAACCACCTTCTTCAAGAGGACATCGCTTCATCCTTGCAGCTACAGACTACTTTTCTAAAAGGGCGAAGCTGAGTTCCACTCGGAGAAGTAAAGGCACACCACGTGCTTTGCGCTTTTCAAAAATCAAGTCGTCTACCGTTTCGGAGTACCGCGCAGAATTATTTCAGATAATGGGTCCGCATTCAGAAGTACAAAGATCAACAATTTTGTCAGAAGACATGGAATCGATTGGCGATACTAAACAATCTACTACCCAAGAGCAAACAGCTTGGTCGAGGCTTTTAATAAAACTCTCGTTCAAATTTTAAAGAAAACTTTGGACGACAACAAGAGAAATTGGCACGAGAAATTGTTAGAAGCCTTATGGGCCTACAGGACGACTTTCAGGACTCCCATCTCAGCAATCCGGATAGGCTTCCGCCGTACTCCCATCTCAGCAATCTCAGCATTCGGGATAGGCTTCCGCCGTACTCCCATCTCAGCAAATCTCAGCATTCGGGATAGGCTTCCGCCCTACTCCCATCTCAGCATTCGGGATAGGCTTCCGCCGTACTCCCATCTCAGCATTCGGGATAGGCTTCCGCCATACTCCCATCTCAGCAATTCTCAGCACTCGGGATAGGCTTCCATCCTACTCCCTTCTCAGCAATCTCAGCACTCGGGATAGGCACAGTCCTACTCCTTTCTCAGCAATCTCAAGATTTGATCCTCTCAGCAAGAAATTGAAATTAAAGCACTCTGCATTTCGGATAGGCTTTGTCCTATTCTTCTTCAGCATTTGGAATAGGTTCAGTCCTACTTCCTTCTCAGCATACAAATGCATTCGTGTGGACCTCCGCCCTACTCTTTTCTCCGCATAAAACCAAAATTGAAACTCGAATCGAAATTCAAACTCATAATTAAAACTTGAAATAAAAAATGAAATGAATCTAAGATCCAATCTCTTGAAATATTGTGATCTGAAATTCACCTCCTTTTTCCCCAGCGAGAGTTCTGGAATCTTCAGTCTAGGAGATTTAATTGATACTCCCCAGCGGAAATTCTTCTACTTCGTCCTAAGTTTGTCACTTGGACATCTGTTTTGGTTTTATTGATTTCTTCGGTCAACGCCAATACACGTTGTGAGCTTGGTTAGCACACCACACCTATTGGGGGTCCATTTGTTGACCTCATTTTTGATGAGGTCTTCTCTTCCCTCTTTAGTGGTTAGGATCTAGCCTTAGGCTTTTCCTTTGACTATCTTAGAGGACTAGAATTGGGACCCATCCCTTAGAAATTTGAACCACTTCTTGCCTCCCTGCAAACCCCACAAGCTTGATTGTAGACCCCTAATCACCTAGAGGGTTGAAATCAAATGTGAAGGTTTAAAGGATGAGTTCCCCAGTAGGACTCTTTGGCCTTAGGACCACCACAGGTGGCTTAGTGCAGTGAGGGTTGACTTACACACTCACTACACTCATACTCTACACTCTCACACACACAATCCAAATCCTAAAACCACACCCATACCCAACTTGACTCCTTGACTCATGTAGGTAATTCATATGGATGGACCTTAACCCCTAAGCCCCTGGTTAAGAGGGTTAGGAACGACATAGTGAATGCCTCAAATGAGTCCTCCCATGGCACATATAGGCTTAATATGGCTTCATGGCTCAATCAAAGTGACTCCATTCCACTCATATTTGATCAATCTTCATTATTCCAAAATTTCAATTTTTGGCCCCTGGGACCCTACACCCACCAAACCTACTAAAAGCCCTTAGAATTGCCTAAATCCTCCAAAATTTCCAAATCACCCAAAATTTCCCAAAATTAACCTTGAACATTTCCTCACCAATCAAATTGATCATCCATAGCCAAAAATACCAAAAATACCAAAAATTCCAAAAATACCCCCCAATACCCTCCAAATACCCAAAATGCCCCTCTTAGCCAAAAAATCCAAAAATTCAGAAAATTCCTAGAAAATTCCAGAAAATCCCAAATATTTTCAATTTCATTTTATCCAACTACACCATGGGCCAATTTTGTCAATTTACCTAACTTTTACCAAAACCCCCAATTTAGCCCATTCTTAACCCAAGTGAACCCAATGTCAAACCAAATCTACCCAATTGACCCCAATTTTGGACCAATTCAATTCTAAACATCAACTTAATATTCACAATATCAATCTAGAACAAATCCAAGTCCAATTTTATTGACGTTTGAATCCAATTTCACTTTTGACCTTAAAGCCCAATTTGGACCCATGACCCAAACTTAGCCCAAACCAAACCAATTCAACTCCAATTGACCCCAAACCTTTTCTAAACCTTCCCTAACATCCCCACAAACAAAATACTAACATAATTTGCCCAAAATTTGGACCCAAACCCCACTCAAATTCAACCCAAAACCAAAAAGCCCAATTTTGACCTAAACTCAAACCTAACCCAAATTAGCCCAAGCCCCAAAACCAAAACCTAACCAAAGTTAAAACCTCTTTGAAACACTCCCATAAAAATTTCCCAACATTAATTTTACATCAATTTCAACCTTAGCCCAACATTGGCCCAAATTAGCCCAATTTGACCTACATTGGCCCATTTACCAAATGAACCCAAATTCAACCCAATTCAAACCCAAACCACCTTAAATTCATTTCAAATCACTCATGACACATCCCTAAACCAAACCCAACAATTATTTGGCCCAGAATTCTACAAAATTCCCATCCATGAATTCATTCTTAAACCTAAAGGCTCATTCCCTTAAGCCTTCCTAAAAGCCCATCCAAAACAAGTTCAAAAGCCCAAAGTCCATGACAAAGCCCACATGAAATTCCTCTCATCATCCCTTTGATTTAAAACACTTCCTAAGTTCTAAAATCCATCACCAAATAAACCCAAATTAAGCCTTATGACAATTCTCCTTAAATCCATGAAAAATTCCAACACCCTTTCTCATGCAAGTGAGACAACTATTCCCAAGCCATATATGAGCCATGAAGCCATGCATGAGCCACATGGGAGTCATGGAATCTACTTTCCACCTCACCAAGCCATTAATGGCAAGAGAGGGGATCTCTTTCTTAAACCTTTTTAAACCTTTTTTTACCTTAAACATGATACAGTCTAAACCATACGTTGCCCCCTAATCCTTGATGTGGACTTCACTACCTTTGGTAGGTTGACTCACATGATCCTCTCAGCCTAAAACCAGGTAATGGGGAGGTGAACCCAACCCAAACACATGGGTTGACCCAAGCCAAGCCAAAATAACCATGCCTCCATTCCATTTTGATCTAACCTCTTTACACATGGAAAAGCTCAATTGCCTACACAAAACCCTAGCCCTGACTCACCTGAACCTGAGGGTGACCCATGCCTGCCGGCCAGCCACCTGGATCGCCGGAAAACATCATGGCCAAGACCTTGGGAGGAGCCAAATTTTGGAATTCCACCTCGCTGAACTGGCTCATTCCAAATGGCCATTGCAGTTGTTCTTCTCCTAACCAGAGCAGCTGATCCCAACCCTTAAACCCCCCGGAGGCCCTCCATCCTCTCCTATTTAAATACCCCCTCCTCTCGGCCAAGAGAGGTGTTGAACCAAACCTTACTGAAACCCTGCCAAAATCATCCCAAACCACTCTCTACACATAGAGAACTTGATCCCCACCGAAATCCCCCTTCCATTTCCTCTATGTGAGCTCAATTTCAGAGTTGAAATCCAAGCCCAAAACCAGGACACTTCACCACAGTGAGTTAATCTTCAAATTGATTGACTCTACACCTTCACCAGACCAAGAGAAGAAGTTTCCCAGCAAAATCCCCCTCACTAGGCCAGCCATTGTTTCCAGCCTCCAAGCTTTGTGATCGGCTGTGGTCACTTTTGTACCCGGGCAATTCATCAGGCCAAGGGACTTCATCTGGAGCTTGCTTGGACCCAATCGAACGTGACACAACCCTCAGATTGAAGCTTCACTTCTCTGAGCAAAGGTATGGACTCACTCTTCTTCCCGAGCTTACAAAGATTCTCCATTTAGTTTGAGTTAATTTCAGTGCATGTTTACCGTATGGATGTGTTCGTCTCTTCAAGACGAATCCATAGAGCATAAGAACAAGAAAGTCAGTTGAGAATCGAGTGAGAAATTAGGGTTAGAAGGTCGACGGTCACGGGTTCGCACCAATCGTAGATGATGACTGGGAACCGTTGGATCGCGCGTGTATCGGATGGACGACTCGGATCGCGTCGGACCAGAAGATGTTACGTGAAAGGCGGGTCCCGGGACGGCTGAGTCAGATGGCGGTGCCGAATCAGGAGACGACGCGTGGAGCTTCGGAGACGCCGAGGTTGAGTCAGCGCCGCGTGGATAAGTAGAAAAATAGGTTATTTTTCTATTTATTTAATTACCAGAAATTTAAAAATTCATAACTTTGTGTAGAAAAATCCTAAAAATAAAATAAAAATACCCTCTTGCTCAGTGAATAGAGGAGAATAATGTAGAAAAGAAATCAAGTAATTTCATTAAGTAATTTTATTTTTAATGATTTATTTACTCTCTGCATTTTTTTAATTCTCCATGCATATAGGAAATTCACCATGGCATGAAACCATAGGGCTTTTGAAGCCTCTGAACTTGGGAACATTCCCTAAATTTTCCAAGGTCAGAGGCCATCCCTATGAGAAGGTATTGATTTTCCAAGTTCATGTTACTGTTTTGAGCATTTTAATTCCAATAATTAGCATGTTGAGAAATAAATTCTAGGAAAATTTGGTGATGTTTCTTATGACCAGAGGAGCCTAGGAAAAATAAGTTTTGAGTTAATTCACTTTGAACAACCCTAATTGGCCTAAATACCCAAAATTGAACTTTAATTAATTAGGGTTAACCATTCATCAAATTAACTTAAAAATAATTCTCCACTGTCCTCTAGGGATAGGAGAACATCACATAAAAATTTGAAACCAATTGGACTTGGTTAACCCCACCAAAGGGGTTGATTAAGCCTCTTAAGCAAAAATGGGTAAAATTAAACTTTTAAAATTTATAACTCACAAAATACTTTTCAAAAATTCACAAAAATGGTTTTGGAGCCTCTCTGATATTAGAGAAACTTAGGAAAATTAAAATTTTAATTTTCTAAAAAAAGTTGATTTTTATCATTATTTTAATATTTTTAATAGTTAAAAAATAATAAAAATCATAAAAATATTAAAAATCCCCAAAATGTCACATTTTGAATTCTAATCATTTAGGAACAAACCAAATATTTTTCTTAAGTCCCTAGGGTAAGATATTGAATTTTAAAGGCTTAATGTAATTTTTAATATTAAAAAATGTATTTTCCAACCTTCTCACCAAAATAATTCTAATAAATTAAATAAAAATTAGAAAAATATAAAATTTATTTTTCTGGACTCCTTGAGGTCTTAGACATTTGAGAAAAATATAAAATCCATTTTTCAACTTTAATTTTATTTTAAAATTAATTAATGCTCCAAAACTCAAAATAATTCTAATAAATAAAATATAATTCAAAAAATGACCAAAATTAGTCCAAATGGTCCTTTGGTCATTAGGAGTGCCCCATAATTTTCTTAAGGACATAAAAATTCCCTTGGTCATCTTATTGAATTTTCCTTGGAAATCCCTATTTTCAACAAAAAATAATTATATAAATAAATTAAATACAAAAAAATTACATTTTCTCCTCTAATGTCTTAATTGACATGTGAGTGAAGCCACATAAAAATTTCAAATTCATTTAAGCTCAATTTAGTGAGTTATGGAATTATTAAGCTTGAAGGGCAAAATGGTAATTAAAATTTTAACCCCTAATTAAAACTTTAGGCTTAATAAAATGAGAGAGTAAAATATTTGATCCTAATCTGATTTGGATGATTGAAATTTAAATAATTAAAGGATAGAGACCCATCAATCATTTTTAAGATTAATTAGAGTAAACTTTAATCATTTAGTTAATGAAATTTGGAAGATTAATAAAAATTGAAATTATTAAAATAGGGATATTATTAAGAAGACATTTATTCTTTAATTTAAGAATCCCTAAATTAATCACTTCAATAATATTTAATTCCCAATTAAAATGATAATCCAAACTCAAGATTTAAAATACTAAAAGACTTAATCATTAAATTAAATTAAAATTAAAACATTTAAATTAAATCCTTCCAAAATTTCAATTAAATTAATACTTTAACAATTAAATTAAATCATCTTTAAAACATAAAAAAATAAAATATTAAATTAGAATTAAAATTAAATTAAATTAAAATTAAAATTAAATTAAATTAAATTAAATTAAATTAAATTAAATTAAAACATATTAAATTAAATAAAATAAAATAAATAAAATCAAATTAAAATAAAATTAAAATTAAATTAAAATTAAAAATAAAATTAAATTAAAATTAAATTAAATTAAATTAAATTAAATTAAATTAAATTAAATATAACATCACCTAAGACATAAAGAATTCAAAATAGGTCTAAAAACAACTTGAATACTATTCCAAAGTTAAACCCATTAATTAAAATTAAATTAAATCACAAATCACTTAAACATCAATTTGCCCTCAAAGCTCTTGTTGTCATAACTCCTAAACGGAGTATTTAAGTGAAGTGTTACTTCACCTATAGGATATTCAAATGTCCTAGTTCACTGAGCAAAAGAACAAAACTTAATTAAACCTCGGATGATTAATTAAATCCGTTTGGACTTAGAATAATTCCAGCAATATTGAAAAGATGTTTAAGACTCGTCTTAAGCACTTCCTCAATATGACGGGATGTTTTATAAGAACTATTGAACTTAATTATTCTTTGGTGCAGAAAAGCATCCATAAACAAAATTGAAAACCTAGACGTCATAGGAATGACTAGCTATAAGACTAGGATCTTGGTAGAAAACCAGAAACCTTGCCCTTAGCTTTACCTAGGTAATTGCTATGAATACTTAAATGCTCTAACATGTGTTTCAAGTGCAGCTTGGGATGACGGGAAGACCCTCCAGGTACGCTTTTATTTTATTGCAATTTACCTTCTCGCAATTTAATTAATCGCATTGCACTTTCTTTTCTTGCATGATAAACAACTGTTGCATGAAAACCAAAACCTTTAGGATAGTCCATAAACTGAAACTAAAATTAAATTAAAAATCATTACAAGATAAAATTCACCGCCAGAATATTTCAAAATATAAAACAACTCAAAATTTAATCCCAAACAGAACACAAAACTACAATTGCAACTAAATTAAAACGTCTCGTTGAATGATCGGGAATACCTCGGATGATGTAACCCACGTGTTGCTAACGGGATTTCCCACGGTCTAAATGAAAGTGTGGAACTCATTCGGTTGAGTTTAGCAAATTCATCCGGACTAAGTGAATTCGATGAAAATAACGGTGCCGGGATGACGGAACCGTGGGATCTTAATCGGTCTCGTTTAAACAACTTTAAGATTTGTTTTAATTAAAATATTAAGAAAACTTGGATTTTAAGATTTTCTCTAAACCAAAACACTTCTCTCATCTCCCGATTTATGACTTCTAAAACTAAACCTCTGCAACAACAAGGAGCTTGGAGCATAGTGGGCAGCACGGCCATCGTCATCAGCAAAACCTGAGTCTACTTCCGCAAAACCTTTCCTAGTTTTAAACAACCAAGCCATAGGATTTCGAGGTACTTTTCTTAGTGCAACATAAATCCTCAACACTTTTGTTAGGCATTTGCATAATCATATTATATAAATTAATCCCTAACCGGTCTTAGGATTCCGAGGTAGTTGTTTGGTACGACATAAACCCTCACATCTTCGAGGTTGTTTGTATGATCATGTCATACGAATATAAGTCCTAAATAATTAAAATTGGCAAGATTGAAATATCAGATAATATTAGGATTTTCTCAAATCTAAGCCAAACAATAGGATAGTTTGGGAAGTTGCCAAGATTCTTCTTGGATCCTCAGCTTCTCCTACTTTTCTTCCTTTGGACTCCTGAAATAAATTGTTCCAAATTTGAGTCATTCCCTATTGAAATCTCAAAAATCCAATCCTTTGAAAACCTTAAACTTTGAAATTCTTGAGAGCAAAACCACTGATCATTATCGAGAGTTTTCTTAAATGATTCCCATCATTTAAGATGTAATTAACTATAGGGGCTTGCCCTTATAAGGAACTTTAAGAACCCAGGTAATATAAACCCTGCTTAATTCCTTTATATTAAGCAAGGGAACTTGTCGGCTTATAAAATTGGTTCGCAGACCAAACAGATGTCACAAATCTTTTAGTTTATTTAATTGAGCCTCATCATCAAGCAGTGTGTTTATTCCTCGAGATAAATACAAGGTTTGTGGTGCGGTGCTCGTTTATATAAACTATTCGGGATGTGAGATCGGTTTGATTTCATATCTTAAAATTTTCAAATTTAAAAATTATTTTCAAAATCAAATACTACTTTCTAAATTATATATACATTTAAATTAAATTTAAGATTCACAGACAATCTCTGTAGACGACCCCTTTTCAAAAATACAACACTCAACCTAAAATATGCCGACAATAAATTTTGCGTAAGTTGGCATTTGTTCTAAAGCTTCAGCAAAAGATATGTTAATAGTAAGTTTCTTAAAAATTTCAAAGAACTTAGAAAATTGATGATCAAGTTTCTGCTGTTTAAGTCTTTGAGGAAAATGTGGTGGTGGTTTTTCAACTTCCACATTAACAGGTATAACAGTCTGATCTTGACTAGGAGAGAGAGTTTCTTTAGGTTTTTCAATTTCTTCAACCTCAATCTCTTTTTCAATTTCGTTCTGCAATCTTTCTTTTAATTCTTTTTCACTTCTTAGTTGCACAGCTTTAACTTGTTCATGTTCTTTTCCAGTTTCCTTTAGATTGATTTCAACATTACTAGGAAGTGTTCCTACAGGTCTGCTATTACTTAAAGTAGCAATTTGCCCCATTTGATTTTCAATATTACGAATATGAGTATTTTGATTTTGTAATTGATTATTCATTTACATAATTAATTCTTCTATTGATAACTTTTTCTGTTGATTATTAAATCCAGGAGGTTTATAATTTGAATTAACTTGATTATTCCAATTTCCAAGTGGGATGAGATTGATTATTACCCCATTGTTGTTGTGAATTATTCCAATTAAAATTAGGATGATTTTTCCACCTGTAATTATAATAATTTGAATAAGGATTATTTTTATTTGCAATAGCTTGTAAAGTTTCAATAGTTTGAGAATCTTCAATATTAGCAGAGTTATTATGCAAAATATTAATTGCAAAATTATCTAATTTCTTAGACATTGCTGCAACTTGTGAAGCTAAGATAGAAAAGGCTTCATTATCTTGAATACTGGCCATCTTTTTAGGGTTAATCCTTTCGGAAGGCCATTGAAAATTGTTATTAGCCATTTCTTCAATTAAAGTGTAAGCTTCTTCAAATGATTTAGACATTAAAGAACCTCCAAGAAGACAGCATCAATAATTGATTTTAAAGATCCAACTAATCTATTATAAAATGTTTGAATAATCAACCAATCAGGTAAAGCATGATGAGGACATTTTCTTAATAGTTCTTTAAATCTTTTCAAGTTTCATATATTGTCTCCCCGTTAAATTGACTAAACGAAGTAATATCTTTTCCTAATTTAGCAGTTTTAGAAGGAGGAAAATATTGAGCAAGGAATTTTTGTGTCATTTCAGCCCATGTTTTAATAGAACCAGTCGCTAATGAGTTTAACCACATCTTTGCTTTATCTCTTAAAGAAAAAGGAAAGAGTTTAAGTCTAATAAGCATCATCGAAACATTATTATATTTAAAGGTAGCACAAAGTTCTAAAAAACTAACAAGATGTAAATTTGGATCCTCATTTGGTGATCCACCATATTGATTGTTTTGCACCATTTGAATAATAGATGGTTTAAGTTCAAAAGAATTAGCATCTACAGTGGGTATTTGAATACTACTATGAAGTTCATCAACTGTAGGGTTAGCATAATCCCTTAATGGTTTATAAACATTTTGATCATTAAGTTCAATTAGATTTTGTAAAGTAGCCATTTCTTGAAATTTTGAATTTGTTTTCCCTTTTTAATTTTTCTAATTGTTCTTTCCAATTCAGAATCTAAAGGTATTAATTCTTCAGAACCAAATCTTCGCATAAAAAAAGCAATAAATATAAAATTTAACTATTATATTTCTTTCTGCCTACGATTTCTTCCCCGGCAACGGCGCCAAAAACTTGACCCGACCGCAGCGCTTAACACAGTAATGTTTGCTTCCAAAAGATAGCCAAAAAACTTTGACTCAATTTATAAATAGTGGCTAGTGTATAAAATTAATGTTATATAATTTAGTAATATTTTACACACTAAGGGTACTACGCAAGTATACGTATCGTTTCAAGTAATATAGGGTTTTTAAACAAAGACCTCAGTATCGATCCCACAGGGAAGATTTATAGAAATAAATTTTCTATGAAGTGAAAGCGAAATAAAATAGTAAAAATATTTTTATTTTATCTTTTAATCCGATTATAAATTACTATTAATTTACTAGATGCAATTAAAGAAAACAATAATAAGAAAATGATTTTATGAATTCTATATAAAATAAACAACTTTCTTTCCTTCAATTAATCTAAGATTTTTAAGATAATTTAATATTCGTTTAAGAATTTGATTTATGGTATTGTGCCAAATAGAAGCATTCATATTCTTTACCCTTTGATCCAGGTACAAAGAACATTGGCTAATTTACAAAATAGGTCCGGATGTATTATTAGTAGAATGGGTTAATCTAGGCTCACACTTCTAGATGTCCAATGGTGGCTATGGTCGGCCCTACTAGTGACCCTTTCCTAGTCCATAAATCAAATTATAAGAATTTAGTCTGTCACTCTAAAAACTTATCAATTCTACGCCCTTTAAATATTATCTTCCTATTTATTTGCACTTCACCATGAATAGCCCGCACATGGCCTTCAACTACCCAAGTATTCATGTGACATTTACAAGTTAAGAGTTCTTCTCCTTCAAGGTTTCAAAACTCTTCAACAGGTTTTAACAATTCAAATGGCCAATTTAAAAAGTAAAGTAAGATCAGGTATTAATGTCATCACAATGTTTTGAAAATATTTTGAATTTTAATTCTCCATCAAATCTTTATATTATCTTATCTATCTCTTCATAATTGAAGTAAGAAAGTAACTAACTACTCAGAACACATTTAAAGTAAATAACAAAACATGATAATTAAACTTTGAATCAACTGTAAAAATATACTTTCTCAAATATTTCTTCTATAGATCTTCAGATTCCTACTGACTCCACAGTGTAATGAACTCCAGATGCAATAACTTAAAAATAAACTCACTAAACTAAACAAAAGTGGCCCTAAATTTCTCTCTCTAATTCTCTCTCTAAGGATGAGAGATCCTAAAGTAGATAAGAGAAAGGGGTACAATGGGAAGGGCACGTTTTTTTGAAGAAATGGACCTCTATTTATAGGCTTCAAGGGTTGCCTTGAGGAACCTCTTCAAAATATGTCCACATTCAATGAATCTTCTAGAAGGTCGGTCTGGCGCATAGGCGCCGGAATCTGGCGCCTAGGCGCCGAACACCGCGTCCAGTTCTTTGCACCTATTCACTTTGGATCACACCTCTTAGCGATTAAAACCGTTTTGGAGCGTCCAAATGCAATGTATCACATGTCCTATTATCAAGGAACAACTGCTAGCCTTCTAGAATGTCCAATAACCGCTCACTCCGTCAAAATAACTGATCAAACGTTGTCAAAAACTTGACAGTTTTCGTATCGAGTCTGGCGCTTAGGCGCTACTTTCTGGCGCCTAGGCGCCAGGCCATATTTTTTATACTTTTGGTATTTTGCTCGATTTTTGCTCCTTTTTGCTCATTTTTCCTTCTTAGACCTTTTTACATTACCTACATCCAAAAACACAAAAAATACCTTTCATTAAAGCATAATATCCTTATAAATTAATAAGAATTAAGACATAAAGAATAGGTATTTTTTATAGATCAAGTATCGTAGTGTGGATTGCAATGCTAAGTTAGATATGTTTGGGTGAAATTGATAAGTCTATTATTAGTTATGTAGTGTTTGAAGTTTTTAAGTTCATGAATTTCATTTATAAAGTTATAATGTTTGTGTTGTGTGAATTTATGTGTTAGTATCTAATCTTAATAAAAATAATAATAAATATATGAAATTTTGGTGACCGGAACAATGAACAAGGCTTAATCTAAGTAGAATATAATTGAAAAATTAAAATAGATACCTCTTTCACAGCGAGAGAAATCCTGCCGACGGCGAGATTTTCCCGAAACTTTGGCCTTAGTGAATTAATTAGCTCGCTGACGGCGAGAAATTTCTCACCGACAGCGAGATCGCGAAATATACTTTATTTGAACGGTCAACCGACACTATTCATCGTCTCCCTCCTAAAAAACTTAAAAAAACCCACCTAGGGCTTGTGTAATCTTGGATTTGAAGCGATTTCAACACATTTTGACGCCGGATTTCATCTTCCCTTGGTAAGAGCTTCACTCCTATGTAAAAATTTTTTATTTTCACCATGAATTTCTTCTACATTGAGAAATTTTGGAAAATTTTGAAATGAGAAGAAGAGAATTAGAAGAAATTCTTGAAACTTGATTTAGATTGATTTTAGTAACTATTGGAAGCCATCTTAGTAATATTTAGAAGTTTAGTTAAAATTTTTGTAAATTTCACAGATCGAAAAATGGCTCCACGTCAAAAGAGAAGAGTGGATTACGACAAAACTCATTTTGTGAATGCAAGGGCACAATCAAGATATTTTCACAATATTCAAGCCAGAAAATGCATTCAGGATTGAGTTTTCAAAAGTCTTGGAGGCGAAGTAGAGCGAATAATTAAAGAAAGTGGATGGGAAAGTTTCTGTTTCAAAACCAACAGAGCCACTGTGGAAGTAGTAAAAGAATTCTATTCCAACCTGACACGGCTGAAGATGCACCAGTTAAGGTTAGAGGTTTTTTTGTGGAATTCAATGTTGCAAGAATAAATGCTTATTACGAAGTACGATACACCTACACCAGTGAATATGATACATTTGGAACTATGGAAGGACCACTGGAAGAGGTGATCGACTTTCTCACTGACGGGAAAGGAGTTTGGAAAATGAAGCAGCGAGAATGGGTAAACTTTTCTCTGTCTATGTTGAATGCATCATCTAAAGCCTGGCACTATTTTATTTGTTCTACCTTGTTACCTACTTACCACCATAGTGAGGTAACAAGAGATAGAGCAGTTCTGAATTTTTGCATTCAGAACCAAAGAAGTATTAATGTGGGAAGTATCATTTATAAGAATATATTAGCCACCGCAAGAAGTGAAAGTGGAGGAGGACTAGGACACCCTGGTCTGATCTATGCACTTTGCCAATTATCTGAGGTAGAGGCAAGAGATGATGAGGAATGGGTGGAGCCTATGAAACCCATTACTCCGGCTAATATTAAGAAATATGAATCCCACGAAGGATGGAGATCTGGGACAAGGAGCTATGTACCTTCTTCGAGTAGAGATATTCCCTCTACCAGTTATGACCCTCCTCCCTATAGTACTCCTACCCTTCAAGATTTGATGAATGAGATGACTCTATAGAGGAAACGTTTTGAGAAAATAGAAGAAAAACTGGAACATATTGATCAGAGAATTGGAGGCTTAGAGAGAAGACATGATTATGACAGCGAGTATCTCCAAAGACATTCAAAGTATGAGATAGCCTATTATGATGCTGAGAATCGTTACAGGAGAGGAGAGCTCGATGTTGTATTTCCTGAGTGCCCCCGATATACTCATTATCAGCCTAATCCACCCACTGATCCAGGAAATGACGATATAGTTTGGGATTTTAATGCAGAAGATTAGATGTTATGTTTATTTGTTTAGTTATAGATTCTGATG
The DNA here is from genome assembly GCA_022702705.1 of Papilionanthe hookeriana x Papilionanthe teres. Taxonomy (NCBI): domain Eukaryota; kingdom Viridiplantae; phylum Streptophyta; class Magnoliopsida; order Asparagales; family Orchidaceae; genus Papilionanthe; species Papilionanthe hookeriana x Papilionanthe teres. The sequence continues at coordinate 91,100,194 of CM040422.1, forward strand.
TTAAGATTGTTTGTTTGTTGTTTTACTTTTTAGTATTGATGTTTTAGTTTATAAGCTTGATTATGATGTAGTGTAGATTTTTTTAATATTGATGTTAAAGTTAGGCAGTTTTTAAATTTTAATGTTTTCAGAACTACTATTGTAACCTTGGATTGAATTAGTAAATGTATGTGAATGTAGTATAATATGTTAGTATAAAATGTGGTAGTATTGTGTTAAACTTCTTTACCTAGCACTTTCTTTAATATTTTGTGTGTAGAAAATACTAACAGTACAGGTTAATTAAGTAATGAAAAAAGCCTGCAGAACTTCAAAAAGAGAAATACCTAAAGCTCAAAGGTATGATTTAAATATTACAGTTTATTTCCTTTTCACCCTATATAGATAGATAGAAAAATTTAAGTTTGGGGGAGGGAAAAATACAAATTTAATTATTAAATTGTTCTCAATTTACATTTTTAAAATTATTATAAAAATGAATTTTTGTAGTAGTTTTAATTCAGTGAGCTAAATATAATTTATTTAATTCTTATAGAAAGTTAAGAGAAATACTTTTAATGATTAACAAATTTTATAGATTAAGAAATTTAGTTTAAAAGTATAAGAATATAGTTAACTATTTAAAGTAAGGAAAACTATATTTTCAAATATGAAATTCTTAAGTATTTAGTTGAGAAAGAAAATATTGAAACTCAATGAAGTAAAAGCTTTGAAATATATATTAAGTAAGGAATGTTTTCAGTTTCAAATTTAGGAAGAGGAAAATGGAGTTCAAAATTATTAACAGGCTAATAAAAAATAGTGATCCTCACTTACAAAAAAAAGGGGGGGGATTGAAAATCAATCCGTAAATATATATATATATATATTTATATATATATATATATAATGAGGAGAAGCTTGAGGAGATGTCTTATCAAAAATCGGCTTTATTTGAATCAACCTAAAGGATAAACTTCAATTACATTTCGAACTTATATATATGGATTAGTTTTTTACTAAGTAGTGCTTTCATGAAATTCCAATCATCTGAATAACTTAAGTAATTTAGTATTGAAAAGTATAGTCATTCTTGAAATAAATAGAAGACTAAAAATCTTATACTTAAAAACTAAATAGCCTTATATCTATAGAATTAGTTTAATTAATTTAAAAATATTTCTATTAAAACTTTACTATAATACTTATTTAAATCAATTTCATAGTATTTCTGAATTAAAACTTTACTACAAATAATCAATTTTCTTTTATGTAGTATCTAAATTACTTGAGAAAAAGTAATAGTTAAGTTTGGGGGATTTTGACCACAGAAAAATATATTAAGAATTTCATACCAATTTTATATGAAATTGCACTTTAAAGAAAGGTATTTTCTTTGTTTCATTACAGGAATGAAGATTTATAAGTATTAAAAGCAGAAAGCACAAAAGAAGCGGATTTGGAGCAAAAAGGACTCAATTAGATGAAAATGAACTATCTCGCCGACGGCGAGTTTTTGGCCGCTGACGGTGAGTTTTTTCTGAAAGATTTTTAATATATTAAAAGGAGCCCGCTGACGACGAGATCGAGCCTGCCGACAGTGAGATCGGCGCGGTTAGCCCATCTTCTAGAAGCCCGCCGACGGCGAGATCAAGCCGCCGATGGCGAGACAGTTGAAAAGAGCCAAAATACATTGAACCTGAACGTTTTTGAAGAGGTGCTTAAGCAACCTTTGGAGATTTGACCCCTTCTATAAATAGAGACGAATTCTAGTCAGTGTGTGTCAGTCTTTGTCATTTGTGTGAAAGTTCAGTGTAATTTAAGAGTCTTTGAGTGAGTGTTTAGCGTTTTGGTGTACTTTACTGAAAGGAAGAGTCAAAGGAACTTCAAGTGTCTGCTTGGGGAGAAGAATTGAGATAAGTATATTTGTTATTAGTTTGTTAACTTTAATGAAATCCATGCTTTGTGTCACTTTTCCCATGCATTCTGAGTAGTTTCCTTAGTCTTTCTCCTTGTTATTGAGATTTTGTGAAATGATGAATTAAAGTAATTGTGCCTAAAAATATGAAAATAGAAATTGTGCTAATCTTTAACTTAAATCTTAATTTACTTTCAATCTGGCCAATTGATTTGTTAACATATGTTGAAATATCAACTATAGTAAAGATTACATCCAAGATTCAGGGAAGTCAAAGCCTTGGAAGGAGAGTGCAAATAAATAGGAAAATATTAACTATTGGGCGTAGAATTGGACATTTTAGTGTGACAGACTAAAACATTCAATTCGGTCTAATTGTTTGAGAGCTGAAGTGTAGATGTTAGCCCTCAGGCGAGGGGAACGTGGGAGCTCTGAAGTGGCATTTGGAATCCTCCTAGCCTAGCCGCAAATTCAGTAATCAAACATAAGACTAGTCAATATTCTTTGCACCTGGACCAAAGGGTAAAGAATAAGAATACTCATATTTGGCATAATATAATTAAAAACTTATTTAATTCTTCATTCACTTAATTCTCTAAAACAAGGAGAAAGATACTTTTCTGAAATCTTATATTCAACCATAAGCATTAGCTTATTTTAGTTTAAGTATTCTTAATTTACGTATACTAGATTAATAAGTAAGTTTACTTTAATTTGTCTATGAAATTTTCTAACTTCCCCGTGGGATTGATATGTAGGACTTCATTAGAGCCCTATATTACTTGATAACGATACGTATACTTGCGTAGTATCCACAATATAAATCATAAAATCCATAACAGAATCATCAGTATAAATTCAGTGCAGGATCAAGTTTTTGGTGTCGTTGATAACTTTGAATATCATAATTGTAAGTATAAATATTGAAAAGTAGATCAGCCATCGAAAGAAAAGAAAAACCCCACATAAAATAAACATTATAAAAGAGAACCTATCAAAAAAAATGCCAAAAAAAACAATTAACCACAATAGAAAACGAAGCCCGGAAACATGAAAAGAAGAAGAAAACAACAAAATCAAAACAAAAAACTAGAAAGTAATCAAAGTTTATACAAATCTTTAATAAAAATATAAGTATTGTCTTTAAATTTCCATCTCCAACTCTTCCATTTAATCATCTCATGAATTTGAAACTAAGGTATCCATCGAAGGCTGGGATTTATTGAAAATTCTATCATTCCTATCCTTTCAAAACTGGTAAAAAGTAGCATGGAAGGCTAGCAAATAAAATATTTGAATAATAATAGAATCAATAGAATCCACTTAAGAGAGGCTATGTGACATTTTTCCACTCAAAAGACATAAATTCTCATAAGAAATACATCTCTTTAATAAAGAGTGAGCAAAGTTACATTCAACAAATAAATGATTGCGAGATTCATTATATTTCAAGCATAAAACATAAGAATTATATAAAGTAATGCTTCTATATAACACATCACAAGTTTTCATACCATAAAGTAAAATTCTCCAAGAGCTGATAACAAATCTAATGGAGTAACCTTTAAACCAAACATACTTGTACCATCTAGCTAAAGAAGAGCTATCAAATATAAAATCATAAATGAATCTATGAGCATACTTATCATGACCCTTCCAAAGATAGTTGACAAAACCAAATATGAAAGGAATCTTCTGATTAGATCTAATACAATGTTAGAGAATTACACAAGAAGAAAAAAGTTTCACTTACCATTAAAAATCACTTCACGTACTTTAAAAATAGGAAAAATAAACCAAATAGTGACCTTATTACCAAATTTCTCAAAAAGAGAAAAAACTTTCAGCCAAGGATAAAAAAAAAATAACTTTGGGAAGTAATTTGAAAATGTAAATAATATATAATTCTATAAGCAACTTTAACTATATTTTTCTAAAAAAAGGATGATTTATTTCTATGCTTAAACCATATGGAGCCATAATGATTAAAACAACAAGTAGATAAAAGAGAAGGAACGCTAAAAAGTCTCTAAATACTTTCAGATTTTTGAAGATCAGGTCCAGATTGGGAAAAACAAGACAACCATATATTGCCGGCTTAGAAGTATTAAGCCAAGAAATAGTATGATGCTTAGAAGAACTATTATTAAAAAGAATATTATGACATAAGAATGAAATCTTTTTCTTCAAACCTTTAAGAATATTAATGGCACAAAATCAATAGTAAACATAACCCAAAATAGTATGTTTTAACAATTGAGGTCTACCGGTTAAAGATAAAAAATGAAGCTTCCAATCAATGAGTCAAATCTGTAATTTATCTAACAACTTATAACAATCAAAAGGCAAAAATTTTGAAGAGTTAATTAGCCAAGATAACTAATATCAAGGCAGAGATTTCAATGAGAAACTATTAATCTCACGTAAATAATTCTGAAGATCCAAATCAACTGATTGTGTAAATCAAAGGATGGATTTATCCTTATTAATTCTCGAAATGGTAGATTTATAGAAATTCTTAAAAATATTATTTAGATTGTTAATAGTAAAATAACCAACTTTATTTAAGACTAATAAATTATCAGCACAACCAAGATGATAAATTTTATAATTATTAATACCAAAGTAAATACTAGAATTGAAAAAAAGATGAATTTTGGCAAAACAGAAAAAAAAAAAGACACATCGCAATAATAAATAATGACGGTCTGATTTATTTCTAAGAAGAACTCCGATTTTATTGCTTTATTTTCTTTTGTTGTGTTGTTTTTTATAAATACATTTATTAAGTATAACCCCTTTAAAAATTTTGCCTCTACAATCACGAGAGAATAAAATAATTCCTTCAAATATCTTGGAGTATCCTCACAGAAACGGCGGCAGCATCGTCCTCATCCGTGGTGGCGCAGCCACCACTCCCCTCCGCAAAATCCAGGCAAGCGCCGCCGCCCTCCTCTTCGCCCTCTTTGTTCCATTAAGCGAAATCGTTTGCACCACCCCCGACATTTCAAGCACACCCGCCACCTTCTCCGTCACCTCCGCACCACCTCTCCTACAAATCTCAGTCAAGGCGGCCGCCGCATTCTTTCTACCCACTGATCCCCCCGCTCTCATCACCACCACAAGCCCCATGATTGCATTCTCTTCCCAACCCACCAAACCTGCCACCGTTGGCCGCCGCGCAAGCAACGCTAGAGCTCCTGCCGCTGCCTCTGCTAGCTTCTCCTCCTCAAGCGCACCTACAAGAGCCTCCACCGCACTAGAGTTAACCATTCGCTGCCAACTATCCGGGTGCATTGACAAGTTGAACAGAGCCATTACAGCATCTTTTTTTCCCGCCGTGCTTCCGTTCTTCAAGAACCACCCAAGTGCCTCAGCGCCGCCGGGTTCGTCCACGATTAGTTTCTTGTATTCGTGCAAAGTAGAGAGACATAACAGCACCGCCGCCGCGTTTTCTCTTGATTCCGGCGATAACCCACCACGTAAAACGGTTACAATTGAGGCCAGGCAGCCTTCTTGGTTTATAATCCTTCGCTTGTTCGCGTCGTAGATAGAGAGATTAAGTAAGGCACAGACGGCGTTTCTCTGAGTGATTGGGCTCCTGGAGTTGAGGAGAAGGGAGAGGAGAGGAATTGCTCCTTCTTCTGCAATAATTACTCTGTTAAGCTTCCCAATTTTGGCGAGCAACCGGAGTTCCCCGGCAGCGGCTTTCTTCGAATCACAGTCTCCGGTGGATAAATGCTGTATCAGGATTCTTGAAACAGCGCGAGTAGCTTCTATCGTCGCCTTGGAGGCGGCGGCAGCGGCTACACAACTACTGATCCCATGTCCAGAACAGGGGACGCTGTTAAATGCGCACCAGCGGGAAATTAGGATGCGCATAGCATGGTTTGGGATGAGCTCGCTGTTGACGAGAGTCTGCCCAGAATTGGGGCAATTCTTATGACCCGCGGCTATCCATTGCTCTATAGAACTGCGATCGTAGGTCTGGCCGGTGGAAACCACCACCGGATCTGACATTAGCTCGAGTGAAATCGGGCAGCAGAAATCGTTTGGGATCGAGATAAAATTCATTGCAGGCTTTGTCCCCTGTTTCCGCTTGCCTTCTTCATGGATACCAAAGAGAAGAAATTTCGTATAGCGAGCTACGGCGATAACGCCTGCAATGGTGGCGGAATCCGCCTCAGCCTCGGATTCACGGCTGTTGTAGATTTGCTCTTCTAAAAATTCGATCTCAGAGTCAAAATCCCCGGCATCCAGAATCCCAATACGGTCTAAAAATGTGATTTTTAACTCAGCCGGATCCGGCAGCCGCTGTTCCTCGAATTCACTCAAAAAAGACAATATCTTAACACGGAGCTCTTCGACTCTAACATCAATACAAAACCTGGAATTCTCAAGCTGCCGCCGGACGAGCTCGAGGTGCTCCAGTACGTCGGCTGAAAGGCAGAGCTCGTTCAGGGGAAGAACGTCGAGCAAAATGGAGATCTCATGCTCAAGTTCATGAAAGTGGCAGGAGATCATCTGATTGTTGAGGAGCAACCAAAGGCGGCTCGAGTGGAAGAAGTAATCAAGTAAAAACCTAGCGCGGTGGACGATGATGTAAAATTCATGCAAGCATAGCTTTGCTAAGCGAGGGAGAGGTTGCTGAGACTCGAGGAGGAATTCAAAAAGTGTGAGAAGGATTTGAATCCGGCGAGGTAAGGAACGTGCATTCTGGTGCTGGTGCAGCGGCCACCGGCGGCTATTTGAATAGGTGGTTAAGAGGTCGCCGGCGACCGTGATGATCTGGTGGAGGAGAGAGGCTGAGGAGAGGCCAGAAGGAGCATAGAACGCACTCTGAGCTGGCGGCTCCCTCAGTACAGAGGAAAATGCAGCGGACATTGCTGGCTTTGGGAGCTCCGTTGACGATAACTGGCTACTCGGGATCTCCTTGGCCCGCTGCGCGGCTCTTATAAGTGCAAGTTATGACGCAGCTAGCAGAATCTGTTTTATTGCGTTTGGACTAGTTGCTGACGGAGCCGCTCATGCTGATTATGGTTCAATAGCATATGATAGTCATTAAGATAAAAATATTTAATAAAATACATACATAACATACATATATATATATAATTAATAAATTTATACTATAAAATACATAATCAATTTATACTTCTTATCTTAAAGAAATGATGCATAATACATTTCTTATATCAACGAGAACGATCCAAAGTGTCTTGACTTTCCTCTGACTTGGTCAATTTATCCATAAATCTTTACATGGAGGAGAGAGTCTTAAAGACCTCCTCTCCCTCCGGCGCCGAGTCAGCCCCACTCTTCTGTGACAATGGTTGAGGATGTATTGTGACAGACGCCCCTTCCAACTCCTTGCCAATTGCCCTAGCTAAAAGGACGTGCTAGTCCTCAACGTTCGCAAATAGACCATATTCTAATGCCCTTCGGTCAGACCTCTTTAGCAACGGACCTTCGGCGTCGTCAGATAAGTCAACTACTTCTACAAGGTCAAATTTGGGCCACGCTCTTTTTTCCTTCGTCACCACTTTTTCTTCATTAGAAAAGAGGGAATCTGAAACCTCGCCTTCGTTGCCTCTGAGTGTCCACGATGATCCTTTTCGTATCGTAAGCCATAACACATCTCATGGTAAAGAGATATTGACGACAAATGTTACAAAGCTCAATTCATGCCTAGTAATAGAGCTCACGGGGCATGAAATCCTAAGGGAGGTCATGTGTTAAATCAATTCACAAATTTAATGCTAAAAAATGTTTCATAATTTTCTTGTCCTTATTGTATCTGTCGCTGGTCAAGGAGCATGAAAACTTAGGGAACTAAATGTGTACACGAAAAATGCCGGCATGAATCTCAAAGCCATTAGACGGTCCAAACGAAGGTCAGACAAACAGAGCGTCTTACCACCCTACCACCATCCAGGCAGAGAAAATTCGACCGGTCTCCCACGGTGAGAGACTAACAGTGGACCACGCTTGCGGTCCCAACCGACTAGGAAGCACGTGGGAGCACCCAACCGCAGCAAACCGACTGATCCATGGCAAACGAGATCGTCGCGCCGCGAAGCTCCTCGACCGGCCGACAAGTACGTCGGAGGGAACAACTGCCACTTTGCCGGTTGTCTCAGTCGACCGACATCAAGCCAGTCAGCCATAATGGATATTCAAATTAGAATGCAAATATGACATGAAATTCATACAAATAATTAGTACTTTAATCACACTAAAAGTGGTTTTCATAACTGTTCCATCGTTTTTGTAATTATAGAAAATACCTCCCATAAATAGGAAATAAAATACGAAAAAAGAGAACATGAGACGGGTCTCTTGCGACAAGTAATTCTAGGCTTGCTATACTCTTTCTTCTCCTTCTCTCCTTTAACTCTCCGATTGTGTTCACAAAAGTCAATCTGAATTCCAACATTAATATTATTAAGAATAAAAATAAAAAAAAAACTACTAAAAAAAATGTAAATAGCACAATCTTTTGTCTCACTCAATCTCTCTCTTTCTCTCTCGTTACAATATTCAATACGATAAAAATTTCAAAAGATTCCAATATCTTATGTATTAATGTCCCTTTAGCCTATGAGGAAAGTTGGTATAAATTTTTGGTTTTAGCAATCACTATAAATTTTTGGTGGATAGGTCAATTGGTGTTCGGGAAGATTAACTCTTTAAGGGTAATGAGGATCCGTCCTAGTTGAAATTTTTTAGCAAATTTTATAGAAATGACTAGTCATGATAGCTCATTCTAAGTATGATATGAAATAATATAGCTTCGTGCTGTTTAAAATGATTCAGACTAATTTAACTCTTCAAGAGTATGTATTAGTTCTGATTGAAGGCCATGATGTGGTGTTATTCATTTGTCTTCGTAAAAATAAATTATATGAGTGGATCCATGCGATCTGGGATGGTTTATGATGACTAATTGTTTGCTTGTGTGGACTTTTAATTGTCTATCAATAACTTTACCAAAAATCAACTCATTCGCATATTTAATGCGTTCTTTTAATGTGAAAGTAGAACATCGTGCAATAATATTCCGTGATATTGTGTTATCTTTAAAATCAGTTAACTCTCTATAGGAGAAAGATCAAACATATTACTATCTCCACATTCTACATTGGTGATGGCAATCAATTTTCTTTTTATTTTGATCCCTGATTAGATGGTTGCGCGCTTTGGGATATCATGGGAGAAGTTTGGAGAAATTATTTACTTATAGTGGGTGTTCTCATTTCTAACATCTGATTTTGAAAAGAAATAGTTGTTTATACACCAATAATTTCGACAGATTTGACTATCAATCTTAAACTTCAAATTAAATTCAATATTGATAAATGGAGAAAAGTAAACTTTTTGGATAATGAGATGAATACATTACTTAATTTCTCGAAAACTACTTAATTAATTATTGTTGTTGTTTTGTTATTCCTAGATTTTATTTTAGCTAAAGTGAATTTCTTTAAAGCTTTATTGATGAGTTGATCACTTTCACTTGGCTTTATTTTGAATCTTTTTCATAACTCATCATTTAATAGTTCTCAAATGCTTATTATGTTGGTTAAGAATAAAATGAAAATAGTAAAATATTGAATTCTAATGAGTTTTGTGGAGTCCAGTCTAGGCAGTTTTGGTTATATGGCAGTTATTTGTATTTTTATTTGATTTTTAGGTCCTTCCCCTCTAAAGCCCCGCCTTAACCTTTCCAGTTTAAGACACTGCCTTCAGTTCACGCCTTTCCTCAGTAGGAGTCTGATCCCTGATATTTGTGCTTACGTTTTATGTATGAATATATACTGTTTTTTAATGATATCTCTTTCTTTACAACGATGCCAAAAACTTGATGCCAATACAAATAAGAGTTTTAATTGATATTATTATGAAATGAGATTCTACACAAGTATACGTATCGTTATCAAGTAATATATAAATTTTTTATTAAACCTCGAGATATCGAACCCACAAGAAAAAATGTGTAAAAATTCTTAAAAGAAAGAAAACATAAAAATAACTTTTTACTTTTTAAGAAAGATCTTACTCAAATTAAAGATAATATTCTAGAAATAAAGTTCAATTCTTTTTGGTAATTATTATAATTTGAAAAAAAAAAGTAAACAACTACTTTAATTAGATTTTTGTGAGATAAAAGCAAATGCAAATAAATATCTTTTTCTTTATTATGAATCAGTAACTAGGCATGGAATTTTGTTGTGAAAGTATCTAAAATGTGTTGTGCCAAATAGGAGCAATTATATTCTTTACCCTTACTAAAGATTCTATAAAGAAAATAGGTTAACCTAGTGTTTTATTAATCATGAAAACGGGCTAGGCAAGACATAAAATAATAAATCGAATACATATGACTTCTTGAAAATTGAACTCAACGAAGAGCACTTAAGAATGAAGAAACAAACAAACAACCAATGTTAACATTCCCTTGATATATTCTACAAGTAGGCATAATATTAGATGCAGGCCAAGGAAGGGCTTCTCTCTTGATATTTATCTATTTGGGGAAGGAATCCCCTTATTTTGGAATGGGTCCAAGGAAAAATAAAGAAAAAGGATTAAAATCAGAAAAAAAGTGGCAAGTGAATAAATGGAAAAGATTTGACAGATGATTCATTTTCGGCGGATTTTAAAAGGTGCTTGGGTGAGAAAGATGTATAAGAAACAAAAATCGGTTCAAAATGGGCTGGCCAAAGAAACCTTACTTATTGGAAGGATGAGATGATTAGTGTTGTGATATAAATTGATGAGGACAATGCTTGCACTTGAACAACTTGATTAATATAAGGAAGGGGAGGAGAAAGATGCAGAATTAACAAAGAGAAGAGACAGTGTGTGTATGAGAGGCGGAGAGCAAAAAGGGAGTGAAGAATTAAGAAGAAGCTTACTAGCAAACCTTGTGTTCATCACTCATTATAATTGTGTCACAAACATCCTCCACAGAAGATTTTAGATAGCACACATACACGCACACACATCATTAAGAGTAATAAGAGAAACAATAAAAAAATACTAAGAGAAACAATCAAAAGCCATTTTTGATTAAATATACATTACATATTAAATCTAAGAAAAAGTAGTTATAATGAATCCCATACATGAAGAAAAATACTAGCTATCTCTCTAGACTTTCCTTTTCTATCTCCACCTGGGTGCTAACATTACGTATCAAGACATAAAATAATAAATCGAATTGGGGGCTTTAGCAAATTACTCTAAAGTTCTCTAATTCTACACCAATCAAAGTATTTCTCCCTATTTATTTACACTCAATCATATAAATTACATTCTCACCCATACAATCTCATTTGATTCTTACCAATTGTTAACTGAGACAATACAATGTCGGTTCTTACATGTTCTCACAACAAATATTAACATCTTAATTGGCCAAATCCAAAACTAAATGAAGTGCAAGGTTTTTAATCATCATAACTTCTTCCAATATTGATTTCCTATACTTTGAACAACATCCATCCATATCTTAATTACTTTATCATTTTAAAGAAAAAGATAAATAAAACTACTCAGAATTCATGGAGAAAATACAATCAAAACTTGGTTTAAAAGTATAAATCATAGTAAAAACACAAGAAGTTTTAATTAAAGACCAAATGTAATAACAAAAATAAAGCCTTGTCTGAAAATCCTCTCAACCAAACCCTTGAAGTTCCTTTGAAAACTTTGTTTTTCCTTAGAATACTCCTTAAAGGTTGGCACCCTACTCTAAGGATTCCAATTCTCACTTTTAATCCTTATAAAACTATATTAAAGAAAGTAAGTAGAAATAGTGAAGTGGAGTGGTGTATTACTAAAAACTCTCCTACACAATAAACATAAACTACACACCCTCCTACAACAACCAACTTTCTGATCTTCAAGTCTTCTTTTTATAATTTTCAACAGATGTCTTTGTATCTCTTTAAATTTTATTCAGATTCAACGAATTCTCCAAGTGATGTATCCATTCAAGAGTAATTTAATTTAACTTTGGCGCCATCAGGAAGTTACAGACGTTTATACCAAGAAATGCCTCAAACACCCATTCAAAATGGCTCCAAAAATTAAATAACTCCTCTAAATTAACTACCAAGCATAAGCACGCGATCTCAGCGCTTAGCTGTGAGGCTTTGGCTGTGTAAGCTCCAGATCTAGGCGCATAGCCACGTGACTCTGGCCCGTAAGCGCTAGTCCAGGGGCTTAGCTGCCTAAGATTAATTTTGCACCCTTTTTCATTTTTGCTCCACAATTTGTCATTTTTCACTCCTTTCATCACAATCATCCATTTAATCATATCTGCAAGAAAAATACACAAAATACATTCTATTAAAATGTAATATCATAAAAAATAGGTATAAGAATGTGTATAAAAATACTTCATATTTTAGGTGTATCATAGCCCGCTCAACAGGTTTTGCCCTTTTTCAAATTCTTGCCTATTAAAGATTGCTTGCTAGAGTTTGAAGGATCAATCAAAGGTATCGAGCGACAGAAAACTAGAGGAAGAGCGCAAGTAGGTCGTGGATGAAAGAACGAAGTGCATGCGACTAACAATCGTGTAGAAGAAACATCGGTGGGTGTGAGAAGAATTGCAGCTGAGAAGGTCTTGCGTGCTCACTACCAGGAAGTCATTACAGGGCAGGAACCTTGCGGGCGGCAAGAAAATGGAATTTACAAAGGTCAGACACATTCCTGAATTAGAGAAAAATATCTTTTCTGTTGGGCAGCTCGATGAGTGTGGTCATTAAGTAGTGTTCTTAGATAGTACCTGGAAGGTCACAAAAGGGGGCACTAGTACGAACTCGAGGCAAGAAAACTGGTATACTATATATGATTATTGGTTTAATTAACAGTGTTGATACTACAATTGCAGAGAGCACAACAAATTTGTGAATTTTGCAGACTCGGCCACATGAGTCAGAGGATATGAAGGAACTTCAGTTTGAAAGCAAGCTACCAGAACTGAAGTCAGTTGATCTCAACTTATGTGAGAGTTGCATTATGAGGAAACAAAAGAATGTCAATTTATTGAAAGGTGGCAGAGCTCTAATGATAAAAAAACTAGAACTTGTACACAAAGATGTGTGAGAACATTCTCTAGTAGAATCTCTTAGAGGTTCTCGTTACTATGTGCAGCTCAGGGCATGATAATGTAGAAGATTATTTCTGACACACCACAACAAAATGGAGTTGAAGAACCTATGAACAGGACCATAATTGAGTGTGCAAAAAGCATGAGATTGCATGCTGACTACCACCAACTTTCTGGGCAGATGTGGTCAGCACTGATTTTTACTTGATCAACCAGGGGCCATCTGTTCCATTAGAATATGAATTGCCTTAGGAAGTCTGGAGTGATAAAGAGGTCAAATTTTCTCATGTTAAAACTTTTGGGTGCCATTCTTATGTTCTTATTAATCCTGATGCTCGTAGCAAACTTAAGTCTAATTAAAAGAAATGTTATTCCATCTGCTATGAAGATGAGGCATTTGGCTATCATTTATGGGGTGATCAAGATTAGGAGATCATAAGAAGCAAAAATGTGATTTTTAATAATAAGATTATGCGCAAGGACAAGTCCTGTAGAGTTTATGAAGAAGCTCCTTATGAATAAGATTTGGTAAGGTTTGATGACCTACCAGAGGTCATAGTGCAAGGTAGTGATGGAAGTTATGAGGAGAGTGGGTCCGGTGCACCCATTTCTATTATTCCGCAATCAGTTTCATAGTCTTCCAACCTTATAACTACTGTTCGTAGGTCAGTTGTGAATAAACATCTACTTAGAATTTCTCACCAAGCTTGAACTACATTATGCTGATAGATGTTGGAGAATCACAAAGTTATAAAAAAACTTTGCAAGATGAAAATTCGAGCAAGTGGGAGCTGGCCCATGAAAGATGAGATGGAATCTATAGTGAGAAATTAGGCATGGAAGCTAACAGAACTTCCATCAGGGAAGAAGGCATTACATAAAAAGTAGGTGTATCAGCTGGAAACTGAGCATGATAACAGTAAGAGGTACAAGACTAAACTTGTTATAAAAGGCTTTCAGCTTAAGCAAGTCATTGATTATTCTAAGATCTTTTCTTCTATGATGAGACTCACAACCATCAGAATGGCACTGTCGATGGTGGATACCAAAGATCTATTCCTTGAGTAGTTAGATGTAAAGACAACCATTATTCATGGAGATCTACATGCACCAACATGAGGGATTTTTTGTATAGGAGAAGGAAGATTAAGTTTACAGACTAAATAAGAGCTTCTATGGCCTGAAGCAAGCTCTTAAACAATTTCATGCAATATGTATGGTACACCAGATGTCAGGAAAATCATTGTTGATATGTTAGATATATTGACAAGTATTATATTATTCTGCTGTTGTACTTGGATGGCATGCTTATTGAAGGGGACAATATTAATGAGATAAAAAATCTAAAAATGTAGATGTCAGTGCACTTCTCAACGAAGGATTTAGGAACTGTAAATTAAATTCATGGCATGAGGATTGTCTGAGATAGATTCAGAGGCACATTGAGACTCTGACAAGCAGTATATGTGAAAATGGTACTCAACAGGTTCAATATAGACAAGACAAAACCAGTTGGCACACCTCTAGGTAATCACTTCAGACTCAACAAGAATCAGTCACCCAAGTCAGATGAGGGACAAGACCACATGAGTAAGGTTCCTTATGACTTAGCTATTGGTTCAAGTATGTATGCTATGGTTTGCAGAAGACTAGATATTTTCCATGTGAGTAACCCATGAAATGAACTTGGAGAAGCTGTGAAGTGGATTTTGAGGTACCAAAAAAGCTCCTCAAACACTTTTTTGTGTTTTTGATAAATGAGTCTATATGTACTGGACTACGTTGATGTTGATTTAGCTAGAGACATTGATAGCAGAAGGAGTACTACGATGTTTATTTATACTCTGCAGTATCATGGAGCTCTAACCTACAGAAACAGTTTTTTTTCTACTACAGAAGCTGAGTATATTGCATTGTCAGAGGCTTCAAAGGAGATGATATGCTACAAGGCTTTTTGGACGAACTGTGTAAGAAGAATCAAAAGGGCATTCTCTATAATAACAATTTGAGCGCCATATTTCTTCCTAATAATCCAACGTTTAAATCCAAAACTAAGCACATTCATATCAGGTATCATTTTATTCGATCCTTATTAGATGACAGAAAATTGCTACTTGAGAAAATTTGTTGAAGTAAGAATTCTGCGGATATGTTAACTAAGAATGTTACACTTGAGAAACTAAAGTTGTGCTTAACTTCAGTTGATTTTTTAGCGTGAGGACAAGGGCTTTGAGTTGCAGAGGTGGAGGATATCACTTTTGAGGAAAAGAACGATGTGTACAGTGGATGATGCAGCCAGTGTACCAGTCTCTAAGTGGGAGATTTGTTGAGTATTGTGGAGCCCCGTCCATGTCATTCTTATAGGCAGTTTTTGTTATATGGTAGTTATCTAAGCGTTCATTTGATTTTTATTTCCTTCCTCTGTAAAGCATTGCCTGAACCTTTCCAAATTAAGACCCCGTCTTCTGTTCTCGCCTTCCCTCAATAGGAGCCCACTCAACAGGTTCTGGCCTCTATCAAATTCGCGTATATTAAAGATTGCTTGCTGGAGTCTGAACGATCAAGCAGAGGTTTCGAGCTACAAAAAACCCGAGGAAGAGAGCAGGTAGGTCGTGGATGAAAGAACGAAGCGCATGTGACTAACAATCATAAAGAAGAATCATCGGTGGGCGGTGAGAAGAATTGCAGCTGAGAAGGTTTTGCGTGCTCATGACTAGGAAGTCATTATAGGGCAGGAAGCTTGCGGGCGGTGAGAAAATTGACTTTGCAAAAGGTCAGACACATTCCTGAATTGGAGAAAAATATATTTTCTGTTGGGGGCAGCTCGATGAGTGTGGTCACTTAGCAGTGTTCTCAGATAGTACCTGGAAGGTCACAAAAGGGGGCACTAGTACGAACTCGAGGCAAGAAAACTGGTACACTTTATATGATTATTGGTTTAATTAACAGTGTTGATAATACAATTGCAGAGAGCATAACAGATTTGTGAATTTTGCAGACTCGGCCACATGAGTTAGAGGATATGAAAGAACTTCAGTCTGGAAGCAAGCTACCAGAACTGAACTCAGTCGATCTCAACTTATGTGAGAGTTGCATTACGAGGAAACAGAAGAATGTCAATTTATTGAAAGGTAGCAGAGCTCTAATGATAAAAAAACTAGAACTTGTACACAAAGATGTGTGGGAACATTCTCTGGTAGAATCTCCTAGAGGTTCTCGTTACTATATGCAGCTCAGAGTATCATAATGGAAAAGATTATTCCTGACACACCACAACAAAATTGAGTTGAAGAACCTATGAATAGGACCATAATTGAGCGTGCAAAAAGCATGAGATTGCATGCTAACTACCACCAACTTTCTGGGCAGATGCGGTCAGCACTGATTTTTACTTGATCAACCAGGGGCCATCTGTTCCATTAGAATATGAATTGCCTTAGGAAGACTGGAGTAATAAAGAGGTCAAATTTTCTCATGTTAAAACTTTTAGGTGCCATTCTTATGTTCTTATTAATCCTGATGCTCATAGCAAACTCAAGTCTAATTGAAAGAAATGTTATTCCATCGGCTATGAAGATGAGGCATTTGACTATCCTTTATGGGGTGATCAGGATTAGGAGATCATAAGAAGCAAAAATGTGATTTTTAATAATAAGATTATGCACAAGGACAAGTCCTGTAGAGTTTATGAAGCAGCTCCTTATGAATAAGATTTGGTAAGGTTTGATGACCTACCGGATGTCATAGTGCAAGGCAGTGATGGAAGTGATGAGGAGAGTGGGTCCAGTGCACCCATTTCTATTTTTCCGCAATCAGTTTCATAGTCTTCCAAACTTATAGCTACTGTTCGTAGGTCAGTTATGAATAAACATCTACTTAGCATTTCTTACCAAGCTTGAACTACATTATGCTGATAGATGTTGGAGAACCACAGAGTTATGAAAAAACCTTGCAAGATGAAAATTTGAGTAAGTGGGAGATGGCCCATGAAAGATGAGATGGAATCTATAGTGAGAAATTAGACATGGAAGCTGACGGAACTTCCATCAGGGAAGAAGTCATTACATAACAAGTAGGTGTATCAGCTGGAAACTGAGCATGATAACAGTAAGAGGTACAAGACTAGACTTGTTATAAAAGGCACTGTAGATGGTGGATACCAAAGATCTATTCCTTGAGTAGTTAGATGTAAAGACAACCATTCTTCATGGAGATCTACATGCACCAACATGAGGGATTTTTTGTATAGGAGAAGGAAGATTAAGTTTACAGACTAAAGAAGAGCTTCTATGGCCTGAAGCAAGCTCTTAAACAATTTCATGCAATATGTATGGTACACCAGATGTCAGGAAAATCATTATAGATATGTCAGATATT
Source organism: Papilionanthe hookeriana x Papilionanthe teres (assembly GCA_022702705.1). Lineage (NCBI taxonomy): Eukaryota > Viridiplantae > Streptophyta > Magnoliopsida > Asparagales > Orchidaceae > Papilionanthe > Papilionanthe hookeriana x Papilionanthe teres. The sequence continues at coordinate 91,117,590 of CM040422.1, forward strand.
TTGACAAGTATTATTATTATTCTGCTATTGTACATTGATGGCATGCTTATTAAAGGGGACAATATTAATGAGATAAAAAATCTATAAAATTAGATGTCAGTGCACTTCTCAACGAAGGATTTGGTAACTGTAAATTAAATCCATGGCATTAGGATTCTCTGAGATAGAGTCAGAGACACATTGAGACTCTCACATGCAGAATATGTGAAAAAGGTACTCAACAGGTTCAATATAGACAAGACAAAACCAGTTGGCACACCTCTAGGTAATCACTTCAGACTCAGCAAGAATCAGTCACCCAAGTCAGATGAGGGACAAGACCACATGAGTAAGGTTCCTTATGACTTAGCTATTGGTTCAAGTATGTATGTTATGGTTTACAAAAGACTAGATATTTTCCATGTGAGTAACCCATGAAATGAACTTGGAGAAGCTGTGAAGTGGATTTTGAGGTACCAAAAAAGCTCCTCAAACACTTTTTTGTGTTTCTGATAAATGAGTCTATATGTACTCGGACTACGTTGATGTTGATTTAGATTGGAGACATTGATAACGTAAGGAGTACTACGATGTTTATTTATACTCTGCAGTATCATGGAGCTCTAACCTACAGAAACAGTTTTTTTTCTACTACAGAAGCTGAGTATATTGCATTGTCAGAGGCTTCAAAGGAGATGATATGCTACAAGGCTTTTTGGAGGAACTGTGTAAGAAGAATCAGAAGGGCATTCTCTATAGTAACAGTTTGATCGCCATATTTCTTCCTAAGAATCCAACGTTTAAATCCAAAACTAAGCACATTCATATCAGATATCATTTTATTCGATCCTTATTAGATGACAGAAAATTGCTACTTGAGAAAATTTGTTGAAGCAAGAACTCTACGGATATGTTAACTAAGAATGTTACACTTGAGAAACTGAAGTTGTGCTTAACTTCGGTTTATTTTTTAGTGTGAGGACAAGGGCTTTGAGTTACAGAGGTGGAGGATATCACTTTTAAGGAAAAGAACAATGCATACAATGGATGATGCAGCCAGTGTACCAGTCTCTAAGTGGGAGATTTGTTGAGTATTGTGGAGTCCCGTCCATGTCTCTCTTATAGGCAGTTTTGGTTATATGGTAGTTATCTAAGCCTTCATTTGATTTTTATGTCCTTCCTCTGTAAAGCGTTGCCTGAACCTTTCCAATTTAAGAGCCCGCCTTCTGTTCTCGCCTTCCCTCAATAGGAGCCCACTCAACTGGTTCTGGCCTCTATCAAATTCGCATCTATTAAAGAATGCTTGCTGGAGTCTGAACGATCAAGCAGAGGTTTCGAGCTACAAAAAACCCGATGAAGAGAGCAGGTAGGTCGTAGACGGAAAAACAAAGCGCAAGAGACTAACAATCGTGCAGAAGAAGCATCGGTGGGCGGCGAGAAGAACTGTGTCTGAGAAGGTATTGCATGCTCACGGCTAGGAAGGAGTTTTGGAGCAGGAAGCTTGCGGGCGGCGAATCACAAGTGCTGCATGCGGCTTCAAATCCGAGGAAGATCAGAGTTAGAAAGTGAATCGAGCTCTTGTAACCTCTCAATAAACTGTGTAATTCCGCAAAGTAATAAAATCCTCTGCAGCTCCACAAACGTTAGTAATTTGCCGAAACACGTAAATCCATGTATATGTAATTTTTCTCGTTCAAACTCTTTCATTTTTTTTTTCACAACATAATTCGAGCGCTCAACCTATCATAAAGAAATAAATTATCATTTAATATCTTGAATGCCTGAAAATAAAAAAAAATGTTAAATAGGAATGCTTAGTGATGGCTTTGTTGTGATGAATATATTTTGTAATTAAATATTTGAGATTTTCTTAGCTCATTTTGCTTTTTTTTTATTATTATTATTCTAGTCTATTTTCAAATAAAATTTAGCCCCTCATGAGTATAAAAAAAACTACCAGGTTTAAAATATTATAAAAAAGATAAATTTTCTATCCATGGCGTGTTATGGCTGTTTCTTTCGTTTAATCCATTCAGAGAAGTAATAAAATTTCTTCATTTTCATAAATACGACAGAAATAAACGTAAGTACCGATAAATTTGAGGCTCTCTTTGTCTCATCCATTTGTCTTCTTTGTTCCGCGTGTGCATCTTAAAGCCACATAGAACATTCCGCTCCCTAAAAGAAATACATAAACAGTTACTCTTAACCGATAAAAGTTATTTTAATATCACATTTTGACTTTGTTTTTTATTTTAATTTGAAATCAATCAGTTAATATAAAAAAATAAATAAAATCCCGATTTATTATATCATTTGAAAATTTACAATCAACCATACAGCTTTCAAGTATTTACAAATAACACCAAAATGTGCATTTTATTTTTAATAATTTAATAATCTTAAATTGATGTGATATTAAAAATTTGAGTATTATGTATGTAAATATGAAAATTTAAGTATCAGATATGTAAATAGATAAAAATTGTGTGGCATATATGTAAATGCTCCTTTCCTGATTTATTGTATAAACCTTGCAAGCATTATCGGCATACCAAAATTTGTCCTATCATAAACAGCAAACAAGCTTATTGAATTATCTAGACAAGGCGATTGAAAGCTTGCCATTTGCCCAACAAGTAAAATTCCAAGCAGACTTGAACGTTATTGTAGAATAAGAACTCCGTGCGATTAAAATATAATTTATTATTTATTAATATATGTTATTACAGAATTTTTAAAATTTTTATTTTTCAATGATTTGAATATCTTGGATGCCTGTTTGAACGACATGTGTCATCCCTATGTTCGTAAGCTTTAAAAAAATCAACAAAGCTTGGCGGCTTATAAACGTGTTAGTAGACCCGTAAATAACCACAATTTCGTTCTATCTATCGGCTTTGATTTGATTTACCAAGTAAAATACGTAATTTATGGATCACAATTTCATTCTACCTAAAAATTATATCATTAAGATTCAGTTGCAATCTTATTTTATTTTGTATTAATATATTTGAAAGGTCATACATTTGTTTTAAATTTATTCGTGGTGATACTGAGTTCATACTTATAAGAGTCTGCAGAACGGAGAGCATTGGCCAAAAGAGAAGAGAAAAATAGAAAAGAAGAAGAAGATTAGAAACTTCTTGGGATTTTATATCTTCACAATATGAAATTTAGAATTGTTACTTGTGTCTTCTAAACTGTCTCTTTAACCCATATTTATTGAGCTATTGAGAGATATGGGAGATGATAAAATTTGATCGAGTAAATAATACATGACATATCCATTATAGACATATAGAGATGATAATCAAAATGCACATAAATTATTGCCCTAATAAGTGCTTAGAAGTTCCCTCTGGCTGAAAAATAGAGCACATTTCTTAGTTATCTTGTTTCTTCTAAACTCCTTGATAATTTTAATTTGGGCGCGACCCCTCTTGAATTAGTTAGTACTCTTTGTGCTTGGGCTTTCTGAACTCGACGGTAATCTTCAAAATGTGGGCCATTGAAAACGAGCAAGTGCAATTTTTCTGGTTGATTCTTCTGAGCAAAATGGGTAATCTCCAAATTTAAGTGATTTGAATTTAGCAAGTGCCCATTGAGATTGATCCCGCAATATTGGGCGAGTGCCCTTTGAACTTTAACGAGTGACTTTAGGAGTCCTTAAATCTTGGATTTGATGAGTCCTCCTAATCATTTAGCCTTAACCGAATAAATAATACCCAATCAATTCGATAAATATGTATAATTTTCAGATTTTGTGTGTTGAACATTTTTTCGATTTTCTTAAAATATTTCACTCTGTATAATTGTACTAGATTATGCTAATTTTCAAATAAATTATGTTTGATTACGGCTTTTTGTCTTGTTTGTTGCCATATGATCAAGCAAAAGTCAGCCTTTTCAATTGTTAAATATAAATCAAATTCTTTTTTCTTCATGCTACCATACATAAGCATTTATATAAAAGTGGTCAATTAGAGCATGTACGCAAGATATATAATACATACAATTATGCAGGTAGATTAATTATATATTCAGACACTTACATATGAGCATACATAAATTTACATTATTTTGCCTCTATTTTTAGAGCTTAACCTATAGAATTTAGGCAAAACTTAGCATTTTATTTTGGTTTACTGATTATTTCGAGTACAGATCCCATGGTGAATTTTTCTCCTCAACCAGAAATTGAGGTCTTACAAATACGTAAATACATAAAAATTGCGTGGTATGAATAAAAATCTTTCAAAATAGAAAAAGATGAAGATTTAAATACATTTAACTCCTCTGTATTTACAAATCTAGCACCTAAACATTAATTTTAACATAAATGTCAACTTACCATTAAATGAAAATGTATATTTCACTTTAAAAAGTTAAGAGTGTAGTATTCTTGATGTAATATGAAGGATTTGTGTGATAAAAATGTAAAACAAAAAATGTAAAATTTAGGTGTTAGATATGTAAATACTTACAAATTGGGTAGTATATATGTATGTAAATGCCCCAAAAAAATCATATAAGAAGTCTTGTTGATGCCTTCATTGTGATTTTGAGATAAAGTACGAATAATGAAAATAGTCTCTTTGTAAACATAAAAATAACTTTGAGTAAATCCATTCCTCTCCTAATCATTCATTGGTGATTTACTTTCTTATGCAAATTAAGAATTTTTGATGTAATATTTTGATAAAAATAATAATATCGTTTCCTTGCTTTTATAAATCGATATAATTAAGATGATTGAAAAATTAAAAGGGCGAAATTCGTTGATATATTGTTTTGAAGAGATCAACTTTGAACATAATGCATAACGCTGATGGATGGGCGAAATCTATTTGCATTTGACTGCATGAAAAAGTGGTTCGCATGCAAACAAATAAATATTTTTTATTTTACGTATACCTATAAGGACAAAAAAAGAATTCAGTCGACTGTATGAGGGCAAATGTCCTCCTTTATATTTATTGCCTCAATTTTGATGACGCACAAATTTGGGCTCAATCTGCTTGTAATTTTGCTTAATGCTCAATCTGCTTGTAATTTTGCTTAATGTTTTGAAATTTTCTACAACATTGTTCTTGACTACTTTCATATATATATATATATATATATATATATATATATATATATATATATATATATATATATATATATATATATATATATATATGAAAGTGAATAAATTCAGATTTTCGAAATATATATATCTCTATGTGTGTCGCATTCCTTGTTTAGTTGGTGGCGGGGTCCCTGTAAATCCTCTATGGCAAGGGTTCGACTCTCGCCGTGTGTGTAGGGAGTCGAATTACAAGCACATGGCACGGAGTTCTTATCACAGGTCTTGAGCGCATGAGAAATCGATATTTGGACCTTAAAAAATAAAAATAAAAATAATATATATATATATATATATATATATATATATATATATATATATAACACTTAAAAATTTAATATCACATCAAACAATCGCTCTTAAAAACTTCTTAAAAATAAAAAAGACATTTTCCTATGGATATAGATTTCAAATTTTATGTATTAGAAGTTTTGGAAGCCGGATTATATTATTTTTAGCTATAAATACCCAGCTAAAAAAAAGAGAAAACAAAAGAAAATTTAAATAGCTTGTTTTGTATTCAATACTGTCATTTTACCACGTGCAAATTCAAATTTTTAATATTTTCTAATGAATGATTAGAAAGGGAAAGGCAAATTTTATAGTGAGAATAATGAAAATTTTGATTGCATTACAAAATAAAATTTAAAGTTCGCGTGGCACAAAATTTAGATATATTTTTTTTGAATGATTGGCATTTTTTGGATCGTGGAAATTGCAAGGAAGTCCAAATGACAAGAAAATTTTCGATTCGTGTTCCTTATGAAGACATATGGACAACTTTAGTAACTATGTTTCCAATTACAGATAATTAAAATTTAGTCGTATTAAGAGATAATTCCTCTATTTAATTGGTCCACTGTGTGAATAATTCTTGTAATGTTGATGGCCGCTCAAAATGTTGATCTGAGATTACGATGAGGTTATGTGATCGATTACGTTAAAGCAAGTGTTGGTTCAGGGTTCTTAGAAAATTTGTAAGAAAATTACACAGCTTAAATAAAACCGTACAATTTCAATGTAATTCTATTAAATATTATCTATTTTGAACCAAAATATAAACTACACAATTGGCGAACATTACCAAGAAATTTAACTTACTTCTAAGCACGTAGCTTTCCAGCTTCGTTTTTGTTTTGCTTAATTGGAAAATCTGAGTTTATTTGAAAATATAAAATTTTATATATGCGATATTTCATTTATAAAGGGTCCAAGAAAAAAAATTGTTTTAAATATCCGATATTAGTTTTGATCATGATGAGCTTAATCTCATTATATTTACTTCGAAATAATCCGGGGGCCAGTAAATACTTCGATTTACCTCGACAAGCCACCCCGATCTGGTTGTCATTTCGCTTTGCCTTGACCGGCTACCCCGACCCGGTCGATAGTTTAGTTTGCCTCGACCAGCCACTCCGGCCTAGTCGGCATTTTACTTTGGTTCGATCGACAACCCTATACTAGTCGATACTTCATTTTGCCTAGACCGGCCACCCCAACTCGGATGATAATTCACTTTGCCTCGTTCGACTGTCCGACTGTCCGACCCGGTCGACATTTCACTTTGCCTCGACGCGCTGCCCCGACCCGGTCGAAATTTCACTTTGCCTCGACCAGCGACCCCGACCCGGTCTGTACCAATTTCACATTGACTGGCCGCCCTGACCCGGTCAGCATTTTGCTTTGCCTCGGTCCGCCGCCCCAGACTGAATCAACTCTTTCTACCAATTAAGGGACACATCATTGTGTGAGCATGAATCCTTCGGTATTATGGATGCTCACTTAAATGAAGTAATTACTTTTCTTACTGATGGAAAAAGGGAGTGGAAAATAAAGAAAAGGAAAAAGATAAATTTTTTCTGCTTCTATGTTAAATGTTGTATCTAAAGCCTGATACTATTTTATTTCTGCAAGATTACTACTTACCTATCATTATAGAAAAGTTACAAGAGATAGAGCTATTTTTAATTACTGTATTCAAAAAATGAAAATGATTAATATTGGTGCAATAATTTTTAATATTGGTGAAAATGATTAATATTGGTGCAATAATCCAGACTATAGCTAAGGGAGAAACCACTGGAGGATTAGGTCATCCTCAAGAGTTGAGTTTGATAGTAATGAAGAGTTGGTCCATTCTTTAAAGCCTATCAGTAAGGCTAACATTCGTACCTATGAATCTTATGTGGGATAGAGAGCTGGGAGTAAGAGTAGTGATGTTCCTTCTACTAGTCATGTTATACTTTTTCCTCAAGAACTCCAACTCTTTCTGATGTTATGGAGCAGTTGATGATACAACATGTTGATATTGTGAGGCTCCATAACAGAATTAGTGGATTAGAAATAAGGAATAAAATTAATGATGATTTTCAGAAAAGAAGAGTTGAGTATGATATAGCTTACCATGATGCTCAGATGAGATTCATGAGGGGTGAATCTGGTGTGATATTTCTTACTTGCCCCAGCTATTTTCCATACCAACCTGAAGTGGAAGATGAAGCAGAAGAAAAAGGAGAGGATGACAGGTAGAGTAGTGTTCTTTTAGTTGATTATTGATGTAAGAACTTGTGTGTTTGTTACTTGCTTTTATTTGATTGATGTGTGTGGTTATTGTACTTTATTATGTAAGTAAAGTTGTGATAAATTTGTATTTGTTTGTTTATTAGATTGGATTGAAACTGTAATGATTATATGTTTGTATTAAATGTTTAAAGTTCATGTTTTTAAATTTTTTCACCCTGCAAATCTCTGATATATTATGTGTAACAAAGCTTCTAACTGTTTTATGTCTGCTAGTTTAAATTTTTTATTAATACCTCCATAGCTTCAGAAATATCAAAAACCCGGCACAAAAAGGTTAGTTTTCTTTTTTTTTCTATCTCTTCTACTAATTTGATATATACTTAAATACTCAAGTTTGGGGGAGGAACGATTAACTATTATTTGTTCTCAATTAAGTATATTTTCAAAATAAATTTAACATGACTTCAGGTAGTATAATTTAACTTTAGATAACTAAATTTTTTATTTTATTTAAATATTATAATAGATTTAAATGAAAGTTTTTAGTAATGAAGGTTAACTTTATGGGCTAAGATTTTTTGTATTAGAGGATTAGACTATAGTTGACTATTTAAAGTAAAGAAAACTGTATTTTTGAAATATTAAGAGTCTTAAAAGTATATGTGAGAAGACAAGATTGAGACTCTATGATGAATCATTTAAAATCTAATATATATATCTATAAAGTAAATAGATGCTACAAGTTCTAACTTTAGGGGGGGGAGGAGAGTGAAGTTCACAATTATTATAGGCTATCCATATATAGTAGCCATCACTTGAAAAGAAAAAAGAAAAAAGATAAAAAATAACAGAAAAGGATTAAAAAGCAATCCATATATAGAGAAAGAAGAAAATATATGTGAGGAGAAGCTTAAGGAGACGTCTGATCAAAAATTGGCTTTACTTGAATCAATTTAATGGAAGAATTTAATTGCATTTTTGAATTTATATTTAAGTATTAGCATTCTTACTAATAGAGTTCTCATGAGCTTCTTTTTCATATGATCCTTCAAAGCACCCTTAATGTGACAAATTATAGGTATTCTTGTAATGATTAAAAGACTACAACTCTTAGATTTGACGACTAAATGTTCTTACACCTATAATTTTGGCCTAAGTTACTGAAAATTTTTCTAAAAAGTTTTACTATTATATTCGTTTAAATAAAAAATCATGGTATTCTTTAAGTAAAGTTCACTACTATGGCTCATATTTTTATGTAGTAAAAGGATTATTTGGGATAATTAATAATTAAGTTTAGGGGATTTCGATGCACCAAAAATATCTTAGATTTTTTATATATATTTTTTACTCATTTTTGATGATATTGCATTTTAAAGGAAGGTATTTTTCATGCTTTGTTGTAGGTATAATGATTTTAGGCATTTGGAGCAAAAAGAAGCAATAACGAACGAATTTGGAGCGAAAAGAGGTAAAATCCAGAAATCTGCCTTCAGTGCCCAAATCCAGAGAGAACCATAATTAAAACACTTTGGGCACTGACGACACCAAATATTGCTGGAGGCCAGATTCAATGTATTTGGATAATTTTTGGAGGGTATCTCGAGGCATCTCTTAGGGAATTAATCTCTAAGTTATTTTAAAGTGAATTTCACTAGAAAAAGATGTTGAAGTAAGAAGTAAGTGTGAATAGAGTGTGTGAAGCGTGTGTAAAAAGTGTGAGTGTGTGTATAAGTGAGAGTTTCATCATTGTAGAGAGTTCAGAGTCTAGAGTTTAGTGTGTGAAAGTGTTGTTTTGTAAGGGATTCTTCTCTGAGGGCCTGTTTGGGGAGGCTTATAAGTGCATCAACGTTTTTGAAAACATCGCCGTATTGTTGGGTTTTTGCGTTTAGCGAGCTTTTTCAAAAAGTCTGTTTATAATTTGTGAAGCACGCCGATCGCAGGGTAACCCCCGTGGTCTGGCTTCCTATCTGCATTCGGTCTGTGATTTTTCACCTCTGCCCTCACCCCGCTCCTCTTCTCGTCCGTCTCTCCCTCTCACCTTCGAAGGAGCTGCGGGCCCGAAGTTCCTCCTCCATGCCATACGAATTCCTGGGCAGCTGAAAGCCAGCTGCCGATCTGAGAGAGGGAACAATCAGAAGGGGGAAGCAGAGTAGAAGAAAGGAAGGACAGGAATGTCAGTGGTCCTTGTATGTTGCGATTGAGGCGTTGCTTTGTTCACCAATCGCTACCGTCTTTGGCAAAATGTGATCAGGATTGTGTAGTGCAGGGAAAGATGAGCGAAGCTTTAAAGGAGAAGGCGTGTTCGGTAGTGGAGAGTGTCGGCATTATTTTTAGATTATGTGTTTTGAAAAAGGGGGGGTCGCCTAACAGAAATTGTCGGCGAATTTTTAATTTAATTTAAATAAATAATTTGAAAAGTAGTATTTGATTTTGAAAATAATTTTAAATTTGAAAATTTTAAGATATGAAATCAAACTAATCTAACATCCTGAATAGTTTATATAAGCGAGCACCGCATCACAAACTGTGTATCTATCTCGAAGAATAGACACACTGTTTGGTGATGGGGCTCGATTAAATAAACTAGAAGATTTGTGACATCCGTTTGGTCTGCGAACCAATTTTATAAGCCGACAAATTCCCCGCTTAATATGAAAGCATTAAACGGGGTTTATATTACCCAGGTTCTTAAAGTTCCCTATAAGGGCAAGCCCCTATAGTTAATTACATCTTAAGTGACGGGAATCACCTAAGAAAACTCTCGATAATAATCAGTAATTATGCTCTCAAGAATTTCAAAGTTTAAGTTTTCAAAGGATTGAATTTTGGAATTTCAATAGGGAATGGATCAAATTTGGAAAATTTTGTTTTGAGAATTCAAATGAAGAAAGGTAGGAGAAATTACAGATTCGAAGCGAACTTCGGTAATTTCCCGACTATCCTATTGTTTGGCTTGTATTTAGGAAAGTCCTATGTTTATTTAATGTTTTGATTTTGCCAATTTTAATTAATTTGGATTTATATTCGTATGATATGATCACACAAATAGCCTGGAAGATGTGAGGGTTTATATTGTTTCAAACGACTACCTCGGAGTCCTAAGACCGGTCAGGGCTTAATTTACATGACGTGATCATGCAAATGCCTAACGAAGAGTCGAGGATTTATGTTGCACTAGGCAAACTACCTCGAAATCCTATGGCTTGGTTATTTAATTCTAAGAAAGTTTTGCTGAAGTAGACTCAGGTTTTACTGATGACGATGGCCGTGCTGCCCACTATGCTCCGAGCTCCTTGTTGTCGCAGAGATTTAGTTATAGAAGTCATAAATCAGGAGATGAGAAAAGTGTTTTGGGCTAGGTTTGGGTTGGATTTGGACCTCTTTGGTGAATGGGCCAATGTAGGTCAAATTGGGCTAACTTAGGCCAATGTTGGGCTAGGGTTGAAATTAATGTAAAATAAATGTTGGGAAATGTTTATGGGAGTGTTTCAAAGAGGTTTTGGCTTTGGTTGGGTTTTGATTTTGGGGTTTCGGCTTATTTGAGTTAGGTTTGTGTTTAGGTCAAAATTGGGCCTTTTAGCTTTGGGTTGAATTTGAGTGGGGTTTGGGTCTAAATTTTGGGCAAATCATGTTAGTGTTTTTTTTGTGGGAATGTTAAGGAAGGTTTAGAAAAGATTTGGGGTTAATTGGAGTTGAATTGGGTTAGGTTTGGGTCATAGGTCCAAATTGGGCTTTAAGGCCAAAAGTGAAATTAGATCCAAATGTCAATCAAATTAGACTTGGATTTGGTCTAGATTGGTGTTGGTAATGTTGAATTGAAGTTTAGAATTGAATTGGACCAGAATTTGGGTCAATTGGGTAGGTTTGGCTTGACATTGGGTTCACTTAGGGTTAAAATGGGTCAAATTGGGGGTTTTGACAAAAGTGGGGTAAATTGACAAAATTGGCCCATGGTGTAGTTGAACAAAATGAAATTGGGAATATTTGGGATTTTCTGAAATTTTCTGGGAATTTTCTGAATTTTTGGATTTTTGGGTCAAGAGGGGTATTTTGGGTATTTGGAGGGTATTGGGAGGTATTTTTGGAATTTTTGGTATTTTTGGGTATGGATGATCAATTTGAGTAATGTGGGAATGTTTAGGATTGGTTTTGAGGAATTTTGGGTAATTTAGGTGATTTTGCAAATTTTGGGTAGTTTCAAGGGTTTTGGTAGAGCTAGGCGGGTGTAGGGTCCCGGGGGTCAAAAATTGAAAATTTAAAAAATTGAAGATTAGGTGAATGTAAGTGGAATAAAATCATTTTGGTTGAGCCATGAAGCCATATTAAGCCCACATAAGCCATGAGGGGACTCATTTGAGGCATCCACTATGTTGTTCCTAACCCTCTTAGCCAAGGGCATAGGGGTTAAGGACCATCCATGTGGATCACCTTTATGAGTCAGGAGATCAAGTTAGGTATGGGTGTGTTTTTTTAGGATGTGTGTGAAAGTGTAGTGTATAGGTGTAGTGTGTGTGTAAGTCGGCCCTTCACCGGACCGGACCACCTGCAGGTAGTCCTAAGGCCGAAAGAGTCCTATAGGAACTCATCCTTTAAACTTCCACATTTGATTTCAACCCTCTAGGTGATTAGGGGTCTACGATCAAGTTTGTGGAGTTTGCGGGGAGTTAAGAAGTGGTTTGAATTTCTAGGTGGTGGGTCTCAATTCTAATCCTCTAAGATAGTCAAAGGAAAAGCCTAAGGCTAGATCCTAAGTACGAAAAAGAAGAAGAGAAGACCTCATAAAAAATGAGGTCAACAAATGGACCCCCAATATGTGTGGTGAGCTGACGGAGCACACCGCGCGTATTGGTGTTGACCGAAGCGATCAACAAAACCAACACAAAAGTCCAAGTGACAAACTTAGGACGAGTAGGAGAGTTTCCGCTGGGGAGTGTCAAGTATCTCTCTGAGACTAGAGATTCCTGAACTCTCACTGGGGAAAGGAAAATGAGGTGAATCTCAAATCCCATGACCTGGGGGAATTTCAATTTAGATTTTATTTTGTTTCAATTTAAGTTTTGATGTGTGAGCTTAGATTTTAGTTTGGAGTTTTAATTTAAATTGAAGTTTGTCAAAATTAATTTGAAGGGATTTGATTTGAAAATGGAATTTTGAGGTTTTAGATGTAACATCTTCAACCTCGAAAGAAAATTGAATTGATTGGATTGAATCATTGCAATGAGGAGAAATCTCAGAGCAATGCGGTATCGAATGTAAAATCCTTAACCTTAAGAGTTTGATTTTGATGTATTTCATTGCGATAGGGAAAGAATCCTAAAGCAATGCAGTCTCGGATGTAAAATCCTCAACCCCAAAAGTTTGATTTTGATGTATTTCATTGCGATAGGGAAAGAATCCTAAAGCAATGTAGTCTTGGATGTAAAATCCTCTACCCCAAAAGTTTGAATTTGATGTATTTCATTGCGATAGGGAAAGAATCCTAAAGCAATGCAGTCTCGGATGTAAAATCCTCAACCCCAAGAATTTGAATTTGATGTATTTCATTGCTATAGGGAAAGAATCCTAAGGCAATGCAGTCTCGGATGTAAAATCCTCAACCCCAAAAGTTTGAATTTGATGTACTTCATTGTGATAGGGAAAGAATCCTAAGGCAATGCAGTCTCGAATGTAAAATCCTTAACCCCAAAAGTTTGAATTTGATGTATTTCATTGCAATAGGGAAAGAATCCTAAAGCAATGCAGTCTCGGATGTAAAATCCTCAACCTCAAAAGTTTGAATTTGATGTATTTTATTGCGATAAGGAAAGAACCTAAAGCAATGCAGTCTCGGATGTAAAATCCTCAACCCCAAGAATTTGATTTTGATGTATTTCATTGCGATAGGGAAAGAACCCTAAAGCATCGCTAGTCTCGGATGTAAAATCCTCGACCCCAAAAGTTTGAATTTTGATGTATTTCATTGCGATAGGGAAAGAATCCTAAAGCGATGCGATCTCGGATGTAAAATCCTCAACCCCAAGAATTTGATTTTGATGTATTTCATTGCTATAAGGAAAGAATCCTAAAGCAATGTAGTCTCGGATGTAAAATCCTCAACCCCAAAAGTTTGATTTTGATGTATTTCATTGCGATAGGGAAAGAATCCTAAAGCAATGCAGTCTCGGATGTAAAATCCTCAACCCCAAAAGTTTGAATTTTGATGTATTTCATTGCGATAGGGAAAGAATCCTAAAGCAATGCAGTCTCGGATGTAAAATCTTCGACTCCAAAAGTTTGAATTTGATGTGTAATTTATTTTGCAAAGATTTGTAATGTTGATTTGAAAAATGTGGAATTTTGGTGTTTCGAGAATTTCATGAAAGTTGTAAAAGACTTTCATGGAAGGAAATATATTAGGAGGGAATATGTAGATGCTACATATCCCATTCAAAAGAGTTGATCGAAAGTTGCTGGTTTGGATTGGATACAATTCCTTGCCATCAGATTCGATCCGCGTCAATGGAATCAACCGCTTCCATCCCAGACAAGGGAGAGAGCAGAACAGATTGGATTTCGGATTTGGAAGATTGAGTTTGAATTTGATTGAGATTTGATTTGAAATTTGGAAAGATTGAATTTGAATTTGATTGAGATTTGATTTGAAATTTGGAAAGATTGAATTTGAATTTGATTGAGATTTGATTTGGAATCTGGAATGTTGAATTTAAAATTTGATTGAGAATTTGTGCTCATTTTGTTTATTATTATTTTTTTTTAACGATTCAAATTTTATTTTATCGTGAACTTGGAGTTCATCATTTTTTAGATTTTTAAGGAAAGTTTTCTTTTATTATTTCTTTTTTTTTCTTTTCTGTTCTTTGTTCGAAGTTCATTTAACTTTAATGGCGTTTCTCAGTCAACTCGCACAAAAGAGGTGAAGGCCAAAAATGTGACATGGTCACTTTCATTCCAATCATGTTGAAGATACATCATACAACTCGATCTGGAATACATTTCATACAATCCATATAGACTCAAAACGTACTATGTATGATCTTTGTCGATCCATCCAAAAAGGTATCTGTCAGAAATCCATGTCTGAATAGTGAGGTACATGGTTAATAACATCACCTTCCAAGCCATCCTTGGCAAGGATGCCGTATGGATGTACGTTGGAGGTGTGATATTTTTCATGTAACTCACAGCTCGTAAGGCCGGAGGCTCTCTAGCTCCGGGTCTGGCTGGAAGTGGTAAGGTGTTTTCCTGTCATCCATCCTTCTGAAAGTAACTGAGATCCGCTTCACTGGTACTCCTGGTATGCAATGTTTAGCGACATCTGCTCCGTTGCCCTTCGGTATCATGACGGAACCTACCGGTAATGGTATCTTTACCGACCCTCGGAACTCACTGGGCACTGCTATTCGGAGGTTAGATCCGAACATGATATTACATTCATTCGAGAAAAGAAGCTGTGTAGAAAGGTCGACAAAGTCGTGGTGATGCTATGTGCGGGGGTATGCGGTCACCCTTCTTGTAAATGTTAATGATGCAACTGTTGGGTATGTAATCTGCCGGCAGTACCCTTCATGTTATTATCCTTTTTACCATCCTTTTGATGACTAATGGCATTGGATCCACCTGGCCATGACGGAGTATTCCTGGTGGGTTTCCCTTCCTGTCTTCTGCGATGTTATAGCAGCATCCACATTGTATTGTAATTCTACCTTTCCCTGGCGTCCATCTCCGGGGTTCTGAGTAAGTGTTTTCTTTTAGGCGGCCCGCTCGGCCCATTCTTTTCAAATCCCGGATGCAATCCACTATTTGTTGTTGCTCGTATTCTGAGAACACGTCTGTATGTAGCTCGAGGCCTTCTAGTATATTGATCCTCTTGCCTCTAATTCTCTTGAAGTATTCAAAAGTTTTCTTCTCGACATTCTGCATCCTTTCTAGCTCGTATTCTGGAATAATTTGCAAATGGCGAGACCTGGTGACGTATTGTGGGATATATGGCTCAATCCCTTCATGTTCTTCTGCATACCTCGGCTACTCAGGGATGGTGTCCGTCGGGACATCCTCCGGGGTTGCTCCTGCAACAAGGTTATGCATTACTAGTGACTTTATCTGGTGGCGTGGTAGCCTTCCTTCTTCTATTCTCCTTAAGATTTCCCTGGTCTCTTCTGTTATCATCGGAGCTGGCCTCCTTCCTTCAGGTACCTGGTGAACCGGCGTTCTTGAAGTATATGCACTGGCAGTAGCAACTGCCTCGTCGCGTTGGTCCGCTGCTAGTTTAGTTAACATCTTGCGAATACGGCGATTTTTGTTTCTTCGCCGAGTTCGTCGTGAGAGTAGCTCTTCGTACTTCCCGAATCTCCGTGGGCGCGGCGCCGACAAGCTCGCCCTCCGCCGTAGCGACCACGGACTTGATTTTCTTGTCTTCTTTAGTGCTTGTTTTCCTTTTCTTGCTGCTGGATTGGTGGCTTGGGCCACCCACTTTCATTACTGTCTGACTAGGCAGTTCCTCTCGGTCAACTGGAACCCAATCACTTTCCTCGTATTGCAGGCCTACTGGTGCGAAGTCTGAGTCAATCTCTATTATCGGTCCATCTTTCACCCTCTTTTCGTCGAGTGCAAGGCTTACGCCATTTCTAAAGTTCAGGACCAACCGCCCGTTCGACATTTCCCTGCAAAAAGACAAGGAAAAGGATCAGGGGCTGTACTAAGAACAAGAACATTAAGAAAATGTTTATTAAAGACATTTTTTTTAATTTTTATATTTAACAGGAATGAAGTGGGATAAGATCAGGAAGAGATTTTGATTTGGAAGAGAAAACATGGAAAACTTTATTATCATGATTTTATTTATTTTAGCACATTTTTTATTATTTTTTTTGGGTTCGGACCCAGTCATAAGTAATTACTTCGCCCGTGCTTCTAGGGATGAAGAATTCATTCCTTCGAAACATCAGGTAGCATAATACTTCTTCAAGTATCGTCCGTTGATCGGAAGCATATGTCGTTCTCCTTGGCAATTCACTAGTTGGTAGGAGCCTCCTGAGTATACTGCTTCAACCACAAACGGTCCTTCCCAAGTGGGTTCAAATTTTCCTCCTATCTTGCGGTGTGCAAGAATAGGTCTCTTGAGAATGAGAACTAAGTCACCAACTTTGAAGGTTCTTGGGCGGACCAGTCTGTCATGGGCTTGAACCATCTTAGCTTGGTATAGTTCTAAATTCTGCTGCGCTGCAAGTCTTTTCCCTTCCAGGCTTTCCAATTCTTATAGTCGTAATTTGACATTCTCTTCTATCGTGATTTTGTTTGCAATTGCAATTCTGAGTGAAGGAAGCTGGACCTCTAAGGGTAACACTGCCTCGGACCCATACACCAGAGCGTAAGGTGTAGCTTGAGTAGGAGTTACGAAGGTTGTCCGGTAGGCCCATAAGGCTTCTAATAACTTCTCGTGCCAATTTCTCTTATTATCGTCCAAGGTTTTCTTTAAAATTTGAACGAGAGTTTTATTAAAAGCCTCGGCCAGGCCGTTTGCTCTTGGGTAGTAAATTGTTGAATATCGCCAGTCGATTCCGTGTCTCTTGACAAAATTGTTGATTTGTGTGCTTCTGAATGCTGACCCATTATCTGAGATGATCCTGCACGGCACTCCGAAACGGTAGACAACTTGGTTCTTGAAAAACTGTAGCACGTGGTGTGCTTTCACTTCTCCGAGTGGAGCCGCCTCGCGCACTTGGAAAAGTAATCTGTAGCTGCAAGATTGAAGCGATGTCCTTTTGAAGATGGTGGTTCTATTGGACCCACTATATCTGTGCCCCAACATTCCAATGGCCACGACGCAATTGTCAGATGTAGCACATTTGGAGGTTGGTGTAGAACCACTCCGTGCACTTGGCATTGGTGACGGCTCTTGGCGATTTTCATGCGGTCGATCATCATCGAGGGCCGGTAGTACCCTAGTCTTTTAATTTTCATTTTCATCTTCGGACCCGACTGGTGAGCGCCACAGAGTCCTGAATGCACCTCTTTAACAATTTCACGGGCCTCAGACCCGCTTAGGCACCTTAGCCACATTTGATCGAAAGACCTTCTGTATAACATGTCGTTTATTAATGCGTAGGACAAGGTTCTTTTCTTGATCTGATGGGCTAGCGACCTATCGTCCGGTAGTTTTCCTGTTTGCGAGGTAGTCATTAATGGTCGTCGCCAATCTTCGTGTTTTCACGTCACTGTTGCAATCGATTCTTCTTCTTTTTCGATTTGTGTATTGTGTCTATGTCGAGCCGTGATAGGACTCGACGTCCGTGAACCGACATTTCTACTAACTCATCTTGCAAACGAGCAAATTCTTTTGCGAGACGCAGCTAACGCATCTGCTAAAGCATTTTCTTTTCGGGAATTTTGTAGATCGTCACATTCGGAATCTGTTCCAACAACTCGTATGGCATACTTGGAAGTATTGCTCGAGTCTTGGCTTTAAAATCTCGTACTCGTCCGACGATCCGTTGAATGATTAACTGTGAATCCCCGTAGATGTTGATGTCTGTTATCCCCATTTGAATATCTAATTCCAGTCCTGTTATGAGGGCTTCGTATTCTGCTTCGTTGTTTGTACATGACTCTGTTAAGTGGTAGGAGTATCTTAACATCCCCGCTCTGGTGTTATAAAGATTAGTCCAATTCCTGCCTTACCGGGCACTATCACTTGCGATTCTTCGTCTTTGTGTGCTGAAGATGCTCCGTCGAAATATAATTCCGAATGTCGATCATCAGGGTCTTCTAGGCTCATTATTTGTTCATCTGGCAAATCGTCATTGAGAGGAGATTCTGTCGGCAAAGGGTGTGCTGCGAGGAAGTCTGCTAGGACTTGTCCCTTTACGGGATGAAGAGGCACAAAAGTCATATCGAATTGCAATAATATCATTGACCATCTGGCAAGTCTGCCGGAAAGCGTTGGACGAGTCATCAAGTATTGCAATGGATTAAATTTCGAGATCAGGTTGACCTTATGAGAAAGCATTTAGTGCCTGAGCTTTTGAGCGGCAAAGATCAGGGCCAAACAGTGCTTTTCAATTGCGGCATACCTTATTTCTGTTGGAAGTAAACGACGGCTTAGGTAGTAAAGAGCATTTTCTTTACCCTCATTATTGACCTGGGCTAACAGGGCTCCGAGTGAGTCATCCAAAGCCGCGGTATAAAGTATCAGCGGTCTACCTGAGACTGGGGCTGCTAAGAAAGGAGGTATCATTAAATATTGCTTAATGTCCTCGATGGCCCTCTAGCATTTCTCTTCCCAAATAAATTTAGTGTCCTTTTTAACTAATGCCGAGAAAGGCTGACACCTACCTGACAAGTTTGAGATAAAGCGTCGAAGATATGCCAGCTTCCCTTGAAAAGATCGTAGTTGTTTTATGGTTTTGGGAGGTGGCATTTCTAAGATAGCTTTAATCTTTTCCGGGTCGATTTCAATTCCACGATGTTGGGCAACGAATCCTAAGAATTTCCCGGAGGTGACGCCAAAGGCGCATTTTAAGGGATTCATCTTAAGGTTAAATTGTCTTAATCGTTCGAAAACAATTCTCAAATCATATAGGTGGTTGTCCATTACTTTGCTTTTGATGACCACATCGTAGCACTCGACTTGATTGTGGATGAGATCATCAAAAATTCTTGTCATTGCTCTCTGGTAGGTTGCTCCTGCGTTCTTCAGTCCGAATGGCATCACTGTGTAGCAATATACTCCGATCGGCGTTCGAATGCTTGTAAGCTTTTCATCTTCCGGAGCCATTTTTATCTGGTTGTATCCTGAAGATCCATCCATGAATGAGAATATTTCATGTGTTGAAGCAATGTCGATCATTAATTCTGGGATTGGTAGAGGGAATTCATCTTTTGGACATGCCTTGTTTAAATCTCTAAAATCCACACAAATTCTGATCTGACCATTCTTATTCCTAACTGGTACCACATTGGCTAACCAAGTCGGGTATTGTTCTTCACGGACAAATTTAGCGTCTATTAGCTTTTTAACTTCAGCTATGACTTGTTGTTCAATTTCTAGACGCATTCTTCTGGGACCTTGTCCGTCAGGACGAAGTAGGATCCACTCCTAGCTTATGGACTGCGACCTCTGGAGCTAAACCTGACATCTCATCGTAGCTCCAAGCAAAACAGTCTTTAAATTTCATTAATAACCTGATTATTTCTTCGGAGTCTTCTTTATTGAGCAAGGAGCTAACAAAAGTAGGTCTAGGCTCTTCACTAGTACCTAAGTTAACTTTCGTTAACTCATCTATTGTAGATTTAATCTCTTCTTCGAATTCTGGTGGAGCGTCTCCAATTTGTAAATCTTCGAGTTCTTCTGTAGCTTCCATGCATGTTGACCTCATTTTTGATGAGGTCTTCCCTTCTTCTTTTTAGTGCTTAGGATCTAGCCTTAGGCTTTTCCTTTGACTATCTTAGAGGACTAGAATTGGGACCCACCTTTTAGAAATTCAAACCACTTCTAAACTCCTCGCAAACTCCACAAATTTGACTATAGACCCCTAATCACCTAGAGGGTTGAAATCAAATGTGGAAGTTTAAAGGATGAGTTCCTATAGGACTCTTTGGCCTTAGGACTGCCCTGGGTGGCCTGGTCTGGTGAAAGGGCTGACTTACACTACACTTACACACTACATTTCCACACACTTCCTAAAACCACACCCATACCCAACTTAACCTCCTGACTCATGTAGGTGATTCACATGGATGGTCCTTAACCCCTAAGCCCTTGCGCTAGAGGGTTAGGAACAACATAGTGAATGCCTCAAATGAGTCCTCTCATGGCTCATATGGGCTTGAAATGGCTTCATGGCTCGACCAAAATGATTTCTTTCCACCTAAATTCACCCAATCTTCAATTTCCCAAATTTTCAATTTTTGACCCCGAGACCCTACACCTACTAAACCTACCCAAAACCCTTGAAATTACCCAAATTTTTGCAAAATTTCCAAATTACCCAAAATTTTCCAAAATCAATCCCAAACATCTCCACATCACTTAAATTGATCATCCATACCCAAAAATACCAAAGATTCCAAGAATATCCCCCAATACCCTCCAAATAACCCAAAATACCCTTCTTGGCCTAAAAATCCAAAAATTCAAAAAATTCCCAGAAAATTCCAGAAAATCCCAAATATTCCCAATTTCATTTTGTCCAACTACACCATGGGCCAATTTTGTCAATTTACCCTACTTTTGTCAAAACCCCCAATTTGACCCATTTTAATCCAAAGTGAGCCCAATGTCAAACCAAACCTACCCAATTGACCCCAATTTTGGTCCAATTCAATTCTAAACTTCAATTCAACATTCCCAATACCAATTTAGACCAAATCTAAGTCCAATTTGATTGACATTTGGATCCAATTCCACTTTTGACCTTAAGGCCCATTTTTTGACCTAAGCCCAAACCTAACCCAAATGAACCCAAACCCCAAAAATCAAAGCCCAACCAAAGTCAAAACCTCTTTGAAACATTCCCATAAACACTTCTCAATAATAATTCTACATCAATTTCAACCCTAGCCTAACATTGGCCCAACTTGGCCCACTTGGACCTATATTGGCCCATTCACCAAGAGAATCCAAATCCAACCCAATTCAAGCCCAAACTACCCCAAATTTGCTTCAAGTTACTCATGACACATCCATGAGCTAAACCCAACAATTATTTGGCCCAACCTTTTACAAAAATTTTCATCCATGAACACATTCATAAACTTAAAAGCCCACTTCCCTTAAACCCTTCTAAAAGCCCATTTCCTTCAAAATTCAAAAGCCCAAATCTACCCTAAAGCCCACATGACATCTCCATTTGTCATCCATTTAATTAAATCCATTACCTAAGTCCTAAAATCATCATTGAATTATTCCAAATGAAGCTTCATCCAAATTCCCATCAAATTACCAAAAATTTCTTAAAACCCATTTTTATGAAATTGACTCAACTTTCCCCAAGCCAAAGACAAGCCATGCAAGCCATTGACAAGCCACATGAAGCCATGGGAGGCTTGACATGTGACCATGCCATTAATGGTAAAAGGAGGGGCTCCTTTCCTAATCTTTCATTAAACCTTTTTTACCTTAAGCATGTCGCACACTAAACCATGTTTAGCCACCTCATCATGGATGGAGACTTCACCACTCCTTCTAAGCCGACCTAAATGATTCCCTCAGCTCAAAATCAGAGCTTGGAAGGGTGCACCAAGCCCAAAATGGTGGGTTGACCCAAACCAAGCCAAAGTGGGCCTTCTCCCATTCCATTTAAATCCAACTCCTTTACACATGGCAATTGCCGATTGATTGCACAAACCTCCGACCACGACCCACTCGACCACGAGGGTGACCCATGCTCGGCCGGCCGGCCACCAGGCCGCCGGAAAACACCATGGCCGAGAGCTCACATGTGAGCCAACATTGAAATTCTCACTTGCTGAGGCTGCCCCATCCCTAGTGGTCACCATGGCCGATCTTCTCCTCACCGGAGCGGTCGATCCCAAGCCCTAACTCTCCACAGGAGGCCCTCCACCCTCTCCTATTTAAACTCCACCCCTCTCGGCCATGAGGAGAGCCAAGCACAAACCTTGCCAAAACTCGCCAAAATTGTTCCGGACCCTTCTCCACTCTTAGAGCACTTGATCCCCAGGTGAGATCCCCCTGCCATTTCTCCTGCTGTAAGCTCGATTTCGAGTTGAAATTCCACCCAAAACCGGGACACTTCTCCACGGTGAGCCAATTCCCAAATTGATTGGCTCTACACCTTCACTGGACCGAGGGAAGGTGTCCACCAAGCAAAAGCCCCATCTCCGGAGCCACCCGGTTGCTCCGGCCTCCAAGCTTTGTGATCGGGCTTGGTCGAAATCATATCCGGACAATTCACTGGACCAAGAGACTTCATCTGGAGCTTGCTGGGATCCAATCGAAGGTGCAACAACTCTCAGATTGAAGCCACACTTCTCTGAGCCAAGGTATGAGCTAATTCTTCATCCCGAGCTTCTGGAGAATCTCCATTTCAAATGCCTTAGTTTCAATGCATGTTAGCCGTATAGATGTGTTCGTCTCTTCGAGACGAATCCATAGAGTATAAGAACGTAAAAATCCATTGAGAATCGAGTGAGATCTTAAGGATTTAGTGTGGACGGCTCTCGGGTGAGAACACTTGGGGACGATGAACGGATGCCGTCCATTCGATACACGCGCGCACGGACGGCCGGGATTGCGTCGGACCGGGAGACGGTACGAGAACCGCGGGGCCCGGGCTGCCGACTCGGGTGGCGGCGTCGAATGGGAGCGCGACGCGTGTGCGTTCGGAGGCTGCCGAGGGTTGACGCGGCGCCGCGTGGATAAATAGATAAATAGGGTATTTTCTTATTTATTTAATTCCCTAAACTTCAAAATTCATATCTCTGTGTAGAAAAATCACAAAAATAAAATAAAAATACCCTCTTGCTCGGTGAAGAGAGGAGAATAATGTGGAAAAGAAATCATTTAATTTCATCAAGTATTTTATTTTTTATAATTTATTTACTCTCTGCATTGTTTTAATTCTCCATGCATGCATACAATTCACCATGGCATGAGACCATAGGGCTTTTGAAGCCTCTGAATTTGGGAACATTCCTCGAATTTTCCAAAGTCGGAGGCCATCCTATGAAGAGTTCTTGATTTTTCAAGTTCGAGTCACTTGTTTTGAGTATTTTAATTCCAGTAAATAGCATGTTGTGAAATAAATTCTAGGAAAATTTGGTGATGTTCCTTATGACCGAGAGAACCCTAGGAAAAATAGGTTTTGACTTAGTTTATTTAAAACAACCCTAATTGGCTTAAACACCCAAAATAGGTCTTTAATTAATTAGAGTTAACCAGGCATCAAATTGACTTGAAATCAATTCTCCACTGACCTTTAGGATGAGAGGAACCCACCATAAAAATTTGAGGTCAATTGGACTTGGTTAGCCCTACTAATTGGGTTGATTAAGTCACTTAGCCATTTTAAACTTTAAAAATTCATAACTTTTAAAATACTTTTAAAAAAATTCACCAAATTGGTTTTGGAGCCTCTCTGATATCAGGGAAACCTAAGAAAATTAAAATTTCAATTTTCTAAAAAAGTTGATTTTTAATAATATTTTAATATTTTTAATAATTAAAAAATAATAAAAATCACAAAAATAATAAAATTCACCAAAATGTCATATTTTGAATTTTAATCACTTAGGAACAAATCCCACATTTTTCCTAGGTCTATTTAGTGAGATATTGAATTTTAAAACCCTAGGGTAATTTTAAAATTAAAAAAATGTATTTTCTAGCATTTTCACTAAAATAATTACAATAAATCATAAAAAAATCAGAAAATTGCAAAATTTGCTTCTCTGGTTTCCTTGGTATCAGAGAGATATTTGAAAAATATAAAACCCATTTTTCAACATTTATTTTATTTTTAAATTAATTAATACTCCAAAACTTAAAATAATTATAATAAAAATAATATGATTCAAAAAATCACCAAAATTGGTCCAAGTGCTTCTCTGGTCATTAGGAATGTCCCCTAATTTTCTTAAGGACAGAAACTTTCCCTTGGTCATGTTATTAAATTTTCCTTGAAAATCTCTATTTTCCACCAAAAATAATTATATAAATAAATTAAATACAGAAAAATCACATTTTCTCCTCTCATGTCTTTATTGACATATGAGTGAAGTCACATAAAAATTTCAAGTTCATTTGAGTTCAATTTAGTGAGTTATGAAATTATTAAGCTAAAGGGGTAAAATGGTAATTAAACTTTTAACCCTTAATTAAAACTTTAGGTTTAATAAAAAATCAGCAAGTAAAATATTTGATCTTAATCTGATTTGGATGATTGAAATTTAAATAATTAAAGGGTAGAAACCCATTAAATAATTTTAAAATGATTAAACTTTAATTAAATAATAGATTAAATTTGGAGGAATAATAAATTGGAATTATTAAAATAGGGATATTTATTAGGAAGAGATTTATTCTTTAATTTAAAAATCCCTAAACTAATTATATCATTAATACTCAATTTTTAATCAAAATGATAACTCAAATTTAAAATATTAAAAAACTTAATTAAATTATTAAACTCTTTTGAAATTTCGATTAAAATTAAAAATAAAGTATATTAAAGATAAATTAAAATTAAATTAAATTAAATTAAATTAAATAAATTAAATTAAATTAAATAATTAAATTAAATTAAATTAAATAATTAAATTAAATTAAATTAAATAATTAAATTAAATTAAATTAAATTAAATAATTAAATTAAATTAAACAATTAAATTAAATTAAATTAAATTAAATAATTAAATTAAATTAAATCAAATCAAATTAATTAAACACCAAATCAAATTAAATTGAACTATGTTAAACTAAATTAAAACTCAATTAAATTAAGTTGAATTAAATATAACATCACCTAAGACATAAAGAATTCAAAATAAATGAAAAGCAACTTGAACACTATTCCAAATTTAAACCCTTTAACTTAAATCAAATCATTTGAATACTAACTTACCCTTGAAAGCTTTAGTTATTATAACTCCTAAATAAAACATTAAATGAAGTGTCACTTCACTCATAGGGTATTCAAATGTCCTAGTTCACTGAGCAAGATAACAATAAAACTTGAAATTCTTGGACGATTAATTCATTTGTTTAATTAAATTCATTTGGACTTAAAACAATCCTAGAAATATTGAAAAGATGTTTAAGATCCTTCTTAAGCACTTTCTCAATATGATAGGACATTTATAAGAACAATTGAATTTGATTATTCTTTGATGAAGAAAATCGTCCTTAAACCAAAACACAAAGAACTTAGACGTCATAGGAAATGACTAGCTATAGGATTAGGAATTTGGTAGAAAACCATAACCTTTCCCTTAGCCTTACCTAGGAACTTGCTTAAGTATGCTAATTGTGTTTTAAGTGCAGCTTGGGATGACGGGAAGACCCTCCAGGTACGCATTTGTATTATTGCAATTTACTTTCCTGCAATTTATTTTCCAGCAATTTACATTATTGCTATTTACTTTATTGCAAATGCACTTTACTTTTCTTGCATGATAAGACAACCGTTGCATGAAAACCCACACCTTTAGGATAGCCCCTAAAGCTGAAACCAAAACTAAGTTAAAAGTTATTGCAAGATAAAATTCACCGCCACAACATTTCAAAATATAAAACAACTCAAAATTTAATCACGAAACGGAACACAAAACTACAATTACAATTAAATTAAAACGTCCTGTTGGATGATCGGGAATACCTCGGATGATGTAACCTACGTGTTGCTAACGGGATTTCCCATGGTCTAAATGAAAGTGTGGAACTCATTCGGTTGAGTTTAGCAAATTCATACGGACTAAGTGAATCCGATAAAAATAATGATGCCGGAAGGATGGAGCAGTGGGATCTTAACCGGTGTCGTTATAATCAACTTTAAGATTTGTTTTAAATAAAACATAAAAAACACCTGGAAATTAAGACTTCTCTAGACCAAAACACTTCTCTCATCTCCTGATTTATGACTTCTAAAACTAAACCTCTGCAACAATAAGGAACTTGGAGCATGGTGGGCAGCACGGCCATCGTCGTCAGCAAAACTTGAATCTACTTCAGCAAAACTTTTTTAGAATTAAATAACCGAAGCCATAGGACTTCGAGGTAGCTTGCTACAGTGCAACATAAATCCTCGACTCTTCGTTAGGTATTTGCATTGCAAATTAAGCCCTAACTAGGTCCTAGGATTCCGAGGTAGTCGTCCGATACGACAATAAACCCTCACATCTTCTAGAGTTTATTTGTTTGATTTTATCATACAAATATAAGTCCTAATTAATTAAAATTGGCAAGATTGAAATATCAAATAAACATTAGGACTTTCCTAAATTCGAACCAAACAATAGGATTGTCGGGAAATTATCGAAGTTCACTTCGAATCAGTGATTTCTCCTACCTCTCTTCCTTTGGATTCACAAAACAAAATGTTCCAAAACTTGATCCATTCCCTATTGAAATTCCAAAATTCGATCTTTGAAAACCTTAAACTTTGAAATTCTTGAGAGCGAAATTATTGGTTATTATCGAGAGTTTTCTTAGGTGATTCCCGTCACTTAAGATGTAATTAACTATAGGGGCTTGCCCTTATAGGGAATTTTAAAGAACCCGGGTAATATAAACCTGTTTAATGTTTTCATATTATGCGAGGAAACTTGTCGGCTTATAAAATTGGTTCGCGGACCAAACGGATGTCACTAATCTTCTAGTTTATTTAATCGAGCCCCACCATCGAGCGGTGTGTACATCCTTAGGGATAGATACACGGTTTGTGGTGCGGTGCTCGTTTATATAAACTATTTGGGATGTGAGGTCGGTTTAATCTCATATCTTAAAACCTTCAAATTTAAAATTATTTTCAAAATCAAATACTACTTTTTTTCAAAATTATTTATTTTAATTAAATTAAAAAAATTCGTCGACGATTTACGGTAGGCGACCCTCTTGAAAATAAAACACGACACCGAAAATATGCCGACAATGCGGTCTTCATTAGACTCGTAAGTGACAACGAAGCAAATTCGGTATCGTCGGCGATCTCTGCGTGCCGAATCGGAGACCATGTTTTGAATTGGGTGGACGACCGGAGTTATTCCATAATTTTTCAAAATGTTGTGATTGTCGAGGTAAGAAACCACGCTGAATTAAATTTTGAACACAGTGAGAGTACCATTCAAATGGTAATTCCATTAATTCTGATAAAGTGACATCTTCAAATTGTACATTATTTTCAGTTTTGGAGGAAGGAGCACCACGGTAGAATTTGATTGGCTTTGCATCGCCGCTATGTACCTCTTTGACCACCATACCCTCGATCTTATTAGAATGGATCGGGGTCAGGGTCATAGTATGTACATAGTGGTTAATCTTCTCGTACATCGATTTATATTCTTCTTTCTTTTCATCTTCGAGAGAGATCCTGAATTGCGGCTTCTTCGAGCTTATTGTACGCTGCTTCTTGCTTGATCTCTTGTTCTTCTTCAGAACTATCTTCCCAATCAACATTGATGGCTGGTTTCCTCTGTCCAACTGTCCTAACGTCTCTGCCACGACCTCGTCCCCGGCCTCGACCTCGGATGCGAGTTGTGGAGAAACCTTCACCATCTCGCCGTAAGGGAGTGGTGAGTGACTGTTGGACTAGAACTTCGGAGTTCTTCATTGTCCCGAACTTCCTTTGCTTCATTCGTTATGGTATCTCCGGAGAAGATTGTTTTCTTCGGAGGTGCATAATAAGCTGCATCTTCATGGATTCGAATTTCATGTACGGAGAATGGTTGTAAGTCACCTTTGATGCACTTGTTCCCCTCTATCGTAGTATTTGATGCAACGATGTAGAGATGATGGTACCATCCGGTTTTCATGTATCCGTGGTCGGCCCAAGTAGAGCGTTGAACGACGTTTCGAATCGATTATGTGAAATTTTGCGGTTGTCTTTGCCGAGTCACCGGTCTTCATTAGCGAGCGTTATTGATCCGAGGGCTCTTTCTCCTTTTTGATTGAATCCTCTTAATAACATTTTGTCGGCTTCGAGCTCGCGAGCATCAATTTCCAAATATGCTAGTGTTCGAAGACTCATTATATTAATTGATGCTCCTGGATCCACCAATACTCTGGAGAGTGTAAACTTCCCGATTGTAACTGAAATGTACAACGGTCGGTTGTGATCGTCGTCCCGAAGTAGTAGGTCGTTGTCCGTGAAGGTAACACCTCGTCGTTCCTTTAACGAGCAAACCTCATCTAAGGAATCTCCGGTCATTTGAAGCTAAGCAAATTTCCGGATCATGCAAGGCCTTGATCGAGCTTCTCTCATCTCTTTTGATAAGATGAGAGCGTCGTAGATGCTCGGTTTGGCCGGTAGTTTCCTAAGATGGGCTAGCACGTTGTAGTCCACTTTTATTTTCATGTGTCTCGGCTTCTTCCCTAATGGGTATTTCTTCTCGGGGTTGGTTCTTCCGAACAACCACACTGCTTTCCTTTTACCTTTGGACCCATTCTCGGAGGTAGAACTCTTCCACTTCTTAAGTTAACCTCTGTAATTTCTTCTGAATCTAGTATTGAGTTTGTTGATGTCTCCTTCTGAATTGGAATGACAGGTTCTTCTGGATTAGCTTCAGAGTCTGAAGGCTCTAACTCTATTGTGACTAGAGCTCCTAGAAACTCGCAAATAGATTTGTTGCTTGTTGAACTCTCGTAGCCTCCTTGATGGATGTCATCTTTGTCATTGTGATAGTCGAGATTGTGTATAATTTGAGAATTATCATTTGTATCGAAATCGATGTCCGGATTGTCGCTAGTTATGTAATCATTAGAAACAGTCAAAACGTAGCCATCGCTATAACCCTTATCATTATAAGATCCCACCAGAGTGAGCAGATAATCATACAGAGTCAGAGGTTCGAGGGATTTCTCCCCCGAATCGAAACAACTATCTCTAGGATAAGCGACCCCTAGTCCAGCCTTAAGAGCCTCGGTTTTCTCTTCTTTGTCGATTTTCTTCTTCTCTTCGATTGTCTCTTGTTGAGGTGGTTCTTCTATCGCGAGTGATAGTGCCGACTTAACGAGGTTTCGAACTCGAATTGAGGCTCGCACCGAAGCTGTTTGGATGTGATCCAAAATCTTCTTCGAAGACTTTGTCCAAGCGGTAGTCCATCCATCATTAGTCGCATAGAGATCTATCGGAACAATGAGATCCGTTGAGATAACATTGACGGAACCTCCTTTTACGGGGTTCCTTCATGTATTCCTTCGGGATTGTTATGTTCCCTTTTCGAAGATTGTCGTTGAGCCAACTTTTGAAGGTAATACAATCTTCTATCTTGTGTCCAAGCATCCGGTGGTAAGGGCAAAAGTTGGGATCACCCTTCTTGTTGAATTCTTCTGGTCTCTTAGGTTCTGGCAGTTGGAAATCTTAAGTCTTCATCAGACTGCGAAACATTTTCGGCACTGCCTCATTCTTGAATGGATACTCCCTGCTCAGAAGTTCCCTTAACGTACGTTGCGGACGAGGAGGTTGTTCATACTGTTGAGATGACTGATAGCTGGGTCGGGGTTGCTGGTAATTCTGTTGAGGTTGCTGCGGCCGTTCTGATGATATTTGTATTGGTTGCTTGCCTTTATCGACAGCTGCAACGATCCCGGATTTCTTTTCAAAAGTCTTCACAGGCTTTTGCTTGTCTGTTTTGTCAGTGAAGCTTAATTGCTTCGCCTCCTCTTGCAAGCTTCCGGCCTTGCTTAACAACTTTTCGAAAGTCTTAATAGTAAATCCCTTGACGAGAAGTGCTATCGAGCCATGAATGCTCTTAAGTAAAATGCCGACTGCATGCTGTTCTTGTAGTTGTGGCTCACACTTCATACTTAGATTTCTCCATCGAAGTATGTAATCCACCAAGGTTTCGTTCGGCTTCGCTTCTCTACCACTAAATCACCTATAGTGAAGTGGTGTCGAGATCCGACAAATCGCTTGATGAAGAGGTTCTCCAGTTACGAAAATGTCTTCACCGAACCGTTCGGTAATTCCGCATACCACGATTGAAGGCGATCCACGACGAGTCGCCGACAAATTGTCCGAAGAGTAAGGCGTCACTTCCGCCGACATTGCAACAACTGGCACGAAAATGTGCAACATGCTGCCGAGGGTTTCCGGTTCCATCAAAGGTCTTGAACAGAGGTGGTACAAAGCCTTTCGGATATTGGACAGCGTCGAATTCTTCAGGGTAAGGTCTACCCGTCCGAATGGATGTCCCGCTCTTTGATTGTGTTAAGGCTTCTCGCACTTGCTGTTCCACCATGTTCTTAATATCCTTTTCCGGAATCATGCTTTGTGTTGTATCTTTCTTTAACTGATCATCCCCGTTGACGGACGTAATCTCCTTTCCTCCGTCTGCAATGTGAATGACCTCTGAGGGTGTCTCTCTTTGGGGTTGCACTTGACTCTGGAGAGTGGCTAGGGCTACAACCATCTCTTCCATCCTTTTTGCCATTTGTGCGATTGTATTATCTTTCTCTTGAAGCTGCCTCCTCATTACTTCTGGTTCCTCTCTTTCTGCAGCTGCAGGGGCACCTTGTGAAGTTGATGAAGCTCGTGTTTTGACCATGTTAATTTCTGCATACTCATCATCCATGAACTCTGACGAATCAATCTCATCTCCGAATTTCTCTTCTCTTTCCCTTGCTAATCGCCGAAAATCGGTTCTTAGCTTTTCCATAGCATCTTCTAGTGGTCTTTTTTTGTACATCCTTGCAGTTGTCATGCGATAGTTGTCGGGTTTCTTTCTCATGAGTCCCCTTCACCGCGGTAGCACTTTCTTAGGACTCAAGTCTCCTGACGAGACTTTCCTTCTCAGGCTGTTGTTTTAATCTTAATTGTCCGGTAGTGGGACGCCATACCATCCTTCTAGCAGCAGAAGGTTTAGGACCGGATGGTCTGTCAGCCAAATGTCGGAATGTGGTATCCTCCCTAATCTGTAGTCCTGAAACAACGACAGGCGGACTAGCTTTCATCCTCTTATTTGGCTTTTCCGCAATGATAGCGAGTTCTACTCGCGGCCCAAGACGGGATTCGACCGACACCCGCCCTATCCTTCTTAAAATTTCGATACGGGGCACCTTTCCTTCTTTGCTAACTTCTCTATCAAAGTTTGCGGTCGAGCAAATGGCGTAGTTCGGCCCTTTTCTTATGACTATCGTTGTAATATACGGGTCGAGGCAATGCGGCAACAATCTTGCGAACATTTTCTTCATCCTCTCGCGGCAGAGAGGGGATGGAATCTACTTCCTCCCAAAAGTGGTATGTATTCAGGCAGCGGTGTATACTCGGGCAGTTCTGGGATTTCCTCCAGAAAAGCAACTTCAGCAGCTCTGGCTTCTCTAGCGATCCTTGTACTTCTGTTCCTTCTTTGAGTCAGTGTCAGCGATGGAAATCTAGAGCTGGACCCGATTTCAAAAACAGAAGGTCTCACAGGAAGGTCTGTACCCTCCACGGTAATAGGTTCACCATAGTTCTGAATTTTCTTCCCCTTTAGTTTGGCAGGAGCCGGGGTAGGTGCAGAGACAACAAGACCAGTGGGGGTAGCAACAACAGTCCTTCTGTGGACAGCAGTACTCCTCTCAGTTGGAATCTTTTGCAGAGGAGGGAATTCGTGAGTTGACTTGAGGTTGAACTCAATCAACGGCTTCTCAGTTTCCGGTACTTTGCTTGTGAGTGAAAATAGAGTGACGTCGGGGATTTTGATGTCGGTGTTTTCGAATCCTTGTCCGAATCGAATAATTCCATTGTCAGGCAGTTCGTCTTTGAATATGGCCAGGTTGAGTCCATTGACGAAGGAGAAGATCAGTTTTGGGGCTTCCATTTTTGCAGGGAAGATTCCAAGTGTTAGTCCCCGAATCGTGCTTCTTCTTATCGTATAACTTATGACGAAAAAGAAAGAGTCCAAACACATTTCCATTTATCTTAGTGTATTTGTGGTGTTAAAGGAAAATTGTCTTTTCGGAAAGATTTGTTCGTTAGGAGGGAGAATTATTAAAAGAAGGAGAGTTGTAGGAAGAGTAAAAGGAATTGATTAGGAACTGGAAAAGGAAGAGAAAGTCTTGTAGAAACTTCTCGACCCGCAAGACTGCTCCTAAACTAATACCTATTGGGGGTCCACCCCACCTCAGAAATGAGGTAAAAGGATCTCGGAACCTATCTGTTTAGGGGTGTCTAAACAGTGGCTCCTAAATCCGAGGGAATGTTGGCTATACTTGTTCAAGGTAGAAATGAACATAGTATTCCAACGGAAAGAAGGGTAGGTTGATCCACTAGGAACATGGATACACTACCGATTTTTGAAAGCAGAATTGTCTGATTAAAGTAGAGAGAGGAACTGATCCCCAGCGGAGTCGCCAGAAATTGTCGGCATTATTTTTAGATTATGTGTTTTGAAAAAGGGGGGTCGCCTAACAGAAATTGTCGGCAAATTTTTAATTTAATTTAAATAAATAATTTGAAAAGTAGTATTTGATTTTGAAAATAATTTTAAATTTGAAAATTTTAAGATATGAAATCAAACTGATCTCACATCCCGAATAGTTTACATAAGTGAGCACCGCATCACAAACTGTGTATCTATCTCGAAGAATAGACACACTGTTTGGTGATGGGGCTCGATTAAATAAACTAGAAGATTTGTGACATCCGTTTGGTCTGCGAACCAATTTTATAAGCCGACAAATTCCCCTGCTTAATATGAAAGCATTAAACAGGGTTTATATTACCTGAGTTCTTAAAGTTCCCTATAAGGGCAAGCCCCTATAGTTAATTACATCTTAAGTGATGAGAATCACCTAAGAAAACTCTCGATAATAATCAGTAATTCTGCTCTCAAGAATTTCAAAGTTTAAGTTTTCAAAGGATTGAATTTTGGAATTTCAATAGGGAATGGATCAAATTTGGAACATTTTGTTTTGAGAATTCAAAGGAAGAAAGGTAGGAGAAATTACAGATTCGAAGCGAACTTCGGTAATTTCTCGACTATCCTATTGTTTGGCTTGAATTTAGGAAAGTCCTAATGTTTATTTAATGTTTTGATTTTGCCAATTTTAATTAATTTGGATTTATATTCGTATGATATGATCACGCAAATAGCCTGGAAGATGTGAGGGTTTATATCGTATCAAACGACTACCTCGGAGTCCTAAGATCGGTCAGGGCTTAATTTACATGACATGATCATGCAAATGCCTAACGAAGAGTCGAGGATTTATGTTGCGCTAGTGCAAGCTACCTCGAAATCCTATGGCTTGGTTCTTTAATTCTAAGAAAGTTTTGCTGAAGTAGACTCAGGTTTTACTGATGACGATGGTCGTGCTGCCCACCATGCTCCAAGCTCCTTGTTGTCGTAGAGGTTTAGTTATAGAAGTCATAAATCAGGAGAGGAGAAAAGTGTTTTGGGCTAGGTTTGGGTTGGATTTGGATCTCTTTGGTGAATGGGCCAATGTAGGTCAAATTGGGCTAACATGGGCCAATGTTGGGCTAGGGTTGAAATTTATGTAAAAAAAATGTTGAGAAATGTTTATGGGAGTGTTTCAAAGAGGTTTTGGCTTTGGTTGGGTTTGATTTTGGGATTTGGGCTTATTTGGGTTAGGTTTGGGTTTAGGTCAAAATTGGGCCTTTTAGCTTTGGGTTGAATTTGAGTGGGGTTTGGGTCTAAATTTTGGGTAAATCATGTTAGTGTTTTGTTTGTGGGAATGTTAAGGAAGGTTTAGAAAAGATTTGGGGTTAATTGGAGTTGAATTGGGTTAGTTTGGGTTAGGTTTGGGTCATAGGTCCAAATTGGGCTTTAAGGCCAAAAGTGAAATTGGATCCAAATGTCAATCAAATTGGACTTGGATTTGGTCTATATTGGTGTTGGGAATGTTGAATTGAAGTTTAGAATTGAATTGGACCAGAATTTGGGTCAATTGGGTAGGTTTGGCTTGACATTGGGTTCACTTACGGTTAAAATGGGTCAAATTGGGGGTTTTGACAAAAGTGGGGTAAATTGACAAAATTGGCCCATGGTGTAGTTGAACAAAATGAAATTGGAAATATTTGGGATTTGTTGGAATTTTTTGGGAATTTTCTGAATTTTTGGATTTTTTGGGTCAAGAGGGGTATTTTGGGTATTTGGAGGGTATTGGGAGGTATTTTTGGAATTTTTGGTATTTTTGGGTATGGATGATCAATTTGAGTAATGTGGGAATGTTTGGGATTGGTTTTGAGGAATTTTGGGTAATTTAGGTGATTTTGCAAATTTTGGGTAGTTTCAAGGGTTTTGGGTATGCTAGGCGGGTGTAGGGTCCCGGGGGTCAAAAATTGAAAATTTGGAAAATTGAAGATTAAGTGAATGTAAGTGGAATAAAATCATTTTGGTTGAGCCATGAAGCCATATCAAACCCACATGAGCCATGAGGGGACTCATTTGAGGCATCCACTATGTTGTTCCTAACCTGCTTGTGAGGGCTTAGGGGTTAAGGACCATCCATGTGGATCACATTTATGAGTCACGAGATCAAGTTAGGTATGGGTGTTTTTTTTTAAAATGTGTGTGAAAGTGTAGTGTATAGGTGTAGTGTGTGTGTAAGTCAGCCCTTCACCAGACCAAACCACCCAGGGTAGTCCTAAGGCCAAAGAGTCCTATAGGAACTCATCCTTTAAATTTCCACATTTGATTTCAACCCTCTAGGTGATTAGGGGTATACAGTCGAAGTTTGTGGAGTTTGCGGGGAGTTAAGAAGTGGTTTGAATTTCTACGTGGTGGGTCTCAATTCTAATCCTCTAAGATAGTCAAAGGAAAAGCCTAAGGCTAGATCCTAAGTACTAAAAAGAAGAAGAGAAGACCTCATCAAAAATGAGGTCAACAGAGAGGAAGGATCAAAGTGGTTTCTATCATGCGGAGTGATGAGGGAAATCGAAATAGGAGGAAAATTTGTGGGTTTTACAGTTTATGTGTTTGAAGAGGGAAGGAATGATTTGGTTGCGTGAACAAAGGAGGGAACCATACGGTGGAGAGCTTCTGTATTTTGGGGTCTTATGCAGTTTCAAAATGAGTAGGTTGAAGTCCTTAAATGGCTGAGGAATGGGATTATTATGACAAGGAAGCTTGAGGGCCCGTTTATCCAAAAAAAATTAAATTATATATTAATTCAATTAATTAAACAAAATTCTAGTGATTATTAATTAATATAATTAATATATAATCAATTATTAACTAATCAATTGTTAAACAAATCAACTGTATTGGGGCTGAATGATCATTTATCCACAAACAGCTGCAAATCAGCTATTTTTCAAACGCTTAAACCAAACAGGCAGGTAGCTTATTCGGATCAACTGCTGATTAGCAGCTTATCAGGATAAGCTACTTATTTGGATAAGCTGCAGCTGCCCCAAACAGACTCTAAGAGTTGCAGGAGGAGAATGAAAGTGAGAGATTACTTCTTCCTTACTGTTCTAAGAGGGAATTGTGTGTTGTTTTGAAATGAGAAAAAGATTCAAAGAAACTTCAAGGGATTTGCTTGGGGAAGAAATTGAGAAAAGTTGTGTTTGCTTCTTATTGTTTGTATGAATTTGCTTTTATATATATAATTCGTGTTTTATCGTATCTTCCTCATGAATTCTAAGTAGATTTTTTTGCCTTTCTCCTTGCAAAGAGATATGATGAAGTGATAATTTAGATTGGATGTGTCATTTGAATGTTAAGAAATTGTGATGATTTTTCACTTCGTACTTCATTTACTTTTCAATCTAGCCAATTAAATTGTTAAAATATATTGTGAAACATACAATCTGAGAGGACTATGTGTTCTACAACAAAAGTGAATATTACATTCAATGTCCATGAATGAGTGAAGTAGTTCATTAGGGTTAGGTGCAAATAAATAGGGAAATATAATTTATTAGGTGTCAAATTGGAGATTTTATTGTGACAGACTAAAATCTCTAATTTGGTCATAGTGTTTGGAAACTAAAGTGAGACTTAGCCTGCATACAAAGGGAAGTGGGAGCTCGGGAATGAGAGCCAGTACCCTTCCAGCCTAACAACTGATTTAGGGACTAAACATAGAATTAGTCAATGTTCTCTGTAGCACTCGGAAGAGGGTAAAGAATATGTATGCCCTATTTGGCACAATATAAAATTTTCACTAATCTTTATCATTCACCCATCATAACATCATTGTAAGAGAGAGGACACTTTCTCCAAATTTGAACCTTTTAATTTAAAACATAATTAAGTGGTAGTTAACTTTATTACAAATTTTAGAAAGTACTTTTGTGATCTTAGAATCTTTAACATCATTAAACTTTAGCAACTTTAGTATTTACTGTACGTGCATTGTAATTTGAATATTGGATTTCTCTACTACACTTTAAAGATCTAAATCCTCCCCGTGGGATCGATAACCAGGGCACCAATAGAGCCATGTATTACTTGAGTGATTTGTATAACTACTTATAGATTGGTAGCTGATCCACTTAAAAATACCTATTTTTATGCCTTATTTATGATTCAATTCTTAAGGATATTATGCTTTAATGAAAGATATTTTAATGTTTTTGGATGTAGGTGATAAAAAAAGAGTTCAAGAAGGAAAAAGGAGCAAAAAGGAGCAAAAATAGAGCTTAAAGAGCAAAATTACCAAAATTATAGGTCTGGTGCCTAGGCGCCCGAATCTGTCGCCAAGCACCAGATCAATACTAAAGCAGATAAGATTTTTGATGACTTTGGGCGGTAATTTTGACAGTGTTAAGTGGTTATCAGACCTTCTAGAAGATTGGAAGTTACTCCTAATACATAGGACATGTGATATAATGCATCTGGACACAGAAAAATGGTTTTAATCGCAAAGAGGTGCGAAGACTTGGTCAAGGACTTCGGCGCCTAGGCGCCAGATCCCGGTGCCTATGCGCCACTTTCTAGAAGGCACATTGTATTTGGATGAATATTGAAGAGGTGCCTTAAGCAACCCTGGTCAAATTCGAAGCTCTATAAATTGAAGTCAATTCTACAGAGAAAAGTGCACCTTATAGTCCCCAAGCACCATATATCTCCTCCAGTCCCCCTTTAACATCCAAATATTTTAGGGAGCCATTTTATTTAGTATTTAGTGAGTTTATTTCGAGTGTTACTACTCAATTCCTTGAGTAGTAAGAGTGAGTTTTCAACTATAGTTGCTGTTGAAGTCATGCACCTTGCATTGGAGTCAGTAGGAGTCAGTGGATCACTTGAAGGAACATTCCATGTAAGTATTTGTAACTTGGTTCAAAGTTTTATAAATATGTTTGTTGTGTGAATTCAATGTGTTCTGAGTATTTAGTTTTCTTTCTCCTTTTAACTATGAAAGGATAATAAGATAATTAAATTTTGTTGGAGAACTTAACTTAAAATATTTATAAAAATTCTGATGATATTAATACCTGATCTTAATTTACTTTTTAAACTGGCCATTTAAATTGTTAAAACCTGTTGAAGTATTTTGAGACCTATCCGGAGATGAGTTCTTAACTAGTACATATCACATGAATCCTTGGGTAATCAAAGGCTATATGCAGGTTATTCAAGGTGAAGTGCAACTAAATAGGGAGATATTGTTTATTAGGCGTAGAATTGATTAGTTTTTAGAGTGACAGACTAAATTCTAATAATTTGGTTTATAGAAAGGGAACAAGTCACTGATAAGGCGGACCATAGCCACCCTTGGACATATAATAGTATGAGCCTAGATTAACCCATTCTACTAATAAAACATCCTGAACCGATCTATAGATTAGCCAATGTTCTTTATACTATCGAGCGTAGGTAAAGAATAGGAATGCTTCTATTTGACACAATACCATAATCTAAGTTCTCCAAAAATGATAATTATTCTAAAAATAAATCTTGGATTAGTTGAAAAGGAGAAAGTTGTTTCATTTATACTTGCATTTATCTTTACTTTATTACTGCTTACTTACATTTAGTAGAAAATTTATTAAACTTAAAAACTGAATTTTGAAAAGAAATAAAAAATAATAATTACTTTTAATTTGAAAATCTACTAAATTTCTTAAATTAATTTTCTCAAAATCTTCGCTGTGGGATCGATAACTAGGACTCCAATAGAGCCTTGTATTACTTGAAACGATAAGTATACTTGCGTTTGAAATTGTGTCTTTTACAAAAATTATTATAAATATTTCAATATTAAATCATAAATTCTTGCATAAGTAAAGGTCGGGCATCAAGTTTTTGGCGCCGTTGCCGAGGACTAAATCTTCTAACAGTGGTATTAAATGCTTGCATTTTTAAGTATATATAAAGTTGCATCAAGTTTTTGGCACAGTTGCCGGGGAAAGATAAGGAAGAAAGTTAAGAAGACATTTTTTACATTTCTCAAATTAAAATAATTTATACACTTTTATTTCTTTAAAAATATAAAAAAAAATAAAAATACAAAAACATATATAAAAGTAAAAATACCAAAAAGATTTTAATTTATTCTTATGCGTAGTTTTGGATCTGAAGGATTATTACCTTTTGATTCTAAATTAGAAAGAACTGTTAAAAGAATTAGAAAAGGAAAAAAAATTCAAAAATATCAGGAAATGGCTAACATACATAACAATAATCAAAATGCAATAGAAATTAATGAACAAAATGTTTATAAACTATTAAGGGATTATGCAAACCCTACAGCTGATGAACTTCATATTAGTATTCAAATGCTTGCTGTAGATGCTAATTATTTTGAGCTTAAACCTTCTATTATTCAAATGGTTCAAAATAATCAATTTGGAGGAACACTAAATGAGGATCCAAATTTACACCTTGCTAGTTTTTTAGAACTTTGTGCTACCTTTAAATATAATAATGTTTCTGATGATGCTATTAGGCTTAGACTATTTCCTTTTTTCTTAAAAGATAAAACAAAAATGTGGCTTAACTCATTAGCAACTTGTTCTATTAAAACTTGGGCAGTTATGACACAAAAATTCTTCGCTAAATATTTTCCTCCTTCTAATACTATTAAATTAAGAAATGATATCACTTCATTTATGCAATTTAATGGAGAAATAATTTATGAAACATGGGAAAGATTTAAAGAACTATTAAGAAAATGTCCTCATCATGCATTGCCAGATTGGTTAGTTATTCAAACATTTTATAACAGACTTTTTAGATCACTTAGATCTATTATAGATGCTACTGCTGGTGGTTCTTTAATGGCTAAGACATTTGAAGAAGCTTATACTTTAATTGAAGAAATTGCTAACAACATTTTTCAATGGCCTTCTGAAAGGGTTAATCCTAAAAGAATGATAAGTATTCAAGATAATGAAGCTTTTTCTATTTTAGCTTCACAAGTGGTTGCGATATCTAAAAAATTGGATAATTTTGCTATTAATATGTCGCATGTAAGTAATGATAATTATGCAAATACTGATGATTCTCAAACAATGGAAACTTTGTAAGCTATTTCTAGTAAAACTAATAACCCTCATTCTAATTATTATAATCGAGGTTGGAAAAATCACCCTAGTTTTAGATGGAATAATGGACAACAACAATGGAGTAATAATCAAGTTAATCCAACCAGAAATTAGAACAATCAAGAAAATTCAAACTTTAGACCAACTTATCCTCTTGGTTTTAACAATCAGTAGAAAAAGTTATCTATAGAGGAATTGATCTTGCAACTAGGTAATCAGCTACAAAGTCAAAACACTGCTATTTGAAATATTGAGAATCAGATGGGTCAAATTGCTAATTTTATTAATTACAAATCTTAAGGAACAGTTCCTAGCAATGTCAAAATTAATCCTAAAGAAACTGGAAAAGACCATGAACAAGCAAAAGGTGTACAACTTATAAGTGGAAAGGAATTAAAAGAAAAGATTCAGAATGAAATTGAAAAAGAGAGAGATGTTGAAGAGATTGAAAAACCTAAAGAAAATCTTTCTCCAAGTAAAGATCAGACTGTAATTCCTATTGAAGTGGAAGTTGAAAGACCACCACCACCTTTTCCTCAAAGACTAAAACAACAGAAGCTTGACCATCAATTTTTAAAATTCTTTGAGATTTTTAAGAAACTTATCACCAACATTCCTTTTGCTGAAGCTTTGGAATAAATGCCGAGCTATGCAAAATTTATGAAAGATATTTAAGTAAGAAACATAAATTTGATGCTTATGAAACTGTTGCATTAAGTGAAGAATGTACTGCAATAATTCAGAAGAAATTACCTCAAAAACTTAAAGATCCTGGAAGTATCACTATACCATGTGCTATTGGAGAAAAATTTTGTGGAAAAGCCTTATGTGATTTAGGAGCAAGTATTAATCTCATGCCGTTTTTGTATCTTTCGAAGGTTAGATTTAGGAGAGATTTCTCCCACCACTGTAACCCTTCAGTTAGTTGGTCGATCTATCACTTATCCTAAAGGAGTTATAGAGGATGTTCTTGTTAAGGTGGATAAATTTATCTTTCCTGTGGATTTCATTGTACTGGATATGGAAGAAGATAAAGAAATACCTGTTATTTTAGGGAGACATTTTTTAGCTACCGGACGTGCTATGATTGATGTACAAAAAGGAGAATTAACGATGAGAGTTAATGATCAAGAGATAACATTCAATATTCTAAAATCAATGAGGTATCCTGACAAAGAAAAATGCTATCATATAGATATTTTTGATTATATAATTGAAAAGCATTATCAAGAAAAATGTAAAGTTATTTATGAAGAAAAAGATGATAAATCTGTGCTATATAATGAGTCATTAACTAAAGAAATTGAAGAAGTAAATGAAGAAAATTTATCTGAAGAAACTCATTATATTCATGATAATTGGGAAATTTTAGACACAATTGAAAATGATATACTTTTACCCTCAATTGAAGAAAGCCCTAAACTGGAATTAAAAATGTTACCTGCACATCTAAAGTATGCATTTCTTGGAAATTCATTAACTTTACATGTGATTATATCTTTAGAATTAAGCAAAGATCAAGCAGAAAAATTAATAGGAGTTCTGAAGAACTATAAGAAAGCTTTTGGTTGGATTATTGCAGATATAAAAGGAATAAGCCCATCAATCTGTATGCAAAGGATTTTAATGGAAGAAAATTGTAAACCCACTATTGAACCTTAAAGAAGATTGAACCCAATTATCAAAGAGGTTGCTAAAAAAAGAGATTTTGAAATGGTTAGATGCTGGAATTATTTATCCTATTTCGGATAGTCAATGAGTAAGTCCTATTCATTGTCTTCCGAAGAAAGGAGTAGTAACTGTCATTGTTAATGATAAAAATGAATTAATCCCTACAAGACAAGTTATTGGAAGGAAAATTTGCATTGATTATAAAAAATTAAACAACACCACTAGAAATGATCATTTTCCTTTACCATTCTTGGATCAGATGCTGGATAAACTAGCTGGACGCTCTTATTTCTGTTTTTTGGATGAATATTCTGGTTATCATCAATTACCTATTGCTCCTGAGGACCAAGAGAAAATAACATTTACAAGTCCTTATGGAACATTTGCCTTTAGAAGAATGTCTTTCAGATTATGTAATGCACATGCAACTTTTTAAAGATGTATGATGTCAATATTCTGTGATTTAATTGATAAAGTAATTGAAGTATTTATGGATGATTTTTCAGTTTTTGGAACTTCTTTTGAGTCTTACTTGGAAAATATAAAGAAAGTTCTAAAAAGATGTTAAGAAACAAATTTGGTTCTAAATTGGGAAAAATGTCAATTTATGGTCACAAAAGGAATTGTACTTGGACATAAAATTTCACAAATAGGTCTGAAAGTTAATCAAGCAAAAGTGAAAATTATTACTGAACTTCAACCACCTACTACCGTTACTAATGTGAGAAGTTTTCTGGGTCATGTTGGATTTTATAGGAGATATATAAAGGATTTTTCTATTGCTAAACCTCTTTGTCATTTATTAGAAAAAGAAGCTAAATTCAAATTTAATGAAGATTGTCTGAATGCGTTCAATATTCTAAAAGAAAAATTAATCACTGCACCTATTATTGTTGCACCTGATTGGAGTAAACCTTTTGAATTAATGTGTGATGCAAGTGATTATGCAATTAGAGCTGTATTGGGACAAAAATATGAGAAAATTTTTAAAGTTATATATTATGCTAGCAAAACTCTTAATGAAACTCAAATAAAAAAAAAATGAGCTAAGAAAATCTCAAATATCTAATTACAAAATATATTCATCACAACAAAGACATGACTAAGCATTCCTATTTAATATTTTTTTTTTATTTTGAGGCATTCAAGATATTAAATGATAATTTTTTTCTTCATGATAGGTTGAGCACTCGAATTCTGTTGTGAAAAAAAAATGAAAGAGTTTGAACGAGAAAAATTACATATACATGGATTTACGTGTTTCGGCAAATTACCTACGTTTGTGGAGCCATAGAGGATTTTATTACTTTGCGGAATTACACAGTTTATTGACAGGTTACAAGAGCTCGATTCACTTTCGAACTCTAATCTTCCTCGGATTTGAAGCCGCATGCAGCACCTGTGAGAAGCCTAATATATTTGAGCAAAACTCTTAACTATTCAAATTGCTGATGTAGCTGCTAATTCATTTGAACTGAAACCTGCTATTATCATATAATTGTTCTGATATTTTTCTATAAAAATATTAGAAAATTCAGTTATGTATTTTTCATAAGTTTCTCTAACCCCAAAAAACTCATAGAAATTTATTTTATATTTTTTTGATATTTATTTCCTTTTAACAATTTTTCAATTGGAAAATAACATTAAAGTAAATATTTATTTTAATCTCAATTTTATTTTTTTAGGTGCCCCTGAGCATAAGGAACATTCCAAACAACTTCTTATATTTTTCTAATTTTTCTTTTAATTTATATAATTATTTAAATCAAATATTCATATTTGCTTAGGAAATTCATTTTTTATACTTCAATAATTTTAATGGCCTTAAGATTTTTACAGGATCCTATTGAGATGGAAAGCCTCAATGTGGCCCAATTTGATGATTATTTAATTTATTGTAAATTTTTCTTAATTTTGGTACTTTTCCTAAATTTAAAATAGAAAAATAGGTTAAAAATTTTTAAAATTCAATTCTTATTTTTTCTAAGTTTCTTTGACCATAGTGAACCTACCTAAGAAAGTCTTATACTTTTCTAATTTATATTTTAATTTTCATAATTATTTTAAGAAAATAAGTGTGATTTATTTTGAAAATTAGGGTTTTCTAATGTTAGAGATTCTCTCTGACCCTAAAGAAATTAAAGAACATCTCAAAGAAGGTCAGTGATAAACCCCCTAAATTTAACATTTTTATGATTAACATTTAATTATTAGTAATTTAAAATGTTCAGAGTATTTAATTAATTCAAAAATAAATATAATGAAAGCATTTTTAATTTTTACCCCACATTATTTTCTTTTGTTCACTGAGCACAAGGGTATTTTTATTTTATTTTTAGAATTTTTCTACACCAAGTTATTGATTTTTAAAGTTCCCATATTTATATTAAATAAAAAATACCCCTATTTCCTTCTTATCCACATGTCCGCCACGTCAACCTACGACTCTCCGAAGCCTTCACGTTTCGCCATTCCATTCGATGCCCCCATTTGCATCACCGTCTAGTCAGCACGCCTTTATCGCTTCATCTACTCATTCGGCACAATCTAAGCTTTCCACTCGATACACGAGTGATCTAATGGTCTCTGGCCTTTGTCCCCAAATGGTCTAACCCTAGAACCATTCACATAAAAACCCTAATTCATCGCTCGATACTTAACTAAATTGCATTGGGTTTATTCCTACACCTTCATCTAAATGAGATGAACCTATCTATAAGGTTGATCAAGCATGAAATTAAACTTTTTCTTTGTAAAGGCCCAAAGTGAGCTCCAATTTGGGGGAAATGATGTATACCTTAGCCCAAGAGGTGAGACCTCAATTGGGTCGATTCTTGAGCTTCACCATAAATATACAAACGTCCTACAAGTGTCAATTTGAGTAGGGACTGAAGATGGTTTTGAATGTTGTGAAGCTATTAGTACTATTAATTTGAGTTTTGGTGAGGTATGGTGGGATGGCCATGAAATTTCCCTATTTTTTAGCTTTGAAATTGAGCTCAGGCAGGGGAGATGGCGGCTATAAATGATGGGATGAGCTTCACAGGGCTGCTAGTGGAACTTGGAGCAATTTGGCAGGGCGTCACCAAGGTCTTTGTGTGTCTCTTCATTTGGCTTTGAGGGGAGCTCAATTTATAGCCATCGCCATGGTGGCCAACTGTGCAAGCTAGGGGTGCAATGTGCTGCCTAGGTGGAGGGCTGAGTGGCACAATTAACCAATTAGAGATTGCCACAGGGGATGGGTGCAATTTGGGTTTGATCCATGGGGGAGATTTCTCGGTTTTGGGTTCTCTGACGATGGCTGTGATGGCAGCTAGCTGGCTCATGGAGGTCAGGAGAGTTAATGGTGAGGGGCGAGCTTAGGGCTTGTGAAGGCTGGTGGCATA
Organism: Papilionanthe hookeriana x Papilionanthe teres; assembly: GCA_022702705.1. Lineage (NCBI taxonomy): Eukaryota > Viridiplantae > Streptophyta > Magnoliopsida > Asparagales > Orchidaceae > Papilionanthe > Papilionanthe hookeriana x Papilionanthe teres. Next base: position 91,162,394 of record CM040422.1, read on the forward strand.
TATGCCTTTGGTTTAGCCATTATTGGGATGAAATCCTAAAATTTTTGGGACCTTTGGTCCATGGCTATAGTAGGGTGGGCATGGTGGTGAGCTTGAGGTCCTAGTGGTCATTTGGCGGTTGTAGTGATCAAGGTTAAGTTGAACCAAGGAGCTTAGGTCAATCTTAGGATTTAGGCTTGGACTTGGGTTTGTGCTAGTCTTGGGTTTGGATTTGGGTCAATTGAGGGCTATAATTGGTCTATAAAAATGTCATGAAGAGTTTAGGGTCCAAATTGGTGAATTTGGATTAGTCATGGGATTTAATTTGATGAAAATTAGGTGTGAGGTCAATTTGGGGCAGTTCATTCAGACTTGGTTTTAGGGTTTCGAGTTTGATGCAATTGATCATGAATTTTGTTTAAGATTTGTTTGGACATGATGGAATTTGATTTGGATTCAAAATTGGTGGAGTTTGAAATTAATTTGGCGAAAATGGGGTGATTTAGAGACTTTAGGCCCTCAAAGACAATTTGAGAATTTTGACCAATTTTGGTGGGTTTAGGTACAGCTGGGGGCATTGGGTGGTTTAAATTGATTTTGGGGACATTGAGAGTGAATTTTGTGATTTCGAGAATTTTCGGGACATGAGGGCATTTTGGTAATTTTGGGGAATTTGGGGGCATTTTCGGAATTTGGAGGAAAATGGGATATAATAGCCAACTTTGATGGCTTAGAATGGTTTGATATGACTTTTGGAGAAAATTTGAGAATTTAGCCAATTTTTGGAAAATTAGAGTTTCAAGGGCATTTTGGTAATTTTGAAAGAGTTTGGGGGTGGAAGGCCAAAGTTGGGTGTTTAGGCAGGATAAGAATTCAATGAAGATGCTAATCATAATGTTACCCATCTTGGTGCCATGAGACTAAGGAAATCCCCATTTTGGATCCTCCATGTGCTGGCCCTAACCACCCTAGCCTAAGGCTAAGGGTTTTGGGGAGCACCCACATGAGTTCCAAAAAGAGTGGGGGACCAGGTTAAGCATGATTGGTTTATGGTTTTAGGTTGTGAGTGAATGTGAGGGGTTGAAATGTGTGTGTGTAAGCATGACCAAGACCAAACTACTCAGGGCTAACCCTAAGTCTTTATAATCTTATCGAAACTCCTCTTGAGCTCCTTCATGCTGGTTTCATTCCACCAAGTGCTAGGGGTCCAAGAAGAGTAAAGATGTGTTTAGAATTTTGAATTGGGTAGTGTTCCATCAGTAGTCCTCCAAATAATCAAAAATAAAGTTTTATGGTTTTGAGGAAGGCAAATAGACCTCAACAAAAGTGAGTTCAACAGTTAATCATATTGATACAATAAGGAAAAATTAAACTTTTTTTAATATTCAAAATTCGATGCGACTTAGTGGACCTCAAACAACTCTTAACTTTATCCCTAAACTACAAATTCTATGAAAGTTTTTCTCCATTAATCAAATTTCTCTTAATTAAGCATCATTCTTATTATCTCTCTTTCTCCGAATAACATAATTGAGGTGATAAATTAAAAAATATACATTTTATAAAGTATAACATATTAATTATAAAATGATATGAGTATATCAAAAATATTTATCAAGAAATTTCAAAGAATAAAATATAACCATGTAGCTTGAAGTCTAGAAGAATTAGGAGAGTTGCTAAAATTATTTTTTCTAACTTTTGGTCTATCAAATATAAATAATATGAAATATTTATCTACTTTGTGACATTCATAGAAAGCTACAATCATAACAGAAATATGTGGCAAATTTTCATCATTCTCTTCATCTAAGGGAAGATATTGGAGCACTTTCAGAACTCACAAAGAATAAACAATGTTAATTTTAGCAGTAGATGGAGTAATCAATATAAAAAAAAAAGCATGGAGAATAGGAATCTTAGTCGGTTTCTTCGGAAGCGGAATAATACATAGACCTTGGTTTTAGATATTATTAAAACAAAAAAAGAGTGATATTGCAAGTTATCAAGTTTATCATCATGTAACTTAAATAAAGCATTTCTCAGCTTATGATAAGCCTTGAAATATTCATAAAATTTATGTCCAAAACATTAGCAAGAGAAATAATAGGATTAAATGATTTTAAATTCCATTTTCTTTTAGTATCAAAATGGCAAATATCTAATAAATGCATATTTATGAAATTTTTTGATATCTAATTCCACCATGACTCTAGCTATAAAGAGCCTAACAAAATAATTTTTTTAATGCATTTAATTATAAAACTTTTCCAAAGATTGAAGCCAGATAGATAATGTAGACATACTAGTTGAAGCAGTGTATCCAAAGTCATTAAAATGTGGTCAAAATTAGAGTGAAAAAATACTTAACAGAGTAATTAATATTGAAGAATATTTTAAATTTGCATTGAAAGCTATTTAATATAATAGGATCATAGTGAGAATAACCTTATGTACTCTACGTATAACAAAAGCATTTGATGAATTATTGAAGGCCAATGAGCTTAATGGAGTAGTCTATTGAGAGTTATAAATATAATACAAACTAGAGAATTACCTCCATGTTAAACTGACTCATATAGAATTTGTAACCAAATGAGGTGTTAAGAGTCTGACAATCAATAAAATTTTCTCGTAAAAAAATAGATGAGTTGGATTTTCTAAGATGGATGAGTGCTTTATTTGTTGAGGATCCTTGAAGTAAGCTAAATGAATAATGCAAAATTGTTAGTTTGAAAAAAAATTATCCATAACATTCAAAACATAAATATATTAAGAGATGGCAATCAATGGGGTGAAAATAAAATTGCAACCATTAAATCATTAGAGGCTTTCAGTGTAGGAGATGAGAACTTCTTAGGTGGTCAATAAAGATTTATAGAGAGGAGTTGGCATATGAAGATGCTTTAATGAGCGAAGAAGTGAACAAGATCCCTAATAGATATCAACTTATAAAGCTTTCCACAACCATGAACATAAGAGAGAGTAAAAAATTAAGCATTGTTGATAAAACAATGACACCATGGCATGGCCAAAATTGGAAAAGTATTAAGCCAAACAAGATGTTAAACCCATGAGAATTAACCACTAATTGAGTTGAAGGAGGCCCAATAAAGATCCCACATTATATTTGTACCAAAAATGGATGCACGATAAAAAAAACGTAAGGACCCAACAATGTTGGTGAGAACATCACGAAGTGATAAGCCACCAAATCAAATTTGTTCTATAGCTAATGGCAAAATTAGCAATAATGCATCAAGGAAAGTTGTTGAAGTTGCATGCACAGATAAAACTACAAGCATAATTATGGATGTTGTTCATGTGTTGCCTCCATGTGCAAGAGCAAACTAGATTACCACTGATTGTGTGTATGTGTGATTGTGTGTGTGTTTATATATATATATATATATATATATATATATATATATATATATTTATTTATATAAAAAAAGATCCTTTATTAAGTTCTAGAGAAGTTTTTACATCTGACATGAGGAATATTGAGCAAATCCCCATGTAAAAGAGAGCTAAAAACTTGAAAAAAGAAGAACTAAAATTAGAAGAAGAGTAATTACTACAACTGATTTCATTAGAAGAAGAAGCTAATGTGGCAAGCCAATTTGCAGGTTGATTCCCTTATCTGTAAATATAACTCCAAATAATAGATTTAGAATAAGAAAGATTGATGATCTTATTAATCCAAATCTGTAGATTCCATGGAACAACAGTTTTCCCAAGCAATATTTGCAATAAAGTTAGTGAATCCATTTCCATATGACTGAAACAATGATTATGCATAAGTGCAGCTTTAAGTCTCCAGAAGACAGCAATTGCTTCAGCCTCAAGAACAGTATTAGCAACTAGAGCTGAAATCCCTACAAAGACCTTAAATACCAGCAACAAAAGGTTTGAAACTTCCATCAGTATGTATTTTCAGCCAAGGAGTTATAGGTGACCTCCAAAGGATCATCTGAAATCTGTTACTAGAGGATTTGTCCTGATGATTAATATAACTCCTTATCTTGTAGAGATAAGATAAGCAGTTCTTGACAATAGATTGGATAGAAAAGCATTTGCTATTAAAAATAACATGATTTCTGGTCAACCAAGTGAACCAAAAAATAATTAGAGGATTATAAAAATTTGCTAAATTTTTCCAATTATGCAAATAGGATTCAATATTGACCCATAAACAAAATTTGGAGCTAATTCCATTATACTGCAAAATAGACTTCCAGACTTCCTGAACAGCCAAACAATTCAGAAAAAGATGATTAATGGATTCTTCATTAGAATAATGGAAGTGATAAATGGAAGGTCCACAAATTCCTTTAAGGTTTAAGATGTCATCAGTTGGTAGAAATTTTCTAAATACTCTCCAACAGAAGATGAACATTGATGGTGTTATAAATTTGTTCCATAGCAGCTCTCCCCAATCATTCTTAGGCCAATTAAAATAGGAATGATAAATGTATTTAGATAGACTTTGATTTTGTGAGTTCTTAGTAATCAATCTATCCTTCTTCAATGGCTGAATAGGAATGGATAAAATCTTACCGATAGTCCCCTTGTTAATATAATATCTTAATATGGATATATCCCAGTTATAATTGTTCCAGCAATCATCAACTTTTTGAATGGTAGAAGAAGGGTTATATTGATCTTTAAGAGAATCATTGAAAAGCCAATTGTCTAACCAAAAATCAATTTAGCCATTCCCTACTTCCCAAACAAACAAATTTTCAGCTTGAGCTCTTACAGTTAGTAATTGTTTCCATGTCTTTGAGTCACCAATCTTAACCTGAATGAAAGAAGGATGAACATTTTGACAATATTTTCCATGCATAAACTTGGCCCAAAGAAAAATGAGTTGGTCTAAATTTAATCCACTGTTTACAGTAAAATGAAAAGCTTAAATGTTGAAAGCTTTTAAATCCCAATCGTCCACTCGGAAAAAGTTTTCATAATTTATCCCAATTAGTCCAGTGCATTTGCTTTTGCTTTCCTTCCCAAAGAAATTTTTTGAAAATAATGGATAGCATTTTCTGAGTGTTTTTCTTCATTGTAACCATTTGAAGGATATAAATGGGTAAATTTGTTAAGATGCTCTTAAGAAGAGTAATCCTTCCACCATTGGAAAGGAAAGTATTGGTCCAATAATGAATTTGAGAAGATATCTTGGCAACCGCATCATCATAATGAGAAAGTCTTCTCCTTCCTTTAATTAAAGGAAACCCCAAATACTTAAGAGGATAAAGAACTTCTTTAAAGCCAGTAAAATCAAAAATCCATTTCTTTATATGAATATTATCTTTGGAACTTGCTAGAAACTGACATTTAGCTTTATTAAAGGACATCCCAGAAACTTCTTCAAAGTTAGCCAAAACCTTCATCATGCATTTAATGGAAGTTTTACTGCCATTGGAAAAAACAATGACATCATCTGCATAAGCAAGATGACTGACCATTTGATTAGATTCATGCTGATATTGAGTATAAGAATGAGTTTGTTGTGCTTGATTCATCATTTTAGACAAATAATCAAAGGCTAAAATGAATATGTAAGGAGACAATGGATCCCCTTGCTTAATTCCTCTCCCAGCTTGGAAAAACCCATAGTTTCCACCATTGATCAGCACACTATAATATTTGTTATGGAATCATCTAGAGATGAATTTATAGAATTCTGAAGTAAAACCTCTAGCTGCCAAAACATCAATGATAAAAGACCAGCTGATAGAATCAAATGCTTTAGATAGATCCAATTTAAAAATAATATTTGAACCTCTACAAGGTCTATCAATATCAAAAAGTAATTCTTGTGCTAAAAGAACATTATCACTTATACATATTCCTTTAACAAATGCTAATTTATTAACAGAGATTAAACTTTCCAGGAGAGGTTGCAAACTTACTACAATGACTTTACTAATAATTTTGGAGAAAGTAGAAGTTAAACTAATAGGCCTGAAATCATGCCAGCTAATTTTACTTCTTTCTTTAGGAATGAGAACAATTGTTGAAGATGCAAAATATTTTGGAATATCAACTCCTTGAAAAAAACTTTGGACTGCAGAAATTACATCAAGCTTAACAATATGCCAGAATTTGTTTTAGAAATCTGATGTATAACCATCTGGACCAGCTGTCTTATTACCATCCATAGAGTTAATAATTGCATAGATTTCTTCTTCATCTGGAATTCTATCTAACTGAATTCCATGAGTGATATTTGAATCAGTATTCAAAAGAAGAGGAGAAAACAAAGAAGAATTAGTAGGATGAAATGAAAAAAGTTTTTGAAAATGGCCTACAGCATCATCAGCAATCTCATTGGAATTAGATAACCATTTATTATGTACAGACTTAATTCTAAGAATAGCATTCATAGACCTTCTAGATTTAATGGCAGCTTGAAAAAATTTTGAATTTCTGTCACCATGTAAAAACCAAGTAGATGCAGCCTTTTGTTGAAGAAATAACTCTTCCTGCATAATAGCAGAATGTAACTTTTCATTAGCTTCAATAAGGCTTTGGTTTGATTCTCTACATGCTGCCACTTCTTTTTCCAAGTCAGCTACCAAAATTTCTGCATTAAGAACTTTTGCTGTAAATTTCCAAATACATTCCAATTCCAATGATTCAAAGTTTTAGCCAATCTTTTTCGTAACTGCCAAAATTTCAATATAGGAATTGCACAAAAAGTATCTAAAGGAGTATTCCAATTAGTATCTGACCCACAATTTTATATTATGATATTTTAATTTGATTGCAACGAAGCCAAAAACTTGACCCCGCTATATTATATGTATAGAATTGTAATTGTTTATGTTGTGGATGCTACGCAAGTATACGTATCGTATCAAGTAATACGAGGCTCTAGTGGAGTCCCGGTTATCGATCCCACGGGGAAAGAGAAAATTAAATAACGAACTAATTTTAAAATAATAATAATAATTTTAAAATAGTATACAAAAATTTGGAATTCTAAATTTAAGCGCAATAAAGTAAACTAAGTATTCTAATCAGGTAACTTAACTAAGTAGAAAATTAATACTAATTGCAAGTGCAGGAAATTAAAGTAATTGCTAAATAAGTCTTAACTATTCAAAAAAAGTATCTTTCCCCTTGTTTAGAAATTTAAGTGATTAATGAATTTAAATAGATAATGTTAAGGTATTGTGACAAATAGGAGCATTCCTATTCTTTACCCTTTGGTCTAGGTGTAAAGAATATTAACTAATCCTATGTTTGATTACTGAATCTGCGGCTAGGCTGGGAGGATACCGACTGCCACTTCAGAGCTCCCACGTTCCCCTCGCCTGAGGGCTAACATCTACACTTCAACTCTCAAACAATAGGACCGAATTGAATATTTTAGTCTGTCACACTAAAATGCTCAATTCTACGCCCAGATGATATTATTTCCCTATTTATTTGCACCCTCCTTCCAAGGCTTTTGAATTTCCCCGAATATCAGATGTAATTTTTACTATAGTTGATAATCAACATATTTTAACAAATCAAATGGTCAGTTTGAAAAGTAAATTAAGTTTTAAGTAAAAATTATCACAATTTATTAATATATAAAAATACTTCTATTTTTAGTTCATCAAATCACTTAATTTCATAATAGGGAGAAAGACTAAATAAACTACTCAGAATGCATGGAAACTAAACTAAGCATGGATTTCATTTAAAGTTAAAAACAATAAATACAAATACTTATCTTAATTTTTCCCCAAGCAGACTCCTCGCAATTCCTTTGACTCTTCCTTCCAGCAAAACTCACTAAAAACTCACAAACTCACTCAAGAACTCTCTAAGACACACACTAAGACACTTAGAACACAAAAGATTGGACAAAAGACTGCACTAAATGACACTTAATAACACAAAAGTAACACACAAAAGACTTAATTTTGGCTTCTATAGATAGAGGTAAGCAAAGGACCAAGAAGTGTGTAAGCATCCCTTCAAAAAGTGTCCAGGTTCAATGTATCTGCACCATTTGAACTAGCTCGCCGTCGGCGACGAACTACCTCGCTGTTGGCGAGGCTTCTAGAAGATCTTCAACCGCTCTAGCTCGCTGTTAGCGAGCTCGGGCTCGCTGTCAGCGAGACAGTTATAAATTCTTCAGAATTTTCCTCTCCTAACCTCGCCATCGGCGAGCTCGATCTCACCGTCGGCGACTCAGCACAAATTGTATGATTTTGCTCCAAATTCGCTCCTTTTTATGATTTTTGCTTTTATCACCTAAATTCTTCATTCCTGCAATAAAATAAATAAAATACCCTTCTTTAAAGTGCAATTTCATCAAAAATAGATATGAATTTCTTAATAAATTTTTCAGCGATCAAAATCCCCCAAACTTACTTATTACTTGTCCCCAAGTAATTTTAGTACTACATAAAAATAATGAATTTTATAATAAGATTTTTCAATTTAAATAACTATGAATTAGATTATTTAATATCATAATAAAGTTAAACCAAAATAATTCATGTAATTTAATTGATCTTATAGAAATAAATTATTTAGTCATCGAGTCTAAGATTTCTAGCTTACTATTCATTTCAGAATGACTATATTTAAAAGAATAACTACTTAAGATATTCATATGATAAGAAATTCAAGAAAATACTATTAGGTAAAATTCTAATCCATAAATATAAGTTTGGAAATATCTAAGTTTTTCCCTTTAGGTTAAATCAAATGAAGCATCTCCTCAAGCTTCTCCTCATTTTTGATAAGGCATCTCCTCAAGCTTCTCCTCATTTTTCTTTTTTTCTTTTTCTCTTTTTTTTTCTTTCTTTTTTTTTCTTTTTTTTTCTTTTTCTAATGAGGATTACTGTATCTGGAGAGCTTGTTAATAATTTTGAACTTCATTTTCATCTTCCTAAATTTGAAACTTAGGAATATTTCTTAGCTTATATATACTTCATAGTTTTTACTTTATTGATTTTCAATCTTTTCTTTTTCTCTTGAATACTTAAGAATTTAAATTTTAGAATATAGTTTTCCTTACTAAAAATAGTTTACTATATTCTTATTTCCTTTAACCAAATATTTTATTCTATTTAATTAATTATAGTACTAGAAATATTTTATTTAACCTTTTATAATAATTAAATAAAATAATTCATATCAAATTGAAAAATTTGCTATAAAAATCATTTTATAATAATTTGAAAATAGAAATTGAGAGCAAGTTAATAACTAAAATTGTATTTTACTTTCCCCCCAAACTTAATTTTTTATATCTATTCTAAATATTGAATAAGAAGGAAAGTAAATAAATCATACCTTTGAAGTTTAGGTATTTCTTATCTTTGAAATTTTTGCAGGCTTTTTCATTTTTCATTGAACATGTACTGTTAGTATTCTCCATATATATATAACAATTTAAAGAAAATGCAGGGATAAAATCTAAGATAAGTATTAAACACAACAATTAAAATAACTCTACACTACACACATGAATTACTAACATATTAAAAACAATTGAACTAACAGATTAACAATTCTAAAAACTTAAAACAATACAAAATAAAATAAAAACATATTTAAGAAAACTAACATCCTAATTAATATAAAAACAAATGCAATTAACTAACACAAAAACAAAAACTAACTACTATAACAATCCAAACAGATTAATCTAACTAAAATCCAATGTCACAAAATAAAGTACTGAATATTACAAACATATACAGTCCTCAAAATAACTTACATCAAACAAATAAAATAAATAAAGTCCTAATCTTCAGCATCGAAGTCCCAAACTATATCATCTCCTCCCTGATCACGTAAGTCGCCGAGAAGAGCGAGCGAGGTGATGCCGAGTGTACCCAGGGCATTCCGGAAAGACTACATCTAAATCTCCACTCCTATAACGACGTTCGGCTTCATAATATGCAATCTCGTATTCCGAATGTCGCCGGAGGTATTCACTACCATAATCATGTCTCCTCTCCAGATTATCGATCCTTTCGATCAAAATGATCAAACCTTCTCCCCATGGTCTCTCCAAGCTCGCTCAAAACTCCTCCTATGTAGAGTCGATTCATTCATCGGATCTTGTAAGGTAGGGGTGGTAGGTTCGGGAGGTCCATAGCTAGTAGAGGGTATATCTCTACTCGATCGAGTAAAATAACTTCTTACTCCTCGCTCTCCACCCTTCATGGGACTCATACTTCTTAATGTTAGCAGTACGTAAGTGGTTTCATTGGTTCCACCCATTCTTCATCATCTCTAGCCTCAAGTCCAGAAAGTTGACAGAGTGCAAAAATCAATCCAGGGTGGCCCAATCCAGCTCCACTCTCATTTCTAGGAGTGGCCAGGATATTCTGATAAATAACTCTCCCGATGTTGATGCTTCTATTATTCTGAATGCAGAAATTCAGATTTGCTCTATCTCGTGTTACCTCACTATGGTGATATGTGGGTAACGTAGTAGAACGAAATAAAGTAATGCCGAGCTTTGGAGATCGCATTTAATTTGGAAAGAGGAAAATTCACTCTTTCCTGCTGCTTTATTTTCCATACTCCGGTCCCATCAGTGAGAAAGTTAATGACTTCATCCAGTGGTCCTTCCATCATTCCAAAAGTTTCATACTCGCTAAAGTGCGAGTCATGAACTTCATAGAACGCATTAATTCTAGCAGCATTAAAATCTACAAAAAACCCTCGTACCTTTACAGGTGCATCTTCAGCGGCGATCAAATTAAGCATAAAATTCTTTCACCACTTCTACAATACGCTCTATACTTGAACATAACAAAAATTTTCCCGAGCCTCGTTTCTTTATAATCTACTCTACTTCTCCTCCCGGATTTTTGAATACCCGATCCGCAATGCACTTTCTTCCTTGTATATTTTCAAAATATTTTGCTTGTGCTCGTGCAATAATGAATCGGTTTTCGTCGAACTCTACTCGACGTTTCTGTCTTGGAGCCATTCGATCGATCTGTGAAAATCATAAAAATTTTCACCAAACTTAATAATAATACTAAGAAGGCTTCCTACAACATTTGTAAGCAATTTAAATCAAATTCCATGGATTTCCACCGAATATTTCTTCCACATTCCCAAAATTTGCAATGTGGTGAAAATACATGGTGAAAATCAAAAATTTTTGCATAGGAGTGAAGCTCTTGCCAAGAGAAGATGAAATCCGGTGTTTTTAAGTGATGAAATCCTTTCAAATCCAAGATCTCTCAAGCCCTAGGTCGGTTTTTGCGAAACTTGGAGGTTGGGGATGATGAATAGTGTTTTTGACCGGTCAAATATATGTTTTTTTCTTACCTCGCTGTCAGCGAGATTTTTCTCACCGTCGGCGAGCTAATTTTTTTCAGAACCAAAAACTTTCGGGAAAAATCCGCTGTCGGTGAAATTTTCTTCGCTGTTAGCGAAATCGATCTCGCTATCGGCGAGATTTTTCTCGCCGTCGGCGAGATTCCAAAAATTTTAAATTTCTGAAATTTGTCACTCATTTTCATCCTTGATTTGTCTTATATTATATTTCCGATCACATCATTTATTAATTTAATATGAAGATTAGCTACTTATACACAAACAAATTCATACAACACAACAAATAAACTTTAATATTGAAATCCATGAGACATGCAAACTAACATAATCTTTAGACTCTATAATCAAACTTCAAACTTCAATCCTCACTACTAATCATCATCGCAAACCAAACCACGACACACTAAATGCTGATACAAAACTATGGCACATATCTCAACTAAGTTTGAGATATTCAAATCATCACTCCACACGTAATAAAAATCTAAATCAAATCAAATAACATAAACATAAACATACTATGGAAATCTTTACTACTACTCTTCAATGTCAGAATCTTCATCTTCTCTGATATTTCTGATATGATGATGATGCACAAATAAGTTATAGAAAGGCTCGAAGGGAAATTCCGAAGCGATTCTTCGATGATCCAACCCTTCGTCTCCGTAAATGAAGAAAGCTAGCTTCCAAGTGTCCGGAATGATCGAAGTGTTCCTTCATCCTCCGATCGATGTGATCAAATAAATCGGATATATTGTCAATTAAATCTCTCACATTCGTAGTTCTTTCTCCATTCCATTAATTTTCTTCATAAGTAACTCGTTTTATCCGAAATAGGCCTTGCTATAGGATGATTTTGTGAATCTCTATCGAGAGATGAATGTAATGTCTTTATTATTGTCCAAAGTAGGGAACATATACGTAGGATCGAGCGGCTTCAAGGTAACGAGAACCTTTTCCCAAGCTTCATAAGAAACTTGGTACGACTGCATAATGCAAAAATAGTAGATGGGTGTCCTAGTCCGTGAACCGACCCATGCACAATTAAACCCGATGCGGACTTAACAATTATTGATCCCGCGTCGATAGGCGATCCGATTTGAATACAATAATTCAATATAGCGCATTCTTTCGAAACCTTGTTTACCCTCATAGTAGGTAACAATTTAGATGAGATGAAAAAGTGACGATTAGCTTCGAGACAGGATTCAAAAGTGATGTAGAGAAACTAACATACCCGTCTTCACGCAATTCCTAATCTTCCGGTTCATCAGTCAGATATCGAAATATCTCATTCATATTATACCGAGAAGGCACAAAATTTGAATAGTGACATACCGGGGTGTTTTCTATAGAGAATAACTCATTTACTCTTGATGGAGTAAATGTCACCCATCTTCCTCGGACGTAGATATTCCAATTTTTTATCGCATGTAAGTTAGAGTAGAACTCTTTCACAACTTGAATGACAACAGCAGACGTAGTGTAACAGAATACCTCCCAGTGCCGCTGTGCGATCATTTCCTCTATGTTCGTAGTGGAATTCTCTAATCCTCGATTGACAAATCCCCGTTCCTTGATAACTCTTTTCTTTACCAAAACCTTGTTGAAGATCCTCTGCGCTTCCACACTCACAAATTTCCTCCGGTTAAACACTCCAGATTTAGAAGAATCTAAGAATTTGGAGGCCATTATGGTGAATGGAATGAATTCTAGTGAAGAAGGCAGACATAGAATGGTTTAATAATAGTTTTTCACTAAGGATTTGGTGTTGAAATTGTCCAATTTGGCTTTAAAGTATTTATAACTCATTTTTATAACTTCCTCGATGTCGGCGGGAGGTTTCTCTCCGTCGGCGACTTAGTTATAAAAACTGCCTTTCAGGTTCTCGCTGTCGGCGAGCTCGTTTCTCACTGTCAGTGAGCTTATAAATAAACTGAATTAGGCGCGAACCTCGTTGTCGGCGAGTATCGACCTCGCCGTCGGCGAGATTTCAAAATAATGTCCAATTTCACTCTAAATCGAATAATTTCATTTCTCATCATAATGGTTCGAATATGTGACGATTCTTAATAATAATTGAGTAGTAAAGTTTCAATAATATAGATTAACTATTAAAATACAATAAAAATAGATAACTAATATGGGTTGCCTCCCATAAAGTGCTTGGTTTAACGTCGTCGACCGGACCTAATTTCAATTATTAATCGAAGTCGACTAAGCATTAAAACCTCTTTATAGTTAGGTCTTATACCTTCGAAATATGGTTTTAATCTATGTCCATTAACTTTAAATTTATGTCCGAGTTTTGGATCTTCGATTTCTATAGTTTCGTATGAAAATATTTGAGTTATGGTGAAAGGTCCTAACCATCGAGACTTCAATTTTCTAGGAAATAATTTCAATCTAGTATTATATAACAAAACTTCCTGTCCTCGTTCAAAATTTCTCTGATTAATCTTCCGATCATGCCATAATTTCATTTTTTCTTTATAAATACGATCATTATCATATGATTCATTTCTTAATTCTTCCAATTCTTTTAATTGCAACAATCTTTTCTCACCAGCTTCCTTCATATTATAATTAAATTCTTTAATCGCCCAATATGCTTTATGTTCTAAGTCAACTGGTAAGTGGCATGTTTTTCCATATATAAGCCTGTAAGGAGTCATTCCACTCGGAGTTTTATAAGCGATCCTATAAGCCCATAATGCAGTTGTCTAATCTAATAGACCAATCTAACCTATTTGGGTTTACGGATTTTTCTAAAATACATTTAATCTCGCGATTGGATACTTCAGCTAATCCGCTAGTACGTGGATGATAAGCGAGTGGATATCTTATGAGTAATATTGTATTTTTCTACTAGTTTGTGAATATATTTATTTCTAAAATGAGTTCCTCCGTCGGTGATAATCACTCTCGGCATTCCAAATCTAGTAAAAATATTTTTCATCGAAATTTTGAAACACTCTTAGCATCACACCTAGGTAAAGCTTGTGCCTCGATCCATTTGGAAACATAATCAACAGACTACTAATATATATGAGTTTCCAAACGAAGGAATAAAAGGTCCCATAAAATCTAATCCCCAAACATCAAAAATTTCAACTTCTAATATAAAGTTTAGAGGCATTTCTTTTCTTCTAGATATATTACCTACTCTTTGACATTTATCGCAAGTTTTAATATATATGTATACATCTTTAAATAGAGTAGGCCAGTAAAATCCAGATTGTAGAATCTTATAAGCAGTTTTATCAGTCCCAAAATGTCCTCCAAAATCAGAATCATGACATTTTTGAATAATTGGTTGAGTTTCTTCATAAGGTACACATCTTCTAATAATTAAATCCTTACATTGCTTATATAAATATGGTTCATCCCAAAAAAAGGTTTTCGTATCATGGATGAATTTTTTCTGTTATTGCAAAGTTAACATAGGTGGTAAAATATTACTAACTATATAGTTTACTATATCAGCATACCATGGTATTTTCCACTCATAGATACTATATAGTTGTTCATCAGGAAAACTATCTATAATTTCATTTTCAATATCAGATAATTCATGATTTTCTAATCTTGATAAATGATCCGCAATTTGATTATCAGTTCCTTTCATATTAACGATCTTAAAATCGAATTCTTGCATTAATAGCATCCATCTAATTAATCTTGGTTTGGAATCTTTCTTTTGCATTAAATATTTGATAGCAGAATGATCAGTATGCACGATACATTTTGTTCCAATCATATAAGGTCTAAATTTATTAAAACCATATACTACCACTAATAATTCTCTTTCTGTAACTGTATAATTTATTTCAGCATCATTTAGAGTTTTACTAGCATAGTATATAACTTTAAAAATCTTTTCATATCTTTGCCCAAGAACTGCTCCTACAACATAATCACTAGCATCACACATAAGCTCAAATGGTTTCTCCAGGTTAGGTGAAACTATTATAGGTGCTGTAATTTATTTTTTTTTTAAGAGTTCAAAAGCATTCAGGCATTCGATTGTAAATTCAAATTTCTTGTTCTTTTCGAGAAGTTGGCATAGAGGTTTAGTAAATTTTGAAAAATCTTTTATATATCGTCTGTAGAATCCAGCATGTCCAAGAAAACTTCTTACCCCTTTTACCGTAGTTGGAGGTGTTAATTTAGCTAAAACTTGAATTTTTGCAGGGTCCACTTCCATGCCTTTTTCCGAAATTTTATACCCTAATACAATGCCGCCAACAACCATAAATTGACATTTCTCCCAATTTAGAACTAAATTTGTTTTCTCACATACTTCTAATACTTTTCAAGATGAGTTAAGCATGTGTCGAATGATGTTCCAAATACAGAGAAATCATCCATAAATACTTCTATTCCATCGTCAATTAACTTACTAAATATAGACATCATACATCTCTGGAATGTTGCTGGTGCATTACATAATCCAAAAGGCATTCTTCGAAAAGAAAAAGTTCCATAAGGACTAGTAAATGAAGTTTTTTCTTGATCCTCAGGAGCAATTTGTATTTGATGATAACCGGTGTATCCATCTAGAAAACAAAAATACTTATGTCCGGCTAATCTATCTAACATCTGGTCTAGAAATGGTAAAGGGAAGTGATCTTTCCTGGTGGCGGTATTTAATTTCATATAATCAATACATATACGCCAACCAGGTAACTTGTTTTATAGGAATAAGATCGTTATTTTCATTGACGAGTGACGGTCACTCCTCCCTTCTTAGGAACACGAGTGAATTGGGCTTACCGCAACACTCGTCGGAAATAGGATAAATGATACCATTATCTAACCATTTTAAAATTTCTTTCTTATCTATTTCTTTCATTATTGGGTTTAATCTCCTTTGGGGATCTTCTTTAGGTTTATGTTCATCATCTAAAATAATTCTATGCATACAGATTGAAGGACTAATTCCTTTAATATTTGCTAAAGTCCAACCAAAAGTTTTCTTATATTTTTTTAAAGTTTCTAAAAGTTTTTGTTCTTGAGATTCGTTTAATGCGAATGAAATAATAGCTGGTAAAGTTGAAGAATTACCTAAATAAGCATATTTCAAATGATCGGGTAATATTTTTAGCTCAAGTTCGGGAGGTTTAATAATTGATGGAACTATATTCTTGTCGGTGTTTTCGGTATTATCCAAAAATTCAAATTTTTCCCTGAATATAATCTAGTTCTTCATTATTATCTTCAATTAATTCAATATTTTCTTTTTCTAAATTATCTTCGTAATACTCCTTAAAATGTTCTTGTTGTAATTGTTCAAGTATTTCCATCCGAAAACATTCATCATCTTTTTCTAGCGCAGGATATTTCATTGATTTTGCAATATTAAAGGTAACTTTTTGGTCATTTACTCTCATAGTTAATTCTCCTTTACGAACATCAATCATAGCTTTTCCAAGTAGCTAAAAATGGTCTTCCTAAAATGATAGGAATTTCTTTATCTTCCTCCATATCTAAAACAATAAAATCTACTGGGAAGATAAATTTATCCACCTTTACTAACACATCTTCAATAACTCCCTTAGGATAGGTAACCGAACGATCAACTAATTGAAGGGTTACTGAAGTAGGTGTAATTTTCCTAATCCTAATCTCTTAAAAATCGATAGAGGCATTAGATTGATGCTTGCTCCTAAGTCACACAAAGCTTTTCCATAAAATTTTTCTCCTATAGCGCGAGGTATAGTGAAACTACCAGGATCTTTCAATTTTTCAGAAAGCTTCTTCTGAATAATAGCACTACACTCTTCACTAAGTGCGACTGTTTCATTATCAATGAATTTTCTTTTCTTATTTAAAATATCTTTCATAAATTTTACATAATTTGGCATCTGATCTAAAGCTTCGACAAAAGGTGTATTGATTGTTAATTTCTTTAGTATTTCAAGGAATTTAGCAAATTGTTTATCTTTTTTATGTTGAGCTAGTCGTTGAGGAAATGGTGTTGGAGGTGTTTCAACAGAAATTTTCATAGGTATTAAAGGATGTTCCAAGTTTGAATCTTGTTGAATTGTTTCCTTTTCAATTTCCACTTCCTCATTTTGGCTTTTAAGTTCTTTTTGAATTTGAGGTTCTAATTCTTTTCCACTCCTTAGTTGTATTGCTTTAATTTGTTCTTTTCCTTGATCTTTAGGATTTATTTCCACTTTACTAGGAAAAGTTCCAGGTATTCTATTATTTAGTACAGTAGCAATATGTCCAAGTTGAGTTTCAATATTTTTAATAGATGTTCCTTGAATTTGTAATTGATTTCCTTGAATTTGTAGTTGATTTCCTTGATTTTGTAGTTGATGACCCATATTCAAAATTAATTCATCCATAGATAATTTCTTATCTTTGAATTGTGGGTTATTGTTATTAAATCCGAGTGGGTAATTAGGTTTATAGTTTGGATTTGCTTGATTAGGTTGATTCATCCATTGTTGATTAGATGTGTTATTACAATTAAAATTTGGATGAGTTTTCCAACCGGGATTATAATAGTTTGAATAAGGGTTATTAGTTCTATTATTAATAGCATTTAAAGTTTCATAATTAGATTGAGATTCTATGATTTGTCCGGATGAGTTTTCTTCTAAAGTAGGAGAGTAGTTCATTCCAAAATGATCTAATTTCTTAGATATAACGAGCAATTTGAGAAGCTAACATAGATATTGCATCATTTTCATGAATGTCGGCTATTTTTTGGATTTACTCTATCTGCAGGCCATTGGAATTTTTTTGTTGCCATTTCTTCGATTATTGCATAAGCTTCATCAAATGGTTTAGACATTAATGAACCTCCAGCAACAACATCGATAATTGATCTTAAAGATCCTACTAATCCATTATAAAAGGTTTGAATAATCGACCGATCCGGTAGTGCATGATGTGGGCATTTCACTAAAAGTTCCTTAAATCTCTCGCAAGATTCATATATTCATTCTCCATCTATCGACAAAAAAAAGTTATATCATTTCTAAACTTAGCGAGTTTTAGATGGTGGAAAATATTTGGATAGAAATTTTTGTGATAATTCTCCCCAAGTTTTAATAGATCCGAGTCTTAACGAATTCGACCACATTTTAGCCTTATCCCTTAATGAAAAAGGAAAAAGTCTAAGTCTTATAGCATCGTCGGATACTCCTTGATATTTAAAAGTAGCACAAAGTTCTAGAAAACTAGCAAGATGTAAGTTAGGATCTTCAGTAGGAGAACCACTAAATTGATTGTTTTGTACCATTTGGATAATTGCAGGTTTAAGTTAAAATGAATTAGCAGCTACATCAGGGGTTTGAATAGTTAAATGAATTTTATCTGATGTAGGGTTGGCATAATCTCTTAATGGTCTTTGTTGGTTTATATTTTGAATTTCAGGAATATTCGCCATTTGTGTTAAATTTATAGTTTGTTTCTTTTGTTTTCTAATTCTTTTAATTGTACGCTCTAATTCAGAATCCTAAGGTATTAAATTTTTGTTTACAAAATTGCGCATACAATTTCAGAATAGATATTAAATTTATTTATTATGATTATTTTAAAATAGTCCGTTACTCTAGTAAATTTTTCTTACTTTCCCCGGCAACGGCGCCAAAAACTTGACCCAAAAATTTATATTATGATATTTTAATTTGATTGCAACTAAGCCAAAAACTTAACCCCGCTATATTATATGTATAAAATTGTAATTGTTTATGTTGTGGATGCTACGCGAAGTATACGTATCGTATCGAAGTAATATAAGGCTCTAGTGGAGTCCTGGTTATCGATCCCACGAGGAAAGAGAAAATTAAATAACAACTAATTTTAAAATAATAATAATAATTATAATAAAATAGTATACGAAAATTTGGAGCTCTAAATTTAAGTGCAATAAAGTAAACTAAGTATTCTAATCAGGTAACTTATCTAAGTAGAAATTTATTACTAATTGCAAGTACAGGAAATAAAACTAATTGCTAAATATGTCTTCTCTATTCAGAAAAAGTATCTTTCCCCTTGTTTAGAAATTTAAGTGATTGATGAATTTAAATAGATAATGTTAATGTATTGTGACAAATAGGAGCATTCCTATTCTTTACCCTTTGGTCCAGGTGTAAAGAATATTGACTAATCCTATGTTTGATTGCTGAATCTGCGGCTAGAGTCGGGAGGATACCGATTGCCACTTCGAAGCTCCCACGTTCCCCTCACTCGAGGGCTAACATCTACACTTCGGCTCTCAAACAATAGGACCGAATTGAATATTTTAGTCTGTCACACTAAAATACTTAATTCTACGCCCAGTGATATTATTTCCCTATTTATTTGCTTCCTCCTTTCAAGGCTTTTGAATTTCCCCGAATATCGGATGTAATTTTTACTATAGTTGATAATCAACATATTTTAACAAATCAAATGGCCAGTTTGAAAAGTAAATTAAGTTTTAAGTAAAAATTATCACAATTTATTAATATATAAAAATACTTCATTTTATTTTCATGAAGTCACTTAATTTCATAAACGAGGAGAAAGACTAAATAAACTACTCAGAATGCATGGAAACTAAACTAAGCATGGATTTCATTTAAAGTTAAAAACAATAAATACAAATACTTATCTTAATTTATCCCCAAGCAGACTCCTCGCAGTTCCTTTGACTCTTCCTTCCAGTACAACACGACTCACTAACTCACTAATACTCACTAAAGACTCAAAATAACTCACTTATAACACTTAGAACACAAAGACTGCACACTAAATGACACTAAAGAACTCAAAAGTAACACACAAAAGACTTAATTTCGACTTCTATATATAGAGGTAAGCAAAGGACCAAGAGGTGTGTAAGCATCCCTTCAAAAAGTGTCCAGGTTCAATGTATCTGCACCATTTGAACTAGCTCGCCGTCGGCCGACGAACTACCTCGCTGTTGGCGAGGCTTCTGAAGATCTTCGACCGCTCTAGCTCGCTGTCGGCGGGCGGGGCTCGGCTGTCGGCCGAGACAGTTATAAATTCTTCAGAATTTTCCTCTCATAACCTCGCCGTCGGCGGGCTCGATCTCGTCGTCGGCGACTCATCACAAATTGCATGATTTTGCTCCAAATTCGCTCCTTATGATTTTTGCTTTTATCACCTAAATTCTTCATTCCTGCAATAAAATAAAAAAAATACACTTCTTTAAAGTGCAATTTCATCAAAAATAGGTATGAATTTCTTAATAAATTTTTCAGCGATCATTGGCAGAGTGCAAAAGTCAATCCAGGGTGGCCCAATCCAGCTCCACTCTCATTTCTAGGAGTGGCCAGGATATTCTGATAAATAACTCTACCGATGTTGATGCTTCTGTTATTCTGAATGCATAAATTCAAAATTGCTCTATCTCGTGTTACCTCACTATGGTGATATGTGGGTAACAGAGTAGAACAAATAAAGTAATGCCAGGCTTTTGAGACTGCATTTAATTTGGAAAGAGGAAAATTCACTCTTTCCTGCTGCTTCATTTTCCATACTCCGGTCCCATCGGTGAGAAAGTTAATGACTTCCTCCAGGTGGTCCTTCCATCATTCCAAAAGTTTCATACTCGCTAAAGTGCGAGTCATGAACTTCATAGAACGCGTTAATTCTAGCGGCATTAAAATCTACAAAAAACCCTCGTACCTTTACGAGTGCATCTTCGACGACGATCAAATTGGCATAAAATTCTTTCACCACTTCTACAGTACGCTCTATACTGAACATAACAGAAATTTTCCCAGCCTCGTTCCTTTATAATCCGCTCTACTTCTCCTCCCGGATTTTTGAATACCCGATCCGCAATGCACTTTCTTCCTTGTATATTTTCAAAATATTTTGCTTGTGCTCGTGCATTAATGAATCGGTTTTTGTCGAACTCTACTCGACGTTTCTGTCGTGGAGCCATTCGATCGATCTGTGAAAATCATAAAAATTTTCACCAAACTTAATAATAATACTAAGAAGGCTTCCTACAACATTTGTAAGCAATTTAAATCAAATTCCATGGATTTCCACCGAATATTTCTTCCACACTTTGATTTTTCCCAAAATTTGCAATGCAGTGAAAATACATGGTGAAAATAAAAAATTTTTGCATAGGAGTGAAGCTCTTACCAAGAGAAGATGAAATCTGGTGTTTTTGAGTGATGAAATCGCTTCAAATCCAAGATCTCTCAAGCCCTAGGTCAGTTTTTGCGAAAATTAGAGGTTGGGAATGATGAATAGTGTTTTTGACCGGTCAAATATATGTTTTTTTCTACCTCCCTGTCAGCGAGATTTTTCTCGCCGTCGGCGAGCTAATATTTTTCAGAACCAAAAACTTTCGGGAAAAATCCGTTGTCGGTGAGATTTTCTTCATCGTCGACGAGATCGATCTAGTCTGTCGGCGGGATTTTCTCGCCGTCGGCGAGATTCAAAAATTTTAAATTTCGAAATTCGTCACTCATTTTCGTCCTTAATTTGTCTTATATTATATTTCCGATCACATCATTTATTACTTTAATATGAAGATTAGCTACTTAAACACAAACAAATTCACACAACACAACAAATTAACTTTAATATTGAAATCCATGAGACATACAAACTAACATAATTTTTAGACTCTATAATCAAACTTCAAACTTCAATCCTTATTACTAATCAGCATCGCAAACCAAACCACGACACACTAAATGCTGATACAAAACTACGACGCATA
The DNA here is from genome assembly GCA_022702705.1 of Papilionanthe hookeriana x Papilionanthe teres. NCBI lineage: Eukaryota > Viridiplantae > Streptophyta > Magnoliopsida > Asparagales > Orchidaceae > Papilionanthe > Papilionanthe hookeriana x Papilionanthe teres. The sequence goes on from CM040422.1 coordinate 91,184,403, forward strand.
TCTCAACTAAGTTTGAGATATTCAAATCATCACTCCACACATAATAAAAATCTAATTCCTATCAAATAACATAAACATAAACATACTATGGAAATCTTTACTACTACTCTTCAATGTCAGAATCTTCATCTTCTCTGATATTTTCGATATGACGATGATGCACAAATAAGTTATAGAAAGGCCTGAAGGGAAATTCCAAAGCAGATTCTTCGGTGATCCAACCCTTCGTCTCGGTAAATGAAGAAAGCTAGCTTCCGAGTGTCCGGAATGATCAAAGTGTTCCTTCATCCTCCGGTCAATGTGATCGAATAAATCAGATATATTGTCGATTAAATCTCTCACATTCTGTAGTTCTTTCTCCATTCCATTAATTTTCTTCATAAGTAACTCCGTTTTATCTGAAATAGGCCTTGCTATAGGATGATTCTGTGAAGCTCTATCAGAGATAAATGTAATGTCTTCATTATTGTCCAAAGTAGGGAACATATTTGTAGGATCAAGTGGCTTCCAAGGTAATGGAACCTTTTCCCAAGCTTCATAAGAAACACCAGTACCGATCGCATAATGCAAAAATAGTAGTTGGGTGTCCTAGTCCGTGAACTGACCCATGAACAATTAAACCCAATGCAGACTTAACAATTATTGATCCCAAATCAATAGGCAATCCAATTTGAATACAATAATTCAATATAGCGCATTCTTTCGAAACCTTGTTTACCCTCATAGTAGGTAACAATTTAGATGATATGAAAAAGTGCCGGTGCTTCGAGACGAGATTCAAAAGTGATGTAGAGAAACTAACATACCCGTCTTCACGCATTTCCCAATCTTCCGTTTCATCAGTCAGATATCGAAATATCTCATTCATATTATACCGAGAAGGCACAAAATTTGAATAGTGACATACCAGGGTGTTTTCTATAGAGAATAACTCATTTACTCCGGATGGAGTAAACGTCACCCATCTTCCTCGGACGTAGATATTCCCATTGTTGATCACATGTAAGTTAGAGTAGAACTCTTTCACAAGCTGGAATAATAACGACGGACGTAGTGTAACAAAATACCTCCCAGTGCTGCTGCGCGATCATTTCTTCTATCTTCGTAGTGGAATTCTCTAATCCTCGATTGACAAATCCCCGTTCCTTGATAACTCTTTTCTTTACCAAAACCTTGTTGAAGATCCGCTGCGCTTCCGCACTCACAAATTTCCTCCGGTTAAACACTCCAGATTTAGAAGAATTTAAGAATTTGGAGGCCATTATGGTGAATGGAATAAAATCTAGTGAAGAAGACAGACTTATAATGGTTTAAGAATGGTTTTTCACTAAGGATTTGGTGTTGAAACCGTCCAATTTGGCTTTTAAAGTATATATAACTCATTTTTATAACTTTCTCGCCATCGACGACTTAGTTATAAAAACTGCCTTTCAGGTTTTCGCTGTCGGTGGGCTCTTTTCTCGCTGTCAGCGAGCTTATAAATAAACTGAATTAGGCACGAACCTCGCTGTCAGCGAGTATCGAACTCGCCGTCGGTGAGATTTCAAAATAATGTCCAATTTCACTCTAAATCGAATAATTTCTTTTCTCATCATAATGGCTCGAATATGTGACCATTCTTAATAAAAATTGAGTAGTAAAGTTTCAATAATATAAACTAATTATTAAAATACAATAAAAATAGATAACTAATATGGGTTGCCTCCCATAAAGCGCTTGGTTTAACGTCGTCAGCCCGACCTAATTTCAATTATTAATCAGGTTGACTAAGCATTAAAACCTCTTTATAGTTAGGTCTTATACCTTCGAAATATGGTTTTGATCTATGTCCATTAACTTTAAATTTATGTCCAGTTTTTGGATCTTCGATTTCTATAGTCCCGTATGAAAATATTTGAGTTTTGGTGAAAGGTCCGAACCATCGAGACTTTAATTTTCCAGGAAATAATTTCAATCTAGTATTATATAACAAAACTTCCTGTCCTGGTTCAAAATTTCTCTGATTAATCTTCCGATCATGCCATAACTTCATCTTTTCCTTATAAATCCGATCATTATCATATGATTCATTTCTTAATTCTTCCAATTCATTTAATTGCAGCAATCTTTTCTCACCAGCTTCCTTCATATTATAATTAAATTCTTTAATCGCCCAATATGCTTAATGTTCTAATTCAACTGGTAAGTGGCATGTTTTTCCATATATAAGCCTGTAAAGAGTCATTCCAATCGGAGTTTTATAAGCAGTCCTATAAGACCATAATGCGAGTGTCTAATCTAATAGACCAATCTAACTTATTTGGGTTTACAGATTTTTCTAAAATATGTTTAATCTCACGATTGGATATTTCAGCTAATCCGCTAGTCTGTGGATGATAAGCAGTGGATATATTATGAGTAATATTGTATTTTTCTACTAGTTTGTGAATGTATTTATTTCTAAAATGAGTTCCTTCGTCAGTGATAATCACTCTCGGCATTCCAAATCTAGTAAAAATATTTTTCATCAAAAATTTTGAAACACTCTTAGCATCACACCTAGGTAAAGCTTGTACCTCGATCCATTTGGAAACATAATCAACAACTACTAATATATATGAGTTTCCAAACGAAGGAATAAAAGGTCCCATAAAATCTAATCCCCAAACATTAAAAATTTCAACTTCTAATATAAAATTTAGAGGCATTTCATTTCTTCTAGATATATTTCCTACTCTTTGACGTTTATCGCAAGTTTTAATATATCTGTATACATCTCTAAATAGAGTAGGCCAGTAAAATCCAGATTGTAGAATCTTATAAGTAGTTTTATCGGTCCCAAAATGTCCTCCAAAATCGGAATCATGGCATTTTTGAATAATTGGTTCGGTTTCTTCATAAGGTACACATCTTCAATAATTAAATCCTTACATTGCTTATATAAATATGGTTCATCCCAAAAATAGGTTTTCGTATCATGGATGAATTTTTTCTGTTTTTGCAAAGTTAACATAGGTGGTAAAATATTACTAACTATATAGTTTACTATATCGACATACCATGGTATTTTCCACTCATTGATACTTATATAGTTGTTCATCGGGAAAAGCATGCTATAATTTTATTTTCAATATCAGATAATTCATGATTTTCTACTCTTGATAAATGATCCGCGATTTGATTATCGGTTCCTTTCTTATTAACGATCTCAAAATTGAATTCTTGCATTAATAGCATCCATCTAATTAATCTTGGTTTGGAATCTTTCTTTTGCATTAAATATTTGATAGCAGAATGATCGGTATGCACGACACATTTTGTTCCAATCGGATAAGGTCTAAATTTATTAAAACCATATACTACTTCTAATAATTCTCTTTCGTCAGCTTGTATAATTTATTTCGGCATCATTTAGAGTTTTACTTAGCATAGTATATAACTTTAAAAATTTTTTCATATCTTTGCCCAAGAACTGCTCCTACGACGATAATCACTAGCATCACACTTAAGCTCAAATGGTTTCTCCAGGTTAGGTGAAACTATTATAGGTGCTTGTAATTAATTTTTCTTTTAAGAGTTCAAAAACATTCGGGCATTCGATTGTAAATTCAAATTTCTTGTCCTTTTCGAGAAGTTGGCATAGAGGTTTAGTAATTTTTGAAAAATCTTTTATATAGCATCTGTAGAATCCAACATGTCCAAGAAAACTTCTTACTCCTTTTACCGTAGTTGGAGGTGGTAATTTAGCTATAACTTGAATTTTTGCAGGGTCTACTTCCATGCCTTTTTCTGAAATTTTATACCCTAATACAATGCCGCCAGCAACCATAAATTGACATTTCTCCCAATTTAGAACTAAATTTGTTTTCTCACATACTTCTAATACTTTTTCAAGATTAGTTAAGCATGTGTCAAATGATGTTCCAAATACGGAGAAATCATCCATAAATACTTCTATTCCATTGTCGATTAACTTACTAAATATAGACATCATACATCTCCGGAATGTTGCTTGGTGCATTACATAATCCAAAAGGCATTCTTCAAAAAGCGAAAGTTCCATAAGGACTAGTAAATGTAGTTTTCTCTTGATCCTCGGGAGCAATTTGTATTTGATGATAACCGGTGTATCCATCTAGAAAACAAAAATACTTATGTCAGATCTAATCTATCTAACATCCGGTCTAGAAATGGTAAAGGGAAGTGATCTTTCCGGTGAGTGGTATTTAATTTCCTATAATCAATTTATATACGCCAACCGGTAACTTGTCTTATAGGAATAAGGTCGTTATTTTCATTGACGAGTGACGGTCACTCCTCCTTCTTAGGAACACGGTGAATTGGGCTTACCAGCTACTCGTCGGAAATAGGATATATAATACCATTATCTAACCATTTTAAAATTTCTTTCTTAACTACTTCTTTCTTTATCGGGTTTAATCTCCTTTGGGGATCCGCTTTAGGTTTATGTTCATCATCTAAAATAATTCTATGCATACAGATTGAAGGACTAATTCCTTTAATATCTGCTAAAGTCCAACCAAAGTTTTCTTATATTTTTTTAAAGTTTCTAAAAGTTTTTGTTCTTGAGATTCATTTAATGCAGATGAAATAATAACTAGTAAAGTTGAAAAATTACCTAAATAAGCATATTTCAAATGATCAGGTAATATTTTTAGCTCAAGCTCAGGAGGTTTAATAATTGATGGAACTATATTCTTGTCGGTGTTTTCGGTATTATCCAAAAATTCAAATCTTTCCCGAATATAATTTAATTCTTCATTATTATCTTCAATTAATTCAGTATTTTCTTTTTCTAATTTATCTTCGTAATATTCCTTAAAATGTTCGCGTTGTAATTGTTCAAGTATTTCCATCCGAATACATTCATCATCTTTTTCTAGCGCAGGGTATTTCAGTCACACAGCTTTTCCATAAATTTTTTCTCCTATAGCGCAGGGTATAGTGAAACTACCAGGATCTTTCAATTTTTCAGGAAGCTTCTTCTGAATAATAGCACTACACTCTTCATTATGTGCGACTGTTTCATTATCAGTGAATTTTCTTTTCTTATTTAGAATATCTTTCATAAATTTTACATAATTTGGCATCTGATCTAAAGCTTCGACAAAAGGTATATTGATTGTTAATTTCTTTAGTATTTCAAGGAATTTAGCAAATTGTTTATCGTTTTTAGGTTGAGCTAGTCGTTGAGGAAATGGTGGTGGAGGTGTTTCAACAGAAATTTTCATAGGTATTAAAGGATGTTCCAAGTTTGAATCTTGTTGAATTGTTTCCTTTTCATTTCCACTTCCTCATTTTGGCTTTTAAGTTCTTTCTGAATTTGAGGTTCTAGTTCTTTTCCACTCCTTAGTTGTATTGCTTTAATTTGTTCTTTTCCTTGATCTTTAGGATTTATTTCCACATTACTAGGAAAAGTTCCAGGTATTCTATTATTTAGCGCGATAGCATGATATGTCCAAGTTGAGTTTCGATATTTTTAATAGATGTTCCTTGAATTTGTAATTGATTTCCTTGAATTTGTAGTTGATTTCCTTGATTTTGTAGTTGATGACCCATATTCAAAATTAATTCATCCATAGATAATTTCTTATCTTTGAATTGAGGGTTATTGTTATTAAATCCAGGTGGGTAATTAGGTTTATAGTTTGGATTTGCTTGAATAGGTTGATTCATCCATTGTTGATTAGATGTGTTATTCCAATTAAAATTTGGATGAGTTTTCCAACCAGGATTATAATAGTTTGAATAAGGGTTATTAGTTCCATTATTAATAGCATTTAAAGTTTCATAATTAGATTGAGATTCTATGATTTGTCTAGATGAGTTTTCTTCTAAAGTAGGAGAGTTGTTCATTCCAAGATGATCTAATTTCTTAGATATAGCAGCAATTTGAGAAGCTAACATAGATATTGCATCGTTTTCATGAATGCTGACTATTTTTTTCGGATTTACTCTATCTGCAGGCCATTGGAAATTATTTGTTGCCATTTCTTCGATTAGTGCATAAGCTTCATCAAATGGTTTAGACATTAATGAACCTTCAGCAACAGCATCGATAATTGATCTTAAAGATCCTACTAATCCATTATAAAAGGTTTGAATAATCAGCCAATCTGGTAGCGCATGATGTGGCATTTCCTAAGAAGTTCCTTAAATCTCTCCCAAGATTCATATATTGATTCTCCATCTATCTGACAAAAAGAAGTTACATCATTTCTAAACTTAGCAGTTTTAGATGGTGGAAAATATTTGGATAGAAATTTTTGTGATAATTCTCCCCAAGTTTTAATAGATCCAGGTGCTAACCAATTCAACCACATTTTAGCCTTATCCCTTAATGAAAAAGGAAAAAGTTCTAAGTCTTATAAAGATCGTCGGATACTCCTTGATATTTAAATGTAGCACAAAGTTCTAGAAAACTAAGCAAGATGTAAGTTAGGATCTTCGATGGGTGAACCACTAAATTGATTGTTTTGTACCATTTGGATAATTGCGGGTTTAAGTTCAAATGAATTAGCAGCTACATCGGAGTTTTGAATAGTTAAATGAATTTCATCTGATGTAGGGTTGGCATAATCTCTTAATGGTCTTTGTTGGTTCATATTTTGAATTTCAGGAATATTCGCCATTTGTGTTAAATTTATAATTTGTTTCTTTTGTTTTCTAATTCTTTTAATTGTATGCTCTAATTCAGAATCGTAAGGTATTAAATTTTTGTGTCCAAATTTGCGCATATAATTTTTAGAATAGATATTCATTTATTTATTATGATTATTTTAAAATAGTCCGTTACTCTAGTAAATTTTTCTTATTTTTCCCGGCAACGACGCCAAAAACTTGACCCACAATTTTATATTATGATATTTTAATTTGATTGCAACGAAGCCAAAAACTTGACCCCGCTATATTATATGTATAGAATTGTAATTGTTTATGTTATGGATGCTACGCAAGTATACGTATCGTATCAAGTAATATAGGGCTCTAGTGGAGTCCTGGTTATCGATCTCACAGGGAAAGAGAAAATTAAATAACATCTAATTTTAAAATAATAATAATAATAATTTTAAAATAGTATACAAAAATTTGAAATTCTAAATTTAAGTGCAATAAAGTAAACTAAGTATTCTAATCAGGTAACTTAACTAAGTAGAAAATTAATACTAATTGCAAGTGCAGGAAATTAAACTAATTGCTAAATAAGTCTTAACTATTCAGAAAAAGTATCTTTCCCATTGTTTAGAAATTTAAGTGATTGATGAATTTAAATAGATAATGTTAAGGTATTGTGACAAATAGGAGCATTCCTATTCTTTACCCTTTGGTCTAGGTGTAAAGAATATTGACTAATCCTATGTTTGATTACTGAATCTGCGGCTAGGCTGGGAGGATACCGATCGCCACTTCGAGCTCCCATGTTTCCCTCGCTCGAGGGCTAACATCTACACTTCGGTTCTCAAACAATAGGACCGAATTGAATATTTTAGTCCGTCGCACTAAAATGCTCAATTCTACGCCCGATAATATTATTTCCTATTTATTTGCACCCTCCTTCCAAGGCTTTTGAATTTCCCCGAAATATCGGATGTAATTTTTACTATAGTTGATAATCAACATATTTTAACAAATCAAATGGCCGATTTGAAAAGTAAATTAAGTTTTAAGTAAAAATTATCACAATTTATTAATACATAAAAATACTTCTATTTTTAGTTCATCAAATCATTTAATTTCATAACAGGGAGAAAGACTAAATAAACTACTCAGAATGCATGGAAACTAAACTAAGCATGGATTTCATTTAAAGATAAAAACAATAAATACAAATACTTATCTTAATTTATCCCCAAGTAGACTCCTAGCAGTTCCTTTGACTCTTCCTTCCAGCAAAACTCACTAAAAACTCACTAACTCACTCAAGAACTCTCTAAGACACACTAAGACACTTAGAACACAAAAGATTGGACAAAAGACTGCACTAAATGACACTTAATAACACAAAAGTAACACACAAAAGACTTAATTTCGGCTTCTATATATAGAGGTAAGCAAAGGACCAAGAGGTGTGTAAGCATCCCTTCAAAAAGTGTCCGGGTTCAATGTATCCGCACCATTTAAACTAGCTCACCGTCGGTGACGAACTACCTCGTTCGTCGGCGAGGCTTCTAGAAGATCTTCGACCGCTCTAGCTCGCCGTCGGCGGGCTCGGGCTCGCTCGTCGACGAGACAGTTATAAATTCTTCAGAATTTTCTTCTCGTAACCTCGCCGTCGGCGGGCTCGATCTCGCCGTCGGCGACTCGGCACAAATTGCATGATTTTGCTCCAAATTCGCTCCTTTTTATGATTTTTGCTTTTATCACCTAAATTCTTCATTCCTGCAATAAAATAAAGAAAATACCCTTCTTTAAAGTGCAATTTCATCAAAAATAGGTATAAATTTCTTAATAAAATTTTCAGCGATCAGTATCAATCACCGGGCTACAATTAGGATGAGTAGACCAAACATTTAAATACCTGAAACATGATTTTTTAGTGGCAGATACAACAGAGAATTTAACAAGCAGTGGAGAATGATCTGAACTCAATCTAGCTAGATGGTGCACTTTAGAAATGTGAAACATATCAAGCCATTGTTTATTGGTGAGTATTCTATCCAATCTTTCATATATAGAACCACTTTTCCATGTAAAAGGAGATCCTCCAAACCCAAGATCAAATAAAGACGTAGCCTGAAAATTATTTGAAAAATTCAACATAGCTTGAAGATTAGGATTCCTGCCACCATTTTTTCACTAGGATGAGCAATACAATTGAAATCACCATCTATAATCCATCCTTCAGCCATATTTTGACTAATAAGACGTAAATGGGACCAGATTTCAGCTCTATCAGCAATAGAGGATGCAACACATATAAAGGAATCAAGTCCTTTAAACTGATCAAGTTCAAAATGAAAATGAAGAAATTGGGAATGATCCTGAATAATATCAAGCTTCAATTCTTTTCTGAATAATAACCAGATTTTATTGGAACTATTTGATATAAAATTATAACCATAATACTTCATAGTGAATCTAAGAAATTTAGATTTCACCAAAGGATCAAGAAGAACAATTACCCAAAACTTATGAACCCTGTTTCAGCACAAGAATCTATTAAGGGAGCCAGAATTGGCCACTCCCCTAATATTCTAACACAGAAATTCAATCATGGCTAGCAACCCTTCTCCCTCTAGTAACTCTAGAGAAAGTAGGTGCAGATGAAGAAGGGGGAATAATATTGGCTTAAGATAAATTCTTTAACTCTAAAGATTTCTTCTTTTTTGCTTTTTGAACCACCCAATCATCGTTATGATCCTTATTAATAGTAGCCATAGCTTCCAAATTGATACAATTATCTTCCTGTGAAATATTCTGAATATCTGGATAGTGCATAATTGCTGGCAGAACCTCTCTGGAATGGTAATGGGACTCATTTCCTAGTCCTTCTGCAGGATTAGCCTCACCTTCAGATAATGCAGGAATTTCATGAATTATATTCACTAGTTCTTCAAATCTTTTTTCCAAAATCTCTCCAGAAGGAATAGCTTCAGCACCAGAAGGAATCTGATCTCGAGGGATCACTACAGCAGGAACATCATCAGGAATATTAGAAATTATTGGAAGAGTGACATTTGGGATTTGTGCTACATCTTGTGAAACAATGGGTGGAAGAACAGTAAAATCATGATTCATAGAAGAATTCACATTAATAGCTCTCAAAGGTAAGGAAATATTATTGACAACACTTGTAAGATCAGAATTCCTAGCCTTAGCAGGTTTAAGGTCAGGATGAAGTTTGAAGCAGACATCATTCGAATGGACAAACATCTTACAATGATGACAATAAAGATGTCTTTGCTCCATAACAATAGGCTACCAATAGCCATTATGAGGAGATCCCAGCCAAATTTCATCAACATCAGGAAGAGTAATATCTCTTATACAAGAATTCTGGCCAATGATGGCCTAGTCAACTGAAATGTAGAAATATCCAATTTAAGAGGCTTGCCCAATGCAGTCCCAATAACATAGATTACTTGATGAGTAAAAAACTGAAGTATTAGATTGGGCAGTTTGTACCAAATATGAATTATAGGTGCCTCTTGATTAGGATCAAAATCAAAAGACCATTTTAAAACTTTCTTACACTTTCCCACAAAAAGAATAAACTTCTTGGAAAAAAGATTAGCATAATCTTCTTCCTTAGTCAATTGTATCATAATGTGTCGACCATCAAACAAGCCAACCTTCCATGTTCCAACCAGACGAAGATCCTCAAATAATTTCTTGATAGTTTCCATCTTTAGATGACGAAGTTGAAATTTCCCAATTAAGGTAAATTTATGAACCTCCACCAGAGAAGAAATTTCAGAATCTGAGAAGATTAAGGCTGGCTTCCCTTCCTTCTTGACCACCTTCTTAATGAATTCATAATCACCTTTACCAGCAGCAGAATCATGGTAAATTTGAGGGAAGACTACTTTGTTCGATTGATCAGAAGAACTATGACCAACCACCTCAACAAAAGATTCGCCAAAAGATGAAGGATGATTAGGATCAGCCATTATACAATCAGAGAAAGTAAATTGGTGCAATTTAAAGGATAAATCACTCCAAAAAAATGAAGCTGTAAGATCAAGAGCCCAGGAAGAAAAAAGAAAAAACAAGAAAATGCAATTAAAGAGTAGAAACTAAACTCTAACACCTTCAAACACAAATCTTGATCAAAGAAAGAAGAATCCATGAATTCGAAATCTCTAGCAGATCAATTGGCACCAACATCTTTCATATATATATATATATATGTGTGTGTGTGTGTGTGTGTGTGTGTGTGTGTGTGTGTGAAACCCTTTAAAAAATCATTGATTGGTGAGCTTGTGAGACTGAAGTTGTTAGTTCATCTCCAATTCTAACTTGAGATAGCGTTCCACTATCTTGATGAAAAAATAAACACAATACCACAAAACACCAAGCATTATAATCCTTAACAGGACTAAAACTTGAATATAAAGTTTATGAATGGTTATCATCTAGTTTTTCGAAGTCACATGTATTTATTGTTACTAGCTTTTGCCAACAAAGGCAAATTCAGTTTATGTAAATAGCAATGCGCAAAAAGAGGTGTTGACCTCATTTTTGATGAGGTCTTCCCTTCTTCTTTTTAGTGCTTAGGATCTAGCCTTAGGCTTTTCCTTTGACTATCTTAGAGGACTAGAATTGGGACCCGCATTTTAGAAATTCAAACCACTTCTAAACTCCCTGCAAATTCCACAAACTTGACTATAGACCCCTAATCACCTAGAGGGTTGAAATCAAATATGGAAGTTTAAAGGATGAGTTCCTATAGGACTCTTTGGCCTTAGGACTGCCCTGGGTGGTCTGGTCTGGTGAAGGGGCTGACTTACACATACACTTACATACACACTACACTTACACACTACATTTCCACACACTTCCTAAAAAAACACACCCATACCCAACTTAACCTCCTGACTCATGTAGGTGATTCACATGGATGGTCCTTAACCCCTAAGCCCTTGGCTAAGAGGGTTAGGAACAACATAGTGAATGCCTCAAATGAGTCCTTTCATGGCTCATATGGGCTTGAAATGGTTTCATGGCTCAACCAAAATGATTTCTTTCCACCTAAATTCACCCGATCTTCAATTTCCCAAATTTTCGATTTTTGACCCCGGGACCCTACACTCTACTAAACCTACCAAAACTCTTGAAATTACCCAATTTTTGCAAAATTTTCAAATTACCCAAAATTTTCCAAAATCAATCCCAAACATCTCCACATCACTCAAATTGATCATCCATATCCAAAAATACCAAAAATTCCAAAAATACCCCCCAATACCCTCCAAATACCCAAAATACCCTTCTTGGCCTAAAAATCCAAAAATTCAGAAAATTCCCAGAAAATTCCAGAAAATCCTAAATATTCCCAATTTCATTTTGTCCAACTACACCATGGGCCAATTTTGTCAATTTACCCTACTTTTGTCAAAACCCCCAAATTGACCCATTTTAACCCAAAGTGAACCCGATGTCAAACCAAACCTACCCAATTGACCCCAATTTTGGTCCAATTCAATTCTAAACTTCAATTCAACATCCCCAATACCAATCTAGACCAAATCCAAGTCCAATTTGGTTGACATTTGGATCCGATTCCACTTTTGGCCTTAAAGCCCGATTTGGACCCATGACCCAAACTTAACCCAAACTCACCCAATTCAACTCCAATTAACCTCAAATCTTTTCTAAATCTTCCTTTACATTCCCACAAACAAAACCCTAACATGATTTGCCCAAAATTTGAACCCAAACCCCACTCAAACTCGACCCGAGGTTAAAAGGCCCATTTTTGACCTAAGCCCAAACCTAACCCAAATTCAACCCAATTCAAATCCAAATCACCCCCAATTTGTTTCAAATCACTCATGACACATCCATGAGCTACAAACAACAATTATTTGGCCCAACCTCTTTACAAAATTCCCATCCATAAATTCATTTTTAAACTTAAGGGCCCATTCCTTAAACCCTCCTAAAAGCCCATTTCCTTCAAAATTCAAAAGCCCAAATCATCCTAAAGCCCACATGACACTTCCCCTCATCATCCATTTGATCAAAATCACCCCTAAGTTGCAAAATCATCAATTAAACCATTCCAAATCAAGCCACATGTCAAATTACCCCCTAAATGCCAAATATTTCTAAAACCCTTTTTCATGAAATAAGCCAACCTTTTCCCAAGCCAAATGGAGCCATGAACAAGCCATTCTCGAAGCCACATGAAGCCATGAGGGCTTTGACTTGTCATTAGTCCATTTATGGCAAGAAGAGGGGGATCTTTCTTAAGCCTCCCTTAAGCCTTTTTACCTTAAGCATGTCACACTCCAAACCATGCTTTGCCACCTAATCCTTGATGGAGACTCCACCACACATGGGAGGTTGACCCACCGACCTCCTCGGCCCAAAACCAGGTCTTGGGGAGGTGCACCCAACCCATTTGCATGGGTTGACCAAAATAAGCTAAAATGGCCCCTTCCCTTTCTACTTTGATTCAACCACTTTACACATGGCATTTGCCGATTGCCTACACTAAACCCCAGCCACTGACCCACCTGACCAAGATGGTGACCATTGCACAGTCGGTGGCCACCCGAGCCGCCGGAAAACACCATGGCCGAGAGCTCACATGTGAGCCAACATTGAAATTCTCACTTGCTGAGCTGCCCCATGCCTAGTGATCACCATGGTCATTCTTCTCCTCACCAGAGCAGGTGATCCCAAGCCACTAACTCCCACAGGAGGCCCACGACCAGCTCTATTTAAACTCCACCCCTCTCGGCCATGAGAGGAAGAGAAGCATAAACCTTGCCAAAACTCCGCAAAATTGTTCCGGACCCTTCTCCACCCTTAGAGCACTTGATCCCAGGTGAAATCCCCCTGCCATTTCTCCTCTCGTAAGCTCGATTTCGGAGTTGAAATTCCACCCAAAACCAGGACACTTCTCCACGGTGAGCCAATTCCCAAATTGATTGGCTCTACACCTTCACTGGACCAAGAGAAGGTGTCCACCATCAAAAACCCCATCTCCGGACCACCTAGTTGCTCCGAGCCTCCAAGCTTTGTGATCGGGCTTGGTCGAAATCATATCCGGACAATTCACCGGACCGGGGGACTTCATCCGGAGCTTGCCGGGACCCGATCGAAGGTGCAACAACTCTCGGATAGAAGCCACACTTCTCCGAGCCAAGGTATGAGCTAACTCTTCATCCCGAGCTTCGAAGATTCTCCATTTCAAATGCCTTAGTTTCGATGCATGTTAACCGTATAGATGTGTTCGTCTCTTCAAGACGAATCCATAGAGTATAAGAACGTAAAAATCCATTGAGAATCGAGTGAGATCTTAGGGATTTAGTGTGGACGGCTCTCGGGTGAGAACACTTGGGGACGATGAACGGATGCCGTCCATTCGATACACGCGCGGACGGACGGCTCAGATGGCGTCGGACCAGGAGACGGTACGAGAACCGCGGGGCCCGGGCTGGCCGACTCGGATGGCGGCGTCGAATGGGAGCGCGCCGCGTGGTCTTTCGGAGCTGCCGAGGATGCGGCTGGCGCCGCGTGGATAAATAGAAAAATAGGGTATTTTCCGATTTATTTAATTCCCTAAACTTAAAAATTCATATCTACGTGTAGAAAAATCGGAAAAATAAAATAAAAATACCCTCTTGCTCGAGTGAAGAGAGGAGAATAAAGTGGAAAAGAAATCACTTAATTTCATCAAATATTTTATTTTTTATAATTTATTTACTCTCTGCATTGTTTTAATTCTCCATGCATGCATACAATTCACCATGGCATGAGACCATAGGGCTTTTGAAGCCTCGAATTTGGGAACATTCGCGAGAATTTTCCAAAGTCGGAGGCCATCCTATGAAGAGTTCTTGATTTTTCAAGTTCGAGGTCACTGTTTTGAGTATTTTAATTCCAGTAAATAGCATGTTGTGAAATAAATTCTAGGAAAATTTGGTGATGTTCCTTATGACCGAGAGAACCCTAGGAAAAATAGGTTTTGACTTAGTTCATTCAAAACAACCCTAATTGGCTTAAACACCCAAAATAGGTCTTTAATTAATTAGAGTTAACCAGGCATCAAATTGACTTGAAATCAATTCTCCACTGACCTTTAGGATCAGAGGAATCCACCATAAAAATTTGAGGTCAATTGGACTTGGTTAGCCCCACTAATTGGGTTGATTAAGTCACTTAGCCATTTTAAACTTTAAAAATTCATAACTTTTAAAATACTTTTCAAAAATTCACCAAATTGGTTTTGGAGCCTCTCTGATATCAGGGGAATCTAAAAAAATTAAAATTTTAATTTTCTAAAAAAGTTGATTTTTTAATAATATTTTAATATTTTTAATAATTAAAAAATAATAAAAATCACAAAAATAATAAAATTCACCAAAATGTCACATTTTGAATTTTAATCACTTAGGAACAAATCCCACATTTTTCTTAGGTCTATTTAGTGAGATATTGAATTTTAAAGCCCTAGGGTAATTTTAAAATTAAAAAAATGTATTTTCTAGCATTTTCACTAAAATAATTATAATAAATCATAGAAAAATTAGAAAATTGCAAAATTTGCTTCTCTAGTTTCCTTGATATCAGAGAGATTTTTAAAAAATATAAAACCCATTTTTCAACATCTATTTTATTTTTAAATTAATTAACACTCCAAAACTTAAAATAATTATAATAAAAATAATATAATTCAAAAAATCACCAAAATTGGTCCAAGTGCTTCTCTGGTCATTAGAAATGTCCCCTAATTTTCTTAAGGACAGAAACTTTCCCTTGGTCATGTTATTAAATTTTCCTTGAAAATCTCTATTTTCCACCAAAAATAATTATATAAATAAATTAAATACAGAAAAATCACATTTTCTCCTCTCATGTCTTTATTGACATATGAGTGAAGTCACATAAAAATTTCAGGTTCATTTAAGTTCAATTTAGTGAGTTATGAAATTATTAAGCTTAAGGGGTAAAATGGTAATTAAACTTTTAACCCTTAATTAAAACTTTAGGTTTAATAAAAAATTAACAAGTAAAATATTTGATCTTAATCTGATTTGGATGATTGAAATTTAAATAATTAAAGGGTAGAAACTCATTAAACAATTTTTAAAATGATTAAACTTTAATTAAATAATAGATTAAATTTGGAAGAATAATAAAATTGGAATTATTAAAATAAGGGATATTTATTAGGAAGAGATTTATTCTTTAATTTAAAATCCCTAAATTAATCATCTCATTAATATTCAACTCTTAATTAAAATGATAATTCAAATTCAAAATATTAAAAGATTTAATCATTAAACTAAAATTAAATTATTAAACTCTTTCAAAAATTTCAATTAAAATTAAAGATAAAACTAAATTAAAAATTAAATTAAATTAAGTAAATTAAATTGGATTAAATTAAATTAAATTAAAATTAAATTAAATAATTAAATAAAATTAAATTAAGTCAACTAAATTAAATTAAACTAAATTAAATTAAATTAAAATTAAATTAAATTAAATCAATTAAATTAAATTAAATTAAATTAAATTAAATTAAGATTAAATTAAATAATTAAATTAAATTAAATTAAACAATTAAATTAAATTAAATTAAATTAAGATTAAATTAAATAATTAAATTAAATTAAATTAAACAATTAAATTAAATTAAATTAAATTAAATTAAATTAAATAATTAAATTAAATTAAATTAAACAATTAAATTAAATTAAATTAAATTAAATTAAATTAAATTAAATTAAATTGAATAATTAAATTAAATTAAATCAAATCAAATTAATTAAACACCAAATCAAATTAAATTGAACTATATTAAACTAAATTAAAACTCAATTAAATTAAGTTGAATTAAATATAACATCACCTAAGACATAAAGAATTCAAAATAAATGTAAAGCAACTTGAACACTATTCCAAATTTAAACCCTTTAACTTAAATCAAATCATTTGAATACTTAATTTACCCTTGAAAGCTTTGATTATTATAACTCCTAAATGGAACATCAAATGAAGTGTTACCTCACTCATAGGATATTCAAATGTCTAGATTCAGCTGAGCAAGTTAACAAGACTTGAAAACCTCGGACGATCGATTCATTTATATAATTAAATTCATTTGGACTTAAAACAATCCTAGAAATATTGAAAAGATGTTTAAGATTCTTCTTAAGCACTTCCTCAATATGATAGGATATTTATAAGAACAATTGGACTTAATTGTCCTTTGATGAAGAAAATCGTCCTCAAACAAAAACACAAAGAACCTAGACGTCATAGGAGTTGACTAGCTATAGGATTAGGAATTTGGTAGAAAACCATAACCTTTCCCCTAGCTTTACCTAGGAACTTGCTTAAATATTCTAATTGTGTTTTAAGTGCGGCTTGGGATGACGGGAAGACCCTCCGAGTACGCTTTTATTTTATTGCAATTTACTTTCTTGCAATTTACTTTTTCGCAATTTACTTTATTGCAAATGCATTTTACTTTTCTTGCATGATAAAACAATCTGTTGCATGAAAACCCACACCTTTAGGATAGTCCCTAAAACCGAAACCAAAACTAAGTTAAAAGTCATTGCAAGATAAAATTCACCGCCACAACATTTCAAAATATAAAACAACTCAAAATTTAATCACAAACGAACACAAAACTACAATTGCAACTAAATTAAAATGCCTCGTTGGATGATCGGGAATACCTCGGATGATGTAACCTACGTGTTGCTAACGGGATTTCCACGGTCTAAATGAAAGTGTGGAACTCATTCGGTTGAGTTTAGCAAATTCATCTGGACTAAGTGAATCCGATAAAAATAATGATGCCGGAAGGATGGAACCGTGGGATCTTAACCGGTGTCGTTATAATCAACTTTAAGATTTGTTTTAGTCAAAATAAAAAAAAAACACTTGGAAATTAAGACTTCTCTAAACCAAAACACTTCTCTCATCCCTCGATTTATGATTTCTAAAACTAAACCTCTGCAACAACAAGGAGCTTGGAGCATGGTGGGCGAGCACGGCCATCGTCGTCGGCAAAACTTGAACCTACTTCGACAAAATCTTCTTAGAATTAAAACAACAAAGCCATAGGATTTCGAGGTAGCTTGCACTAGTGCAACATAAATCCTCGACTCTTCGTTAGGCATTTGCATTGCAAATTAAGCCCTAACCGGTCTTAGGATTCCGAGGTAGTCGTCCGATACGACATAAACCCTCACATCTTCTGAAGCTATTTGTTTGATTTTATCATACAAATATAAGCTACTAATTAATTAAAATTGGCGAGATTGAAATACTAAATAAACATTAGGACTTTCCTAAATTCGAAGCCAAACAATAGGATAGTCGGGAAATTACCGAAGTTCACTTCGAATCAGTGATTTCTCCTACCTTTCTTCCTTTGGATTCACAAAACAAAATGTTCTAAATTTGATCCATTCCCTATTGAAATTCCAAAATTCAATCTTTGAAAACTTTAAACTTTGAAATTCTTGAGAGCAGAATTATTGGTTATTATCGAGAGTTTTCTTAGGTGATTCCCGTCACTTAAGATGTAATTAACTATAGGGGCTTGCCCTTATAGAGAATTTT
Source organism: Papilionanthe hookeriana x Papilionanthe teres (assembly GCA_022702705.1). Lineage (NCBI taxonomy): Eukaryota > Viridiplantae > Streptophyta > Magnoliopsida > Asparagales > Orchidaceae > Papilionanthe > Papilionanthe hookeriana x Papilionanthe teres. The sequence goes on from CM040422.1 coordinate 91,202,658, forward strand.
AAAGAACCCGAGTAATATAAACCCTGTTTAATGTTTTCATATTAAGCGGGGAATTTTGTCGGCTTATAAAATTGGTTCGCGGACCAAACGGATGTCACAAATCTTCTAGTTTATTTAATCGAGCCCCACCATCGAGCGATTGTGTCTATCCTTAGGGGTAGATACACGGTTTGTGGTGCGGTGCTCGTTTATATAAACTATTTGGGATGTGAGATCGGTTTAATCTCATATCTTAAAACCTTCAAATTTAAAATTATTTTCAAAATCAAATACTACTTTTCAAATTATTTATTTTAATTAAATTAAAATTCGCCGACAGCTTCTGTTAGGCGACCCCTTTTAAAAAAAAACATCACACAACCTAAAAAAAAATAGTGCCGGCAAGAGGTTGCATCATTATTTAATGTCAGCATATGCAATTAAATAGGTGATACGAATTTACGTATACTTCATGCACAAAATTCTACATTTTATTTTATATTTATCATGATTCTATGCTTGTGAAAGGTTATTTGTAATGATTTACAAGTTACAAGGGCCGAACGTGCTTCACAGAGAGAGAAAATGATGCCTTTATTGGAGTTGAACCTGTGTACTCATGCTTGAAACCCACATAGTTATGTCGTCCTTATCAGATGCCTGTCGGCATTATATTTAGGTTGTGTGTTTTATTTTGAAAAGGGGGTCGCCTAACAGAAACTGTCGGCGAATTTTTAATTTAATTTAAATAAATAATTTGAAAAGTAGTATTTGATTTTGAAAATAATTTTAAATTTGAAAATTTTAAGAAATGAAATCAAACTGATCTCACATCCCGAATAGTTTATATAAACGAGCACCGCATCACAAACTGTGCATCTATCTCGAAGAATAGACACACTATTTGGTGATGGGGCTCGATTAAATAAACTAGAAGATTTGTGACATCCGTTTGGTCTGCGAACCAATTTTATAAGCCGACAAATTCCACCGCTTAATATGAAGCATTAAACGGAGGTTTATATTACCTGGGTTCTTAAAGTTCCCTATAAGGGCAAGCCCTTATAGTTAATTACATCTTAAGTGACGGGAATCACTTAAGAAAACTCTCGATAATAATAAGAAGTTCTGCTCTCAAGAATTTCAAATTTTAAGTTTTCAAAGGGATTGAATTTTGGAATTTCAATAGGGAATGGATATAATTTGAAACATTTTGTTTTGGGAATTCAAAGGAAGAAAGGTAGGAGAAATCACAGATTCGAAGCGAACTTCTGTAATTTCCCAATTATCCTATTGTTTGGCTTGGATTTAGAAAAATCCTAATGTTTGTTTAATGTTTTGATCTTGTAAATTTTAATTAATTAGGACTTATATTCGTTTGACATGATCATACAAATAGCCTCGAAGATGTGAGGGTTTATGTCGTATCAGACGACTACCTCGGAGTCCTAAGACCGGTTAGGGCTTAATTTACATGACATGATCATGCAAATGCCTAACGAAGAGTTGAGGATTTATGTTGCACTAGGCAAATTACCTCGAAATCCTATGGCTTAGTTATTTAATTCTAAGAATGGTTTCTTGGAAGTAGACTCGAGGCCTTAGCGATGACGATGGATGTGCTGCCCACCATGCTCCGATCTCCTTGTTGTTGCAGAGGTTTAGTTTTAGAAGTCATAAATCAGGAGATGAGAAAAGTGTTTTGGTTTAGAGAAAATCTTAATTTCCAAGTGTTTTTTAAGTTTTATTTAAAACAAATCTTAAAGTTGATTATAACAACACCGGTTAAGATCCCACGGTTCCATCCTTCAGGCATCGTTATTTTTATCGGATTCACTTAGTCAAGATGAATTTGCTAAACTCAACTAAATGAGTTCCACACTTTCATTTAGACCGTGGGAATCCGTTAGCAACACGTAGGTTACATCATCCGAGGTATTCCCGATCATCCGACAAGACGTTTTAATTTAGTTGTAATTGCGGTTTTGTGTTACTGTTTGTGTTTAAATTTTGAGTTGTTTATATTTTGAAATGTTGTGGCGGTGAATTTTATCTTGCAATGACTTTTAATTTAGTTTTGTTTTCGATTTTAGGAACTACCCTAAAAGTGTGGGTTTTCATGCAACGATTGTTTATCATGCAAGAAAAGTAAGTGCGATGCGATTAAGTAAATTGCAATAAAGTAAATTGCAACAAAATAAAAGCGTACTCGGAGGGTCTTCCCGTCATCCCAAGCCGCACTCAAACACAATTTGGAATATTTAAGCATTTAGAACAAGTTCCTAGAGTAAAGCTAAGGGAAGGGTTATGGTTTTCTACCAAGTTCCTAATCCTGTAGCTAGTCATCTCCTATGACATCTAGGTTCTTGTGTTTTGGTTTGAGGACGATTTTCTTCTTCAAAGAACAATTAAGTTCAATTGTTCTTATAAATATCCTATCATATTGAGGAAGTGCTTAAGAATAATCTTAAACATCTTTTTAATATTGCTAGAATTGTTTTAAGTCCAAATGAATTTAATTATACAAATGAATTAATAATCCGAGAATTCAAGTTTTGTTATCTTGCTCAGTGAACTAGGACATTTGAATATCCTATAAGTGAAGTAACATTTCATTTAACGTTCTGTTTAGGAGTTATGATAACCAAAGCTTTCGAGGGCAAATTGGTGTTCAAATGGTTTGTGATTTAATTTAATTTCAGTTATCGGGTTTAAATTTCAAATAGTGTTCAAGTTGCTTTATTTTGAATTTCTTTATGTCTTAGGTGATGTTATTATTTTTTTTAATTCAATTTAATTTAACTTTAATTTAATTTAATTTAGTTTAGTTTCAATTTTGATTCAATTTAACTTGATTTTAATTTTAACTTGATTCTATTATTTAATTTAATTTAATTCAATTTAGTTTGAGTTGATATGAATTAATTTAATTTAATTTAACTTGATTTAATTTAATTTGATTTAATTTCCTTTAATTTAATTTAATTTAATTTAATTTAATTTAATTTAATTTGATTTAATTTAATATGTTTTAATTTAATTTAATTTAATTTAATTTAATTTAATTTAATTTAAATTTTAATTTAATTTTATTTTTAATTTTAATTTAATATTTTATTTTTTATGTTTTAAAGATGATGTAATTTTAATTGTTAAAGTATTAATTTAATTGAAATTTTAAAAGGATTTAATTTAAATAATTTAACTTTAATTTAATTTAATGATTAAGTCTTTTAGCATTTTAAATCTTAAATTTGGATTATCATTTTAATTAAGAATTAAATATTATTGAGATGATTAATTTAGGGATTCTTAAATTAAAGAACAATTCTCTTCCTAATAATATCCCTATTTTAATAATTCCAATTTTATTATTCTTCCAAATTTAATTAATTATTTGATTAAGGTTTATTTTAAATATTTTTAAATTGTTTAGTAGGTTTCTACCCTTTAATTATTTAAATTTCAATCATCCAAATCAGATTAAGATCAAATATTTTACTTTTTCATTTTATTAAGCCTAAAGTTTTAATTAATGGTTAAAATTTTAATTACCATTTTGCCCCTTCAAGCTTAATAATTTCATAACTTACTAAATTGAGCTTAAATGAACTTGAAATTTTTATGTGACTTCACTCATATGTCAATAAAGACATGAGAGGAGAAAATGTGATTTTTCTGTATTTAATTTAATTATGTAATTATTTTTGGTGGAAAATAGAGATTTCCAAGGAAAATTTAATAATATGACCAAGGGAAAGTTTCTGTTCTTAAGAAAATCTTGGGACATTCCTAATGACCAGAGGACCACTTGGACCAATTTTGGTGATTTTTTGAATTATATTATTTTTATTATAATTATTTTAAGTTTTGGAGTATTAGTTAATTTAAAAATAAAATAAAGGTTGAAAAATAAATTTTATATTTTTTAAAAATCCTTCTGATATCAAGGAAATCAGAGAATCAATTTTTACAATTTTTTGATTTTTCTTTGATTTATTAGAATTATTTTAGTGGAAATGCTAAAAAAAATACATTTTTTTAATTTTAAAATTACCTTAGGGCTTTAAAATTTAATATCTCATCAAATAGACCTAAGAAAAATATGGGGTTTGTTCCTAAGTGATTAGAATTCAAAATGTGACATTTTAGTGAATTTTATTATTTTTGTGATTTTTATTATTTTTTTAATTATTAAAATATTAAAATAATACAAAAATGAACTTTTTTAGAAAATTGAAATTTTAATTTTCTTAAATTCCCCTGATATCAGAGAGGCTCCAAAACCAATTTGGTGAATTTTTGAAAAGTATTTTGAAAGTTATGAATTTTTAAAGTTTAAATTGGCTAAATGGCTTAATCAACCCATTTAGTAGGGCTAACCAAGTCCAATTGACTTCAAATTTTTATGGTGGGTTTTTCTGATCCTAAAGGTCAGTGGAGAATTGATTTCAAGTCAATTTGATGCATGATTAGCTCTAATTAATTAAGGACCTATTTTGGGTGTTTAGGCCAATTAGGGTTATTCCAAGTGAATTAATTCAAAACATATTTTCGCTAGGGTCCTCTGGTCATAAGAAACATCACCAAATTTTTCTAGAATTTATTTCACAACATGCTAATTATTGGATTTAAAATATTCAAAACAACGAACATGAATTTGAAAAATCAATAACTTCTCATAGGGATGGCCTCGACTTTAGAAAATTCGGGGAATGTTCCCAAAGTCGGAGGCTTCAAAAGCCCTATGGTCTCATGCCATGGTGAATTTCCTATATGCATGGAGAATTAAAACAATGCAGAGGGTAAATAAATCATTAAAAATAAAATACTTGATGAAATTAAATGATTTTTTTTCCACATTATTCTCCTCGTTCATTCGAGCAAGAGGATATTTTTATTTTATTTTTCTGATTTTTCTACACAAAGTTATGCATTTTTGAAGTTTAGGGAATTAAATTAATAAAAAAAACCCTAATTTCCTACTTATCCAAGCGGTGCCACGCCATCCTCGGCAGCTCCGTAACGCCGCGTGTTGCTCTGCCATTCGACACATCCATTTGAGTCAGCAGCCCGGGTCCAGCCTTCCGCGTATCATCTGCTGATTCGACCCGATCTGAGCCGTCCATCCGCGCGTGTATGGAATGAACGACATCCGTTCATCGTCCCCAAGCGTCCTCACCCGAGAGCCGTCCACACTAAAACCCTAAGAACTCACTCATTTCTCAACGGATTTTCGTGTTCTTGTGCTCTATGGATTCGTCTTGAAGAGACGGCTTGATTTGGATTTATTTGATGATGGAATTGGAACTTAGGGAATGGCTTTGATTAAATGGATGGCAAATGGAAATGTCATGTGGGCTTTAGGGTAGATTTTGGGCTCTTTGAAATGGTTTTAGATGGGCTTTTAAAGTGATTTAGGGAAGTGGTTTTTTTTTTTGATTTTAGGATGAGAATTTTGCAAAGGATTGGATCCAATAAGTGTTGAATTTAGTTTAGGAATGTTTCATGAATGATTTGGAATAAATTTGAAGTGTTTGGGCTAGGTTTGGGTTGGATTTGGACCTCTTTGGTGAATGGGCCAATGTAGGTCAAATTGGGCTAACATGGGCCAATGTTGGGCTAGGGTTGAAATTGATGTAAAATAAATGTTGGGAAATGTTTATGGGAGTGTTTCAAAGAGATTTTGGCTTTGGTTGGGTTTTGATTTTGGGGTTTGGGCTTATTTGGGTTAGGTTTGGGTTTAGGTCAAAATTGGGCCTTTTAGCTTAAGGTTGAATTTGAGTGGGGTTTGGGTCCACATTTTGGGCAAATCATGTTAGTGTTTTGTTTGTGGGGATGCTAAGGAAGGTTTAGAAAAGATTTGGGGTTAATTGGAGTTTAATTGGGTTAGTTTGGATTAGGTTTGGGTCATGGGTCCAAATTGGGCTTTAAGGCCAAAAGTGAAATTGGATTCAAATATCAATCAAATTGGACTTGGATTTGGTCTATATTTGTGTTGGGAATGTTGAATTGAAGTTTAGAATTGAATTGGACCTGAATTTGGGTCAATTGGGTTGGTTTGGCTTGACATTGGGTTCACTTAGGGTTAAAATGGGTCAAATTGGGGGTTTTGACAAAAGTAGGGTAAATTGACAAAATTGGCCCATGGTGTAGTTGAACAAAATGAAATTGGTAATATTTGAAATTTTCTGGAATTTTCTAGGAATTTTCTGAATTTTTGGATTTTTGGGTCAAGAGGGGTATTTTGGGTATTTGGAGGGTATTGGGAGGTATTTTTGGAATTTTTGGTATTTTTGGCTATGGATGATCAAATTGATTGGTGAGGAAATGTTCAAGATTAATTTTGGGGAATTTTTGAGAGATTTGGAGATTTTGAAAAGTTTGGGTGATTTCAAGGGCTTTGGTAGGTTAGGCGGGTGTAGGGTCCCGGGGGTCAAAAATTGAAAATTTGGAAAATTGAAGATTGGGTGAATTTAAGTGGAATGAAATCATTTTGGTTGAGCCATGAAGCCATATTAAGCCTATATGAGCCTTGAAGGGACTCATTTGAGGCATCCACTATGTTGTTCCTAACCCTCTTAGCCAAGGGCTTAGGGGTTAAGGACCATCCATGTGAATCACCTACATGAGTCAGGAAGTCAAGTTGGGTATGGGTGTGGTTTTAGGATTTGGATTGTGTGTGTGAGAGTGTTGAGTGTTAGTGTAGTGAGTGTGTAAGTCAACCCTCACCAGACCAGGCCACCCAGGGTAGTCCTAAGGCCAAAGAGTCCTATAGGAACTCATCATTTAAACTTCCATATTTGATTTCAACCCTCTAGGTGATTAGGGGTCTATAGTCAAGTTTTTGGAGTTTGCGGGGAGTTAAGAAGTGGTTTGAATTTCTAAGTGGTGAGTCCCAATTCTAATCCTCTAAGATAGTCAAAGGAAAAAGCCTGAAGTGCTAGATCCTAAGTACTATAGAGAGAAGAGAAGACCTCATCGAAAATGAGAGTCAACAAATGGACCCCCAATAGGTGTGGTGAGCTGACGGAGCACACCGCACGTGTTGGTGTTGACCGAAGCGATCAACAAAACCAACACAAACGTCCAAGTGACAAACTTAGGACAAAGTAGAAGAGTTTCCGCTGGGGAGTGTCAAGTATATCTCTGAGACTGGAGATTCCTGATCTCTCGCTAGGGAAAGGAAAAGGAGGTGAATCCCAAATCGCATGATCTGGGGGAATTTCAATTTAGATTTTATTTTGTTTTAGTTTAAGTTTTTGATGTGTGAGCTTAGATTTTAGCTTGTGTTTCAATTTAGATTGAAGTTTTGTTAAGATTAATTTGAATGAATTTGATTTGAAATGAGAATTGGAATTTTGTGGTTTTAGATGTAACATCTTCAACCTCAAAAGAAAATTGAATTGATTGGATTGAACCACTACAATGAGGAGAGATCTCAGAGTAATGCGGTATTGGATGTAAAATCCTTAACCTCAAGAGTTTGATTTTGATGTATTTCATTGCGATAGGGAAAGAATCCTAAAGCAATGCAGTCTCGGATGTAAAATCCTCAACCCCAAGAATTTGATTTGGATGTATTTCATTGCGATAGGGAAAGAATCCTAAAGCAATGCAGTCTCGGATGTAAAATCCTCAACCCCAAGAATTTAAATTTGATGTATTTCATTGCGATAGGGAAAGAATCCTAAAGCGATGCAGTCTCGGATGTAAAATCCTCAACCCCAAAAGTTTGAATTTTGATGTATTTCATTGCGATAGGGAAAGAATCCTAAAGCAATGCGAGTCTCGGATGTAAAATCCTCAACTCCAAAAGTTTGAATTTGATGTATTTCATTGCGATAGGGAAATGATCCTAAAGCAATGCAGTCTCGGATGTAAAATCCTCAACTCCAAAAATTTGACTTTAATGTATTTCATTGCGATAGGGAAAGAATCCTAAAGCAATGCAGTCTCGGATGTAAAATCCTCAACCCCAAGAATTTGAATTTGATGTATTTCATTGCGATAGGGAAATAATCCTAAAGCAATGCGATCTCGGATGTAAAATCCTCAACCCCAAAAGTTTGAATTTGATGTATTTCATTGCGATAGGGAAAGGATCCTAAAGCAATGCAGTCTCGGATGTAAAATCCTCAACCCCAAAAATTTGACTTTAATGTATTTCATTGTGATAGGGAAAGAATCCTAAAGCAATGCAGTCTCGGATGTAAAATACTCAACCCCAAAATTTGAATTTGATGTATTTCATTGCGATAGGGAAAGAATCCTAAAGCAATGCACTCTCGGATGTAAAATCGTCAACCCCAAAAGTTTAAATTTGATGCAGATTTGATTTGAGATCTGGAAAGATTGAATTTGAAATTTGATTGAGATTTGATTTGGAATTTGGAAAGATTGAATTTGAGATTTGATTTAGATTTGATTTGGAATTTGGAAAGATTGAATTTGAAATTTGATTTAAAATTTGTGCTCATTTTGTTTGTCCTTTAACGATTCAAATTTTATTTTATCGTGAACTTGGAGTTCATCATTTTTATTTAGATTTTTAAGGAAAGTTTTCTTTTATTATTTTTTTTTTTTTTCTGTTCTTTGTTCGAAGTTCATTTAACTTTAATGGCGTTTCTTAGTCAACTTGCACAAAAGAGGTGAAGGCCAAAAATGTGACATGGTCACTTTCATTACAATGATGTTGAAGATACATCATACAACTCGATCTGGAATACATCTCATACAATCCATGTAGACTCAAAACGGACTATGTATGATCTTTGTCGATCCATCCAAAAAAGGTATCTGTCAGAAATCCATGTCTGAATAGTGAGGTACATGGTCAATAACATCACCTTCCAAGCCATCCTTGGCAAGGATGCCGTATGGATGTACGTTGGAGGTGTGATATTTTCCATGTAACTCACAGCTCGTAAGGCCGGAGGCTCTCTAGCTCCGGTCCAGGCTGGAAGTGGTAAGGTGCTTTCCCGTCATCCATCCTTCGAAAGTAAGCGAGATCCGCTTCACGGGTACTCCCGTATGCAATGTTTAGCGACATCCGCTCCATTGCCCTTCAGTATCATAACGGAACCTACCGGTAATGGTATCTTTACTGGCCCTCGGAACTCACCTGGGCCCGCTATCTGAAGGTCAGATCCGAACATGATATTACACTTGTTCAGGAAAGAAACTGTGCAAAAAGGTCTGACAAAGTCGTGGTGATCTATGTGCAGGGGTATGCAATCACCCTTCTTGTAGATGTTAATGATGCAACTGTTAGGTATGCAATCTGCTGGCAGTATCCTCCACGTTATCATTCTTTTTACCATCCTTTTGATGACTAATGGCATTGGATCCACCTGGCCATGACGGAGTATTCCGGGTGGGTTTCCCTTCCTGTCTTCTACGAAGTTGTAGCAGCATCCACATTGTATTGTAATTCTACCTTTCCCTGGCATCCATCTTCCGGTTTCTGAGTAAGTGTTTTCTCATAGGCGGCCTCGCTCGGCCCATTCTTTTCAAATCCCGGATGCAATCCACGATTTGTTGTTGTTCGTATTCGAGAACACGTCCGTATGTAGCTCGAGGCCTTCTAGTATATTGATCCTCACTGCTCTCGATTCTCTCGAAGTATTCAAAAGTTTTCTTCTCGACATTCCGCATTCTTTCTAGCTCGTATTCCGGAATAATCTGCAAATGGTGAGGCCCGGTGACGTCTTGTGGGATATACGGCTCAATCCCTTAACGTTCTCCTGCATACCTCGGCTCCTCGGGGATGGTGTCCGTCGGGACATCCTCTGGGGTTGCTTCTGCAACAAGGTTATGCATTATTGGTGACTTTATCTGGTGGCGTGGTAGCCTTCCTTCTTCTAATCTCCTCGAGATTTCCCTGGTTTCTTCTGTCATCCTGGGAGCTGGCCTACTTCCTTCAGGTACCTAGTGAACTGGCGTCCTTGAAGTATACGTACTGGCAGTAGTAACTGCCTCGTCGCGCTGGTCCGCTGCTAGTTTAGTTAACATCTTGCGGATACGGCGATTTTTATTTCTTCGCTGAGTTGGTTGTGAGAGTAGCTCTTCGTACTTCCTGAATTTCGTGGGCACGGCGCGACAAGCCCGCCCTCTACTCGTAGCGACCACGGACTTGATTCTCTTGTCCTCCTCGGTGTTTGTTTTCCTTTTCTTCTTCTGCTGGATTGGTGACTTGGGCCACCCACTTTCATTACTCGTCCGATCGGCGGTTCCTCTCGGTCAACTGGGACCCAATAACTTTCCTCGTATTGCAGGCCTGCTGGTGCGAAGTTTGAGTCAATCTCGATTATCGCTCCATCTTTCACCCACTTTTCGTCGAGTGCAAGGCTTACGCCATTTCTAAAGTTCAGGACCAACCGCCCGTTCGACATTTCCCTGCAAAAAGACAAGGAAAAGGATCGTGAGTCATACTTAAGAACAAGAACATTAAGAAAATGTTTATTAAAGACAGTTTTTTTTATTACTTTTATATTTTTAAATTTAAAAGGAATGATATGGGATAAGATCAGGAAAGAGATTTTGATTTGGAAGAGAAAACAAGAAAAACTTTATTATCATGATTTTATTTATTTTAGCACATTTTTTATTATTTTTGGGTTCGGACCCAGTCATAAGTAATTACTTCGCCCGTGCTTCTAGGAATGAAGAATTCATTCCTTCGAAACATCAGGTAGCGTAATACTTTTTCAAGTATCGTCCATTGATCTGAAGCATATGTCGTTCTCCTTGGCAATTCACTAGCCGGTAAGAGCCTCCCGAGTAGATCGCCTCAACCACAAACGGCCCTTCCCAAGTGGGTTCAAATTTTCCTCCTATCTTGCGGTGTGCAAGGATAGGTCTCTTGAGAACGAGAACTAGGTCACCAACTTGGAAGGTTCTTGGGCGAACCAGTTTGTCATGGGCTTGAACCATCTTGGCTTGGTATAGTTCTAAATTCTGCTGTGCTGCAAGTCTTTTCCCTTCCAAGCTTTCTAATTCCTCTAGTCATAATTTGGCATTCTCTTTTGTCGTGATTTTGTTTGCAACTGCAATTCTGAGTGAAGGAAGCTGGACCTCTAAGGGTAACACTGCCTCGGACCCATACACCGGAGCGTATGGTGTAGCTTGAGTAGGAGTTACGAAGGTTGTCCGGTAGGCCCATAAGGCTTCTAATAACTTCTCGTGCCAATTTCTCTTATTATCGTCCAAGGTTTTCTTTAAGATTTGAACGAGAGTTTTATTAAAAGCCTCGACTGAGCCGTTTGCTCTTGGGTAGTAAATTGTTGAATATCGCCGATCGATTTCGTGTCTCCCGACAAAATTGTTGATTTGTGTGCTTATGAATGCTAACCCATTATACGAGATGATCTGCGTGGCACTCGAAATGGTAGACAACTTGGTTCTTGAAAAACTGTAGCACGTGGTGTGCTTTAACTTCTCTGAGTGGAACTGCCTCTGCCCACTTGGAAAAGTAATCTGTAACCGCAAGAATGAAGCAATGTCCTTTTGAAGATGGTGGTTCTATTGGACCCACTATATACGTGCCCTGACATTCGAATGGCCGCGACGCGATTGTCGGATGTAGCACATTCGGAGGTTGGTGTAGAACCACTCCGTGCACTTGGCATTGGTGATAGATCTTGGCGATTTTCATGCAGTCGGTCATCATCGAGGGCCAGTAGTACCCTAGTCTTTTAATTTTCATCTTCATCTTCGGACCTGATCGGTGAGCGCCACGGAGTCCCGAATGCACCTCTTTAACAATTTCACGGGCCTCGGACCCGCTTAGGCACCTTAGCCACATTTGATCGAAAGACCTTCTGTATAATGTGTTGTTTATTAATGCGTAGGACTAAGTTCTTTTCTTGATCTGATGGGCTAGCGACTTATCGTCTGGTAGTTTTCCTGTTTGCAGCTAGTCTATTAATGGTCGTCGCCGATCTTACGTGTTTTCCATCACTTGTTGCAAGCTGATTCTTTTTCTTTTTCGATTTGTGTATTGTGTCTATGTCGAGTCGTGATAGGACCGACGTCCAGTGAGCCGACACTTCTGTCGACTCATCTTGCAAGCATGCAAATTCTTTTGCGAGGCGAGCTAACGCATCTGCTTAAAGCATTTTCTTTTACGGGAATTTTGTAGATCGTCACATTCGGAATCCGTTCCAACAACTGTATGGCATACTGGAAGTATTGCTCGAGTTTTGGCTTTAAAATTCTGTACTGTCCGGCGATCTGTTGAATGATTAGCTACGAATCCCCGTAGATGTTGATGTCTGTTATCCCCATTTGAATAGCTAATTCCAATCCTGTTATGAGAGCTTCGTATTCTGCTTTGTTGTTTGTACACGGCTCTGTCAAGTGGTAGGAGTATCTTAACATCCCCCGCTCCGGTGTTATAAAGATTAATCCGATTCCTGCCTTACTGGGCACTATCACTTGCGATTCTTCGTCTTTGTGTCGTCGAAGATGCTCCGTCGAAATATAATTCCCAACGTCGATCATCGGGGTCTTCTAAGCTCATTATTTGTTCATCCGACAAGTCGTCATTGAGAGGAGATTCGCAGGCGAGAGGGTGTGCGAGCGAGGAAGTCCGCTAAGACTTGTCCCTTTACGGCACGAAGAGGCATGAAAGTTATATCGAATTGCAATAATATCATTGACCATCCGGCAAGTCCGCCGGAAAGCGTTGGACGAGTCATCGAGTATTGCAATGGATTAAATTTCGAGATCGGAGTTGACCTTATGAGAAAGCATGTAGTGCTCGAGCTTTTGAGCGGCAAAGATCGGGCCGAAACGGTGCTTTTCGATTGCGGGATACCTTATTTCCGTTGGAAGTAAACGACGGCTTAGGTAGTAAAGAGCATTTTCTTTACCCTCATCATTGACTCGGCTAACAGGGCTCCGAGAGAGTCGTCTAAAGCCGCGGTATAAAGTATCAGCGGTCTACCTAAGACTGGGGCTGCTAAGACAAGAGGTGTCATTAAATATTGTTTAATGTCTTCAAAGGCCTTCTGGTATTTCTCTTCCCAAATAAATTTGGCGTCCTTTTTAACTAATGCCGAGAAAGGTTGACACCTACCTGACAAGTTCGAGATAAAGCGTTGAAGATATGCCAACTTCCCTTGAAAAGATCGTAGTTGCTTTAAGGTTTTAGGAGGCGGCATTTCTAAGATAGCTTTAATCTTTTCCGGGTCGATTTCAATTCCACGATGTCGGACAACGAATCCTAAGAATTTCCCGGAGGTGACGCCGAAAGCGCATTTTAAGGGATTCATCTTAAGGTTAAATTGTCTTAATCGTTCGAAAACAATGCTCAAATCATACAGGTGGTTTTCCTTTAGTTTGCTTTTGATGACCACATCATCCACGTAGCATTCGACTTGATTGTGGATGAGATCATCAAAAATTCTTGTCATCGCTCTCTGGTAGGTTGCTCCTGGCATCACTGTGTAGCAATATACTCCGATCGGTGTTCTGAATGCTGTAAGTTTTTCATATTCTGGAGCCATTTTTATCTGGTTGTATCCTGAAGATCCATCCATGAATGAGAATATTTCATGTGTCGAAGCAATGTCGATCATTAATTCTGCGATCGGTAGAGGGAATTCATCCTTTGGACATGCCTTGTTTAAATCTCTGAAATCCACACAAATTCTGATCTGACCATTCTTCTTTCTGACTGGCACCACATTGGCTAACCAAGTCGGGTATTGCTCTTCACGGACAAATTTAGCGTCTATTAGCTTTTTAACTTCAGCTATGACTTGTTGTTCGATTTCTAGAAGCATTCTTCTGGGACCTTGTCTGACTGGGACAGAAGTAGGATCCACTCCTAGCTTATGGACTGCGACCTCTGGAGCTAATCCTGACATCTCATCGTAGTTCCAAGCAAAACAGTCTTTAAATTCCATTAATAACTTGATTATTTCTTCAGAGTCCTCTTTATTGAGTAAGGAGCTAACAAAGGTAGGTCTAGGTTCTTCGCTAGTACCTAAGTTAACTTCCGTTAACTCATCTATTTTAGATTTAATCTCTTCTTCGAATTCTGGTGGAGCGTTTCCAATTTGTAAATCTTCAAGTTCTTCTGTAGTTTCCATGCAGTCTTCATTAGACTCACAAGTGACAACCAAGCAAAATTCAGTATCATCAACTGATCCTACTGTGCCGAATCCAAGACCATGCTTTGAATTGGGTGGACGACCGGAGTTATTCCATAAATTTTCAAAATGTTGTGATTGACCTTTTGTCCATCGTCGAGGTAAGAAACCACGCTGAATTAAATTTTGAACACGGGAGAGTACCACTCAAAAGGTAATTCCATTAATTCTGATGAAGTGACATCTTCAAATTGTACATTATTTTCAGTTTTGGAGGAAGGAGCACCATGGTAGAATTTGATTGGCTTTGCACCGCCGCTACGTACCTCTTTGACCACCATACCCTCGATCTTATTAGAATGGATCGGAGTCAGGGTCATAGTATGTACATAGTGGTTAATCTTCTCGTACATTGATTTATATTCTTCATTCTTTTCATCTTCGAGCGGGATCCTAAATTGTGGCTTCCTCCGACTTATTGTCGCTGCTTCTTGCTTGATTTCTTTTTTCTTCTTCAGAACTGTCTTCCCAATCAACATTGATGGCTGGTTTCCTCTGTCCAACTGTCCTAACGTTTCTACCACGGCCTCGTCCCCGGCCTCGACCTCGGATGCGAGTTGTGGAGAAACCTTCACCATCTCGTCGTAAGGGAGTGGTGAGTGACTGTTGGACTAGAACTTCAGGTTCTTCGTCATCCCAAATTTCTTTTGCTTCATTCGTTATGGTATCTCTGGAGAAGATTGTTTTCTTCGGAGGTGCATAATAAGCTGCATCTTCATGAATTCCAATTTCATGTACGAATAATGGTTGTAAGTCACCTTTAATGCACTGTTCCCCTCCATCATAGTATTTGATGCACTGGTGTAGAGATGATGGTACCATCCGGTTTTCATGTATCCATGGTCGGCCCAGTAGAGCGTTGAACGATGTTTCTGAATCAATTATGTGAAATTTTGCGGTTGTCTTTGCCAAGTCACCGGTCTTCATTAGCAGTGTTATTGATCCGAGGGCTCTTTCTCCTTTACGGTTGAATCCTCTTAATAACATTTTGTGCGCTTCGAAGCTCGCGAGCATCAATTTCCATGTATGCTTAGCGTTCGAAGATTCATTATATTGATTGATGCTCTTGGATCCACCAATACTGCGGAGAGTGTAAACTTTCCAATTGTAACTGAAATGTACAACGGTCGGTTGTGGTCTGCTGTCCCAAGTAGTAGAGCATTGTCCGTGAAGGTAACACCTCGCTGTTCCTTTAACGAACAAACCTCATCTAAGGAATCTCCGGCCATTTGAGCTAAGCAAATTTCCGGATCAAGTAAGACCTTGATCAGAGCTTCTCTCATCTCCTTTGATAAGATGAGAGCGTCGTAGATGCTCAGTTTGGCCGGTAGTTCCCTAAGATGGGCTAGCACGTTGTAGTCCACTTTATTTCCATGTGTCTCGGCTTCTTCTCGAATGGGTATTTCTTCTGTCGGGGTTGGTTCTTCCTGAACAACCACCTGATTTCCTTTGTCCTTTGGACCCATTCTCGGAGGTAGAACTCTTCCACTTCTTAAGTTAACTTCTATAATTTCTTCTGAATCTAGTATTGAGTTTGCTAGTGTTTCTTCCTGAATCAGAATGACAGGTTCTTCTGGATTAGCTTCGGAGACTGAAGGCTCTAACTCTATTGTGACTGGAGCGCCTCGAAACTCGCAAATAGATTCGTTGCTTGTTGAACTCTCGTAGCCTCCTTGATGGATGTCTTCTTTGTCATTGTGATCGTCGAGATTGTGTATGATTTGAGAATTGTCATTTGTATCGGAATCGATGTCCGGATTGTCGCTAGTTACGTAATCGTTAGAAACAGTCAAAACGTAGCCAACGCCATAACCCTTATCATTATAAGATCCCACTGGAGTGAGCAGATAATCGTATAGAGTCAGAGGTTTGAGGGATTTCTCCCTCGAATCGGAAACAACTATCCTCGGATAAGCAGCCCCTAGTCTAGCCTTAGGAGCTTCGGTCTTCTCTTCTTCGTCGATTTTCTTCTTCTCTTCAATTGTCTCTTGTTGAGGTGGTTCTTCTATCGCAAGTGATAGTGTCGACTTAATAGGTTTCGAACTCTGAATTGAGGCTCGCACAGAAGCGGTTTGGATGTGATCCAAAATCTTTTTCGAAGACCTTGTTCAAGCGGTAGCCCATCCATCATCAGTCGCATAGGGATCTATCGGAACAATGAGATCAGTTGAGACAACTTTGACGGAACCTCCTTTCTGGGGTTCCTTCATGTATTCCTTCGGGATCGTTATATTCCCTTTCCGAAGATTGTCGTTGAGCCAACTTTTGAAGGTAATACAATCTTCTATCTTGTGCCCGAGCATCCGGTGGTAAGGGCAAAATTTGGGATCACCTTTCTTGTTGACTTCTTCTGGTCTCTTAGGTTCGGCAGTTGGAAATGCGGAGTCTTCATCGGTTGCGGAACATTTTCGGCATTCGCCTCATTCTTGAACGGATACTCCTCGCTAGAAGCTCCCTTAACGTACGTTGCGGACGAGGCAGTTGTTCATACTGTTGAGATGACTGATAGCTGGGTTGGGGTTGCTGGTAATTCTATTGAGGTTGTTGCGGCCGTTCTGACGATATTTGTATCGGTTGCTTGCCTTTATCGACAGGTGCAACGATCCCGGACTTCTTTTCAAAAGTTTTCACGGGCTTCTGTTTGTCTGTTTTGTCAGTGAAACTTAATTGCTTCGCCTCCTCTTGTAAGCTTCCGACCTTGCTTAACAACTTCTCAAAAGTCTTAATAGTAAATCTCTTGAGGAGAAGTGCTATCGCGTCGTGAATGCTCTTAAGTAAAATGCTGACTGCATGCTGTTCTTGTAGTTGTGGCTCACACTTCATACTTAGGTTCCTCCATCGAATATGTAGTCCACCAAAGTTTTGTTCGGCTTCTGCTTCTCTACCACTAAATCACCTATAGTGATGTGGTGTTGAGCTCCGACAAATCGCTTGATGAAGAGGTTCTCTAGTTCTGAAAATGTCTTCACCGACCCGTTCGGTAATTCTGCATACCAATCAAAGGCGATCCCTGACAGGCTGCTGACAAATTGTCTGAAGAGTAAAGCATCACTTCCGCCGGCATTGCAAAAACCTGCACGAAATTGTGCAACATGCTGCCGAGGGTTTTCGGTTCCATCAAAGGTCTTGAACAGAGGTGGTACAAAGCCTTTCGATATTGGACAGCGTCGAATTCTTCAGGGTAAGATCTACCAGTCCGAATGGATGTCCCGCTCTTTGATTGTGCCAAGGCTTCTCGCACCTGATGTTCCACCATGTTCTTAATATCCTTTTCCGGAATCATGCTTTGTGTTGTATCCTTCTTTAGTTGATCATCCCCGTTGACGGACGTAATCTCCTTTCCTCCGTCTACAATGTGAATGACCTCCGGGGTGTCTCTCTTTGGGGTTGCACTTGACTGCGGAGAGTGGCTAGGGCTACGGCTATCTCTTCCATCCTTTTTGCCATTTGGGTGATCGTATCATCTTTCTCTTGAAGTCGCCTCCTCATTACTTCCGGCTCCTCTCTTCTGCGAGTTCGCGAGGGCACCTTGTGAAGCTGACGAAGCTCGTGTTTCAACCATGTTAATTTCTGCATATTCATCATCCATGAACTCTGACGAATCAATCTCATCTCCGAATTTCTCTTCTCTTACCCTTGTTAATTGTCGAATATTAGTTCTTAGCTTTTCCATAGCATCTTCTAGTGGTCTTTTCTGTACATCCTTGCAGTTTTCATGTGATAACTGTCGGGTTTCCTTCTCATGAGTCCCCTTTATTGCGGTAGCACTTTCTTCGGACTCAAGTCTCCTGACGAGACTTTCCTTCTCAGGCTGTTGTTTTAATCTTAATTGTCCGGTAGTGGGACGTCATACCATCCTTCTAGCAGCAGAAGGTCTAGGACCGGATGGTCTGTTAGCCAAATGTTGGAAGGTGGTATCCTCCCTAATCTGTAGTCCTGAAACAATGACAGGCGGACTAGCTTTCATTCTCTTATTTGGCTTTTCTGCAGTGATAGCAGGTTCTACTCGCGGCCCAAGATGAGATTTGGCCGGCACCTGCCCTATCCTTCTCAAAATTTCTGATACAGGGCATTTTTCCTTCTTTGCTAACTTTTCTATCAAGGTTTTGCAGTTGAACAAATGGCGTAATTCTAGCCCTTTTCTTACGGCTATCGTTGTAATATACGGGCTGAAGCATTGCGGCAGCAATCTTGAGAACATTTTCTTCATCCTCTGCGGCGGAGAGGGGATGGAATCTTCTTCCTCCCAAAAGTGGTATGTATTCAGGCAGCGGTGTATACTCGGGCAGTTCTGGGATTTCTTCTAGGAAAGCAACTTCAGCAGCTCTGGCTTCTCTAGCAATCCTTCTACTTCGTTCCTTCTCTGAGTCCGTGTCAGCGATGGAATTCTCGAGCTGGACCCGATTTCAAAAACAGAAGGTCTCACAGGAAGGTCTGTACCCTCCATGGTAACAGGTTCACCATAGTTCTTAATTTCCTTCCCCTTTAATCTAGCAGAAGCTGGGGTAGGTACAAAGACAACTAGACCAGTGGGGGTAGCAACAACAATCCTTCTGTGGACAACAATACTCCTCTCAGTTGGAATCTTTTGCAGAGGAGGGAATTCATGAGTTTACTTGAGGTTAAACTCAATCAACGGCTTCTCAGTTTCTGGCACTTTGCTTGTGAGTGAAAAGAGAGTGACGTCGGGGATTTTGATGTCGGTGTCCCCGAATCCTTGTCCGAATCAAATAATTCCATTATCAGGCAGTTCGTCCTTGAACACGGCCAAGTCCAGTCTGTTGACGAATGAGAAGATCAGTTTTGGGGCTTCCATTTCTGCAGGGCAGATTCCAAGTGTTAGTCCCCGAATCGTGCTTCCTCTTGTCGTAAAACTTATGAAGAAAAAGAAAGAGTCCAAACACATTTTCGTTTACCTTAGTGTATTTGTGGTATAAAAGGAAGATTGTTTTTTCGGAAAGATTTGTTCGTTAGGAAGGAGAATTAATAAAAGAAGGAGAGTAGTAGGAAGGGTAAAAGGAATTGATTAGGAACTGGAAAAGGAAGAGAAAGTCTTGTAGAAACTTCTCGACCTGCAAGACCGCTCCTAAACTAATACCTATTGGGGCTCCACCCCACCTCAGAAATAAGGTAAAAGGATCTCGGAACCTCTCTGTTTAGGGGTGTCTAAATAGTGGCTCCTAAATCCGAGAGAATGTTGGCTATACTTATTCAAGGTAGAAATGAACATAGTATTCCAATGGAATGAATGGTAGTTTGATCCTCTAGGAATATGGATACACTACCGATTTTTGAAAGCAGAATTGTCTGATTAAAATGGAGAGAGGAATTTTCCCCAGTAGAGTCGCCAGAAATTGTCGGCATTATTTTTAGGTTGTGTGTTTTATTTTGAAAAGGGGTCGCCTAACAGAAATTGTTGGCGAATTTTTAATTTAATTTAAATAAATAATTTGAAAAGTAGTATTTGATTTTGAAAATAATTTTAAATTTAAAAATTTTAAGATATGAAATCAAGTCGATCTCACATCCCGAATAGTTTATATAAACGAGCACCGCATCACAAACTGTGTATCTATCTCGAAGAATAGACACACTGTTTGGTGATGGGGCTCGATTAAATAAACTAGAAGATTTGTGACATCCGTTTGGTCTGCGAACCAATTTTATAAGCCGACAAATTCCCCTGCTTAATATGAAAGCATTAAACAGGGTTTATATTACCTGGGTTCTTAAAGTTCCCTATAAGAGCGAGCCCTTATAGTTAATTACATCTTAAGTGACGGGAATCACTTAAGAAAACTCTCGATAATAATCGAGTAGTTCTGCTCTCGAGAATTTCAAAGTTTAAGTTTTCAAAGGGATTGAATTTTTGAATTTCGATTAGGGAATGGATCAAATTTGAAACATTTTGTTTTGGGAATTCGAAAGGAAGAAAGGTAGGAGAAATCACAGATTCGAAGCGAACTTCGGTAATTTCCCAACTATCCTATTGTTTGGCTTGGATTTAAAAAAATCCTAATGTTTGTTTAATGTTTTGATCTTGCAAATTTTAATTAATTAGGACTTATATTCGTATGACATGATCATACAAATAGCCTCGAAGATGTGAGGGTTTATGTCGTATCAGACGACTACCTCGGAGTCCTAAGACCGGTTAGGGCTTAATTTACATGACATGATCATGCAAATGCCTAACGAAGAGTTGAGGATTTATGTTGCACTAGGCAAATTACCTCGAAATCCTATGGCTTAGTTATTTAATTCTAAGAATGGTTTTGCTGAAGTAGACTCAGGTTTTGATGATGACGATGGCCGTGCTGCCCACCATTCTCCTAGCTCCTTGTTGTTGCAGAGGTTTAGTTTTAGAAGTCATAAATCAGGAGATGAGAAAAGTGTTTTAGTTTAGAGAAAATCTTAATTTCCAAGTTTTTTTTATGTTTTATTTAAAACAAATCTTAAAGTTGATTATAACAACACCGGTTAAGATCCTACGGTTCCATCCTTCCGGCATCGTTATTTTTATCGGATTCACTTAGTCAAGATGAATTTGCTAAACTCAACTAAATGAGTTCCACACTTTTATTTAGACCGTGGGAAATCCCGTTAGCAACACGTAAGTTACATCATCCGAGGTATTCCCGATCATCCAACAAGACGTTTTAATTTAGTTGTAATTGCAGTTTTGTGTTCTGTTTGTGGTTAAATTTTGAGTTGTTTTATATTTTGAAATGTTGTGGCGGTGAATTTTATCTTGCAATGACTTTTAATTTAGTTTTGGTTTCGAGTTTTAGGAGCTACCCTAAAAGTGTGGGTTTTCATGCAACGGTTGTTTATCATGCAAGAAAAGTAAGTGCGATGCGATTAAGTAAATTGCAATAAAGTAAATTGCAACAAAATAAAAGCGTACACGGAGGGTCTTCCCGTCATCCCAAGTCGCACTCAAACACAATTTGGAATATTTAAGCATTTAGAACAAGTTCTAGGTAAAACTAAGGGAAGGGTTATGGTTTTCTACCAAGTTCCTAATCCTGTAGCTAGTCATCTCCTATGACATCTAGGTTCTTGTGTTTTGGTTTGAGGACGATTTTCTTCATCAAAGAATAATTAAGTTCAATTGTTCTTATAAATATCCTATCATATTGAGGAAGTGCTTAAGAATAATCTTAAACATTTTTTCAATATTGCTAGAATTGTTTTAAGTCCAAATGAATTTAATTATACAAATGAATTAATCATCCGAGAATTCAAGTTTTGTTATCTTGCTCAGTGAATCTAGGACATTTGAATATCCTATAAGTGAAGTAACATTTCATTTAACGTTCGTTTTAGGAGTTATGATAACCAAAGCTTTCGAGGGCAAATTGGTGTTCAAATGGTTTGTGATTTAATTTAATTTCGAGTTATCGGGTTTAAATTTGGAATAGTGTTCAAGTTGCTTTATTTTGAATTTCTTTATGTCTTAGGTGATGTTATTATTTTTTAATTCAATTTAATTTAACTTTAATTTAATTTAATTTAGTTTAGTTTCAATTTTGATTCAATTTAACTTGATTTTAATTTTAAGTTGATTCTATTATTTAATTTAATTTAATTCAATTTAGTTTGATTTGATATGAATTAATTTAATTTAATTTAACTTGATTTAATTTAATTTGATTTAATTTCTTTTAATTTCCTTTAATTTAACTTAATTTAATTTAATTTAAATTTTAATTTAATTTTATTTTTAATTTAAATTTAATATTTTATTTTTTATGTTTTAAAGATGATTTAATTTTAATTGTTAAAGTATTGATTTAATTGAAATTTTAAAAGGATTTAATTTAAATAATTTAACTTTAATTTAATTTAATGATTAAGTCTTTTAGCATTTTAAATCTTAAATTTGGATTATCATTTTAATTAAGAATTAAATATTATTGAGATGATTAATTTAGGGATTCTTAAATTAAAGAACAAATCTCTTCCTAATAATATCCCTATTTTAATAATTCCAATTTTATTATTCTTCCAAATTTAATTAATTATTTGATTAAGGTTTATTTTAATTATTTTTAAATTATTTAGTAGATTTCTACGCTTTAATTATTTAAATTTCAATCATCCAAATCAGATTAAGATCAAATATTTTACATTTTCATTTTATTAAGCCTAAAGTTTTAATTAATGGTTAAAATTTTAATTACCATTTTGCCCCTTCAAGCTTAATAATTTCATAACTCTCTAAATTGAGCTTAAATGAACTTGAAATTTTTATTTAACTTCACTCATATGTCAATAAAGACATGAGAGGTGAAAATGTGATTTTTCTGTATTTAATTTAATTATGTAATTATTTTTGGTGGAAAATAGGGATTTCCAAGGAAAATTTAATAATATGACCAAGGAAAAGTTTCTGTCCTTAAGAAAAACATGGGACATTCCTAATGACCAGAGGACCACTTGGACCAATTTTGGTGATTTTTTGAATTAAATTATTTTAATTATAATTATTTTAAGTTTTGGACTATTAATTAATTTAAAAATAAAATAAAGGTTGAAAAATGAATTTTATATTTTTCAAAAATCCCTCTGATATCAAGGAAATCAGAAAATCAATTTTTACAATTTTCTGATTTTTCTTTGATTTATTAGAATTATTTTAGTGGAAATGGTAAAAAAATACATTTTTTTAATTTTAAAATTACCTTAGGGCTTTAAAATTTAATATCTCATCAAATAGATCTAAGAAAAATATGGGGTTTGTTCCTAAGTGATTAAAATTCAAAATGTGACATTTTAGTGAATTTTATTATTTTTGTGATTTTTATTATTTTTTTAATTATTAAAATATTAAAATAATACAAAAATGAACTTTTTTAGAAAATTAAAATTTTAATTTTCTTAAATTCCCCTGATATCAGAGAGGCTCCAAAACCAATTTGGTGAATTTTTGAAAAGTATTTTGAAAGTTATGAATTTTAAAAGTTTAAATTGGCTAAATGGCTTAATCAACCCATTTAGAAGGGCTAACCAAGTCCAATTAACTTCAAATTTTTATGGTGGATTCCTCTGATCCTAAATGTCAGTGGAGAATTGATTTCAAGTCAATTTGATGCATGATTAACTCTAATTAATTAAGGACCTATTTTGGGTGTTTAGGCCAATTAGGGTTATTCCAAGTGAATTAATTCAAAACCTATTTTCCCTAGGGTCCTCTGGTCATAAGAAACATCACCAAATTTTTCTAGAATTTATTTCAAAACATGCTAATTATTGGATTTAAAATATTCAAAACAGCAACATGAATTTGAAAAATCAATAACTTCTCATAGGGATGGCCTCTGACTTTGGAAAATTCAGGGAATGTTCCCAAATTCAGAGGTTCAAAAGCCCTATGGTCTCATGCCATGGTGAATTTCCTATATGCATGGAGAATTAAAAAAATGCAGAGGGTAAATAAATCATTAAAAATAAAATACTTGATGAAATTAAATGATTTCTTTTCCATATTATTCTCCTCTGTTCACTGAGCAAGAGGGTATTTTTATTTTATTTTTCTGATTTTTCTACACAAAGTTATGCATTTTTGAAGTTTAGGGAATTAAATAAATAAAAAAAACCGTAATTTCCTTCTTATCCACGCGGCGCCACGCCATCCTCGGCAGCTCCGAAACGCCGCGTGTCGCGCTGCCATTCGACGCCGCCATTTGAGACAGCAGCCTGGGTCCCGCCTTCCGCGTTTCATCTGCTGATCCGACCTGATCTGAGCCGTCCATCCGCGCGTGTATGGAATGAACGGCATCATTTCATCGTCCCCAAGCGTCCTCACCCGAGAGCCGTCCACACTAAAACCCTAAGAACTCACTCATTTCTCAACGGATTTTCGTGTTCTTGTGCTCTATGGATTCGTCTTGAAGAGACGAATACATCTATACGGTGATCATGCATTGAAACTAAGGCATTTGAAATAGAGAATCTCCAGAAGCTCGGGATAAAGAGTTAGCTCAAACCTTTGCTCAGAGAAGTGTGGCTTCAATCTGAGGGCTGTGTCACCTTCGATTGGGTCCTTGCAAGCTCCAGATGAAGTCTCCTGGTCTGGTGAATTGCCTAGGTATGATTTCGAACAAGCTCGATCACAAACCTTGAAGTTTGGAACAGATGGGTGGCCTAGAGAGTGGGCTTTTGCTGGTGGACTCCTTCCCTTGGTCTGGTGAAGGTGTAGGACCAATCAATTTGAGGATTGATCCACTGTGGAGAAGTGTCCTAGTTTTGGGTGGAATTTTGGCTGAGAAATTGGGCTCGTTGGTGGGGATTAGGGCAAATTATCACCTGGGATCAAGCTGCTCAAGTATGGAGAGTGTTCTGGAATAATTTTGGCAGGGTTTCAGTAAGGTCTGGTTCAGCACCTCTCTTGGCCGAGAGGGGGTGGTGTTTAAATAGGAGAGGGTGGAGGGCATCCCAGGGGGAGTTAGGGCTTGGGAACAGCTGCTCTTGGCAAGAGAAGAACAGTCGCAATGGCACGCTGGGGATGGGGCGACTCGGCGAGTAAGAATTCCGAGTTTGGGCTCACATGTGAGCTCTCGGCCCAGTGGTTTCCGGTGGTCGTGGTGGCTGGCCAGGCTAGGGTCGGGTCACCCTCGAGGTCGGGGAGGTCGGGGTCGGGGCTTAGTGCGGTCAATTGGCCATGGACATGTGTAAAGGAGTTGAATTGAAATGGAATGGGGGAAGGCTAGTTTGGGTTCAAATGAGTCAACCCACCTTTTTGGGTTTGGTGCACCCTTCCATGGCTGATTTGGGCTGAGGGAGGATCAGGTGAATCAGCTAGAAAAGGGTAGAGAAGTCACCATCCATGAATATTTTGATTAATCATTGATTAAGGTGAAGCATTAAAAGGGTTAAAACCTTTTTTAAGGGGGCTTAAAAGAGGCTCCTCCTTTTGCCATTAATGGCTTGATCACATGTCAAACCTTCCATGGCTTCATGTGGCTTGTCCATGGCTTGCATGTGGCTTCATGGCTTGTCTTTGGCTTGGGGAAAAGCTTGGTCAATTTCATGAAAATGGAATTTGGAAATTTTGGTAATTTAGGAGTGATTTAATGGGATTTGGCATATGGCTTGATTTGGATTTATTTGATGATGGAATTAGAACTTAGGAAATGGCTTTGATTAAATGGATGGCAAATGGAAATGTCATGTGGGCTTTAGGGTAGATTTTGGGCTCTTTGAAATTGTTTTAGATGGGCTTTTAAAGTGATTTAGGGAAGTGGTTTTTTTTTTATTTTAGGATGAGAATTTTGTAAAGGATTGGATCCAATAAGTGTTGAATTTAGTTTAGGAATGTTTCATGAATGACTTGGAATAAATTTGAAGTGTTTGGGCTAGGTTTGGGTTGGATTTGGACCTCTTTGGTGAATGGGCCAATGTAGGTCAAATTGGGCTAACTTGGGCCAATGTTGGGCTAGGGTTGAAAGTGATGTAAAATAAATGTTGAGAAATGTTTATGGGAGTGTTTCAAAGAGGTTTTGGCTTTGGTTGGGTTTTGATTTTGGGGTTTGAGCTTATTTGGGTTAGGTTTGGGTTTAGGTCAAAATTGGGCCTTTTAGCTTAGGGTTGAATTTGAGTGGAGTTTGGGTCCAAATTTTGGGCAAATCATGTTAGTTTTTTGTTTTTGGGGATGCTAAGGAAGGTTTAGAAAATATTTGGGGTTAATTGGAGATGAATTGGGTTAGTTTGGATTAGGTTTGGGTCATGGGTCCAAATTGGGCTTTAAGGCCAAAAGTGAAATTGGATTCAAATGTCAATCAAATTGGACTTGGATTTGGTCTAGATTGGTGTTGGGAATGTTGAATTGAAGTCTATAATTGAATTGGACTAGAATTTGGGTCAATTGGGTAGGTTTGGCTTGACATTGGGTTCACTTAGGGTTAAAATGGGTCAAATTGGGGGTTTTGACAAAAGTAGGGTAAATTGACAAAATTGGCCCATGGTGTAGTTGAACAAAATGAAATTGGGAATATTTGGGATATTTGGGATTTTCTGGGAATTTTGCTGAATTTTTGGATTTTTGGGTCAAGAAGGGTATTTTGGGTATTTGGAGGGTATTGGGAGGTATTTTTGGAATTTTTGGTATTTCTTGCTATGGATTATCAACTTGATTGATGAGGAAATGTTCAAGGTTAATTTTGGGGAATTTTTGGGAGATTTTGAGATTATGAAAAGTTTGGGTGATTTCAAGGGCTTTGGTAGGTTAGGCGGGTGTAGGGTCCCGGGGGTCAAAAAATTGAAAATTTGGAAAATTGAAGATTGGGTGAATGTAAGTGGAATGAAATCATTTTGGTTGAGCCATGAAGCCATATTAAGCCTATATGAGCCATGAAGGGACTCATTTGAGGCATCCACTATGTTGTTCCTAACCCTTGCGCGAGGGCTTTGGGGTTAAGGACCATCCATGTGAATCACCTACATGAGTCGGAAGGTCAAGTTGGGTATGGGTGTGGTTTTAGGAGGTGTGTGAAAGTGTAGTGTATAAGTGTAGTGTGTGTGTAAGTCGGCCCTTCACTGGACCGGGTCACCGAGGGCGGTCTAAGGCCAAGAGTCCTATAGAAACTCATCCTTTAAACTTCCATATTTTATTTCGACCCTCTAGGTGATTAGGGGTCTATAGTCGAGTTTGTGGAGTTTGCGGGGAGTTAAGAAGTGGTTTGAATTTCTAAGTGGTGGGTCCCAATTCTAATCCTCTAAGATAGTCAAAGGAAAAAGCCTAAGGCTAGATCCTAAGTACTATAGAGAGAAGAGAAGACCTCATCAAAAATGAGGTCAACAATTCCCACCCTAGTTATACTCAGATTTGACGTGACTATGCTAGCCATGATGTGATTACGCCAAACTCGAGTATGGGCATGCCACTGTGTGGCCTATTTTTATTTTGCAATAATTTCATGCATGTTTTGGTTGGAGCTATAAAATGGGAATCTAGGGCATGATTAGGGCATTCTTTGGTTGTTGGAGGTTGGTTCTCATGTGGTTCAATAAGAATCTTCACAACCATAGTGGTTTTTCTAATCGTTCTCCTTAAGGAAGACTCCTAGGGTTGGTTTCTTTTTGAGTTTTAGAGAGTATAGTAAATGCTGAATGTAATTTTGTAAGGGAGAAGAAATTCAAATAGCTTCTATTGGACGAAGAGGATTGTGGTGTATTGTCAGATCCGGTTGGCTCGGGCGTGTGTATTTTGAACCAAATGTTTTATTTTTTTATGCCCACAATAAAAGTGTTAAAGTTTTCATTTCTCATGTGCTGTATTTAATATTATTTTCATGCTTCTGTGATGATAGGCATGTCGATTTCTCACTATTGTGTCCCATGGATTTTTGTTTCTTATATGCCTTTTCTGCGCATGAATTTCTTATTTTGATGTGTTTACTTTTTTCTTTTCATTTTGTTCTAGTTGAACATGATAGACCGTTAAAATATATTTTGACATAGGAATTCTAATCGTCTCTTAAGAGAAAAAGTATGTTAACACACAATGGCCTTGTGGAATTGACATATTGTCATTAAGAAATAGCAACCTAAATAAGGGACTAGAAGATTCCTTGAAAACGATGTATGGTTAAGCCCCACTTAACTGTAATATAATTTTCAACTCTTCTTATGACCTAGATATTAGCTAAGGAGGGCATTTTTTCAGTTGTCAATAATAACATGGATTTCATAAGAAAAATTTAAAAAATCACTTAACTAGTGTCATAAGAGTAAACTTGTCACATCTGAGAAGCTTCGAAAAAATTATATAGTTTTTTTCTTTTTGTTTTTGGATTTTAGAGTTTTTACTATCTGCTAAATAAACCTGTAAACTAGGCTTAACAATTTAGAAAACTATAACTTCCCCTATTAGAATTTATTTTACATGTTCTTCATGGGATTAATTTGCGGACTCATAATCCGTATAATACTTTATCAACATCTTTACTTGCATGATTGACTGACTTATCACACAAAATTTTGAGCATCAATAGACTACTAGATCCTGAAAAGAATAAATTAAATGGAAACATTTAAAAAGTTACTTAGCATTTCACTAACCACATAAGCCTCACATTATATTAACTTAGTTGTGATGATAAAATGCATATGTTTGAATGTCACTTACATCATTATCAAATAAATCCTGAATCATGGGATCAATACATGTTAAGTGCATTATTCAATGCTTGATGAGAAGCTAATTCCATGGATTAAATTCAAGTATACCAAACAAGTTTCATTAGAACTTTAAAAACAAGTTTCAATGCTTAGTTTTATCACTTTAGTAGTAACAATCATCCTGTTGCATCTTTACTTTTAATAATTTGCTCAAAATCATCAATATCTAATTTACCAATCTTAGAAATAATAAATGATTATTATTTTACACTTAAAAGAATTTTGTTCTTATATGGTCACATATAAACTTATAATTAAAAGGAGAAATATATAATTATTATTTTTATTGTCTAAAAAACATTACCATGGCATTTGAAATATCTTTAATAACCAAAATCATATATATTATAGTTGGCCACGTGCATGATTCATAGAATCACTACTTTAAATTTATATGAAATTTACATTTTAGAAATTTATACATTTTAGTTTACATTCTACAGCAATAGCTTTTAAAATTACTTAATCTGTCGACCATTAGATTGTAATTGTTCTCAAGACTTGCCAATAAAAATGCTTGAACATGTCAGTTTATCATTCCTTCACATGCATAGGTGCCTACATCTTGTGCATGTGATGTTGCTCCATGCACAAACATATGCTCCTGTGAATGGACACATACTCTAGTTACTGCACCTATGTTTGCCAACTTTAATGGGTCATTGATGGCTATATATTATAATCTAATTACTACTAGACACAAATTTGGTAAGCAAGAACAAAAGATTTTCCCAAAGTGTAATTTTTAGTTAAATCAACTTTTAGACTTCTTTGACACAGCTAAACTTGTATTACTTAATCTAAACAATTCTTATAAAAATATTTGGGTTTTCATGAACATTTCTAATGAAAATTTTTTTGATTTTAATTATTTTCCTTTTTTTTGAATTTTCATTAGGAATATCTTTATGGAAAGCAATAACAGGAAATCCTTAAGCTTCCTAACTTTGAGTTATTTAAGAGAAGAAATTATAGACTCCTTCAGATTTCCAATTCTTGAGTTTCTCTAGAGTATGACAGAGATATCAACAATCATGTATCTAATTGTTATTATTTATTTGTAAATCTTTAATGGATCATCAAACGAGGTGCAATTATAAGAGTAAAAAGGAATTCTTTTTCCTTGATGGCCTTCACCAACATTGCATAAATGCTCATAAAATAATGTATGTGGGATATATGTTGTTACTAATAACTTTCATCAAACTAAGGGCCATAAAATTGGAGGTCTTTACCGCTCGTTTTAGTGTTTGTCATTTAACGTTGGTGTTCAACATTGTGGTAAGCTCTTGTATCTATCAAGTTCAGCTCACCATGATATTTGCACAATCATGTTGAAGCCACCATACCAAAATGATGCTATATCTAAATATATCCATAGATGATATTAAAAATTACCAATAAGTAATGACAAAATAATCTCAAAATCACAAAAGAGAAATAAAAAAATTACATAGAAGAATTGAGATTTTATTTGATTTCTATAAGTATAAGCTAATGTAAAATGAGTCATCTAAGATATATTAGAATATAATCTACTTTATCAAATTCATTTTGTGACTCTTATTCATAAGTTTAATTATAATGCCTTAGAAAAATTTCCATACAAGTAAATTATCTAACAAAACTTAACATGGTTTTTTTATGAAATGAATAAGGATAAGTAGTTCATATCTATCAAAGTACATTGAAAATTCTTGAAGAGGCATATATAAGACAATTTATTTGATAATAAATCTTCCCGTATAAAATCTTTGGCAATTTCACTTTAAGCCAGTTAATAGCGTTGTGTGTTGGGGCAACTTTAGCATAAGAATTCAATTTTATTAGATGAAACTTCTTGATGAAAGCAATTGATGAGTTTATTAGAAAATAGGCTTTCCTTCTAACAGTGCAATGGAAAATAAGCATCGAGTTAATTTGCTGACTTTAGAGGTGATTTTTCAAATGACTTCTTTTTGTTACTTCATTTAATTAATTGATAAAGTAATACAAAACCCATCCTGTAATACTAATATGACTTGATTATTCTATTTCACATGATATTGGGTATATAATGATAATGATCAATAAGTTGGACGAAACAAAGAAAAATTGCAATATTATAGTAGCTTATTTACGCATAAGCAGAAAAAAAAATGGTTGGTTCTTTCAAGAAATAATAACAAAGATGAAGATGAATATGTTAATTAGGTAATATACATTTATATGTTGGCTGGCCTTAGATTGTTTTACAGTGATAACAATGATGCTGAATACTATTGCTTAAGAAATAAAAGTTTATATTTAATGATTAAAGTCATCAAGTCAAATTTCACTAAAATCAAGTGAACACTGTCGACAGTAAGTTTTATATATACAATTAGCAACTATTTTATAATTACAAAATCCAAAGTGCCAATCCAATGCGTTTTTATCATATGATAACAAAGATATTTTAGAAGTAATATGAATTTTCCTCAAACACAAATAAAAGAATGAATTTAGAAGGTTTAAGACAATATATAATTAAATGTAAATGAGTTCCAAGGTTAGTTGAATCAAGTTTCCCCTATAGAAAAATTGTTTGATTGTATATTGTTGAACTTCTTAAAGCATTACTTCCCATATGTTCTCATTCTCATATATTTCTTATCAAAGTCCCAAAATTTGTGCATGTCAATAAACTATGTAGTCATCAAAAGGGTCCCTAATAAAGTAGCCCTTCATTCATTAATTTTTTTATTCTTAAAAGATTCATTATATAACACTACATTAAAAATTTCAAGCTCATGTTTATTAAACCCAATCTTTTGAAGAGGCATCTTTAATCATCAACTAGATATCTTCAGAATTTATTGAATTTCCTAGCATATCATTCTCATTAATATTATTGAACATGCATTTCTTTTGGAATGAATTACATTGTTTTATAAAATTTACCTTCAACAATGCTGGTGTAATGCAAGTTGTAGCGAAGTAGCAATTAAGTTGGTTATTTTATCGCCAAAAATTTGCAATTTTTTTCAGCTTATAAAATATTTACAATGCATGAGAAATCTTTTTCATGTCCTCTTAGAGATGTGACAGAAGAAAAGTGTAAATGCTAAATTATTGTACCCTCATAAACTCTAAACTATACTCATTAGCATTATGTAAACGAAGAATTTCATAAATCTCCATTAAAATATTTTTTTTAAGTGGAGAAAGTAGATTTCTTAAACACTTCCGTTAACAAGCCCCAAGTCCCAGATGCAAAATTTGGAGGCTTTTGTCATGTAGTTGACAACAAACATAAGACTATGATATGAATTCGTTAAAACAAAATCATTTTAGATTCATGCCAACCAAGTTTGTTAGGGAAGCTATAAATTTATGAAGAGGACAGATGGAAAACTACCAAAAGAGTAAGGAGAATCAATGCATTATTTTTTTTTATTTAAAAAAAATTATGATAATCTTCCATGAGAAGTACTTTGGAGAGTTCTTGAAAATAAATGTGTTGATACTACTTAGATTCATTTTATTAAAAATGTGTATACTAGAGTTGTTACTTGTTTGAATTCAAAGTAGATTGCCCAATTATTTTCCTATTTCAGTTGAATTACATTAGGATCGGTTTTTAAGTCCATTTCATTTTTCTTTAGTTATGGATGTTCTTACCGGACATTTACAAAGAGATGTATTTTTGTGCATGCTTTTCGGTGATGATATCCTTCTTAAGGATTAGACTAGAAAAAAGTTTAGGAATTACTTTATTTATGGAGGTCAACTTTAGAATCTAAAGACTTTTATTTTAGTAGATCTCGAATTGAATACATGGAATGTAATTTTACTAGTAGTAGATATAGTGGCAGTGTTGTAACAATTGGTGATTAAATCATTAAAAAATGTGAATGTTTATATAATCTTGGCTTTTTTGTTCAAAGTGATCATGATGTCGAAGGGGGATGTTATTAGTAGAAATGAAGTTGAGTGGTTGAATTGGAGGAATTCATTGGCTTGTTGTGTGATAGAAAACTATTGCTTAATCTTAAAAGAATATTTTATAAGACCATAGTGAGACATGCATTGCTTTATGGCATGGAAGGATGATCTTTAAAAACAAGCTTATAATTTAGTTGTTGAGACGAGAAGTCTTAAGTTTATGAGCGGCTTTACATTTATAGACAAACAAACAGAATGAAAATATTCGTGAAAGGTTTGGAGTAGCTCTGATGACAAACAATATTGGAGTGTCTCACCTTAGATGATTTGGTCATGTTAAATGTTGACCATCTCTTGACCCTGCAGCCTGAGTAAATGTTTTAGATTTTGACTTATGTTAAGATAGGTAAAGGTAGGCTTGAAAAAACTTTGGGATGTTGTATAAAAGTGGTAATTAATTAGTCTTAAATTAAAATATCACACAAAAGGACACAATGGAGAAAATGATTTCTTGTAGCCAACCCCACTTAATGTGATTAAGGTTTGTTTTATTGTTGAGAAATTATTTAAACCATTTTCCTTGAAAATATAATGCAAAATATGAAAGGATTGCAATTGCTTACAAATTTTCTTCATGAAGTACTTCAACACTATTCTTCCGGATAAAGTACAAAGCATACAACAATACTATGATAGTAGCAGGTTGAGACACTAAAGAAAAGGGGTCCACTATAATCACTACTAACTCTCTTAAAAACTCAAGTGCTCACAATACCTCTAAAAAAGCTATGTCAAGTAGATTAAAAAATTTCTCATCATCTATCAAAAAAATTTGAAAGTAGATAAAGAAAATTATTTATAGTGAATTTCCATGATGAACTAAGCTTAAGCAATAATGTACAATCATCGTAATATCTCTAATAAATTCGATGGCATGAAAAAACACCAAGATTTTTTTTAAAAACTTGTAAATTAAGTCCTATGGCCATTACCAGAATCAACCAATTATGAAATTGTATTAAAATATCTAATTTTTATTAAGAAGGGTTATTGACTAGTTATTTCATGTTTATTAAAACAAAAACTACAAATAATGAAAGGAGATTTATGTAAGCTAGCAAGAAAGTACAAAAGTTGATTATCTATCATAGTCTTGCATACCATTTTGTAGGTGGACGCTTTAGATTTTGAAAGGGTCTCTTATGACTAATCTTTCTTATTAAGGTATATACACAATACTATCTACATGGAATACACATCAAATGAAGTAAAATTCTACATAAAATTATCTCGGGAATTTAATTTCAATACTCCAATAATACTATCCAAATGGGGAAATATAATTGTCCACCACCCCAAAACAAAATTGATTTGTTGAATGCAATATCATCATTGCATTGGAATGTTTCTCACACTCATGCTTGAGCCAACTTAGCTCCCCACATATTGGACACACTTCTAAGAGAATTTAATCCCATTAATGGGTTCCTCCTTCTAGCAACCAAAAAGCTTCCTCTATTCCAATTGTTAGGTAATCAACCTCCACAAAACTATCACTCCAAAGTCATTTTTTTTCTAAATTTTCTATGACTTTTATCACACTCTACTTATAAATAATCACTTAGATGGTCAGCTGTGCATTTTTTCATATGACTCTACATAAAACAAATCTCCTGTCCCATTTATTGTAGAACGTTTATATCTTGTCAGCTCTGTTTAATGAAGATACATTTCCATACGACACCAAGCAATATTAAGCTCAATGACCATCCCCTCAATAGTAATCACCACATTTGAGTGAGTTGCTTGTCCAGTAACAACTATGTAAATAACGGATTACCTTATCACTCTGCCCTAGCACCCATCAAACAAAATTCTAATCATTCTCTTTCTACACCCTAATAATTTACATTCTCATATATAACTTCTGACTCAAACCCATATCACTATATTATATAATGATAGCCTATTAAAAACATGCCATCTTAAACCAAAATTGATTTTCAATTTGAATCATACTATAACATCAAGTGATCCTAGTTGCTACTCTTCACTAATTAAAATGCAAACATGGAGAGCACAACATTGCAAGACTGTTATACCCTATAATTTCAAAGCACGGTGATATTTTTCCCCATCTCCAACTCAACAAAAAATGAACAATTAAAACTAAATGTATCACAGATAGCACAATTGCTCAATATAAGGCATGATGCAACATTCATGAGCATAATATTAAATACACAAGAACATTTAAGTTGGTTTCTAAAATGCCAACTATTCATGATCCCCTTATGAAGGATATCAAGAATTTCCAATCCTTTTCTCGTTGGAAAACTCAATGAGACCATCTATGTGGACCGATCTCAAGGATTCATGGATTCTTAACATTTATATCATGCCTGCTTAGTCAAGATAGCTATACACATAGATAGAAAATTTCTTAGACAATTGTTTGCTTAGTTTCTTCATTAGCATAGCCGAATCCTCTCTCGTGATTCGCTAATGTGACATGATCAGCATGTACATTCTAACTTATGTTGATGAAATCTAACCCCTAACTTTGTTCTTATACAAAATTGATTATGTACATTCCACATGAAAATTTTTGGCTCACTATCCTACTTTATTATCTCAAAGTATGAACAATTGATTATAAGAATCACTTAAATCAATAAAAATAAATACCAAAGCTTCCTAACATGTTTAAAATGAGCAACTAGAAAGCTTTTATGATTCTAATTTCTACGAAGGACCTCTTAAAGATACTCACAACGTATGTTTGTCAATCCAAAATATTAAAGATTTATTCTGTACCTCTATATATCCTTGATCTCTCTTTCACTGTGAATAGTGTCAACACACCCATAAAACTACTAAGTTTACTCTATCAACATTTCAAATGCATGATATTATATATTAGAGAAACTATCAATTATGGTCTCTAATTTTAATGTCGATAAATAAAGCTTCGAGTTTATTCTTATTTGAACTTAGCTGAAGATTTGCAAGAAAGAAAATCAAACATAAGGTTATATGCAATCCTTGACAAAACATTAATGTTACAGAGTGAAAATTACCAATTTATAGTGGCAAACTGCAATAGAGCTAAATATCATAATCAAGTCACCAGAGCCACAATCTTCGTCTAATTTTCCTGACTATTGCAAGAATTTATCATCGGTATATGTTTAGTAATCTTTATATCATCATAATATATTAACTTTGGCTCTTGCAAATAAGCTAATATTTCAAATCTAGATTAAACACATTGAAATCAACTATCATTTTTTTTTTCACAATTACACGAAAGAAAAGAACATCTTAGTACACCATGTCACATCTTAAGAAAACTTGTTGATATCTTTATAGAAGCTCTAGACCAAGCACTTTAGCTATCAAGAGACCAGTTGATGGTCTAGGGTCCAACTTATGGAGAGGAGATTACAACACAAAAACATAACCTCAACGTGTTAGAAGAAACAGTACTACCAAATCAAAAGCCATCACAATCATTCATTGAAACCATCAAACTAATTTCAGCATCAACTTAAATAAATTCTGCCGCCTATCATCATGCTATGCATATCCGTCTGTATGCAATGTACTATTGTTGCTTTTTCTGACAATGAAATGAAATGGCATATTTGCCTAGCATCACATGTTCTTATTCCTGTATCCTCTCAAACAATGCAAACTTTTCTGGTGAAGTTTCCTACTATATTAAGTTCTAAATATATCAGGTTTTTGTTATGTACTATATGTATGATTCTTCTTTTTTCTATAAATTTTCTGCTTGGACTGAAAACCTGAATTTCAGATAGATTAAACACGTTAGCATTTTCAAATGCATCACTGAAATACTAATAAGTATGTTTTTAACTTTGAAATCTATAAAAAATATATATATGGTAAAGGAAAAATAAGAAAACATAATTTGCTAAATGACTAGCGTACAGATTAGTCAGAGTATAAAAAGATTAGATTTATCATAAATGAAAGCCATATAGTAATGTATAAGCATTTGTGTGAGCAATAAAATCATACCAAACAACAAAATTAAATGCAACCTCAAGAACATAAGAACTGCAATATGATAGTTCTCGGTTACTGTGTTCTTCGTGACAAACCAATCAAACTGTTTATTTATTTATTTTTATTCATAAAATGCACAAAATGTTCAAACAGAAAATAAATAAATAAATAATAAAGATTAAGGGGAAAGATTACTTTGAAGCTCCTGAACCAGTGGAAAAGAAACTTCCTGCCCAAGAAGACTGAACAGCTCAAAAATCATTTCAGCTTTTCTCAAGGAACCATCTGATCTTGATGCTATGAGCTTGATTCATTTTACAAACATGGTAATACTATCTAAATTCATTTTTCAAGCAACCAGACAAGCAAACCCAAATTCATTTTTCTAAGCTCAAAGAAAGCAAGCAAGCCCAAATTCATTTTTCAAACATGGTAATACTATCTAATAGCTCATAGCAACCAAAACTGTGTTGGTTGGAGCTTTCAACATTGTGCAACCTTGAATCAGGAAGCTTATCGGAAAGCTTTCTTCCTGCCATTTCCGTCAATCCTTTACCTTTATGATGAAGCTCTGACAGTTCCAGTGAATACCACATACTTTTTGTTGACTGCTTGTGTTTTATATCTGCATTTCTTTCTTGACCCTTGTTGTGAAATTTAGGGCGAACAAAATGCAAATCCTGAAGAACACAGAGATTTACGAGGTTCGGCAAAGATGCCTACATCCTCGGGAGCAGAGCGGCGAATTCACTATTTCAGAGGAGTTACAAGTTCGGTTCTCATACTCATAGGGTTACACATCTATTTATAGATAAAACCTACGGATAAATTACTAAAACGATCTCACTCCTCCCAACCTACTAAATTCCAAGAGATATTCCTTTTCACCAGGAGACACTACTTTATTCAAGAGACACCAAATTTCCGGTATTTGAGCCATACCTAACAAATATCCACTACGGAGAATATCTAGCCCCTTAGGAGAAATGCATCACCCAGTACATGAGTTATACCTAACAACCCTCTTTTACATGATGTTTTTGTTATAATTTGTAAATCAGGAAGTAGAGAATGTGTTGCTCCAAGATAGACAAGGAAATTTAAAGCTACGTTTTTCTGTTGCATAAAACCTAACACTTTAGGTTTTAAAATCAGAAACAGTACAGATTAAAACTTAAATTAATAACTTCCCACTAATATCATCGTCCCAAAACCATGCCATTCATTTGCACCATGCATAAACGGAGACCAAAGACTTGCCGCATTCAAAATGTTTGATTGAGTTGCTATGACCAATAAAACTTCTGAAATATGCTTGATCAAGCTTCTCTATTTTTTCTTCTTTACGAAGTTTGTATCTTTGGTTCATAGAGTGCTCATTTGTTTATGTTCTTCGAGTTTAAACTTCTTCAGAATCCAAATGAATTTTTTATTTTATTTTATTTTTTTTGACAAACGAAGGCTTCATGTTCACATTGTTTAATTCTGCTTCCAAGAAAAAGAGGCCAACAATCCAATATCTATAAAATTTTTCTAGGATACTTGTGTTGCTCTGTATCACGAGCAGATCATCCACATATAGTGAGATGATAAAAATTTAGCTGCATTGTGCTTAATATTAAATTTTTATTTCTGAAATACCTTTGCTAAATCCAAAATTTAACAAATGTTCATCAATCATATTATACCAAGCTTTTGGAGTTAGCTTTACTATGTAATCTGTTTTCTTAAGAAGATAAACAATGTGTTTCTCTCCAATTACATAACTTTCTAGATGATCTTTATAAATCTCTTCCTACTGAAAGCTATTCAAAAACACTAACTTAACATCCAAACTGGTACTCTTCCAATTTTTTTATGTGGCAAAGACAAGTAAGAGCCTGATGCTAATGAGATAAGCTACTGGTGCAGAAGTATTTGAATTGTCCCCATAGTGTAATCTCTCATATCTCTCGACTATGTGTCTAATTTTATGCTTGTAAATTGAGCCATCAACATTAAGCCTCATTCTATACACCCACTTGACTCTAATTTCTTTTCGATTTTGGGGTTCCAAGTCTTATGCTTTGTTCCTTTCAATCACGAACAGCTTATCCTTCGTTGTAGAAAATCACTTTTGATGCGTCTTGGTTTCATCATAGTTTGTAGGGTCAAACACATTAAAGGTTCATCTTTAAATAAATTTAAAAAGAAGTTCTGTGCCTTTGAAAGGACCGCCATAGTCATCCTCTTAGTCTCCTGTGCTTTATTCTACTTTGTCGAAGACAACAAACTTGAGTTTTGGCCTTTTTGAGTTTGGACCCATATTTCTTACATCATCTCAGCTCCATTCTTCATTTTCGACAAAGGGCACATCCCTATTTATTTTGATTTTTCTAGCTTGTGGAAGGTAAACTTAAAAAACTCTTGCACCCGAGCTATAGCCAATGATGATACTAGAAAGTGATGTTTTATCTTGGTTATCTCTCTTAATCTGTGGAACACGAGTGCGAAAAAATGATAATGTTTTGTTGTGAAAAACGCCGACAATAATGCAAAAATTGGAACGAGAAAAATACACCAGAAAAAGGCGACACACAAATTTACGTGGTTCGGCAAATTGCCTACGTCCACGGAGCTGCAGAGGATTTTATTAGCTTGAGGAATTACACCGTCGACCACGTCGACTTATAAGAAAGAGCTATCTCTATCTCTCTCTCTCTCTCTCTTCTCTCTCTCACTCTTTGCCCGAGAGCTACATCGAGAAAGAAAACCGAAGGGAGTAGCAACCTTCACGTCAAAATCAAATTTCTTCATCTCCTATCTTACCGTTTCACGCATCAAGCATAACATACAAAGAATTCTCTTTCTGCTATATATAATGGATGGTGGCAGGACCCTC
This sequence comes from Papilionanthe hookeriana x Papilionanthe teres, assembly GCA_022702705.1. Lineage (NCBI taxonomy): Eukaryota > Viridiplantae > Streptophyta > Magnoliopsida > Asparagales > Orchidaceae > Papilionanthe > Papilionanthe hookeriana x Papilionanthe teres. Next base: position 91,241,802 of record CM040422.1, read on the forward strand.
CTTTGGAAACAAGAGAGATGGGATGGTAGGACATTGATTTAGGAATGGGAGAGATACACATTTAATTTAATTCCAACATGAATTAAATGACGCTTTGATTAAGGAATTAATCAAGTAATTAAGGAAAATCCCATTAATTGCCTCCTTTTCTCTTATGCAGTAAACTTGGAAGGAGGCACTTCCAAAAATAGGCAAAGCAAAGAAAGAATTTAATTTACTCAAACTAAATTCAAATATTTGCCAATTCAGTGGACCGGGCTCCACAACTCAACATTTCTCCCACTTGGAGACTCGAGCACCTGGTCGTACCATCCACCGACTATATCGTCATTTTCCTCAACATGATATCCTCCACCTTTCGCAACTCAAAGTCCTCGTCTTCAAGCTAGAAGACCAACTGAAGTCGAGCACAACTTCGGCTTTTCAAGAGTAACACTCTTAGTCAACATGTCAGCAGGGTTTTTGCTTCCACAAATTTTCTCAAGTAGCAACTGTCCGTCATCCAACAATGACCGTATGAAGTGGTACTTGATCTGAATATGCTTGGTCCTGGACTGAAATACTGGATTCCTGGTAAGAAATATAGCACTCTGACTATCACTGTAGAGAGTGCCCTTCTGAACCTCCTTACCCAATTCTTTCAAGAAGCCCTGTAGCCATATCATCTCCTTTGCAGCCTCTGATACTGCTATGTACTCTGCTTTTGTAGTAGACAACGAAACTGTCTTCTCAGATTGGAGCACCATGATACTGCAGTTGCCACCAAAAGTATAAATATAGCTCGTAGTGCTCCTTCTGGTATCAATGTCTCCAGCTAGATCAGCATCAACATAGCCACGTACCTCCGTGCTTTTCCCGAGAAACACAAAGGTGTTTCGAAGAGCCTCTTAGGTATCCGAAGATCCACTTCACAGCCTTCCCAATGTTCCTTTCCTGGATTACTCATGTATCTGCTCACAACTCCCACTGCATGAGCAATATCTATTCTGGTGCAGACCATAACATACATGAGTGAACCAATGGCCGAAGCGTAAGGAACCTTACTCATATAGTCTCGTTCATCATCTGACGTGGGTGACTGGCTCTTGCTGAGTCTGAAATGACTGCCCAAAGGTGTGCCAACTGGTTTGGCCTTGTCCATATTGAACCTGTTAAGCACCTTTTTAACATATTCGACTTGTGAAAGTCTTAACGTACCTTTCGACTCCGTCTCGATAATTTTCATGCCAAGGATTTACTTTGCCGCTCCCAAATCCTTCATTGCAAAGTGTTTTGACATCCGCTTCTTCGCATTATCGATCTCATCAATGCTAGCTCTCGCAATAAGCATATCATCCACATACAACAATAGGATGATATATGAATTGTCAAAATACTCGACATAGCAACGAATGATCTGCTCGACATCCGCTCGTACCTCGCATTGAGCATGAATTTATCAAACTTCTTGTACCACTGTCTAGGAGCTTGCTTCAGGCCATACAAGCTCTTTTTCAATCTACAAACTGAGTCTTCCTTTCCCTGTACCACGAACCCTTCAGGTTGGTGCATGTAGATGTCTTCTTCAAGGTCTCCATGAAGAAAAGCTGTCTTCACATCTAACTACTCAAGGAAGAGATTTTCAGTAGCCACCATAGACAGTACCATTTTGATGGTTGTAAGCTTCACCAAAGGAGAGAAAATCTCGGAATAATCAATATCATGCTTCTTCGAAAACCTTTTACAACAAGTCTTGCCTCGTATCTTTTATCGCCATCATGTTCGCCTTTACCCGATACACCCACTTGTTGTATAAAGCCTTCTTCCTTGGTGGAAGATCTATCAGCTCCCAAGTCTGATTCTCTAGCAGAGAATCCATCTCCTCCTTCATGGCTAGCTCCCTCCCACTTGCTCGAATTTTCATCTTACAAGGTTTCTTCATAACTCTAGGTTCTCCACCATCTGTCAGCAGAATGTAGTTTAAAGTAGGAGAATACCTCTGTGGAGAGCGTCTAGCCCTTTCTGACCTACGAACAGTAGTTTGAGTAGTGAATGACTCTGAACCTGATTGTAGAATAATGGGAATGGGTGCCCCGGACCCACTCTCGTCGACATTCACATTTTGATCATGAACTGTGACCTCTAGTAGATCGTCAAACGTCACGAACTCTGATTCCTGAGGAGCTGCTTTAGAATTTGTACTAGCCTTGTCTTTGTACATCATCTTCTCATCGAAGATCACGTTCTCGCTCCTTATGATCTTCCGATCTCGATCATCCCAGAAACGATACCCAAATGCATCATCTCCATAGCCTATGAAGTAACACTTCTTCGACTTAGCCTCAAGCTTACCTCGAGCATCTGGATTAATAAGAACATATGAAAGATAACCAAAAGTCTTAAGGTGAGAAAATTTGACCTCTTTACCGCTCCAAACTTCCTCAGGTAGTTCACAGTCTAATGGAACGGATGGCCCCCTGTTGATCAAATAGACTGCGATGCCGACCGCATCCGCCTGCAAAGCCGGAGGTAGTCCGGCGTGCAATCTCATGCTTCTAGCCCTCTCATTGATGGTCCTCGTTCATGCGCTCCGCAACACCATTTCGTCGTGGTGTCCCTGGAATGGTCTTCTCCATTCTGATGCCCTGAGCTGCACAGTACTCCTTGAACCCACCATCGATGTACTCACCACCATTGTCAATTCTCAAACATTTTAGTTTTAGATCTGTCTCTGTCTCAACGATGGCCTTCCAAGTTGTAAACACAGAAAATACATCTGATTTGTGCTTCAGAAAATAAACCCATACCTTTCTGCTGTGGTCATCTATGAATGTGACGTAGTAGCGAGGGCCTCCAAGAGATGCCACAGGGAAAGGTCCCCACACATCGGTGTGTACAAGTTCTAATTTTCCTGCCTTTAGCATTCTGCCACCTTTAAGGAAACTGACCTTCTTCTGCTTCCCCATGATGCAACTTTCACACATGCCAAGATCAACTGACTTCAGTTCTGGTGGCTTGCCTCTGGACTGAAGCTCTTTCATGCCTCGCAGACTCATGTGTCCTAGCCTACAATGCCACATGTCTGCTGTGCTCTCTGCAACTGTAGTGTCAACATTGTTAATTAAACCCGTAGTCATATACAACGTACCGCGTCTTCTCACCTCGAGCCGGTACTCGGTGCTCCTTTAGTTACCTTCCAGGTGTTATCCGAGAATACTACTGTATGCCCTCCTTCATCTAGCTGCCCAATAGAAATTAGATTTTTCTTCAGCTCAGGAATATGTCTGACCTTTTGCAAGATCCATTTACTTTTGTTAGGGAGTGCAATTTCAACATCTTCCATCCCCACTATGTTCAAAGCCGCTCCATCAGCAAGGTACACCTTCCCAAAGTCACCTGCAACATAGTTTTGCATTAACTCCCGGTGGGAAGATGTATGAAAAGACGCCCCTGAATCCAGTATCCAATCGTCAACAGAGTTGGGAATTGCAAGCAACAACGCATCCTGAACTTCTTCAGTTACAACATTAGCACCGGTGTTCTCCGTCTTCTGAGAACTTCTGCAGTTCTTCTTTATGTGGCCAGTTTTGCCACAGTTCCAACAGTTGCTTGTCGACTGTGGCTTTGATTTGCTTTCGCCTCCGTGCTTTGATTTTGACCTTCCTCTCGTTTGAGTTCCTGCCTTGTGATCTCCCTCTGGAATCAACATTCAGTGCCGAACTCGAACCCGAAGTCTCTTCAGAATCTTTCCTGTGCACCTCCTCAGTCAAAATTAAATCACGAATATCATTATATTTTAGCTTAGATTTACCTGCAAAATTGCTAATCACATCCTCATAACTTTCCCGACTATTTGGCAATGAAGCCAATAATATCAGCGCTCGTATCTCATCATCAAATTCAATTTTGACAGACGACAATTGATTTTTGATGGTATTGAAGTCATTCAGATGTTGTACAACGGACGTACCTTCGACTATCTTTAAGTTGAATAACTTTTTCATCAGATGCACCTTGTTATTTGCTGACGGCTTTTCATACATACCTGACAAAGCCGCCATGAGATCCGCAGTGGTCCTCTCTTTGATAACGTTGTGCTGAATCGATCTCGACACTGGTCAATCGAATAACCCCGGAACCTCGTCGATCCAACGCATTCCAATCGGCCTCGTCCATGTTCTCCGGTCGTCGTACCGGCAATGGAAGATGAAGTTTCTTCCCATGAGGTAGTCCTCTATCCGCATTCGCCAGAATGCAAAGTATGTGCCGTCGAATTCTCGATCCCCGAAATCTTCACTTCGTCTCCAGCCATCGTTCTTCTTCAAATCCAAATCGGGGCTCTGATACCAGTTGTTATGAAAAACGACGACAATAAAGCAAAAATTGGAACGAGAAAAATACACTAGAAAAAGGCGACACACAAATTTACGTGGTTCGGCAAATTGCCTACGTCCACGGAACTGCAGAGGATTTTATTAGTTTGAGGAATTACACCTTCGACTACGTCGACTTACAAGAAAGAACTATCTCTCTCTCTCTCTCTCCCCTTCTCTCTCTCACTCTTTTCCCGAGATCTACACCGAGAAAGAAAACCGAAGGGAGTAGCAACCTTCACGCCAAAATCAAATTTCTTCACCTCCTATCTCACCGTTTCACGCATCAAGCATAACATACAAAGAATTCTCTTTCTGCTATATATAATGGATGGTGGCAGGACCCTCCTTTGGAAACAAGAGAGCTGGGATGGTAGGACATTGATTTAGGAAAGGGAGAGATACGCATTTAATTTAATTCCAGCATGAATTAAATGATGCCTTGATTAAGGAATTAATCAAGTAATTAAGGAAAATCCCATTAATTGCTTCCTTTTCTCTTATGCAGTAAACTTGGAAGGAGGCACTCCCAAAAATAGGCAAAACAAAGAAAGAATTTAATTTACTCAAATTAAATTCAAATATTTGCCAATTCAGTGGACCGGGCTCCACAACTCAACATGTTTGATGCTTAAGCTCCGAATTTATTTGGCAAGTTCTTCTCATGTAACAAATATTGTGTCATCTCCAATATGACTTTATTTCATCTCTTACCTATTATATTTTGTTGTGGAGTGTGTGTTGTAGTTAACTGCTGCAGAATTATCACCTCTTCACAAAAATGATTCAGTGTTTCAAAGATGTAATCATTGTCATTATCTGATCTAAAAGTTTGAATTTTACAACCATTCTCATTTAGAGTTAATATTTGAGATAATGTTGAGAACCACAATTAAAACCCAAGTGATATAAAAACCTCTTTTCAAGCACGCATAAAACTAATCTATACTTGTTTCTTGCAAGTAAGTACTTCACTAAACCTTTCAAGAGTCATAACTCGCTCACCTCTTAACAATATTGATCGATTTTTGTATCGTTTGAATGGTAATAAAATTTTCTACAAGCTGTACATCATAATATATATTCAACATTAAATATGTTAATATTAATGATAATGCTAATTCAATTTTAAAATAGACTGTAATATAAATAAATATAAAATTTTGAATATTGTTGATAGAATATTTGTGATAATTTTCATATTAAATTGCTTAAATTTTACAGTTATAACACTTGTACACCCAAAATACGTAAAAGAGAATCTAAAAGATATCTTATAGGATGGAATGCAAATGTGGTCAAAGATGAACCAAAGGTCGCATCAATGTGAGCCCATGTAATTCAATGCCTAACTGCGGCCCCCCCTAGAATTATGTACAAACCTTATAAACGAAAGCCCCTTAGGACAAAGATCAAGGCTTACCCAATCACAAAACGGGATCTGCAAAACTCTCCAAAAAAAAAATCACTAATGTTCTTAAAGAGAACCTCAAGACTCATCAAGATCACTCAAGTACCCAATACAACACCAATACAAATCCCCCTAGTGGCTTTTTCTATTAATGAGGAGAAGCTACATATTGGATTACGCTAAAGTGACATCTACCCGAAATCTTAGTCGCATCTTGAAAACAGGAATCCCACTTAAGGGTTGTAGTGGCTAAAAGTACTTAGGGACCCTTTCTTAAGTGACTTATTGACCTAGTCAGGCCGACCAAAGGCCCTCAATCAGGTCGCCAGAAAACCTACAGTCAATGCAACCAGTGGCCTTCAGTAAGGCCAATCGAAAGCCCTTAGCTAAACTGATCGTAGACCCTAAGTTTCGTTGTCTGAAGGCCCTCAACCAAGTTGATTATCTACCCTGACTGGGGCCTCAGACAATGAAACTTAAATCCAATCCTAGATAACCGAATGATGGGGCAACCAAGCCAAATATTCTTTAATATTTATCTATCAATTTAATTATTTATTCATGTACTTATTTATAAACAAAAAGCCCTATGACATCTTAATTCAAGTAGGGCAAGCACACAATTGTACACTATATACCCCTCGAGGCTATAAGTAATGGGCTAATGACCCATTCACACTAATTCAGTATTAGGCTCTCCCTCTCTCTCTTTCTCTTCTTATATGTCTATTCCGTGGGTGTGCTTTACAAGAAAATCTTAGATTCAACATCGTAAAAGAAGCGGTGAGCATGAGCATGCCAAAATAAGAAGAGGAGAATAAAAAAGAGATGAAACCCACCTGAGAGGCACAAAAAACATGGACTACAATAGAAAGTTTGTTAAGCAACAAATTCAAGAACTAAGAAACCAGCTGTTGGGTTATATGTTGAAGTTAACCTTAACAATGCTTGGACAATGAGTGCAATTTTCCTGAGAACAGAACCACTGAAAGAAAAAAAATTGAAGCCCAAGGATGCTGAGCGATTCAGGGGGTAGATAAATTTGCAGAGACATAGTTCCAGGAATGTGCGGGTCTGTGCCATGAAAAGACAACAGTTTCAGAACATAGAGGGCCTCCGCTAGAAAAATAATGTGTTCTCTAGGCTCCACCACTGAATCATTAGAGAAGATTAAGGCCCTGCCACTCAATCTTACAAGGTTTGGTCTGATCCAACCAATCACATTGCATAGTTTAAATCATTGGTATAAATGCTGAAGATTGTTAATAAATTGTTGTCTTTTCTTCACCACACTGAGGAAGTTAGTCCTCAGGTGGTTCAATGAGTTTTCCGTTGAGGTAATCACACCCTTTGTTATTTTAAAAGGTTTATTTTGTAGCACAGTTTGTCAGTGTACAAAATTCGTAAAAATGTACACAGGCCAATGGCAAGTTTAGCAGTGGTAGCATGAAAACCTGCATACATATGTCATTCAATTCAAGAAGGAGATGCTAGAAGTACGGGATATGAAATCCAGAGTAGCGCATGTAGCCTTATCTCACGGATTAAGTGGAGAACGATTATGATATGCTCTAAGCTTGCATCAGCCAACAAACCTAGCTGAATAGTTGGAACTTGCCAAAATCCACATTGTGATAGAGGAGTACGTTCACAATAGTGCTTTCCATAAGACAGAATAATTTGATTGTAGTCTGCATGAGAGAATCACATAGAAGAACAGGGGCAGCCATGGGATGGTCATCGTCCACCCATCCATCCCAGGCATGAAGATAGTCAGCTGCGATGAGAGAATAGGGGGACAAACCAAAACCACCATCGTGATGAGGAGCAAAGGTACATCGAAGAATTTTTTCTCACGACTCAGCCTTCGAAACGCAATCTGTGAGACTTTTGATACATGACACAATAATTTGCTTATTAGAATTCTTCATTAACATTGTGACATCTTTTCTTGTAAATAGAGGGGTTTCCTGACATACTGCATGATGTCGCGTGCCATCAGTTAAACATGAATCTAGCCACTAGACCAATGAAACAAAACATCAGGTCCTCGACTAAGATGTTGGTGGGGCTGATCCAAGAGGAGATGTTAAAGCTCAATACCTCTGGGGGGTGGAATAACCATCCCACATCTCCAATGTAGTTATGGTGCAAAAAAGTAACAACAATTGGAGGATGTGCAACAATTTCACCTAACTAAACTCTACTTGCCTGAAGGACTAGCAGCCCCCCACCCCACCCCCTTAGAGAGTCAACGCACCATTAGACTCAATAGTTGGGCATTATATGATGAGATTTTTTTACTATTTCTCTGATTATCACCAAATCAAGATTCACATGACTAACAAGAAAGATATAGCATTTATTACCAATGTGGCTCTATTATGTTACAATCTAATGCCATTTGGACTTACGAATGTTGGGGCTACCTACCAGTGTTTAATGGATTTAATTGATATAAGAAAAATTTAGGTGACTTCACAACATTAAATAGCATATTTTATTCTACATTATCATAATTTTAGACTTGTCGAAGGTTATTTGTCGTGTTTTACAAGTCATAGTTAGACAGTGCACAAAATAAAGTCAAAATAGCAAAAGGTGATTACCTTGTATGAGGTCAGAGTTGTGAGAGCATGTATTGAATAGAGAGGACCATGGTGTATTGCTAAGAACCATTGACTCTGGGTGAGTATTCTGAACCTCTTACACTGCAATATTTATTATGCCTACAAAAAAAAATTTCACGTTTTCTTTTTCATTCATTGTGATTGAATTTTTTTTCTTACTTTGGTGATGTAAGATATGTGATTTATATATTGATTAATTCTATACATTTTTTTTCACTTGATGCTTTTATTATGTATGAATTTTATATGTTGGTGCCTTAATATTTTTTAATTAGTTTATATCTCTTCAAACATGATAGAATGTTAAAATTCTTTGTGATCTAGGACTTCTACCCGTCATCTAGAATTAGTTAACCATAAAAAATTTGATGAAAAATGCATATTTTCATTAGGCTTTTGCATGACCTAGGAAGTGGCTAAGGGGAAACATTTGTCCTTGTTTGTCAACAATCGCATGGGTTCCGTAGGAAAAATAATGAGAAACCACTTGACTGGTGTTAAAGGATTCTGAACCTTCCATATCTGAGAAACTTCACAAAATTTTAGTTTTATTTCTTCATTTTGAATTATGATTTAGAACTTTTCATATCTTATATTTGATCTTCAAATGTACTTAGTGGTTTAGCTAGAACTTCCTCTGTTATGAATATTTTGACATGTTTTTTAAGGGATCGATACGTGGATTTATTTTCGTATATTACTTATACTTGTATGATTGACTGACTTGCCTAATGATAAATTTTTGGCCATAAACGTTTTGAAATAGTTGTAGAGGATAATCATCAAAATTTTCTAACCTTATGAGAATTTAAGTTGAAATACTCAGAGTTTAAGTTTGAAAATTTTGTAATTTTTTATTTTTACTTTATTCTTTGTTTTATCTTATTATTGTGCATTTTTGAAAATTTTGAAAAAAAAGTCAAAATCAAAATGAAGAAAATGTTTCAACACCTTGAAATGGAAAATCCTCATGAAAGTCAATTTATACCTTTTCAGGAGTATGTCAACCCGTTGATGGCTAGCATTCATATGATTTTTTAACACATTGCTATAGAAACTATATTTGATTGCAACACTAATAACCCAAGTTGGTCAACTGACACAAACTTTAATTGGAATAGTAATAACCCATGTGTAGAAAATCAGCAGTGTTGGAGCACCTAAGCCAATCATATATAATATTAGAACTACCATGATAGTGACTACCTTATAGAAAATGTGTATTTGAAAGAATTAACAATAAATTTGGGGATCAATTACAAAGCAAAACTGTAACATTGAGAACCATATAAAATCAAATTGGATAATTAGTTAACCTAATAAGTCATGAACCTCAAAGGCTGTCAGGGATAGTAGATAGGCATGATTTTTAATTTGAAGAGTTCGACCTTAAAGCATAAGCCGAGTTGGATGATTATAGTTGGATAATTACTGAGAAAAAATTTTCTCTTCTTTTCAAGTTAGATTTATTTGGGAGATAGTTGTGCATATAGGATCACTCATAGGGGCGTTTCTAGGGAAGGAGTTTAAAGATAGCCCTAGATAGAGGAGAAACCAACTAGAGTCAGATCTCAAACCTAAAAAACTTAGGGAAAAGCCAACCTATGTTTTTGAAAACTATAATTTAAATCCTATGTAACCGCTTCATGCAACTATGAGGAAAATAAATAATCTATAATTAGGATAATTCTAGATTTATAAATTATCCTTATGAAAGATAGTTTGAACAAACCCCCATATATGCTCAGGAGGATTATTATCAAACTGAGAGTAAAAAGTTGCAAGACATTTTTGAAACTTCAGGATTTAGCGAACCTCTAGGACCAACAATGATTGAGAGATTGATTGAGTATTACTACACTAGAATTTTAATCATGGAGTTTTCTTAGGTCATGTTAAGGACGTCATACTAAGCATTATCATATGAGGCAACCCAAGTGTTACATGATGTTTTGAGCATGCATTCACTTTTTGCATTTATTTTGAATCCTTTATTTTGTACTTTTTTATAAATTTGCTTTTAGTTTTATTTGAATTTATTTTGATTATCGTTGGTTGTTTTACTATGAAAGAGTCATATGAATTTTATGGAATTCTATCGAGTTTATTGGTTTACATTAGTGATCTTCATGAGATGAAGTTTTACTATGTTGAATTATATCATATAAATTCTTTATTTTTACATGCTAAGTTTTTGTCCTTTCATGTACTTTATTTTCTGGAATGCATAAAATATAAAATAAGTTTGGGGGATGATCCCCGACAAATATATGTGCTTACGATTTACATATTAAAATTATGATTTTATAATATGGGATACTACGCAAGTATACATCTCGTTTATCAAGTAATATAGGACTTTCTGATTAAGCCCCAAGATATCAAACTCATAGGGAAATGTAAAAACTTTTTAAAGAAATAAGAAAATTATATTTTTACATTTTAAATTACTTTTGAAGGTATGTTTTGATTTGTAAAGTTTGAAAGTTATTTTTGGTATTTTTGATAAAAAGCTAAGCAGGAAATGAAAATTATCAGAATTTTAAAACACAATCTAAAACACTAGGAAATAAAATATCTTTTTCTTTCTCTTATACAACAACAATAATTATGAAAGTATTGTTGTGGAAGTATTTAAATGTGTTGTGATAAATAGGAGCAAATTTATTCTTTACACTTACTTGGTTCTATAAAGAATATTGGTTAATTTGAAATTTTAAAATTTTGAAAATGGTTAGGCAGGGAAGATACTAGCTCTAACTCTAGAGTTCCCTCGATTCCCTCCACCTGGGGGCTAACTTCTCATAACAAAATTTAAAATCTCAAACCAAATTAGGGGGCTTTAGCCTGTCACTCCAAATTTCTCTAATTTTATCCCCATTAAAAACATATCTCCTAATATAGTTGCATTCAATTATATTGACTAAAATTCTCACCCATATAATAACATGTGATTTTTACCAATTGTTGTTTGAGACAATACTGCATTGGATCTTAGATAATATCACAACAAATTTTAACATCTTAATTGGGAAAATTAAAAAGTAAATTAAGTTCATGGAATTAAATCTTCACAACTTTTTCCAATTTTAAACACTTATACATTCCATAACAATCCTACATAATTTAACTGCTTCTGCATTTAAGAAAGAAAAAGATAAATAAAACTACTCAGATCTCATGGAGAAAACACAAGCACACATTGATTTGAAAATAAAAATCATAATAAAAACACAACAAGTTTTAATTTCAAACTAAATATAAAAACATAAGTAAACACTATCTGAAAATCCTCTCCACAAGACTCCGGAAGTTCCTTTGAAACTTCACTTTCCACTAGAACACTCCTCAGAGTGGGTCGCCCAACTCTGATGACTTAGAAACAGAGACTTCAATAAAAAGTAAATAAAAGGAAGGAAGAGAACTGGTGAGAAGAAGGCTTCACTCCAACTTCTTTCTCCTTTCTTACTCTCTACTAACTTTAAAAGACTTTAAAAACTATTAAAAATAAAAGATAAAAAGTAAAACTAGAAGAGGACTCATTGAAACTAATTCCAACTCTTCATTATATAATTTTCCAAAAGGTTCTTTGGTTTCTCTTTAAATCATGTCTAGATTTAACGTATCCACCAAAAGATGCATCCCTTCATTCAAATTTACCTCCCATGGGAAGTTAAAGAAGTTACCACCAAAAGTTGCTTCAAAAACCTCTTGAAATTGGTGTCAAAAATGAAGAAAATTTGATTTCTAACTGTGGTGCCTAAGCGCCAAACAGGCGGCGCTTAGCCGCCAATGTCCAATTTTTCATTTTTTTCATTTTTTTGCTCCAAATTTGATCCAATTTTGCTCCTTCCAACATAATCATTCATTTTCATCATACATGCAAGAAAAAACACAAAATACCTCCCATTAAAGTGCAATATCATAAAAAATATGTATAAAAATGTGCATAAAAACACTATATATTTTAGGCGTATCAAAATCCCTCAAACTCAAAATGTTACTTGTCCTCAAGTGACTCTTAATCACATAGAAAATTTTAACCTGCAAATTATGTAATGAGTTTCTTAGGAAGGTAAAAAAATTTTGTTCCAAAAATGGAATAGTCTAATTTAGAAAAAAATTTCAGTAATTAAGACCAACTTAATGTTTAGAAAGTTCTTAGGTAAAGGATAATCTAAAATATATGTTTCTATCTAATTGAGAAATACTTGTAGATTCTCCAAAATATAGGATTCAGTCACGTATTTTTCTCACTTAAAAATCTTTATTTGAAATAATTTTAGTTACTATATTATAACCTTAAGCTTTAGATTTTCTCAGAACTTATATCTTATAATTTAGGTATGGAACCAATTTTTGATTAGGCCCTTAAATCTTCAAGCTTCTCCTCCCTTTTCACATACTTTATTTTTTTTTGTAAGGCAAGAATTACTGTATCTGGATAGGCCTTTAATGATTTTGAATTCCACCCTTTCATTTAAAATAAAGGTCTGATATACATCTTTCACTTAAAAATCATAATAATAGTATTTAAAAATTACTCCTCAATGAAAGAAATTTAAGCTTTGAAGAATAAAAGTCAAATCTTCTATTTATCCAAAAATACAATATTTCTTACTAAAGATAGTTGAACTATATTTAACACTTCTTTACTAAGAAAATTTTTACCTTAAATTTTTCATTATTGCTATAAATTTTAATTAAATTCTCTTATTCATTTCTATATTCAAAATTTTGTTCCCCTAATATAACTTCATATACATAATTGTTTTAAAAATAAATCAAATTAATTTTAAGTATTCTTGAGAACAAATAAAATTTTAGGTTTTTGAAAAATTCCCCCCCCCTAAACATTAATTTTTAGTTAGGATAAATCATTTAAGCATAAGAAATGATACATGAGTGAGAATTAAAAACAAACATAACATGCTTGCAAGAATCTTAATATCCTAAATATGCAAGTATAACAATTTAAAAATAGGAGTAAAAAGAAATCAAATTTTTTTTATAAAAAGAAATGTAAAAATTTCAAAAGAGTTCCATAGTAGTGGAGGTTTTCAAAGTAAATACACACCCACTGATAATAACTAAAATCACACCAATACTAGATAACAAATGGTAGTAGTAGATTTTTAGAAGTTTTAAACATGCAGTTTTTAAATAATAGTTTTTAATAGTGTTTCATATTCTCCTAACTGTTTTGAAATTAAAGTACACACTATAAAAACTTTGACACAACGTACACATTAAAACATTTACTACTACACATATATCACAAAAAGCAACATATAGAATATCAATCCAACAAAGATACATCTGAATATGCTTATAAAAAAATAGTCCAACTACAATCAACATACTACTAGAGTTCACACCACAAACACAACATCAAAATAAAACACAATATGCAACATACATCAGTACATCAACAGAAACTCAGTAACACATAAGAAAAAACAAATCTACTAAACATCCTCATCATCATCATCATCTTGCTCGTTCCAATCTCTGGATGACACATAAGGTATATAGAATGGATGAGGGGGCATCTCAGCACTCAGATCACCTCTAATCAATTTATCCAAATAATGCTGATAATTGTCCTCATATTCATCATGTTCTACAATATATCTTTCCATATTATACATCTTACCATCCATGTCTCTAACATGCTCACGAGTAAAACTCACCTTCTTCAAAATCATTCTCAACAAACCAGTCTGTGAATCACTAGATGATGAAGCTCGCGAAGTAGTAGCATGGGAAGTAGAAGCGGCAGAAGTAATAGAAGCCCTACCAACTCCTCCTCTAGAGCCAAACTCTGCATGCACAGTGTAAGCTCCAACGTTTACACTAGTAATTGGTTTCAAAGGCTGAAGAACCTCTTCCAAAGTTTCAAATTTCACACTAGACCACTCACATAATGAATGAATCAAGGAAGGAAATCCCATACCTGCAGTAGTGGTAGATCTGGCACAATTCAAAGTGTAATCATAAATTATTGCTCCAATATCTATAGGCTTCTCTTGTTGAATGCAATAATTCAACACAACTCTCTCCCTTGTAACTTCATTAGTATGACTTGAAGGCAACATCTTAGATGTGATAAAATAATGCCATGCTTTAGAAATGGCATTTAACTTAGAGGCCTGAAAATTGACTCTTCTATCATTAGTTATCTTCAATAATCCTCTTCCATCAGTCAGAAATGCCATTATGTCATCTAACCCTCCCTCAGTAGGATGATAGCTAGAATAAAAACGAAACATATCAGGAGGCAGTCGATAGAAATTATTGATTACTGCAGGTGAAAAATCAACTTCTTGACTCCTCACCATCTCCAAATTCTCTTTTGCTGCAGATAAGTTCGCATAAAACTCTATGATCACAGAAACAACAGCAACAGTGGAGAAGCAACAGTAATTCTCCCAATTTCTTCTAGAAATCATCTCTTCATTAACACGCGCTCAGGAATCAATTTACGTGAGTGTAGTGCATCGACGTATCATTCCTCAGTCCTTGCACTAACAAACTTGTCAGAATCAAATTTTGTCTTTTCTCTCGCGCGCTTTGACTTTGGAGCCATCTCTAAAAATTCATGAAAAAATTCACCATAAATTCAAAAATCAAACTAAACTTGCTAAATTAACTTCCAAAAGTAATTTCCACTAAATCCAAGAAATTTCTAATCCTTTTCCTCAAATTTTCACCATGAATAGTGATTTAAGGATTTTCCAAAATGTACTCAAAATACATGGTGATAAAAAATTTTTACTTAGGAGAAGTGCTCTTACCTCAAGGAATCCAAATCTAACAATTTTTGTTGAGATCGGCTTTCAAGTGATCCAATATATTGATGCCCTAGGCTCCTTTTTTGAAAAAATCAGAGGCTGTATACGATAGGGGTAGTTAAAAATGGATATCTTCAGGTTTTTAACTGCTGAAAATCAATTTTCACGAACCGGCGCCTAAGCGCGAGGCATTCGGTGCTTAACCACGAAATATGGAGCTTAAGCATCGGCACTCTGGTGCTTAGCCGCCAGTGCCCAGATTTTCACAATTAAGAAAATGCACTAAACCACTTAGTTAATAACCCTTAATCTTCTCAAAATAATTGTCTCTTCTCCATAAATCTCCCAATACTCCAATTTCAAAATTTAATATCCATCGATTACAATCAAGTTTCACACAAACACAAACTTGTATTTAATAAAAAAACCACACTTAATACAAACTAAAAATTTCTATCCAAAGACTTTGGATGAAATTCCCTAAATACAAAAGGACTCAATAATCATAAAGATAGGTTTACATCACTAAGATGTAACAATCACATATTAAAGTGCAACAGAACACAAACATAAAACATTAAACACTTAAAACATCAAACACATAAAACATAAGATACAAAAAACAAACCACAAGATCAAACTAACATTTAATTCCACTCTCCAGTATGCAGAGTATATCCAGAACCACTATTATTTCCATTTGATCGTTCTAGAATATAAATCTGATAGAACGGGCGTTGATTGAACACTTTTACATATTCTTCTTCAACCACTTGTTCTTCAGGAACATCGCCTTATCCGCTTCTTCCACGTGACTTGTATGACTAAATTTCATCTTGAGTTGCCATCCCATATGCTTCAAATGTACGTTAGTTTCATTAATCTTTGCTTCGATTGAAATCACTCGGGCTTCGATCTTTGCAATCTTTTCTGCAATTCCTTGAATACTAACGACGAAAAATCCATTGAATAACTCTTTAACATTGTCACTAATAAACTTACTCTTGTCAGAATCCTCTTTCTTCTTGATCTCATTCTCCCAGGAAGACACGATGCACTCAAAACACTCTTCTTAAGGCTCAAGAATGAAAAAAGGACTTGGGGCAAGTGTTTCTCTTAATCCAGGGCCTTTTTATAGACTTTAGAAGTGCATATACTGCCATTAAACGTTTTAAAACACCAAAATAACTTTAAAAACCACTTTCCTAAGATCTAGGCTTCCTGAACCTCATTTATCACAATCTTTATAACTCCGGCGCCTAAGCGCCAACTAGGCGGCGCTTAACCGCCAGTGCTCAATTTAGCACAGGTCTGCAAAATGTCCAAAATTTCATTCTGACTCATCTAAGTCATAAAATAAGGTCAAATAAACACTACTCTGACATAAAAACTCCAAAAATACTACCACCAAAACAAAAAAAAACAAACCAAACAAAGAACACAATGCAAACATAAAGCAAAGCACACCGATAACTATGGGTTGCCTCCCACAAAGTGCTTGGTTTAACGTCTTCAACCTAACATACCCAAAACTCATTATGAGTGACCCAACATCAGATTCTCATCAGATTTAAGTTGATCGACTGAAAAATAAGATTTAAGTCTATGACCGTTAACTTTAAATATTTTTCCAGTCTTAGGATCTTGAATATCCACAACTCCATAGGAATAAACTTTTATCACAATAAATGAACCCATCCACCTGGACTTAAGTTTTCTAGAAAAAATTCTCATTATGGCATTATACAACAAAACTTTCTATCCTAGCACAAGATTTTTAGGAAGAATCTTCCGATCATGCCATAACTTCATCTTTTCCTTATTAATCTTTGCATTTTCATAAGATTCATAGCTTATCTCTTTAAGCTCATTTAATTGCAATAATCTCTTCTCAGCAACATCTTTCAAATTATAATTGAACTCTTTAATAGCCCAATATGCTTTATGCTCAAGTTCAATAGACAACTGACAGGCTTTTCCAAAAATCAACCTATATGGGGACATTCCTATAGGGTTCTGTAGGCAGTCCTATAGGCCCACAAAGCATAATCCAGTTTGATTGACCAATCCTTTTTATTTGGAATAACAGTCTTTTCCAAAATTCTTTTAATTTAATGATTGAAGAATTCAACCAAACCACTTGTCTGAGGATGATAATCAGTAGCAATGCGATGCTTTATATAATATTCCTTTGCTAACTTCTCAATAATTGCATTTTTAAAATGACTTCCCCCATCAGTTATGATTACTCTTGGTATTCCAAATCTGCAAAATATATTATTTCTTAAAAACTTTGCAATACATTGAGCATCACATCGAGGGAAAGCAATAACTTCAATCCATTTGGAAACATAGTCTACTGCTATCAAAATATATACATTTCCGAAAGATGGTGTAAATGGACCCATGAATCTAATCCCCAAACATCAATATTTCAACTTCTAACATATAATTAAAGGGCTTCTCATTTCTTCTAGAAATATTGCCTACACACTGACATCTATCATAATTTTTAATATAAGCATTCACATCATTAAAAATTGTAGGCCAAAAAAATCCAGATTGTAAAATTTTATATGCAGTTCTTTCAACTCCAAAATGTCCCCAAAATCAGAATCATGAAATTTTTGAATAATTTCGTAAGTCTCTTCCAAACGTACACATCTTCGAATTATAAGATCCTTTCCTTGTTTATATAAAAATGGGTCATCCAAAAAATAATTCTTAGCATCAGACAGAAATTTCTTCTTTTCCTGGCATGTCAAACCATATGGTATAATATTACTGACAATAAAGTTTACTATATCGGCATACCACGGAACACGCCACTCATTAACAGTAAATAATTTTTCATCGGGAAATTTTCATTAATTTCTTCAGCATCACAGAGAGATTTTTCATTTTTAAGCCTGGACAAATGATCAAAAATTTGATTATCAGAACCCTTCCTATCTACTATCTCAAAATCAAATTCATGATAAAGAAGAATCCATCTAATCAATCTCGGCTTCACATCCTTCTTCTTCATTAAATATTTAATAGCAGAATGATCAATATGCATCACACATTTAGTTCCAATTAAATATGATCAAAATATATCAAAGGCAAATACTATAGCTATCAACTCTTTCTCAATAGTGGTATAATTAATTTGAGCATCATTAAGAGTTTTACTAGCATAATAAATAACATTGAAAATTTTATCATATTTCTGACCCAAAATAGCACCAATAGCATAACCACTAGCATCACACATTAATTCAAAAGGTTTTTCCCAATTTGGTTAAATTATAACAGGTGCAGTGATTAATTTTTCTTTTAATTTTTCAAAAGCTTTTAGGAAATCATCATCAAAATAAAAATTGCATCCTTTTCTAGTAACCGACATAAAGATTTTGTAATTTTTGAAAAGTCTTTGATGTAACGCTTGCAGAATCCAGCATGTCGCATAAAACTTGTAATTCCCCTTACATTTGTCGAGCAAGGTAAATTAGAGATTACTTGAATTTTAGCAGGATCTAGCTCCAAACCTTTTTCTGAAATCAGATATCTGTCGGCATATTTTTAGGTTATGTGTTTTATTTTGAAAAGAGGGTCACCTAACAGAAATTGTCCGCGAATTTTTAATTTAATTTAAATAAATAATTTGAAAAGTAATATTTGATTTTGAAAATAATTTTAAATTTAAAGATTTTAAGATATGAAATCAAACCGATCTCACATCCCAAATAGTTTATATAAACGAGCACCACACCACAAACCATGTATCTATCCCTAAGGATAGACACGCTGCTTGACGGTGGGGCTCGATTAAACAAACTAAAAGATTTGTGACATCCATTTGGTCTGTGAACCAATTTTATAAGCCGACAAATTCCTCGCTTTATATGAAAGCATTAAACGAGGTTTATATTACTCGGGTTCTTTAAAATTCCCTATAAGGGCAAGCCACTATAGTTAATTACATCTTAAGTGACGGGGATCACCTAAGAAAACTCTTGATAATAATCAATAATTCTGCTCTCAAGAAGTTCAAAGTTTAAGTTTTCAAAGGATTGAATTTTGGAATTTTAATAGGGAATGGATCAAATTTGGAAGATTTTATTTTGGGATTTCAAAGGAAGAAAGGTAGGAGAAATTACGGATTCGAAGCGAACTTCGGTAATTTCCCGGCTA